>JBBGZY010000132.1:690000-1290000 GCA_037952925.1 Lithobates clamitans | reverse complement strand
AATTGTAAAAAATTAAAAGCACAGAATGTGGTCATCTAAAAAGGAAATGAAGAACATGATCGATTTCGTTTTAGGGAAAAAGGGATTAAATTCTGCCCAAAACATCGATCATGTTCTTCATTTCCTGCTGCATGATGTCCAGGCGATTGAGCATTCCATCGATCCCCCCATTCCAGGCCATGATCTGGCCAATGAGTCTTTGGGCGCTGTCACTTGTAAATGGTTCGGCCGCTTTCCCTTCCACAAACAGCACATCACCTAAAATTGATGAAAAAATATGGATTTAGAAATATGCAGGCATACATAGATTACCTGAGGCTGGGGTGTCAGACACTCACTTGGTGGGGTGCACATCTCGCCCACTTCCTCCACCTCTCCTTCCTCAAGATCCTTGGGGTGCTTGGGCTAATTTGCCAATCAGGTTGGCGATGTCGGGGGTCCCTGGTATCCTCTGACTGCTGTCTGAGTCTTTTCTCCCCTATGAGAATGAAACAAAAGGTATACTTAGCACACAGATATTTGAGTCCAGAAATAGGTATATGAAATATTGCTTTGAAGTGGTGTACAATTGTCTGTTTGGGCAGAGATCCAAGTTGAAGACATGATTAAAATTCCCTTTTAACCAAGCTGGAATACTTACCTTTTTTGGTCAAGTTTCACGGATAGAGACACCCCAAGTATCCACTGGAGCACCTGTGTGAGATACCCTAAAAAATGTATTATGGTGTCCCACACTAGTGCTCCTGAGTCCAGATGTGTAAACAGCTTCCGAGTGTCCTCTCCTTACATTCCACTCAATGAAGTTTGATATTCATTCTAGTTTCAAACGCATCTAGACAACAATGTTCTAAACTTCTTTTAATAAGACAAATTAGCAAGACCAAAATGTTGTTGAAACCCTGTATCAACTAAATACACCGTATATATTTTCAAACAAAGTTTCCTACGAACGATGTTTCCTATGAACGATTACTGTGTCCATGAACATGAAAGTAGCCATTTAAAACTGTACAACAGTAAAGAAAACACATGGAGCAGCATGCAAGTTAATAATCAGAATAGGAACACACGACAAGTACTTACTTTTTTGAAGCACTTTCTTTATACTTCTGTACTGATCCGGCTCCCTCAGTTTAAGGTCGGACCAGCGTTTCCTTAATTGGTCTTCGGAGCGGCGTACCCCAAAATTCTGCTGCAGAGTCTTCACAACTTTTGACATGATTTTGGCCTTGGGCAAATTCGGCTGGGTGTACGGTCCATGCTTTCCATCATAATCGTTCCTCCGCAAGATGTCCACCATCTCCACCATCTCTTCAAAGGCCATATTGGAGGCCTTAAATCTCTTCTTCCCGGATCGGGACTTTTCGGGCTCCGGGCTTTCCTCGTTACTGGAATAATTTCCAAACACCTGCTGTGTCTCCGCCATGTTGCTCTACTGCACACTGTAGAGAGAAGGGGCAGGGAATATTCGTGAAAAAGAACCTCAGGGGCGGGCGACGCAGGCGAAGTTTCAAGCATGGCGCAGTGTATATAAAGCTAATAACGCATGTACCATACGTACGTACGTTCTGTGTGTGGGGAGAAGGGGCAGGGAATATTCGTGAAAAAGAACGTCAGGGGCGGGTGACGCAGGCGGAGTTTCACGCATGAGCCGTGTATTTAAAGCTAACACGCATGTGCCGTACGTGCGCGGTGGAACGGAAGTTGCGAGCGTCCGAAACTAAGGTAATTTTTTTTAACTATTTTGGAACATCAGTGGCCTACACTGCTCAAAGATTGAGGCCTATATTGGGATAAGATTATGAGAGTTTAGGCTAACATTAGTGTTTTTGTCTTGTGTATTGTCTTACAGAAAAAATGAATAATAAGTTTAAGGAGCCTGGATTTATGTGCAAATTTATTGACAAGTACAGGGAGCTGAGGAATCTGTGGAAGGTCAAACACAGTTTATATTACAATAAACAAGCAAGGAAGGCAATGCTGGAGACACTTCTTGAATTTGTGCAGACTTTGATCCCAGAAGCAACCATGGAGATTTTGGAAAGTAAAATTGGGATCTTGAGGAACATGTATAGGAGGGAGCATAGGAAGATCCAGGCTTCCCTGAGATCAGGAGCATCAGCAGATGATGTGTATGTACACAGGCAGTGGTACTTCAAAAAACTGCGTTTTCTTGACAACCAGACTGAAGCCAGGGAATCTCTTTTGACCCTTCCCTCCACCTTTCCCTGCAGCCTTCCCTCCATCCTTCCCTCCACCCCAGCAGAGGCTGACGAGGAACAACCTGGGCCTTCCATCCTGGAAGAAGCGTATGTGCCCAGCTTGAGCTAGGTATATTAATTTTCTACATATTTAGTGTCCTAATAATAATGATTTTAACTAGATGTTATAATTGATTACCTATTAAGGATTTTATCCAAAAAATGATGTATACATATCAATTGACAGTAGTGACCAAAAATGTTTGTCACCAGCTTGACAAAATGCTGGGGTCAGAATGATAATCTTTTATATGTATTAACATTGAATTTGCAAGTCATGAACTGAAAATTGTGCGTGATTGGTGAACCAAAAACTAAAACTATATCCCTTTTTTATACACAGGACGAGCTCAGCCAGGAGGAAGTTCTGGAAAGTGGCAGGCACGAGGAGGCCGGGCCCAGTGACATCCAGGAGGTGGGCGGGCCCAGTGTCAGCCAGGAGGGGGCCGAGCCCAGTAGGAGCCTCACCCAACCGCAGGTGCCTCCCCTCCGCCTTCATACAAAAAGACCCAAGAAGGGGACGGTGACAGAGGAGGCATCACTGCACCTCATTAGGGAAGCTACGAATGTCCTCACAAGCCCCCCCCCCGACGCTGAAGAGGCCTACGGCTGCTATCTAGTCACCAAGTTGCTAGAATTGGAGAAGGGCTAATGCCTCCTCTGTGAGGGAATTGTTGCTGAGGCCCTTTAGAAGGGACTGAGGGGCCAGCTAACTGTAAGCAGCCACATATATGAGCAAGCCCATCCTCCTCCTCTTCCTGCCACAAGTCCACCACCAGAGCCACAGCCTCCAAGGAAGGCTGCAGGGAAGGGTGCAGGGAAGGCTGCAGGGCAGCGTTGAGGGAAGGCTGCAGCAAAGTGAAGAAAGTGATGACCTGGGTTCAGTCTGGTCTGACAGAAGACGCTGGCTGGTGTAGTACCACAGCCTGGGGACATATATGTCATCTGCTGCTGGTCTTGATCTCTGGGATTCCTGGACCAGATTGTGCTCCTAATTATATGGACTCCTCAAGATCCCAATTTTCTTTTTCACAGACTTGATGTGTGCCCTGGGGCTAAAAGGCTTCACAAATTCCTAAAGTTTCTCCAGCGTTGCCTTCATCATTATTTTGTTAACCAGAATAAATGGATATTTTATTTTCTGAAAATACTTGCCTATGTGTTTTTATTCAAATACATTTCTAAAAGACAATGTCAAATTAATAAGGGACACCAACCTCCTTGAGGTTCAAAAAAAAAAATTATAATGTTATTGTGGTAACTTGACACAAAAAAAAAAAAATGGAGATCACTAGAAAATAATTTTAAAATAATCCTAAAAAAATATCTTAATGAAATCAAAAATAATAAAAGATGACTCTAAAAAAGAATTTGTAAATATTATTATTGAGATCGGGCTTTTAAAAAATACAATATTATTCATGAGCTCAGGAGAAATAATCCAGAAATCAGTTTGTGAGAACTCTGTGTGAATATGAGCAGCAAAACAACTTCGTTCTTCTAGCATTATAAAGAAGACAATAATGCGCTGCATTAAACAATCACAGAATTTGTAGCGTGAGGAATGTGCTAGCTCCAATACGAACACTAGTTTTACCAGACCGAGTGCTTTGTACTTGCTTCAGAGCATGTGCCGTTTTTGGTCCGTGTCGTTTTTGGTCCGTCGGAACAGCATACAGACAAGCGGATTTCTCGATAGGGACTGGTTCCGGCGGAAAGATTTGAAACATGTTCTTTTTCTAAAGTCCGTCAGCATTTTCGACAGAGAAGGTCCGATGAAGCCCACACACGATCGAATTGTCTGACGGGTTTGTTCTGTCGGACCTTTGCTGTCGAAAAGTCTGGTCGTGTGTACACGGCATAAGATTCTCACGGACAGCATCAGTGACACCATATTCTGACATTAAATAAATTGAACGTGTAATAGATTATTTTACTGTTACATTATTGCTTGGTTTTAATACAGTAGCAGCACTATGATATGATATAAATATGATTCATTTATACCTAAGAAAAATTTATTTTTTACAGTAGTTATTGCTTTTTTGTATCTAGCAGTACTAGGCCATAATCGAATGGCAGAAGTAACAAACACAAGTTTAAGGAGTATTGAAAGGCTTACACTTCCAAAAAGAAAAAAACAAACCAAGCTAAAGCCTTCAGCTTCCTACTAATTGCCAAACGGTGTCAAAAGAGGTTCACAGTAAAGCTTACGATCTTCTTTTTCTGCAGTACCACACTACATTGTCTAAAATGTTTAAAAAATGTCAATACAGTGCACAAAAATACTTCAAAACCACAACTCCAAATTTCATAGATGAGGCAGTTGCTATAGTGTTTAAGAGACAATAGCCAGACATATAGCACAGTAGCTGGACAGTTTGTAAGAGTGGCTAGGCTACAATTTAAGAGGAAGAGAAGAGACAGGATTTATCATGGAATACAAGTTAATGTTTTAAATCAGAAAAAAACAGTCAGAAATATTGTACAGATTCATGCACATTATGTAAGCAGTTTTACTATGCTGCAAGTGAAGAGGGAGAAGTGAAGCATGTTTCATTGTGAAAAACTATTTAGAGTGCACTGTACTAGCTCAGAGATAAAAGCCAGAAAAATATTAAAAATTAACTTTAGAACGTATTCTGAAAAATGTCTCACCATACATATAATGCCTTTACCTTTTCTCAGTGCAATGTGCAGGCAGCACTTTGCCCCATTTTGATAGTTTTTGCGGATTCAGAACTAAAGTGGTCAACAGCTTGTCCCCCTTCCCAAACAGCTGTCCAACCATGCTGTTCTGTAGGAGACACATAACTAATTAATGCTGATTGACAGTGCTATCTTGTATCCAGCATCAGAGAGAGAGAAAAGGACACTTCAGCATGTCTCCTCTACACAGTGGAACACATACACAGGACTCATCTCACACCAGAGAGGGTGGTATTCAGGGGGAGAGGGTGTGTCAGCAGGTCTCTTCTATACAGGAAAAACACATACACAGGACTCCAGTACTTAGCTCACAAAAGAGGGGCAGTATGCAGGTGGAGAGGTACAGTGGGACAAAAAAGTATTTAGTCAGCCACCAATTGTGGAAGTTCTCCCACTTAAAAAGATGAGAGAGGCCTGTAATTGTCATCATAGGTATACCTCAACTATGAGAGACAAAATGTGGAAACAAATCCAGACAATCACATTGTCTGATTTTTTAAAGAATTTATTTGCAAATTATGGTGGAAAATAAGTATTTGGTCAATATCAAAAATTCATCTCAATACTTCAAACGTTTTCTGTAAGTCTTCACAAGGTTGTCACACACTGTTGCTGGTATGTTGGCCCATTCCTCCATGCAGATCTCCTCTAGAGCAGTGATGTTTTGGGGCTGTCGCTGGGCAACACGGACTTTCAACTCCCTCCAAAGGTTTTCTATGGGGTTGAGATCTGGAGACTGGCTAGGCCACTCCAGGACCTTGAAATGCTTCTTACGAAGCCACTCCTTTGTTGCCCGGGCGGTGTAGGTATTTTCTTTGTTTACAAATTAAAGTGCTGTATTTCCTTAAAAGCCATTTTGTTGCTGAAATCGCATCGTGGTGTTGTACTATTGTATAAAGCGATGTAACATCTGCGGTGGCCAGTAATGTGCGTCCCTCTAATACTGGCACTGTGTTCAAAAGTTGTAGTGTGTGTTTGGTATCTTTTAAATACGCTTGTGTTTGCTGGACCGCTGGTTGTATAAAATAGTCAATGTATTTTCCCATTCTTGATGTAAGCGAATCAATACTATTGACTATTGGTCTTCCGGGTGGGTTCTCTTTGTTCTTGTGGATCTTAGGAATTGTGTAAATTATCGGTATTCAACAGGTTTCCGGTATTAGATATTTGCTTTCTTTCGGGTTTAATATATTTTTCTTCATGCCTAGGTTTACTATGGCTTCCAGTTGTTTCTTATATTTTGAAGTTGGATTTCCAAGTAGTCTGGTGTACGTTGTTTCATCTTGTAGCTGCCTATTTAATTTGGTCAGATATTGTTCTTTTGACTGTAGCACTATTGTACCTCCCTTATCCGCCGGCCTGATTACAATGTCTTTCCTTTCCGTCAGGCGTTTTATGCCATTTTTTATATATATAGGGTCTGTGGCTTTTTTGATCTTTATGGAGTCTATATCCTGTAAAACTAGATTTTTGAAGACTTCCACATTCTGATTATTGGACATCTGTGGGTTGAATAATGAGGCATTTCGTAGTGTACTATGTACTTCTGACTGTACAACTTCAATCCTTGGATTTTCTGGCTTCCACAAGTTGTTCATCATATATTTTTTAATGTTAATTTTCCTAATATATTTTTGTATCCCAATGTAGGTGTTAAATTTGTTGAGATTATTTTTGGGTGCATGTTTGAGGCCTTTGTCAAGTACTGCAAGCTCTTCCGTTGTAATTTGTTTCCCGCTTATGTTCACCACATTTTCTCCAACTATACTCTTTTTCTTTTGGAGTCTCTTCCCTGATCTCCGTCCTCTCTTCGTTCTGGAGTGTTTCTTTTTTGTTCTTCTTGGGGTCGTCTCCTGGGTGAGTGGTAGACCTCTTGAGGGGGTCTTTGCGGGGAGTATTCTCTCCTTTCTCTCTCTAAAAAAGGCCTTTGTGTGTTATAATTTTGTTGGTGCCCGTAGTAGTGCGGGTCTTCATAATAATGTTCATGATAGTCTCTAATAGGGTCAAATCTATTGTACGTGGGGATCGGATTACGTCCATATCCGTCACGGTATTCATGTTGATATGATGATGTTCTGTTCTATCTTGTGTTTCTCTCATTGTGTTGCCAATTTCTGTTGTTGAACGGTTTTCTGAAAGGTTTCTTGCCTCCTCTTTTTGGAGTATGTTGCCCGTATCCATAGCCGTTTCTTTGATTATAGTTAGTTCTTGGTGTGCCTCCATATGTATCTCTTTCATCTCTTCTTATGTAATTGGGGCCGTTCGTGTTGGATCTATCTCTATGTGTACGTGGTGTTTCCATTCGTCTCTCTTTTTCTTCCCACCTAGGTGGGTTGAGAACATGTGTTGTTGTGGGGTCTTGTATTCTAACTTCCCTTTCTGGAGTTGAGTATGTAGATGCAGGAGGGTCAGGTTCAACTTTACTTTGCCATTTAAAGACTTGATTAGTTTTGTAATCCGTTATATCCCTTTGATATTTTTTCATTTTCCGATTTTGTACTTCTAGGTCTTTAGTTATTAGATCTTTATTAAGTTGGGTTGCCAGTCTTTTAAAATCCGCTGTTTCTTTGAAGGGTTCCATTTTTTGTTTAATTTCTTCTATTTGTTGTTCCAATAATATGGCTTTCTTGTGTTTGCGTCCTAATAAGAATTTTAAACCTTCAATACTTTTATCATTATAGAACGCAAACCATTCTTCCATTGATTCTTTGTCAGTCAGCCCATCATTTGGTGGTACTTCCCACCTTAATCTTCTAGGGACAATATTTTCTCTGATATATCTTTCGAATGTATTAGTGTCCCACCATAGGTTGATCTTTTTTTCCATGTGGTGTCCTAATTTTCTGGTCATACTTTCCAGATCTGTGTTGCGTGTTTTATTTAGTGGGTTAAATACCTCATCTAAGTTTACCTTTCTATTTTCAATATAGGTAAATACATCCATGTTAGCTGCAAAGGTGTATGTATGTGAAATCTCAAACAGTGAATTATAAAAATTTCCTTCGCGCTGGTAGATGTGGGAAAAAATAAATGAATGGTGTAAAATAATAAAATAATAAATGTAAATATTGCAGCAAAATAAAAGTGCTCACACAACCACTTAATAGAATGAATTTTAAAAATAAATTTCGCGCAATATTAGCAATGGTGATGTGGAATATAGGGACACGAAATATTATATAGGGGTGGCTGTAATGGTAGTTATTAGGATCAACGATCTCTGTGTTGGAACATATGTCTATTACCACTATTTGACAGTAAAGTGATGGTGCTGTATTAGAATGAAAACGTGCAAGTGTCTAAAATACCAAAAAAATCTAATCATAAAGTGCAAGCAAGCTAAAATACCATAAATGAATTATCATGAGTAAATACTGATGAATGAAAAATGTTAATTTAAAAATCCTTATAAAACCAAATAATTAATATAAGGTGCAACCCATCAAAAAAATGAATACATTAAACACAGACAAATGCCAACCGTGAACTATAAAATTGTGCAATCAAAATTCAATTCAAAGTGCCCTGAGCTGCACAAGAACACCAGATCTGATTTTCTTGAGAAGTGGTCAGTGTTTCTTTTGGAAACAGAGATGCATGGTTCATCTGACTAGCAGGTAAGCTTTAGGGGCTGGCTCCCACCAGAACATGTTGCGGGTACATACAGTATCTCACAAAAGTGAGTACACCCCTCACATTTTTGTAAATATTTTATTATAAATGTGACAACACTGAAGAAATTACACTTTGCTACAATGTAAAGTAGTGAGTGTACAGCTTGTATAACAGTGTAAATTTGCTGTCCCCTCAAAATAACTCAACACACAGCCATTAATGTCTAAACCGCTGGCAACAAAAGTGAGTACACCCCTAAGTAAAAATGTCCAAACTGGGCCCAAAGTGTCAATATTTTGTGTGGCCACCATTATTTTCCAACACTGCCTTAACCCTCTTGGGCATGGAGTTCACCAGAGCTTTACAGGTTGCCACTGGAGTCCTCTTCCACTTCTCCATGAAGACATCACAGAGCTGGTGGATGTTAGAGACCTTGCGCTCCTCCACCTTCTGTTTGAGGATACCCCACAGATGCTCAATAGGGTTTAGGTCTGGAGACGTGCTTGGCCAGTCCATCACTTTTACCCTCAGCTTCTTTAGTAAAGCAGTGGTGATCTTGAGGGTGTGTTTGAGGTCGTTACCATGTTGAAATACTGCCCTGCGGCCCAGTCTCCGAAGGGAGGGGACCATGCTCGCCTTCAGTTTGTCACAGTACATTTTGTCAATCATGGTTTCCTCAATGAACTGTAGCTCCCCACATGCAGCCCCAGACAATGACACTCCCACCACCATGCTTGACTGTAGGCAAGACACATCTGCCTTTGTACTCCTCACCTGGTTGCCGCCACACACGCTTGACACCATCAAAACCAAATAACGCTGAGCACGTGCACTCAACTTCTTTGGTCAACCAAGGTGAGGCCTGTTCTGTGTGGTACCTGTCCTGTTAAACCACTGTATGGTCTTGGCCACCGTGCTGCAGCTCAGTTTCATGGTCTTGGCAATCTTCTTATAGCCTGGGCCATCTTTATGTAGAGCAGCAATTCTTTTTTTCAGATCCTCAGAGAGTTCTTTGCCATGGGGTGCCATGTTGAACTTCCAGTGACCAGTATGAGACAGCGAAAGCATGAACACCAAATTTAACACACCTGGTCCCCATTCACACCTGAGACCTTGTAACACTAACGAGTCACATGACAGCGGGGAGGGAAAATGGCTAATTGGGCCCAATTTGGCCATTTTTACTCAGGGGTGTACTCAATTTTGTTGCCAGCGGTTTAGATATTAATGGCTGTGTGTTGAGTTAATGGCTGTGTGTTGAGTTGTTGTCAACGGTTTAGACATTAATGGCTGTGTACTGAGTTATTTTGAGGAGAAAGCAAATTTACACTATTATACAAGCTGTACACTCACTACTTTACATTGTAGCAAAGTGTAATTTCTTCAGTGTTCAATGTGAGGGGTGTACTCACTTTTGTGAGATACTGTATATTTGAAATAGTGCTGTTACGGAAAGGTATGCTTATATGTTAGCGTTACCAGATATCCCAAACATTATACATATATATTAGAAATATCATGTGGCCACACTTGTATCATGAGAAAGTACACAGTCCTACAACAAATTATTTAGCCCTAATTATTTGCCCTAGGATGACACTTGATGGCTGAGAGAGGCAATGCCTGAACAAATAACGTAATTAATATTCAGCCACATGAACTTCTAGGTTAGGCTTATTAAAATATTTATGAGCTTATTGTCCAGAATGGCATATAGGACCAAGATAGGAAGCCATTAGGACACGCTTCATTCATGACACACACATTGGATCAGACCCTTTACATCTGATCATCTAACACACTTCATCCATACAAAACCAGACACTTCATACACTCATCATCACGCCTCATCATCTGACACTTTATGGACGCCAAGACGCAGCTCCACCCTAACGAAACATCATTTTGGAAAGGCAGCCATTTTAGGGGACTCTGGTAACAACCATTGTAAGCCAGCAGCCATTTTGGAAGGGTAGTTATAATACATTGATTTTCACAATTCATTGATTATTATTATTATTGATTATTTGAATATACCTATTACTGATTTCTTGTGATATTTAGATTGTTCTTCCCCCAAATATAATAACCATTTTAGATTTTTCTTTAATTTTATTTTTGTTTTTCCTGTTTAATCCTTTTCCTTTTGTGCTATACCATTTTAGCTACCGGTAATTCAATCCTTACTCTTCCTGCAGGGGTAACTGTTGAGCTGCGTAAAACGCAGACTATTGTCTGACAGTTAATTATATATACATGGTTATTTTGTCCACGGAGAGAAATTAATCCTTTCGTTTCATTCATATTGCATAGCAAAACCCATTAGCAAGTGTTGCAGATAATTTTGTTATTTTATGTTAGATTGTTGTCTATGTCCATCCACAAATGTAACTGTTTATTGTGAATATGTGTCTAGTGAATAAATATAAATTTAATTCAATATTTAGTCTGTATTCATATCGTTCGATCTGTGTTTTTAACCACTTCAGCCCGGAAGGTCTTACCCCCTTAATGACCAGGCCATTTTTTGCGATACGGCACTGCGCTACTTTAACTGGCAATTGCGCGGTCGTGCGACGCTGTAACCAAATAAAATTGATGTCCTTTTTTCCCACAAATAGAGCTTTCTTTTGGTGGTATTTGATCACCTCTGCGGTTTTTATTATTTGCTCTATAAACAAAAAAGAACGACAATTTTGAAAAAAAAAACAATATTTCTTACTTTCTGCTATAAAACATATCCAATAAAAAAGCATCAATTTAACCCAATATGTATTCTGCTACATATTTTTGGTAAAAAAATCCCAATAAGTGTATATTGTTTGATTTGCGCAAACATTATAGCGTCTACAAAAAGGGGATATATTTAAGGCATTATTTATTTATTTATTTTTTAACTTGTAATGGCGGTGATCAGTCATTTTTAGCGGGACTGTGACATTGCCGCGGACAGATCAGACATCTAACTGACACTTTTGACAATTTTTTTGGGAACCAGTGACATTATTACAGTGATCAGTGCAAAAAATATACAATGACACTGGCAGGGAAGGGGTTAACATCAGGGGCGATGTACGGTTAAGTGTATTCCCTAATTGTGCTTTCTTACTGTGGGGGGTATGGGCTCACTGCATGGACACTGTGATTCGTGTTCCTGATTAGCAGAAACACTAGATTACAGTGTCCATGCTGTCGCACGGCGGTCTGTTTGTTTACATTGGCAGACCGCTGCTCTGTCTCTGTAGGAGCGATTGTGCACAGGTATATGATTTTGCACAAAAGAGCTGCCTTGGCAGTGTATATGTACGGCAGGCGGTCGGGAACAGGTTAAAGAAATTTGATTGGTGACAACTACTCAATACAATTAATAGGGTTGCACCGATACCACTTTTTTAAGACAGAGTACAAGTACCTATATTTTTTTTAAGTACTCGCCGATATTGATTACCGTCACTTTTTTGTAATGTCATGTGACAGTAGCACTGATGGGCACTGACAGGTGGCACTGATGAGGTGTGGACTGTGTCAGTAGTTTTTTTTTTTTTATTTTATTTATTTTTTTACATTTTGTTTTTTACATTTTTTTTTACAATTTATATATTTTTTGTTATTATTTTTACAATGCTTTCTTTTTTTTGGGGGGGGGGGGGGAGTTGACAGTGTCAGTGTTTTTTATTTAATTATTTTTACAATTTTACTTTTAAATATTTATTATAATTTTTCCTTTTTTTTAAAAATCAACTCTGTTGGGGGGAGGGGGATATCAGGGGTCTAAATAGACCCTTGACGTCTCCCCTTTGAGACAGGGAAAGGGACTGAGGACACAGATTTCCCAGTCCCTTTCTCTGTAGCCTCAGCTGCACTAAAGATGAATGGACAGGAGACATTTTCTCCTTACCATTCATAAAATGAAGCACTGTGAACACAGTTTACTCTGCTCAGTTATGAATGGACAGAGGCAGTGATTGTGCATTCAGAAAAGGAAGGAGACGGTAAATGACAGATTTACCGGCTTCTTCCTCCGCTCTACATCCTGACAGATCTGGGGCAGGGAGGACATGGAGGGGGACCGGAGAAGGACACAGAGGGGGAGCGGAGGAGGACACAGAGGTGGAGCGGATAAGGAGCAGGGGGAGCGGAGAAGGAGCAGAGAAGGACATGGAGGGGGAGAGGAGGGGGACATGGCAGGGACCTTAGGAGCACGGAGGAGGAAACGGAGGAGGACGGAGGAGGACACAGGGGACAGTCAGGGATGATTGACGCGGCGGTGGGGGCCGTTACAAGCACCGGTCTTCCTGTATAAGTTTCAATAAAGCAGCTGAAAGCCCCGGGAGGGAGAGGAGGAGAAGCGGCTGTCAGCTGCTTTAGTGAAATCTATACAGGCAGATCAGTGCTTGTAATGGCCCCCACCGCCGCACAGATCATCCCCTGACTGCCCAGGTATCGGATTAGGCATCGGAGCATTTGCAATGCTCGGTATCGGCACCTATACCAATACTAGTATTGGTATCGGTGCAGCCCTAATAATTAATCGTTCAGGCAATTCCTGACTCAAACGCATAACAAATGTAAAGTAGTTTTGCCCTATATTATGATATCATCAACAGTTTTACTGACGCATATCACAAGTAATTCAAATTTGTGCTGCTGATTATGCATAATGTGGTGTATGATCACCAGCAAATTCTCAGGGACAGTCTCTATTTTGTTTTCTGTTTTCTTTCCTAGTTTTATTTTGTAGGGGGCATCATCACTCTATAGGCTGGTCTACGTGTTTTTGTGTCTACTGTCCACTCCTCCATTAGGTGGCAGTAAAATCTATGGTCTGAAAATAATTCTCTATCCCTCAATGGACTTCAAGAAAGAGATTTTACAATAAGAACGACAATCCCTTTTACTCCTGTCTATGGAGATTTTCCCTCACTTCCTGGTAAAAGTGTTATTGCTAGGACAGTCGGTGATAGGAAATCTTTCTAATGCCGCGTACACACGAGCTGACTTTCCGACATACTTAGTCTGGCAGACCAGAGTCCGCCGCACAATCCGATCGTGTGAAGGCTCCCGCTGACTTTTTTTTCCCAAAAGTCAGCCGGACCTAGATTTGAAGCATGTTTCAAATCTTTCCGTCATAAGTCCGCTGGACTCAGTTCCTGACAGAAAGCCAGTTCGCCTGTATGCTGGTCTGACGGACCAGATACTACGCAAGGGCAGGGTACTGCATCTCGCACTCGCTGCAATAGGAAAAACAAATTTTCCTATTGCGGCGAGTGCGGGGCATACCAGGCCCTTAGGTCTGGTATGGATTTTAAGGGGAACCCCCTACGCCGAAAAAACGGCGTGGGGTCCCCCCTAACATCCATACCAGACCCCAGATCCGAGCACACAGCCCGGCTGGTCAGGAAAGGGGGAGGGGACGACGGGGCTCGCAAGGTGTCAATCTCGCCGATAAAAGCGGCGAGATTCACTTCCTTTTCTAGTCCCGTCGTACCTGAGTCACGTTCAAAATGAATGGACTTGTCTGTGTGTGGACAAGTCCGTTCATTCTGAAAGTCTGCCGTAACTCCGGCAAAAGTCTGTCGGGAAGACGGGCGGACCTAGCCTGCCGGAAAGTCTGGTTCGTGTGTAGGAAGGTCCGTCCGTTCAGAAAGTCCGGTCGTGTGTAGGAAGGTCCGTCCGTTCAGAAAGTCCGGCGGTAGTCCACCAGAAAGTCCGGCGGGAAGAACGTCGGACCAAGTCTGCCGGACAGTCCGCTCGTGTGTACGTGGCATAACAGAGCCCTGGATAACAAAAAAGCCCAACTCACCAATCTATCTAAAACTAAAAAAAGTTTTAACTGGACATCCACTTTAAATTGTATCTATGGTTAAAGGTTCAAATCATATATTCATTTCCACATTGAATTTCAAAAGAAGTTGCAAAGCAGATGGGCAGCACTCACAACATGAAAGGGTATTTTGCAAAAAAGCTTACATTGGATTGTCGAAAATAACTATTGTTTGTATTTACATCACAATGCTGATGTTAAAAAAAAAAAAAAAAGTGTGCTGTGACTTTAAATCCTCTTTAGGCTCTGTTCACACCTGGGCGTTTTGTTTCCAGGCAGAAAGTCGTACGCTTTTTGCCGCAATTTTGTACAGGTCAAAAGGTCACCAATGTAAAAAGCAGAAAACGCCTTCTGTTAATTTTGTGTTATTAGAAGTTTGGTGAGTGTTGATTCGCGCTTTTCTTTTCGTGTTTGTCAGTATCAGAATTGGAGGAGATAACGTGTTATTTATTATTGGCCTTGGAGTTATTGCTTTGACATTATTTTTTTGGTTGAATAATGATTTCATTTGGGATATTTTCTATATTTTTGGATGCATAGAATGCACTTTGCTGACGCCACCATGGCAGCATACTAGTGATAGGCTCCGTCTTTCTCCCCTCCCTCAGGACCAATGAAATAGCATAAATTAAAGGCAAATTTCACTGCGGAAGCAGCAATAGTCTCAACCTGGTGCCTGGCCAAGGCAATGCTATACTCAGTTACGGCTAGGGGTACCCTATGGTTGAGACCCGTGGCTGTGTTTGGCTTCCTAGAAACAAAATTGGAATAGTCACTTTATAGTGCAAGATCTTTGTTTTGATATGAAACCAGAGACAGCCATGTCGGAAGTGACAGGAGGAGGGTCCGTTCTTCTCCCATAACAGAAAGCAGGAAAGTAAAAAAAAAATAATATGACTAATATAACTAAAAATAAATAATAATAAATAAAGGGAGAAATATGTTTCTCCCGATAGGTTCCGCTCCTCTAGGGGCAACCTTTCATAAGGTCCATAAATGAAAATCTTTGGGTGTACCGCAGGTACCCACAAAATCCTTTTACCGGGCGCATGACCAGACTTTTAAGGTAAGTCCCAGTGGGCACGCATCATGGGTTACTGGACAGTGGATTGTGCAGATCCTTGGAAGATAGGCACTCAATGGTCACTTCAGTGGATTCCTCAATGTTCCTTCCCCGGACATTTTTCTCCCTCTCGGAGCTGCCATATCCACTGCAACCACGGCGGTTACAATACTTACAGACACTTCAGACTCAGAGGGGAGCTGTCCTGGTCCCATCTCACAGGAGAGATTGTAGGTTTCCTACCCACCCCTGTTTGTAGGTCGCGGGGGTTGGAGAGAAGCATTCGCTTGCAGCAGCGGCTGGAGGCTTTCGCTAGATTGTCAGGATTCTTAGCCTTACATCCCAAAATTTTTTCTTTTCTTTTTTATTCCAAAGTAAGTAAATTTGGCAATTGGTTGGACACATCTCCGCTTTATCAGCCTACCTTTTAGCCTATGAATATCTCTAAGAATGTTCACAGAGGTTTCAGTGCCATGTCAGTTCCTCTTGGAGAACAGGGTCTCCAGATTCGCCACTACCTGGGCGTCATTCCTTTCTACATAATAAAAAAAAAAAGGCCAACTTTTGCTTTCCAACAGTTAAAGTGCCTGTGGGTGTTCTACTGGTTTCTCTGGTTTGCTTCCATCAGAAAAGGACGGTGACGGTCATATTTTCTCTATTCTGAGATCAGATGCCTCTACTTCCTGGACGACTTCTAGGTGTCTCAGCCTCCTGGCCGTAATGTTGTCATTCATACCGATGATACCTTGGGTGCATGGGCACCGGTGCTAGTTTCAACTACAACGGAGGAAACAGGATCCAGCGCAGCTATGATCAGTGTCACGCAGTATGTATAGCGGTCCGCGGTGATGGAAAGACCTTGAGGATGTCACAAACCATCTGACTGGATCAATGTGATGAATCATGTCGGCAAGACAGCATGGAAGGCGCACTGCGAGGGTCTGTCGGTCAAGGCAAGCGGAGATTGCTATCCAAGGAAGGTAGTCTTGAAAGCGCTGGAAGGTCAGGCAGCCTTGTTTTATCACTTTGACCTTGCTACACAGAATCAAGGGTGACCAGTCATCTTGCGATTGAGCAACAGGACAGCAATTGCGTATTTTCAGCTCCAGGGAGGATCTCACGGCAATATGCTATTGAGAGATGTAGAACCCAGAATGTCTGGGTAGGAAGATCACCAACAAATTCCGGAAGCAATTTACCTTCTAGGGGACTGGAATACACGGACATACTGTCCATCATGTAAGCTTGCCAGAGCATGAGGGGGAGGCTTGTCCACAGGTGGCCTACCACAGACAGACTTCTTTGCTTCTCACAGCATGACAATTTAAGAAGAGGTCTGACTCGGTTTCCGCTCCCCAAAGCAGAGAACAGAAGCTGAGTTTCTCCATGAAATTGCAATCAAGCATACTGCATATGTTTTTCCCAAACTTCTCTTGTAATGAAATTCTTCTGGAAGCTGTCAAGAATGAGCATGGTAGTCATGTCCACCCCTCCATTCTGACCATAGGAGTCTTGGGGCTTCCTGGCTATCTACTTCAGAATACAGAAGTCGATTCCCTTTCACACATGCACAGACCAGAGATGCAAGCATAATGCCAGGAAGGAGAAGCCGCAGAACCTAGATTGCTCCAGAGTTGCTCCAAGAGTGAGCTCTACTTTGGGGGGTGCGAAAGGCAATCTACTAACAGCCTCTATGCCAAGATCTGGAACAAACTTGTCTTTTTTTCTATTTTGCATGGCAAGATATTATTCTTACTGCACCTCTGGTGGCAGCTGTTCTGTTCTTCTTGTAGGTCAGATTGGACATGAGAACCTTACCCTATACTCTTTTGAGGTTGCAGGTGTCAGCAAGGACAAGGTTTAATTTGGCCAAAGGCCCTTTAGTTTGCAAAATTTTGAAGACAGTCAGGAGGTTTTGTCAACCGCGAGAGAGAATCTTTCACAATTAAAATCTTTTGATGCTGTTGGAAGTTTATTTCAACTGTTTACTCCAGCAGGGCAGTGTTCGGTTTAAGACATCGCTTACTAACCAGTATTTAGCGCAAATCGTCAAACAGAAGTCGGTTTGAGTTTCAAGCCCTTAGAGCTTCAGAAAAGCATATTGCTTTTGATACAGGAGTAGAGCTGCATCCTTTAGTTCAGCTTATATCAGAGGTAGCGACAGCCCTCCATCTATCAATCATCTGTCCATTGCCTAACTTTCCAGACGTTCAAGCAAGAAAACCACACAAATTGGTCATTCCCAGAGCTTGAAAGAAGTTTCTGTCCACAATTGCTCTTTTCAGTTCATATGATAAGTCTTTCACTGCTCCAGATGGAATTCATCAGGCAAGAGAGGTTGCCTCCTGGACTTTAGCAAGATTGGTTGTGCAGATGGGAAATGGGATGTGAGCCTCCTTCAGTGTCAGGATGCATCCTCTTCCAGAGTGGTTGAGGCCTCATAGGCAGCCCAGTTGAAAGCATCTATGGATTCATTCTACAGGAAAGTGTCATGGTTTCCCAGCATACCTTTTTAACCTTTACAGAATATATCTGGGTGCCTCGTCATCAGTGGGCTTTGGAGGAATGACTGTTCAGTCTTCTGTCCCATTTAAAAAAAAATATATATAATATATATAAAATAATTATTTTGGTTTGTTAAGTAGAACCCACCCTGTCAGCTAGGATATGTATCACTAGTATGCTGCTATGGTGGAAAATGGAAAATTGTATCATACTTACCGTAATTTTCCTTTCCTGACGCCAATCCATGGCAGCATACGGACCCACCCTTGTGCGTTTCGGTATCTAGCTATTTAAGAAGAATGGGGCGGGGCCTAACTGGCCTTTAATTTATGCTATTTCATTGGTCCTGAGGGAGGGGAGAAAGGCGGAGCCTATCACTAGTATGCTGCCATGGATTGGCGTCAGTAAAGGAAAATTACGGTAAGTATGATACAATTTTCCGTTCTTTGGTTAAGTTCTATTGGCAGATAGCTTGTCTAATTTTTTTTTTTTTAATGCACAATAAAATTCCTGTGTTTTACTTCAAATGACAGTTTGGCAATAGGCAGTTACATTTTAAAAAATACAATGTAAAAATGACAAGGGACACCAACATAGTTGTATCTTTGATCTTACAAACTACGGGATAATGGTGTTGTGGTAACTTGCACAAATAAAAAAAAAAAACATAATTATTATTATTAAAATCACTAGAAACAAAAAGCCTTTGAAAATTTGTTTGCAATAACTCAATCAGTATCACCAGCAAAGCAGCTTCATTATTATCCCATTAAAGAAGAAGAAAATTGCTTCTGCTTCCGAGCATGCGTTTTTGTACTTTGGACTTTTGTCCGACGGACTTGTGTACAGACGCTCGGAAAATCTGACAACACACATTTGTTGGTGGAAAACTTGAGAACATGCTAGCCAACATTTGTTGGCGGAAAGTCCGACAACAACTGTCCGATGGAGCATACACACGGTCGGATTTTCCGCCAACAGCCTGACATCCAACATTTGCCGTCGGAAAATCTGATCGTGTGTACGCGCCATAACACTGATAACCCACTTTTCAGACAGGAATGTATGGTGCATGTTTAGCATTTGGGTAGAGAAGAGTTAAAACTTTTGTCAGATATTATTGCTGCTTAAAGTTTTACTAAACCCACAACAGTAAAATCAGTCTGTATATGCAGTAAAGCATGCTTGTTATACTCACTGTGGAACCTAAGGGGTAATCCTTCACATTGTGTAAAAAAGGCTGTTTGATCCTGTCTTCTCTGATCCTCCCCTTCTTTTACTGTCCCCAATCCATCTACTGTTAGTACAGAGCCTTGGAGGATTGCAGGCACTCTGCACATGCTCAGTCTGGTGTGTATTGCTAGAGAGTTGTTTATTTATTGCTTTGGGGGGGAGGGTGCATGTGATCAGCACAAGGCCAATTAGCACTGTCCAGGCAGAAAGTCAGGGGTCATGCAGCCTCATAGGACAGTCAGAGCAGAATAAAAACTCCTCCTAAAAGCATTAACCAGTGCTCGGCCAGACACTGCTAGAAGTCACAAGACTGCTATATACTGCTGATGAGAAAAAGTATTTAGCAGTTTAGATCTATTAAAATTGCATTTTCATGTTCTGTGTACTGTGGGAGACCAGATATAATGAATACAGAGTCCTGGGTTTAGTAACACTTTAAGTCCCCATTGAAGACATTTCCATTCATATCCTGTCCCAGTGCCACCCTGTGTGATAGGGGAACTGGAACAGGGGATGAGGGCAAAATCGCTAACTAGAAAACAAACATCAACATAAATCCATCCAGACAGACACTTCCAGGTTATCTAAAACTAAAAAGAAAAATGTTTTAGCTGGAGTTGTACTTCCAGTACTCTTTATTCCAAGGTAACTGCATATACTAACCATATCATGAAGTCTTACCGTGCGTGACGTGGCTGGAGCAGATGGACTTGTAAGAGAAACCATTTCCTGGATGGCAAGGCGCAGTTTCAGTCTGTGGAGAGGGTTGCTTATACCAATCTCACGCTGAATTTCTGTATCAGACAAGTTGGCCATGATAGCACCACTTTTCACATTTGCACGGCAAGCAGCAACATACCAGGCTGGCATACCTACCCAGAGCTGAGAGAAAGCATTAGATCAGTGATTTTAATAAAATAAGCAAGTCTGAGTATATACTGGAGTACAGTTTTGTACGGCTCCATATAAAACATAGCAGAGACAAGTAAAGCACACAGTTGCTATAGTCTATAAACCAAAAAAAGTTGTCAAAACTTTACCTTTTAGTGGCTAACTAAAAACATTAAAAAGCACAGGGCTCTAAAACTCCTTCTTTAGGTATTATGACAATTGAAATAGAGAAAAAATACAGAAACACTGAGTATAATACTGTCTGAGTCAGTTCTCTATCTCTGTATTTACTGATGGCTAAAGCAGTGCTCATATTGTCTTTGAAGCCAAGAAGCCAAGAAGATACTATTAAATACAATTTAAACATTACCTCCAGCCAAGAAACAACAGTAGGTCCATCCCAAGCAGCAAACGGAAGGCCTTGTCGACAGGCTTCTTCCAAGAGTTCATGTCTACAACAGAAACAGCAGGAGCTAGGTTTTCATACTTCAACTAAACATCAGTAATTTATTACACGCTTCCCAAACTATTTATGACAGAAGGGGAAATCCGCCTTAAAGAACAGAGCATTATTTGTATTTTCAGGGATACATTTGTTTCATTCAAATCAATACAATTTCCTGTTTTGGATAGGCAGGGCTTTTGTTCACAAGCACATTGCAGTATTTTCTTTTAGCCCTGCATTTCTTTATCCTAAAGCGAATTTAAAGCAGTTGAGGCATCCTATGAAATTTAACCCTGAAAGTAAATGGCTAGTTTTCTTACTATTGGATCATGAAAGGTCCTGTGGTGGTCCTCTAGTGTACTATTAAGAATGCCTGTTCTGGATGGTTAAGAATATTACAATCAATGCTAAAGGACTGTTTTAGCTGGCAGTACATTCAGGAGAAGTGTGTGAAGGGTATGCCAATAGGCAATATTTGCAACAGAAAAGTATAGAGGGTATGACAGCAGGTAGTATGGAAGGAGTGTGAAGGATATGATGGCAGACAGTGTGTGCAGAAGAGGGTGTCCGTCACGTTTCTCTGACATTTGAAATCATTGTTATTTACTCCTGACTCTTAAGCCGCGTACACACGGTCGGACTTTTCATCTACAAAAGTCCGACAGCCTGTCCGACAGACTTTTGGCGGACTTTCGGCGGACTTGCGGCGGACTTGCGGCAGACTCTCTAAAGAACAGACTTGCCTACACACGACCACACAAAAGTCTGACGGATTCGTACGTGATGACGTACACCGGACTAAAATAAGGAAGTTGATAGCCAGTAGCCAATAGCTGCCCTAGCGTGGGTTTTTGTCCGTAGGACTAGCATACAGACGAGCGGACTTCGGGGTCCGTCGTAGTTACGACGTAAAGATTTGAAGCATGTTTCAAATCTAAAGTACGTCAGATTTGAGGCTAAAAAAGTACGTTGAAAGTCCGGAGAAGCCCACACACGATCGGATTACCAGCCAGCTTTAGTCCGTCAGCGTCCGTTGGACTTTTGTAGCTGAAAAGTCCGACCGTGTGTACGCGGCATTAAACTCTGTGTGTTATTTACTCCTGTCCTGACTAGTCGTCAGTGAACCTACCCAGGCTAGGCAAATCTGATCTGAAGTAATAGCCACAAGAGGTCTAGGAGCTTTAGGAGGGTTTAAGTAATAAAAACAAGCGCAAAAAAACCTCCAAAACCACAACCTTACATTCCCTAAACCCCTTCCTATCTCAGTATTACCAACTAATCTCAAAATATTTAAATATACAGAAGATTTCAGGTATGTGTTTAGTAGAAATTGGCCAGCTTCAGGACAATTTTTAAATTCCAGTTCCCTTATGTACTAATATAGCATTAGTGTACTTCTGTTGCAAACATTTTAAAGCTTTCCATTAATTCTACATACACTTACTTCACTGTATTCATGGACGTTTCCTAAACATATCCATTACTTCTGCCTAACTTCCTGGGCAGACTATAGGTCATGACACAGGAAGGAGTTGACCAGCTGTACTCATTAGCACACACCCTGCATCATCCACCCACCTACCTACCCACCCACTTCCAGGTGTATGTTTTTTAAATGAAATGCAATCAATCAGTGATCACCCTTCTCACTAAATACACAGACATAGATTGTTTTTGTTCCTTCCTTGATTTTAACCACTTGCCTACTGAACCCCTGCCCCCCTCCTGCCCAGACCAATTTTCAGCTGTTAGTGCTCTCACACTTTGAATGACAATTACTCAGTCGTGCAACACTATACCCCAATAATTTTGTTGTCCTTTTTTTTCATACAAATAGAGCTTTCTTTTGGTGTTATTTGATCACCTTTGGGTTTTTTATTTTTTGTGCTATAAGTGAAAAAATGACAGTTTTGAAAAAAAAAAACATTTTTCTTCGTTCTGTGATAAAATGTTGCAAATTAGTCATTTTTCTTCATACATTTTGGCCACAATATACACTGCTACATATCTTTGGTAAAAATAACCCAAATTAGTGGATATTATTTGGTCTGTATACAAGTTAGAGAGTCTACAAGTTATGGTGCAAATCACAAAAAAATTGATCACACCTGATGTTTCTTGAGGCCCTAACAAGCCAGGAAAGTACAAATTTCTCCCAAATGACCCCTTTTTGGAAAGTAGGCATTCCAAGGTATTGAGTAAAAGGCATGGTGAGTTTTTTGAAGTTGTAATTTTTTCCCACAATTCTTTGCAAAATTAAGATTTCTTTTTTTTTTTTTACAAAATTGTCATTGTAAAATAATAGGTTATTTCTCTCACATGGCATGTGCATACCACAAATGACACCCCAAAATACATTCTGCTACTCCTCCTATGGTGATACCACATGTGTGGGACTTTTTCACAGCCTAGCCACATAGAGAGCAGAGAATGTGAGCCCAGAAGCGAAGCCTGAAGCAACAAAGCCATGGGAATTGAGCGTTCATGTACCATCCAGTGGACCCCTTGAGGGGTGACCCTTGGAGACTCATTTCCAGCAGAGACCCAGTGGCTGGGGGACACAGTCACTTGCTCATACAATCTCCCTAACAAGAGATGAATCGATCTGGTAAGGGGCAGCTTGTTTTGAGGTGGAGGAATTTTCCAATCATCATGCTCCTCAGGGTGACAACATTGCATGCCTCACATCGTTTGGATGATTGGTGTTTCTTTCTTTTTTTGAAAGACTTTCTCAGCAAGAAACTTTCTGTATGGACTTTGCTTATTTCATTCAGTTTTTGATCTCTCACACTTAATGATTAACTTTTTATGTTCAATTTGTGGGAATTGAGTTCAAGTTTTTGTCAACAATATAGTTTTTTCTTCACTGTTTTTTTTTTTTTTAATCACATATGGGTGCATTAGTTGTGGTCATTTAAGTGATTCACAATTGCACTCACTTAATAATAGCAGCGCAGCCTTTTCTATATACAGTATTACATAGAGAGACCCAACATGCAGGGAGCACCATAAGGTGTTCTAGGAGCATAAATTACACATCTAACTTGTTGACTACCTATTACACTTTTGAAGACCCTGGAGCACTAGGACAATAAAAACGCCCACAAAATGACCCCATTTTGGAAAGCGAACACCTCAATGTATATTCTATGAGGCATTATGAGTCTTTTGAGTGGTTTATTTTTTTCCACAAGTTTTTGGAAAATGTGGGAAAAAAATGAAAACGCTTTTTTTTTTACACAAAATTGTCCATTTATAAGATATTTGCAACACATAGCATGTACATAGCAAAAATGACACCCCAAAATACATTCTGCTACTCCTCCGGAGTATGGCAATACCACATGTGTGAGACTTTTACACAGCCTGGCCACATACAGAGGCCCAAGATTGAAGTAGCATCCTCAGGCATTCTAGTAGCATAAATTACACATCTTATTTCTCAACCACCTATTACATTTTTGAAGACCCTGGAGCACCAGGACAATGGAAACGCCCACAAAATGACCCCATTTTGGAAAGCTAACATCCCAATGTAAATTCTATGAGGCATTATGAGTCTTTTGAATGGTTCATTTTTTTCCACAAGTTTTTGGAAAATGTGGGAAAAAATGAAAACACATTTTTTTACACAAATTTGTCATTTATAAGATATTTCCAACACACAGCATGTACATAGCAAAAATGACCCAAAATACATTCTGCTACTCTTCCTGAGTATGGCGATACCACATGTGTGAGACTTTTACACAGCATGTCCACATACAGAGGCCCAACATATAAGGAACACGTCAGGTGTTTTAGGGACACATAGCATGCACATACCAAGCATGCACACACCCCAAAATACATTATGCTGAGCAAAGGATAAACAAAAGATTACATGTGGTTTTAGTAGCGCAGTTGTCCACAGGAGGATAGCACTGGTCCAGGCAGCAGGCAGGGACTTGGTCAGCAACAGCCAATGCAATTGTCCAGGCAACAGGCAGGAATACTGTCCATAGTCAGTACAGGCAGCAGGCAGGGTTACTGTCCATATACAGTCTAGGGTCAGTGCAGGCAGAGATATTGTCAGCAGTGCCAAAATATTGGTCCTGGTAGTAGGAAGGAACATGGTGTATGTGGCGTGGTCAGTTCATGCGACAGACTGAGGAATGATGGCAGTAAGTCCTACAGGCTGCAGGCAGAAGTAGGGCGGCGTTCAAGATAGAATGGAGACAGGGGTAGAGGCTTCTCCCACCCAAATCTCTTTGAAGCCTCCAGTCTCCAGACCCTAACTTAGGAATGAGAAAACAAAAAAAAATTTGCAGAATCCAGAAATCCAGAAAAACAATTCTGGAGCCCCTCACATATGTGAGACCCCTGTGTTATGAATCCCACTAGTCCAGTAGCAGGGTACAAGATCAGTCCAAGAGGCAGGCAAAAAAAATGGTCAAACAGTCCAGGGTCAGTTCCAGATCAGGCAGAGGAATGTACAGAAGCGGTAGGCAGAAGCGTGTTAGAAAAACAAGCCAGAGTCAGTTCCAGAGCAGGCAGTGGCATAAGGGGTGTGAAGGTAAATGGCAAGAACTGAGAATTACGTTTACCGTACTTCACTAATAATTTACTGAAGTATGGTAACGGCAGAAACAGTCACCTATGCAGAGGCCTGGTTGGGAAGGACACTGGGGACAATAAGAGGTGTCTCTTCTTTCCTGACGTCTTTGACCTATTGGTTTGGGAGGGATTTTATTAGGAAAGTGGCGTTCGGAGAGTCTACTAAGAACATTGTATCAAATGTTTTCTGGTGGGCCGTTCGGGAATATGATATAAGGGCAGTGATAATTTCCTCCTGGTAGCCAAGGAAGGGTTGGGGGTTTCAGTGGAGTTGCGGTAAATTATATAGGAGTTGTATATGGCCAAAATGAAAAGAATAAATTAAAACTTTTTTATACCAATGGTATGTTCGTCTTGTGGCAAGGTAGGGTTCGAACATTTGGTCGTTGAAGTTGACTCCCCCATGAATAAATTGTATTCGTGGACACATGTTGGCTTTTGGATGGGGCCATTCCTTCTGGAGATTTCCATGTAGGTGTTATTGTGGATCGAAGACAGCATGTAGACATCCCTTCTGTCCCTCCACTTCACTGACAGAATTTCCTTGTTTCACAGACTCGCTGTCTCCCCTCTTCTTAATTTTATATTGACGAGCCTTTGAGGAAAGCCCTTCCTGTTCTTACTCACAGTGCCACATGCTGGCGTCTTCTTCCGGTGAAGGTTGTGGAACAGGGGCAGACTCATGTAGAAGTTGCCTACATACAGGTAGTAGCCTTTTTCCAGCTTGATCCTAGGTAGTCTGGGCAATTAGGGGGATGCAGCTAGGGGTCCTTCCCTTCGTACACTATGAAAGCATATGTGTACCCTGTGGCTCGGTTACATTGTTTGTAAACTTTCACCCAATAGCGGGCCCTTTTGCTGGGGATAAATTGCTTGATTCCCAACCTGACGCTAAATTTTACAAGTGTCTCATCCACACGTATGTTTTTGATCTGGGGTAAACAACTGGGGGAATTTGTCAGAAAAATTGTTTAGAAGTAGCGGAAATTTGTAAAACTTATCATAATTTGGGTCATTTCGGGGAGAGCACTGGGTATTATCATTGAAATGTAGGAACCTCATAATCATGAGATATCTGGTTATGTTTTTTATTGTTTATTTGTTTATAGGGCTGAAGTGGTTAAGTCTGACCACAGATTTTCTATTGGATTGAGGTCTGGGCTTTGACTAGGTCATTCCAACACATTTACATGTTTCCTCTTAAACCACTCAAGTGTTGCTTTAGCAGTGTGTTTGGGGTCATTGTCCTGCTGGAAGGTGAACCTCCGTCCTAGCCTCAAATCACACACAGAGTGATACAGGTCTTGCTCAAGAATATCCCTGTATTTAGCACCATCCATCTTTCCCTCAACTCTGACCAGTTTCCCAGTCCTGACTGCTGAAAAACATCTCCACAGCATGATGCTGCCACTACCGTGTTTCACTGTGGGGATGGTGTTCTTTTGGGTGACGTGATGTGTCGGGTTTGCGTCAAACAAAAAAAGAGTGACAATTTTGAAAAAAACACAATATTTTGTACTTTTTGCTGTAATAAATAGCCCCAATTTTTTTCTCAGTTTAGGCCAATATGTATTCATCTACATATTTTTGGTAATCAAAATTGCAAAAAGCGTGTATTGATTGGTTTGCGCAAAAGTTATAACGTCTACAAAATAGGGGATAGATTTATGGCATTTTTATTATTATTATTTTTTTTTACTAGTAATGGCAGCGATCTGCGATATTTATCTAGACTGCGACATTATGGCAGACACATCAGACACTTTTGACACATTTTTGGGTCGATTGACAATTATACAGCGATCAGTGCTATAAAAATGCACTGATTACTGTATAAATGTCACTGGCAGGGAAGGAGTTAACACTAGGGGGCGATCAAGGGGTTAACTGTGTTCCCTATGTGTGTGTTCTAACTGTGGGGGATGGGACTGACTATAGGAGATCCCAGGTGGTTCCCAGCTCGTAGGAACTCACGCTCTCTCTCTACTCTCCTCACAGAACTGGGATGTGTGTGTTTATACACACACGTCCCTGTTCTGCCTCTCGTTCCCAAGATCACTCGTCATCGCGACCGTCGGTCACGAGCATTGGCACCCCCCCGCTCCTGCTATCCCGCTTAAAGGGACCAACGTATAGCTACAAAGGTTCGTGGGATCGTGCCGACTTACCGCAGAATATCGACGGCAGCTGGTCGGCAAGTGGTTAAAGACTGCTGTTCACAAGTGCAAACCATCCAACGTGAAGGAGCTGGAGTAGTTTTGCAAGAAGGAATGGGCAAAAATCCCAGTAGTAAGATGTGGCAAGCTCATAGAGACTTATCCAAAGCGACTTGGAGCTGTGATAGCCACAAAAGGTGGCTCTACAAAGTATTGATTTTAAGGGGGTGAATAGTTATGTACATTGACTTTTTCTGTTATTTTGTCCTATTTGTTGCTTGCTTCACAATAAAAAACAAAAAACAAAACATCTTCAAAGTAGTGGGCATGTACTGTAAATTAAATGATGTAAATCCTCAAACAATCCATGTTAATTAAAGGTTGTGAGGCAACAAAACACGAAAAATGCCAAGGGGGTGAATACTTTTGCAAGGCACTGTAATAAATCACTCACGCTGCAGCACAGAAGCTCTCCCTCCTCACATGCTGTCTCTGTGTGAGGAGGGAGAGCTGTCAATGAGAGATAATCTCATATATTTACTGTGATCTGTGATTGGCTATGTCCAAGGGACACGGCCATCACAAATTTTCCCCGATGCGCGCGGGGAGCATGCAAAGTGGAAGACATCATATGACGACGTTCCGGCAATGTAGGTCCGCACTGCAGCCATCATTTGAGGAGGTTTTTTTTTTATTATTCTCTCTTTTATTATGTAAACAAAGATACACAAATACATATAAAAAAATAGCATTGCTATTTCAATGTCAACATTCCTTATTACATATATTGCTTACAATATGCAGTTATTCCCCCTATCCCCCCCCCCCAAAAAAAATAAAAAAAAATAAAAAGGAACCACCTCTCCTCCCCCTCCCTCTAGACCCCTATACCTCTATCAAATTCCTCCAACCCTATTTTCCCCATATATTCCGGTATACCTCTAATGAATCTTCTATTGTATGGTTTCCTATGGCTCTCACCATTTCTACTCTTACTACCAACTCCTTCATATTCAGCACTTCTTGGGTTCTCCATAAGCTCGGGATCAGACCTTTCGCTGTATTTAGAAGGTATGGGACTAAGGTATTCTTGTATTGGGCCACCGTCTTTCTCGTATCATGAAATAGACATTCCCAGGGATAATTCTGAATCTGTTCTCCCGTTATTTGCTGGATCACGGCTATAATTCTACCCCAGTAAGGTTGTATCTTTGTACATTCCCACCACAGGTGCGCAAAGGTCCCCGGGGCATTGCATCAACTCCAGCAAGTTGGGTGGCCTCATGCCCCGATTCTGTGCACCCTCTGTGGGGTCACGTACCATCTCGCCAAAAGTTTATAACACATTTCCACTGTCCTTATATCACTTGACGAGAAACAGGCTGTCCTAAGGATTTTCCTTTTATGTTCCTCATCCCCAAGAGAGCCTATCTCCTCCTCCCACTTTCCCAGATAGGGGGGAAATTCAGGTTCTACTTCCTTAATCAAAATTTTATCAATTTTAGATATGCTTTGATTTAAATCAAGAGGGGAGTTAAATAATTTCTCTATTAACCTCATGTGTCCTTTTCCCCGCAATGTTTGTGGTAGTGATTGTGTAAAATGCTTTAATTGTGCATACCTCCATTTGTCTAGTGACTTATTTCCCCAGTTATGTGTGATTGCAGCATACGTGTATATCCTATTACCCTTCATTACATCGTGCAATAATATTTCCTCTTCTTTTGCCATCTATTGAAATATATGTGTTCCTCTTTCCCTGGCTTAAAATAATTTGTGCCCAATATAGACATTAGTGGTGAGTTGTATTCCCAGTGGTGCAATCTCCCTAACCCATCCCAAATCTTAAAAGCGTTTCTAGTTAGTGAGTTTGTGCTAGTACCTAAATCCTAAAATTGCCGTGGTATACAGACCATCTTTTGTAGATTTACCTTTGTATTATCTCTATATTAAAGCGGAGTTCCACACAAAAATGGAACTTCCGCTTTTCGGAACCCTCCCCCCCTCCGGTGTCACATTTGGCACCTTTCAGGGGGGAGGGGGGTGCAGATACCTGTTTAAGACAGGTATTTGCACCCACTTCCGGCATAGACTCCCATGGGAGTCTATGCCTCTTCCCGTCCAGACCGCGCTGTCTGCTGGGAACACACAGCTCCCAGGAGAGAGCGGGGACCACTAGGGACGCGCAGCGCGACTCGCGCATGCGCAGTAGGGAACCGGGAAGTGAAGCCGCAACGCTTCACTTCCTGATTCCCTCACCTAGGATGGCGGCGGCAGCTGCCGAGACCCGAGCGGGTTCTCGGCGTCCCCTGCCGACATCGCTGGACCCTGGGACAGGTAAGTGGCAATGTATTAAAAGTCAGCAACTGCAGTATTTGTAGCTGCTGGCTTTTAATATTTTTTTTTTTTGGCGGTGTGGGTGAACCCCCGCTTTAACCCAACTTTTCCCCTCTTTGTTATGCATCCATTCTGCAATCCGGGAGACAGGAATCACCTGATAATATTTCTCAAAATCCAGTGCCACTAGTCCCCCTGCCTTTTTTTTCTTCACCAATGTTGCATATGCAATCCTAGGGCGTTTATGTACTCATATATATTTTAGTACCATTGATCTTAATTTTCTAAAGTACACCTGAGGTACTGCTATTAGAATCATTTGAAAAATGTAAATCATCCTGGGTAAAATATTCATTTTTAAGGCATTAATTCTACCTATCCAAGAGGCTTATATCTCAAGTTTTTTAAATGTTCCTTAATCTTATTAAGCACTGGTATATAGTTGGCCTCAAATATAGTCCCTAGAGATGAAGTCAATTTTATTCCCAAGTACTCTAATCCCTCCTTACACCAAACAAAGGGGAATTTCGGTTGAATTGCCAGTTGTTTCTCCCTTGGGATGGTATTATTCAAAATCTCGGATTTGGACATATTTATTTTAAAATTAGACAACTTTCCATATCTACTCAGCTCCTCTAGTATAACTGGAATTGTTATCCTAGGGTTGGAAACATAAAAGAGCAAATCATCTGCATAGGGGAACGGCTACTCTGTAGTCCCGTTCCCCTACTCTCATCCCTCTGATGTCCGGATTTTTACGCATTGCTGCTAACAGAGGTTCCAATGCCATTACAAGCAGCATTGGAGAGGGAGGCACCCCTGCCTTGTCCCGTTTAATAGTTGGGATGGGAATAGGTTCCTGTTTATTCTAATTTTAGCTGTTGGGTGATGATACAAAAGCAGATATCCATTTCATCATCCTGACCCCCAAATCTAAGTATCTTAATGTTCCAAGCATAAACCCCCAGTCCACACCTGTCGAAGGCTTTTTCAGCATCTATCGAATCATTTGAGGAGGTTAATCTTGCATAGGTCATTTGGCATTTTGAAGTGTGCAGGAATGAGAGCTCAAATAACAGCCTATGTGGATAGAGCTGTAGTATTGAAAACAGGAGACGTGTGTCCTGGGTTCTGTTGAGTTCATCATACACTAAACAATCTGATTGTACAATCTCCTAAAGATCTACCATCCTTGTAGTGCAAGGGCCTGCCTGATTGGATACAGAGGGATTGAACTCAACAGGCTGCCCTATGCGTGTCACACAAAAAACGAGCCACAAAATGTGCACTGCCACTATGCTAGGTGTGAATGAGTCCTGAAAGTGAAATTCACATCTGTGCGTTTCCTTGTATTTCAGAAATGTGCTGCACCAATAATCACAGTAAAAAATGCACCAAGCTCTGCTCTAACAAAAAAGTTCTGAAGCTTCTTTGGGGCGATTGTTGTGTGTAGAGCAGCCCATTCAGGTGGATGGGCTGCCCTATGCGTGATGAGTAAAAATGCTCCCAAAAAAAAAAAAAAGAACGGATGTGAGAATGTGAGTTCTCGCTATGCAGAGATGTAGTCATGACCGTAGAGTGTTTCTGTCCACTCCTTCCTTTGTACTTGTATAAAGATGGCCATACACTATGCAATCTGATTGTACAATCTCCTTTAGATTTAACAGAACTATGGATTAGGAGCACCCACCTATCTATCCATTCACTCTGTATCCAATCAGACAGGCCCGTGCACTACAGAGTTGATGGTAGATCTAAAGGAGATTGTACAATCAGATTGTATGGTGTATGGTGAACTTTAAAGAATGATACACTTCTCCTGTTTTCAATACTACAGCTCTATCCACATAGGCTGTTATCTGATCCCTCATTTCCCGCTAGGGTTGCCACATCATCCCTTTAATCCAGGACACATATTAATTGCACAGGTTCTGAGGCTGATTTATCGCAGATAAGGCACCAAGTGAGTTTAATTACCACCTTAATCAGCCACAGAACCTGTGTAATTAATATGTGTTCGGGTTTAAAGGGATGAGGTGGCAACCCTATGTCATACTTACTTCCACTGTGCGGTTCATTTTGCACAGAGTGGCCCCGATCCTTGACTTCTGGGGTCCCTCCCCGCATCGTATAACGTTGAATGTAGAACTCGACCCTGGCGTCCACGTCATTGGATTTGATTGACAGCAGTGGGAGCCAATGGCTGCGCTGCTATCAATCTATCCAATCAAGAACCGAGAACCCCGGGCAGAAAAAGAGCGCATTTCTGCCGTGAGAAATTCCAGGGGCTCAGGTAAGTAAAACGGGGGGCCGGTCACTGCCAGGTGTTTTTTCGCTTTAATGCATAGGATGCATTAAGGTGCAAAAACACGAGGTTTTACAACCCCTTTAAGGAAGAAAAAAAAAAATCAATGCCTGTGTATTTAAGCCCCGTACAAACGATCTGAAAATCATATGAAAAATGCCGCTTTCGAATTGATCGTACGATAAACGGATCGTTAGTACAGAGCTTTCAAGAGCCGATCAGGACAGGTCATCCGATATTATTCTATCGGACATGCACAGAAATGTTTTTTGTACGATGCCAGATCGTACGACTTTCGTTTAATCAGTACAGCTGTCGTTGGAAAATGCAATACAAATGCATTACAACACATGACATCACTTCTGATGTTTTATTCTGTCGTATGAGAATTTTCATGACTTTAGTAAACTCATCAGATTCGACGTGAGATTAGCATGCAAAAAAAACGGACGATCATTCGTCCGATATTCAGATTGTGTGTACCGGGCATTAGTGAGAGGAGTGATCACTGATTGATTGCATTCCATTTAAAAAACATACACCTGGAATTGGGTGGGTAGGTAGAAGGATGAATGATGCAGGGTGTGTACTAACGAGGTCAGCTGGCCAACTCCTTTTTGTGTCATGACCTATAGTCTGCCCAGGAAATAAAGCAGAACCAATGGATACGTTTGGGAAACATGCATGAAGACAGTGAAGTAAGTGTGTGTAGAATTAATGGAAAACTGATATTTTTGCAAAAGAAGTACATTAATGCTGTAATGGTACATAGGGGAGCTGGAATTTAGAAAAAAAAAAGGTGAACAAAAGTGAACTTAGCCTTTAAGGATGAAAAAGCCAACAATTCCTGTAATGTGAGAACACTGTCTTACTTCTACATTTTGGGTGTCCGATCACACCTGTATTTTGCGTGTTATTGTGTATTATGTGTGTTGCCTAAGGAGCCCAGTCATTTTGAATTGGCTACAATTCACAAAAAATGCTGCACAGATCATTCACATCTGTACACTGTGGTGGGTTACAAAACACGTGGCATTGTGTTAATGTATTGGGGTGTTGTTCAAAATGTTAATTTGTGGTAACATACAGCAAAACATGTGGTGAATGTATAGGTGTAAAATGGCTCGAAAAGTGGGCAGACAGCCTTAAAATACACTCTTCAGTCTATGCAAAAAAAAAAAAAAAAACTATTTTTTTTTTCTTGAACCCTAATTTTTTTGCTTAGTTTGCTCTTAAGTAGATACTTCTCTTCTGAAAAGGGTTACACAGGTCAAAACACAGTTTTGACAATTACTTTTATTTGCCCCATATATTTTGTTAATTAAAGTGATTGTAAAGTTTCATGTGGGGGGGGGGGGGGTTACCTTGCGGGCGCGCTCCCAATTCCAGAATATGAATGCCGGACTCGGCCCCGCCCCGGCGTCATTGGATTTGATTGACAGCAGTGGAAGCCAATCTATCCAATCAAGAGCCGGGACCCCGTACAGAGAGGGAGAGCGCGTCTCCGCCGAGGGGATGAAAGGGCTCAGGTAAGTAAAACGGGGGGCTGGTCACTGCCGTAATTGTTTTCACCTTTAAGTTGTTCTTAAGGCAAGATTAAAAGACTATGCCACCCCCTCTATTAGAGGCTGGCATAGCACACTGTGTAAGTTGTATTTAAAAATGAGCAGTGTAAATACTGAATATATGCTGTCTTCAGGCCCGTCACATAAATCGTGGCCGCTTTCCAGCACTAATAGATGTCTTTTGTGGGAGGGGGCCGTGATCTCCCTCTGACATCAGAGGGAGATCACGTGACCGATCAACTCCTCCGCAGAAGCCACCCATCAGAGCTGGAAAGCGGCCGTGAGTCACGTTACCGACCTGAAGACAGCTGAAATTCAGTATTTACAGCCCTCGTTTTTAAATACAACTTACACAGTGTGCTATGCCAGCCTCTAATAGGGGGTCTGGCGGTGAGAAATTTAATATTTTATTATTACAATAATAGCGGCGGGGTCGGAGACAGACAGAGAGGGCACTGACAGGGAGGAAGGAGGGGTTGAGGGGGGGAGAGAGTAAGCAGAAAGCAGGCAGCCTATCACGGAGGGAGGCACTTTGACCACAGTGATCAGGGCAGAGCTGCCCTGGTTATCGTGGTCTGTTTAGAGAGGGCATACAGGAAGTGGTAGGTTTAGGGGTTTTTTTTTTTTTTTTCACAGTTTAGAGGGTGGCAGATTACATAGCACAAGCGCTGTGCTGTGTAATCTGCTTTAAGGGACCAGAATCTACATATATTTTTGTTTTGGATTAACAAACGCTTTAATTTATAGGATGCATTAAGGTGAAAAAACACAAGGGTTTACAACCCCTTTAACCTTACGTGCTTGCAGACTACCTAATATGTATAGGTAATTCTTGCAAGTGTTCAATACATCTTAGAAAAATCACAGAATTACCATTCCCCCCTGACAAGGCTTTCATCTGTATTTCTTCCAAGAGAGCCTATGTTTGTTCAAACATTATCCTGAGTCAGTATACAGTATTTCCTGGGCTGTCAGACTGTTAAAGATCATTGACAATTATGTCAGTCCTGGTGCCTGTTTTTGGTTCTTGGTTAAATGTATAGTAGTCAATCAGCTTCTAACTTAAGCTTGTTCAGTTAAGCTTTGACAATAAAACCTGGAGGTAGATTGGTTACTATGCAAAGCTGCACCAGAATCTGTGTGCACCAATTTCAGTAAATCTCCCCCATTGTTTCAGAATAACTCCCTACCTCCTCTTCTGCAGTAACCTGCCGACAATGTCCATTGCTCCTTTTCTGCGGGTGCCCCCTCAGCAAGCAGAGGCAGGTGCACTTTCAAGCTGGCCTCTCACAAAACTGAGTACACCCCTCACATTTTTGTAAATATTTTATTATATCTTTTCATAAGCTGGTGGATGTTAGAGACCTTGCACTCCTCCACCTTCCATTTGAGGATGCCCCACAGACGTTCAATAGGGTTTAGGTCTGAAGACATGCTTGGTCAGTCCATTACCTTTACCCTCAGCTTCTTTAGCAAGGCAGTGGTTGTCTTGGAGGTGTGTTTGGGGTCGTTATCATGATGAAATACTGCCCTGCGGCCCAGTCTCCAGAGGGAGGGGATCATGTTCTGCTTCAGTATGTCACAGTACATGTTGGCATTCATGGTTCCCTCAGTGAACTGTAGCTCCACTTTTGGAGCCCCAGACCATGACACTCCTACCACCATGCTTGACTGTAGGCAAGACACACTTGTCTTTGCACTTCTCACCTGGTTGCCGCCACACACGCTTGACACCATCTGAACCAATAAGTTTTATCTTGATCTCATCAGACCACAGGGCATGGTTCCAGTAATCCATGTCTTAGTCTGCTTGTCTTCAGCAAACTGTTTGCAGGCTTTCTTGTGCATCATCTTTAGAAGAGGCTTCCTTCTGGGATGACAGCCATGCAGACCAATTTGATGCAGTGTGCGGCATATGGTCTGAGCACTGGCAGACTGACCCCCTACCCCTTCAACCTCTGCAGCAATACTGGAAGCACTCATACGTCTATTTCCCAAAGACAACCTCTGGATATGACGCTGAGCACGTGCACTCAACTTCTTTGGTCGACCATGGCAAGGTCTGATCTGAGGGGAACATGTTCTGTTAAACCGCTGTATGGGCTTGGCCACCATGTAGCAGCTCAGTTTCAGGGTCTTTGCAGTCTTCTTATAGCCCAGGCCATCTTTATGTAGAGCAACAATTCTTTTTTTCAGATCCTCAGAGTTCTTTGCCATGAGATGCCATGTTGAACTCCCAGTGACCAGTATGAGAGAGAGTGCGATAACACCAAATTTAACACACTTGCTCCCCATTTACACCTGAGACCTTGTAACACTAACTAATCACATGACACCAGGCAGGGAGAATGGCTAATTGGGCCTAATTTGGACATTTTCACTTAGGGGTATACTCACTTTTGTTGCCAGCGGTTTAGACATTAATGGCTATGTTGAGTTATTTTGAGGGGACAGCAAATTTACACTGTTATACCAGCTGTACACTCACTACTTTTACATTGTAGCAAAGTGTCATTTCTTCAGTGTTGTCACATGAAAGGATAGAATAAAATATTTACAAAAATGTGAGGCGTGTACCCACGTTTTGTGAGATACTGTATGTGTGTCCATTGACACAGACAGCATGGGAAACCCCAACCCCTAGTGCAGGACGGTATAGTGGCAGTGAGCCATTCTCTTGTTTTCCATTGTACCAGAGTTATAGACTATTTTTTGTGTTCATTTGCTGAAGAAAGCTGTTTTGTTTTCTGGATTGTTTGCAAGTTTAATAAACTCTGTCACTTTTACAAACAGTTGGCGGTGATATTGAGTTCCCAAATCACAATGCATATAAATGCATGTAATGATTTATCAATGGTTCTATTCACACATTGTGTGTTTACCTGCTTTAAGTGAGGTCAGTTTAGCTGCATTTAGAAAACATTGAATTCTGTGCATCCTTAGACACTTTAAACATGACTAAGGTTGCTTTTACACTGGAGCGTTGGTGGTAAAGCGCCGCTATTTTTAGCTGCGCTTTACCGATGTTTTTGCGGAGGTTATTCGGCCGCTAGCTGGGGCTTTTAGTCCCCGCTAGCGGCCGAAAAAGGGTTAAAATGACCCGCAAAGCGCTGCTGCAGCGGCGCTTTGCTGGTGGTTTCGGCGGCGCTACCCATTCATTTTAATGGGCAGGAGTAGTTTAGGAGCGGTGTATACACCGTTCCTTCACCGCTCCAAAGATGCTGCTTGCAGGAGTTTTTTTAATGTCCTGCCAGCGCATCGTCTCAGTGTGAAAGCACTCGGGCTTTCACACTGAGATGGTAGGGGAGCCGATTTTTAGGCGATTTACTATTTTATAATTAGCCCAAAAGCGCCTGAAAGACGCCTCAGTATGAAAGTCTTAATGTGTGTAAACACACCTAAATGTGGCTAAACCTGCTTTAGAGCAGGTACATCTAAAACGCAGGAAAAAGTGACATGGGAGACATAAACGTTTTTTATGCTTCCCAGATGACTTCCTCTGCATTTTAGAAAAGGTAACTGCAGAATTGCCAGTATGAATGAGGCGTAAGAATAGGCACAAAAATTAACCTAAAGCGCCACCTGCTGCCATGAAACAAGTAAACATGAAATATTCTTAAGCCATATATCCACCCAACCAAATAAAACATTTTTTAAATGCATATGTAGTCCTCTGCATAATAAAGAATTTATATACAGACCATATGTATTTCCTAAAAAAAAACTACAGATTTTCAGGCATCTATATAGGAAGGTTGTAATAATCAGAGAGTCATATAAACTGTTTAGCAATTCACACACACCCTTAAACTGCAGGTATGAACATCACATAACATATTTCAGTATTTATCTGCTAACAGGGAATGCAGTGACTCACTGATGCAATTTACACCTGTTCAGTGTGCATGAATTTCTCCCTGAATGTGTCTGTTCCACAAATAGAACTCAGACCTAGTTAAACATCAAATGACAAAAAATGCTACTGAAACAGATGGTGCTCAGGGTAAGAAAGTACTGTACTAAGAAGACTCTTGAAGAGGAATTTACTGGTAATAATAGACACAAGATCACATTTCTCCAGCAGGATGGGACACTAGCTTGTAAAACAAATGAAACTGAGAGCTCCACCTACTGACTATTCTCCACAACTGTTCTAGAGTTCAACTTGGAGGAGGAAAAAGGAGGAAGAACATCTTTTGCGAGCTCTGCCAATTCAAGACCTTAGTGAAAAATGTCTTCAGTTATACAGCTGCTAGTAGTTTCTGGCCAGATATCTCAAATGCTGGTAGTCCATCCAGCCAGTCACCGAGCACAGAGTCTTCACGATCAGCTAAAGTTTTTTTTTTGGGAGAGCCGTTCAATTCTTGCAGTTGCATGCCTGCTTGCACTTCATAAGGCTCTATACTGGACAACAAGGCAGATCCCTAAGGCATACCAGACAGGCAATTTGAAGCAGGAAATTGTTGCCACTGCAATTCACTAATGTCAGTGATTAACAGCAATTTGCATCTAACAAAGGAAAAAAAAAAAAAAAAAAAGGATCACTATGAAAAAAAAATGCATGTATGGCATGGTCCTAAAATCCATGTAGCCATGGTGAAAAGGCTGCCGCTATTCTATGTTGGTCCCCAACAATGGGGAGGAGGTGGATGAAGTGGCTTTTTTTTCAGGTAGGACCATGTTTTTTCACTACTGCAGGTCAAGTAATGCTTTCCTGCACCCTCCAACCGCCATTTTGTTTAAGAGCCTCACTACAAGGTCCCTATATTTTTCTCCTGATTAGGCAGAACTCTTTCAGAAAGTGGGAGGTGCTTTACAAACATGCAGCATTTGTTAAAACATTTAGTTTTATTTAGCCCACAGCCTCCTCCATACACAGACTGCCTTGCATGAAGAAAATGAAGGAGATGCTCAGTAAGCAACCTACAAGTCTCAGTGTTGAACATTTAGGGCCAACAGGAAAGTGCAGATAGAATAAAAGTAGATTTAACAAATGCTGCAGCAGCCAGAGATGGGGTGCACTTTATTAGAAGCAGCTTGTTTTTACTGTGCAAATGTACAAAAATATTGTTTTGCTATACTCCGAACCCCTTGCAAGATGCTTCAAGTAAACCTGTGTCCATGCATTAACCTATAACTTACAATAAGATTAACTGTTTTATATATATACTTTTGATCATAACCTTTTTCTACAGTATCAGACATTATGATTTCCTAAAATGAATAAATGGGGATGGAGTTGCCATTGAATTCAAGGTTGTTGAGGGTCCAAACCTCAGAAGGATTTCATCTAAGTCCTCAAAGGGCAGCAGATTGTTGGTTAAGGGTTGTGGAGGAGCTCTGAGTAGAGAAGTTCTAGATGAGATGCAGTGCGCCCATTCCATATCAAAGAGGATGAATAGACATTGAGTCCCTATATTTGAGGGGAGCCACTAAAAAAGTGTTGCAGCTTTCGGGCCCCTTCCAGGAAACAGTATCTCATCTAAATAACCAACCTTAGCCTTCTTCTAAGTTCCTTTTAGGAAAAGCGTGCAGTCAGAGGAAATTGGTCCGATTGTGTCCCTCACATTACTAATCCAGTGCTCTGCAGCATTCATCCTTTGAAGCAGATTCCGCATATCCCATTTCTTGAGTGAGCGGTCAATCATATCAGATTCAATTTGTGTTGTTATTGAAGTCTGGCAGAGAAGGACTTGATGTGATGCGTGAAAAAGTGGATTCTGTGGTGTCTTGGGCCGTCACAGCAGTGGTCAGTGGAAGGCCTTCAATAGGAACAGCAGATTCACATTTGTGCTGTTCCGCTCAAGCTTGCCTTGGCAGACTGCATCACCTCCATCAGGAGGTCTGTAGTACCCACTGCCTCAGTTCTATTTTCACCATGGCCAAGGTTGGGATATTCTTCCCAAGTACCACTAGCAAGTGGTAAGATCACCACTAGTAAGAAAGTGAGATTTTTGTTACAGGATACTGCAAGAATTCAGTTCAGAAGAGAATGGCACAGACAAAGCTCTCAAAGATTGCTCCCTCTTATACCAGAAGCCAGACACACCCCCAAAGTTTATCTTTACCCAGGTAATCTCTTATCCAAGTTCAAAGTAGAGCTAAACCTATTTCTACCCCCACAATCTACATCCAGGTACTATAACTACAGATGTTAACATACAAATGGAATGAGTTTTCTCCAAATATGCACACTATTTGATAAATTGCATTTGGAGAACATGCATGTCTGATTCCAAAATCCAGTAAACTGTAGAAATGAGCGTTTTAAATTGGGAGACCTATACATGAATGCTTTCAACATGCTTCTGCAGAGCAAGCAAATATCTATAAAACAAACTCCCTCTGCGTGCCAATTAGGGTCTTATGGACATATTGTTTAAAGAATGAACTCTATGTTGAAAACTTTATTCATCAAACTGCATCAATGACCTCCTTCATAAAATATGCGCATCAAGCTGCTACATATTGGGTAAAATTTCTGTTTACGAGATTATGTTTTTAAGCAATCATCTGGCTTAAACGCTACACATTATTGCTGGTTACACGTAGAAGTGAGGACTACCCAAATATTTGATTTAAATCGAATGTTCTTTTGCATTTCACATTTTGGTACAGGAGTTTGCAGCTTTTTAAAGATTTGTTTGAGGTTTTTTTTTTTTTTAATATATCTTTTATTGAAATTTTCATCACAGGAGTTATAAGAATCCTCAATACAATTCACAGCATAAAGGCATGAAGGTATGCAGTAGGGCTCTTAAGAGCCTTAAGTATATTTGATGATATACCCATAGACCTTGACATAAAATTGCCATAAAAATATTGTAATAGAATTGCAAAGCATTCAGTTTTATTTATTTTAAATAATTAAATATTTAAAAACCATGACATATGGGGAAAAGCAAAAAAAAAAAAAAAAGGGGAAAAAACAAAAACCAAAAAACCACAACTAAACGAGATGGACCTTTTGACGAGATATTCGATAATATATAAGAGTAGATACAGTTGTTCTCAAAAGTTTGCATACCCTGGCAGAAACTGTGAAATTTTGAAAATATGACTGATCATGCCAAAAAGTCTTTTTTATTTAAGGATAGCTATCACATGAAGACATTTATTATCACATAATTTTTGGATCCTTTTTAAATCATAATGATAACAGAAATCCCTCAAATGGCCCTGATCAAAAGTTTAAATGCCCTGGAATGTTTGGCCTTGGTACAGACACAGAAAGTGGCACACACAGGTTAAAATGGCAATTAAAGGCTAAATTCCCACATTTGTGTCTTTTGAATTCACAATTAGTGTCTGTGTATAAATGGTTAATAGGTTTGTTAGCTCTTACATGGATGCACTAAGCAGGCTAGACACTGAGCCATGATGAGGTAGAAAAGAACAGTCAAAAGACCTGTGTAACGAGGTAATGAAACTTTACGAAGATGGAAAAGGATATAAAAAGATATCCAAAGCCAAGGTCAGGTAGATCAAGAAAGAGTTCAGCCCCAAATGCCACAGGAACTGTTTGGGATACAAAGAAAAACCCACAGGTAACCTCAGGAGAAACATAGGCTGCTCTGGAAAAAGATGGTGTGGTTGTTTCTAAGGAGCACAATACGATGATACTTGAACAAAAAAGAGAAGCATGGTCACATTGCCAGAAAGAAGCCTTTACTGTACAAGTTTTACAAAATCCCCAACAACACCTTGACATGCCTCATTGGCTTTTTTGTGGCATTGGCACAGTAAAGGCTTCCTTCTGGCAGCTCAACCATGCAGCTCTTTTTTGTTCAAGTATCGTTGAATTGTGCTCCTTAAAAACAACCACACTGTCTTTTTGGAGAGTAGCCAGTATTTCTCCTGGGGTTACCTGTGGGTTTTTCTTTTTCTCTTATCCTGAGCAATTCTTCTGCCAGTTGTGGCTGCAATCTTTCTTGGTCTACCTGACCTTGGCTTGGTATCAAAAGATTCCCTGATTTCCCACTTCTTAATAAGTGATTAAACAGTACTGACTGGCATATTCAAGGTTTTGGATATCTTTTTATATCCTTTTCCATCTTTGTAAAGTTTCATTATTTCATTACCTTGTTACGCAGGTCTTTTGACTGTTCTTTTCTACCTCCTCATGGCTCAGTATCTAGCCTGCTTAGTGCATCCATGTGAGAGCTAACAAACTCATTGACTATTTATACACAGATACTAATTGTGATTTTAAAAAGCCACAAATCTGGGAAATTAACCTTTTAATTGCCATTTTAACCTGTGTGTGTGTGTGCCACCTTCTGTGTCTGTACCAAGGCCAAACATTCCAGGGTATGTAACCTTTGATCAGGGCCATTTGGGTGACTTCTGTTATTATGATTTAAAAAGGATCCAAAAAACTGTGTGATAATAAATGGCTTCATGTGATTGCTATCCTTAAATAAAAGACAGTTTTTTGGCATGATTATTCATATTTTCAATAATAATTCCAAAATTTCACAATTTCTGCCAGGGTATGCAAACTTTTGAGCATGACTGTATTTTAGGGTCAGATGGAGAAGTTCTAGGAAAATTAAGTTGCAAATTCAGGGTTTTTCATAAAGGATATCCAGGGGAACCATATGTCCTGGAAAATAGAATATCGGTCATGTAATTGCGCCGATAGTTCCTCCATCCTCATAAGCTTATTTAACTTGGTTATCCACTCTGTTATTAACCCTTTCGCTGCCAGGCCCTGTGCTCCACTCCACACCATTTTTGCAATTTTTCCTTTGCTTTTTTTATTTTTCACTTATAGCTTTCAGAGTTTGTCAAAGACCCGCCCCCCAAACCATATTTTTTTTTCTGAAAGAAAATGATCAGTAGAATAAAAACAAGGTGCTACTGCTTTTTTAGACCCTGTGGTATTTATGTTTATATTTATGTTTATCAAACCAATATATTTGAAAAAAATACACTAAAACCATTTTTAACAGATAAAAACACGAGTAAATTTTACAAATCCTACTAAATATAAAAGCTTAACCTGTATTGAGTTAATCAATAACAAATATTTGTAACTTTTAAATTGCGTCTTTTTGCAAAATGGTGAAAATTCAACAGACACAAAAGATATCCCAATTTCCCAATATCCCAATTTCTCAAAATATCTGAAGGTTTTCATTTTTCCCTTACAGCTTTCAGAATTTGTGAAAGAAACCCAAAACCATATATTTTCTGAAAGCATATGATGTCTAGAATAAAAAAAAAGTGCTACTGATTTTTTTTAGACCCGCGCTATTTGCACAAATGTTTATCAAACCAATATATTCGTAAAAAATACACTAAAACCATTATTAGCAGATAAGAACACAGCTAATTTTACAAAATTCCTACTAAATCTTTAATAAATATAAAAGCTTAACAGGTATTGAGTTACTAAATAACAAATATTTGTAAATTTTAAATTGCGCCTTTTTGAGAAATAGTGAAAACTGGAGGTACGCGAAAGTTTTCGAAAATCTGGAGGTTTTCCTTTTTTTACGTACAGCTTTCAGAATTTGTAAAAGGGCCCCCCCCCCCCCATACCACTGAAAGCACATGGCTAGTAGAATAAAAAGAAGGTATTTGGGCAAATGTTTATCAAAACAATATTTTCGCTAACAATATGTCAGGGCTGGGCTCAGCCCTTCCTTCTCTGAGCTGGCCGCTAATTGCCAGCTCCTATCTCTCCACAGTTACTCAGCTGTTGATATCGTGCTCGTCAGTCCTGCCTACTTAAGCCGTCCAGTCCAGAGGAGCTCTGCCTTCACCTTGGTCAACATCACAGAAACCATCTCCTGCGATCCTGTTCAAGACTTGCTTTGCTGACATCCCTTCTGGCTCCAAATCCTGCTTGCTGTTCCACTACATTGATCCCTGACGTCTAGCTTGGCTGACTATCTGTTCCAGTTACTGAACTTTGCTATGTTTTGACTACGTTTGTTCTTTTTACTTTTATTATTAAACAAGTCTGATTTAACTGTGCTTCTGCCTGATTTCATGGTTTCTGACACAATACACTAAAATCATTAATAGTGCACATAAACAGAACTTAAAAAATTAATGCTAAATTGCTACTAAAGAATCGTTCACATGTGGCATACTAAAGTGTACGCCCATTGAGGGCCGTGTTTACCTGCACAGGGATGCACAGGTTTTCCGTGCATCCCTGTACAGGCAGTTCCATTTATGTCAATTGGGATGCAACGGCTGCACAGGCATAGCTGCTGTTCCCAATCTGACATTGGTGTGGGTACATGTCCCTGAACGCAGTGTGAGCTCAGGGACATGCATGCGGACCACCATGGATGTAAAATTGGGAGCAACGGCTCTGTTCGTGCAGGTGCTACATCCCAAATGACACCAATGGGACTGCCTGCACAGAGATGCACAGAACATCTGTGTGTCCCTGTAAAGGTACGCTGTGTATGCCCTGTGTGAACAAGGCCCTAGGCCCCTTTCACACAAGCACCCTGATCAGATCTGCCTGTCTGTTTTTTAGGCAGGCCCCATCGGAAAACCAATTGTTCTCTATGGAGAGGCTGATGTAACTGGACATGTGTCCGTATACATCAGCCTGAATTCGATCCAGTCCAGTCCAGTCCGCTAAAAACAGACGGATGGGGATCCTATCCCCATCCATCTAGCAGCTCGGATCGGATGGTATCCGATGGAACTAGACAGGAGGTCTGTTTCCGACCGCCCCATAGAGAATAGCGAGCTGTGTCCGTGTCCACTCTGCATCAGCGCAGTAGATGCAGACCTGCCATCCGCCTGCTCAGTGGGGATCAGCAGACAGATCCCCCACTGAGCAGGCAAATCTGCTTGACAGAGTCCGCTTCATGTGAAAGGGGTCTTAGCAGGAGCGGCAGGTCCATTAGGGTTGCTGCAGGGTGCCGAAATCATACGTTTGCATGAGGGTCTTTTTTTTTAAGCCACAAGATTAAAGCCTGAGTCTCTAATTGGCTTGTAAAAGGTTGGGATCGGGGGGCAGAGCATTGCACCCCGAACCCACCCACTTGTGACAATAGCGAATTAATATTCCCTAATGTCTTCAGGGTTCTCCTTCTGGCCAATCAGGATGGATAGGGTTGGCCGGAGGAGAAGCTGAGAAGCGGTGGGGGTGGGGGGACTGTCACCATGCAGGGCTAAGTGCGGTGGGGAGGGGGCTGTCACTGTGGAGGGGTGAGTGCGGGTGGACCTGGGGAGTCTTACTATGTTTGTGTTTAAAAAATATATATTTTTTTTTTGGGGGGGGGGGGGCGGCTATTTGCTGAGATATCAGAGGTCTAAATAGACCCCCATATCTCTATTTCTGAAGATCGTCTCTTTCTTTGTTCGGGGGGCAGGGGCAGTTGGGGGGGTGATCAGACCAGTGGGGGGGACACATCTGGATCCCCCCCAAGCAGCACCTGAAGCTGGCAGGAATGGAAGAGGAGGGATGCCGGCTAATGATGGTGGCTGCGGAGATTCCTTTTGGGGGGGAATCAGTGCTGGGCGGGAAAGAAGGGGGTGGGGGGGACAGTTCAAGATGAAAGGGGACAGGGAAGCACAGGTGGGGGGGACAGGAAAGCATAGGTGGGGGGGTGGTCACATTAGGGGTTAATAAGTCTGATCAGCGTGTGAAAGGGCTCTTAAAGTGAAGATTTGCAGGCAAAAGAGAATTGTTTTATTTATTACAGGTATTTATATAGTGCCAACAATTTACGCAGTGCTTTACATATGTATATATTGTGCATTCACTGTCCTAAATGAGCTTACAATTTAGACGGGAGCCAATTAACCTACCAGCATGTCTTTGGGGTATTGGAGGAAACCCACACAGGCACAGGGAGAACATGCAAGCTCCAGGTAGTGCGGGAAAATTATGGAACTTACTTTTTCTTGTTCCTGCGGTCTTTGTCCACAGGTCCAGCTAATTTAGACAGGCCCATAGGATCAGCCGGGGATGTCTCTTCAGAGGGGGTTCCGGCTGAAATACAGTACAAGGCAATGAACATGAAAGATAATGTGTAACAACTCCATCCAGTAGAGGTGTTTGTGATGAAACCTTCTACAGACCTACATATCCAAATATTTCTTCCATACATATCCACAGATTGAATAACAGAATAACTTGGGCAGCTTTAAAGTTAATCCTGGATGGGCAGAAGCCTCACTAAGATAGATAGATGTTTTATCTGTCCTCAAACTCGTTTAACCTATAACTTGGAGAATGAAAGGTGAGGTGGCTAAATACACTAAAAGTACTTCCATTTGTCTTTGCACGTTTAAAACAGAAAAATCAGTCTCACTGTACAGATGTTTTGAAAGGATCTTGGTGGTTTATATAACAGTAGTCAGAGGCACTTGTTAAAGCATATCTAAACCCCAAAATGTAATATATTACAGCTTACCAGCTGTTTTCAGGTTTAAATATGCTTTAATGCCCTTTAGGAAAAAAGTATACAACCCTATCAATCAGCAATCTGAGTGGAATTAGGATGTACATGGCTGTGTCAAGTCATACGTGAGCCCAAACAATAATCATTACCTTTTGTTGAACAGTAATAAGTAAGGTAATAAAAAATGACGATTACTGGAAGTATACATTTTCTATGTCTAGAATAAAAATAATAATATGTTACTGTGGCAGTCTTACCTTTCAAAAATAATTATGTGCACATGAGTAAAAAGGCTTATTGACAAAAAGCTAACAAATGTATAATTAAAGCAGTATTAAAGTGTTACTAAACCCAGTAATATGAAAATAGTGCACCACCCCCCCCCCCAGTGCCCACAGCTTATAAATCATCTTTTTACATTAAAACATTGCCACTATATACCCTTTTGAATGATCTGTATACCATGGTTATATGAGTTTCTCCAGTGCTGAGAGTTCAGGAAGGAGGAGATTTTAACTGCAGCCTGTATACACGGCCACATGTGTGATATCAATATCATGTGACCTGGCTAGGTCTGATCAACAAGTAAATGTGCTCTCCAGTATAAAAGACACAACTGAGCATGTGCAGGTTGGCTACTCTGCCTGTGTTTAGCTGGCCTTCCCCAGATAGACCGTGCAGGAGGGAAAGATCTATGCATACAGGATAAAAAAGCCTTTTTACACAATGCAGATGATTAACCCCTTAAGTTTCACAGTGGGTATAACAAGCATGCTATGCTGCATTTATAGACTGATTTACTGTTGTGGGTTTCGTGACACTTTAAGCCCAAAAGCAAACATTTATTATATTGCAGATACTAATTATTAGATGTGATGGCTGTATTTCCTTTTTTTTAGGCTTTCTTTTTTTTACCTAGTAATCCAGCCAGAAAGTCTGTTTTTCAAAAGAACAAGCTCTCTTGCAGATTGTATAAGTTACATGGATGAGGCAAACCATTTAACACTGACAGAGGTGCTTACAATGATTAGCTTTAAATTGTATTTGTAAAACACCCCCCCACACACACACACACACACAAATGTTGCTGTAACTGCTTATAAAGTGTTAGCTGGAGTTTGGCTTCAATTTGTTGGTTTACCTAAATCTGCTAGTACATCTAACATCCCCCCCCCCAGACTGACAATGCTGTCCAAATGTGCCCCCTGTACTCAATCATTTAAAGTGGGGGCACTCTAATACAGCAGGTGTGTTACTGGCCAGATCACCAGGTGAAAAAGCCTCAGAAAAGAAAACTAATGCAGCCACCACATATAATGCCTGGTAAGCTGCAATATATTACATTTTTGGCTTTAACTTTTTTTTTAGATGCTCTGTTCTGGATATTCCAGCACTATAAAATCCTACTTGTTTTTTCTTTCTCTTTGTTATGAGGGGTCTGGGCAGTTTATTTGCCATAATTAACCCTGTCAGTACTGTGAATACTAAATTGCCAGTAAAAGTTTTCTTCCAGTCACTTTTGCTGTAAAGGAAAAAAAATCCATACTAGGCATTGTTTACATGGCTGGGGATTCTGGATTCCTAGCCAGCAAATCAATAGGCCAGACGACATCACTGGTTGCCAAGGACATGGAGGGTGCCAGCATCTGCACAAAACATGGAGCTTGTTTCTAATGAGAACCTGTGCAGTCAATAGCAGTAACACTGCTCTTGCTGTGTGTTCAGTCACAGAGTAGAGCGACTTTCTCAAGCAGTGTGGTTCTTCAGAGATTACAGGCTCCGCCATTCCATTGCTCCTTGCGAACATGCACTGACCATTGTCCACTACGTTCTGTCTTCCAATTATAAACTACCTGTATATTAACAAGTGGATGATCCTTGCATAATTAATATGAATTTTTGGCCAGTCTCTAATGTTCCTAGCAGGGTGATGTACAGTGGATATAAAGTCTACACACTCCTGTTAAAATGGCAGGTTTCTGTGATGTAAAACAATGAGAATGAGAAAAAGGTCAATCATAATAGAACTTTTTCCACCTTTGATGTGACCTATAAACTGTACAACGCAGTTGAACAACAAACTGAAATCTTTTAGGTGGAGGGAAGTAAAAATAAAAAAAAATAAACAATATGGTTGCATAAGTGTGCACACCCTTAAAATAATACTTTGTTGTAGCACCCTTTGATTTTATTACAGCACTCAGTCTTTTTGGGTATTAGTCTATCAGCATGGCACATCTTGACATGGCTATGTTTGCTCACTCTTCTTTGCAAAAACACTCCAAATCTGTCAGATTGCAAGGGCATCTCCTGTGCACAGACCTCTTCAGATCACCTCACAGATTTTCAATGGGATTCAGGTCTGGGCTCTGGCTGGGCCATTCCAAAACTTCTGGTGAAGCCATTCCTTTGTTGATTTGGATGTATGCTTTGGGCCATTGTCATGCTGAAAGACATGCTGAAGTTCCTCTTCATGTTCAGCTTTCTAGCAGAAGCCTGAAGGTTTTGTGCCAATATTGACTGGTATTTGGAACTGTTCATAATTCTACCTTGATTAGGGCCCCTGTTCCAGCTGAAGAAAAACAGCCCCAAAGCATGATGCTGCCACCACCACGCTTCTCTCTGGGTATAGTGTTCTTTTAGTGATGTGCATTGTTGTTTTTGCGCCAAACATATCTTTTGAAATTATGCCCAAAAAAGTTCAACCTTGGTTTCATCAGACCATAACACATTTTCCCACATGCTTTTGGGAGATGCGTTTTTGCAAAATTTAAACGGGCTTGGATGTTTTGGTAAGAAAAGGCCTCCGTCTTGCCACTCTACCCCATAGCCCAGACATATGAAGAATATGGGAGATTGTTGTCACATATGCAACACAGCCAGTACTTGCCAGATATTCCTGTAGCTTCTTTAATGTAGCTGTAGGCCTCTTGGCAGCCTCCCTGACCAGTTTTCTTCTCATCAATTTTGAAGGGATATCCAGTTCTTGGTGAGGTTACTGTTGTGCCATATTCTCTCATCTTGATGATGACTGTCTTCACTGTGCTCCATGGTATGTCTAATGCCTTGGAAATTCTTTTGTAACCTTCTCCTGACTGATATCTTTTTAACCCCTTCCGACCAGCCGCCGCAGTTGTGCTGCGGCCGATTGGCTCCCCTGGGCGAAACAACGTAACTGTACGTCGGTTTGCCTTTTGACAACTAGGGGCCACACCGGAACCGATGCAAGTGCCTGGTGGGTGCGATGACTGCGGGCACCCGCGATCGCTCATGACAGGGCGAGAACTGGGATCTGTGTGTGTAAACACACACACACACAGATCCTGGTTCTCTCAGGGGAGAGGAGACAGATTGTGTGTTCATACCAAGTATGAACACCAATCTCTCTCCTCCCCCTAGTCAGTCCCATCCCCCCCACAGTTAGAACACACACTAGGGAACACAGTTAACCCCTTGATCGTCCCCCAGTGTTAACCCCTTCCCTGCCAGTGACATTTATACAGTAATCAGTGCATTTTTATAGCACTGATCGCTGTATAATGATTGTCAGTGGTCCCAAAAATGCGTCAAAAGTGTTCAATTTGTCAGCCGCAATGTCACAGTCCCGATAAAAATCGCAGATCACCGCCATTACTAGTAAAAAAAATTTTTTTTAAATGCCATAAATCTATTCCCTATTTTGTAGATGTTATAACTTTTGCGCAAACCAATCAATATATACGCTTATTGCAATTTTTTTTTACCAAAAATATGTAATAGAATACATTGGCCTAAACTGAGGAAAATTTTTCAATTGGGATATTTTTTATAAATATATAAAAAGTAAAATATATTGTGTTTTTTAATTTTTTTAAATCAAAATTGACGCTCTTTTGTTTATAGTGCAAAAAATAAAAACCGCGGAGGTGATCAAATACTACCAAAAGATAGCTCTATTTGTGGGAAAAAAAGATGTCAATTTTGTTTGGGTACAGAGTCGCACGACCGCGCAATTGTCAGTTAAAGCGGCGCAATGCCGTATCGCAAAAAAATGGCCTGGTCATTGAGCAGCCAAATCTTCAGGGGCTGAAGTGGTTAACAATGAGATCCCTCTGCCTCCCCTTCCCCCTTTCCTCCCCCTCCAGTGTTGCCAACCGCCCGTTAATTTACGGGCAGCCCGTGACTTTTAGCCCATTTTGGGGCTGCCCATAAATGCCCATTACGGGCAGCGTTGCCAGTAAAAATGATGGCTGTGGGCTGTCCATTATACTGCTCATGCGTCGTTGTCAAGCCCGCTGGGCTTGTACACACTCTGCATCTTCCGGCTGGGCGGGTGCATGCGCAGTGAGTAAGTGAAGTAATGCCGCCGGGCGTCATTTTTGAATGGACGGCGCGCGTGTCTCGGCACTGCAACAGTGGAGGGGGCAGGAGACCGAACTCCAGCCTGACACTGCGCCGCACTATGGCTGGATTCAGGACAGGAACTTAGGATTACCAACATAGCACTGTGCACCTGCCTGCACCATCCATCCTGGACTCTGGAGACTCCCACCACCGGACCCCTGTCTCTGGCCTGGCTGCATCCGTCAATTGCTTGGCTGGCTGGGGGCTGCTATCTATTGTGATGCCCACACAGGCGGCATTTATCAGACAAAACTCAGAATGGTAGTGGTTAGATGTTCACATCTGTCTTCCTATCTCCTACAGCATGTCTGCATTTACTGACCACCTCTGTACCATGTCCGCATGCTCTGACCACCTCTGTACCATGTCCCCATGCTCTGACCACCTCTCTACCATGTCCCCATGCTCTGACCACCTCTGTACCATGTCCCCATGCTCTGACCACCTCTGTACCATGTCCCCATGCTCTGACCACCTCTGTACCATGTCCCCATGCTCTGACCACCTCTGTACCATGTCCCCATGCTCTGACCACCTCTGTACCATGTCCCCATGCTCTGACCACCTCTGTACAATGTCTGCATGCTCTAACCACCTCTGTACCATGTCCGCATGCTCTGACCACCTCTGTACCATGTCCATATGCTGAAGCTCTGACCATCTCTTGTCTTGTATTATGTCTGCAGTCTCTGAGGGAGTCTGGAGAGGCATCAAAAGTGAGAGCAACACGGGATGGGGGTCACGGGAGAAGTCAGGCGTGTGTGGACTGTGGAGAGGAGACTATACGATAAAACCAGAGCCACCAACCTTGAGCTGCCTGACTGAGCCCTGCATGGTGCACCTGAGAGGAGGTCAGTGACAGCGCCACCAGGCCAGTCTGAGGGGGGGGTCACTGATGTAATGTGGGAGTTAATACAAGAATGTAAGGGGCCCTGATGTAAAGTTTAACCCTTATATCAGTAACCACCCCCCCTTACGTTAGTGTATGCACTCTGCAGAAGGTGAACTCCGGTCACCCGAGCCCCCCCACATCAGAGTTTGAGGTGTTCCCCTATACATCTCAGTCTTCAGGATTCCCCCTTATAGTGCAAGGGGGGATTCTGCAGACCCTGATGTAAATGGAAACTCTGATGTAAAGGGGAATGCAGTGGACTCTGATAAAAGGTGGTCTCTGGTCTCTTAAATCAGAGTTCCCCCTTAGACCATGATCTGCAGAATTCCCCTTTACATCAGTGTTCCCTTGCACTGTAAGGGGGGATCCTGCACACTGATATATGGAGGAACACTGTGCTGGCTGAGTTATAGTAATCTGATCGTCATGTAAATAGAGAAATATGGTTTTTGACTTTTGTTAACTTAAACACATTGCTGATAGCACCAGCTACATGTTTATAGTTTAAATATTGATGTTTGCACTGTTTAGCACTGAAAATGGAAATTTCAGGTACTTTTGGAGTGTCAGTAAAAAATTTGGCTTGGTCAGTAAATTTAAGGAATTTTGCCAGCAAAAGAATTGGTGCTGTTTGTGAATTTTGGCGCCCTGCCAGTAAATTTCACTTCGGAGGTTGGCAACACTGTCCCCCTCCCCCCCTTTTTTTCCTCTTCTTCTTTCTCTCTCCTATTCTCATTTTACCTAGTATTTTCTCTTAGTTCCACTTTAAGGCTGACGCCCATAGGTCGCACTCCTCCCCCCATTACTTAAGAATAAATTGGAGTTTAATTTTACACGGGACACAGCGAGCTTCTTAAAGCGGGAGTCCGGTGACCAATCTTTTTTTTCTTGCTAACCCCAAAATAATACTCACATTTTGGGTGTAATATTTCCGCCTCTGTCTGTTTTCGTACTGAAGAATAACTTTAAAAATGTGATGCTGGCTGTTTCCATCTTGCTTGTGGGCATGTGAAGCCCACAAGCATTGATTTCCTGGATGCGGGGAATGCTGTTCATTCACAGCTTGTTCACGTGCATGATCATTGTTTCCGCACTGAATCTTGGGAAGCCTGACACTAAGCTCCCAGGAGACAGTGCGGCGCCGGGGAAAGGCAATAAACAGGCCTACTCCCATGGGAGGAGAGACAGGAAGTGCCACAATAAAGTACAATATAAAAGTAATTACAGCGATAAAAAAAAATTTTGTGCGGCATTTGAACATCTATGCAATTAACTGAAGGGGGTAAGATTAAGTTAAAAATTTGAGTGGAACCCCGCTTTAATCTCAAGGTCAGTCACCCAGCTCATGACTATATACCCTGTTTCCCCGAAAATAAGACCTAGCGTGATTGTCGGTGATGGCTGCAATATAAGCCCTACCCCCCAAATAAGCCCTACCCTATTTCCCCGAAAATAAGCCCTACCCTGAAAATAAGACCTACAAGGACTTTAACTAGGGCTTATTTGGGGGGTAGGGCTTATATTGCAGCCATCACCGACAATCACGCTAGGTCTTATTTTAGGGGAAACAGGGTAGGTTTCTACAAACAGTCATACCTTGTTGTTTGGTTTACATGGTCTGACCAGTCGAGTTGTATCTACAGTACAAACAAAATTGTTGTGTTCGTTGTACTAATGTATGTTTGCTGTTTCTATCTTATTCCTTCGCAAATAAAGAATTAAAAAAAAAAAACACAATGCGATCCCTCTGATGCTTTGGAAGCTCTCTGCGGACCATGGCTTTTGCTGTAGGATGCGTCAAAGAAAATGTCAGGTAAGACCTACTAGAACAGCTGAACTATATTTAGGATTAATCAGAGATACTTTCTCAACTGAGTTGTATAGTGTATAGGTCACATTGAAGGTGGAAAAAGTTCTGAAATGATTTATCTGTCTCATATTTTTACATCACAGAAACCTGACACTTTTAACAGGGGTGTGTAGACTTTTTATATCCACTGTATAACTAGATTTTATATAGCAATTTAGCATTGAGTCATGTTATTTAGTGACAGTTTTGTGCATAGTTTATGTTCACATTTTTACCAACTCTTCACAATGTATAAGAATGGGTCAACATTTACCAATAGAGACTCTTTTTTTAACCCTGGTTCACATTACAGTGATTTGACATGTCAAATTGCATGCCAAATCGGCGGCTATTGTCAGCAATGGCACCCAAATCGTTGCTACACCGCACTTGCGATGCTGCACCGATTCCCAAAAGTACTTTCTGTACTACTTTTGGCGACTTCAGGGTGCGATTTCAATAGACATCTGTGCAGAAACCCGCACAGATGTCTCTGAAATCGCCCCCGAAGTCGGGACTGACATGCGGAAATTAAATTGTATAAGTTCAGCTAAACTTGCACAATTTCAATTCCGCTGTCAGTGTGAACCTAGGCTCAAGGCTATATTTAGATATGTTTCTGGTTGAATTACATGTGGAAGATTTTTAAACTATGTCTTGTTGAACGTTCTGTGTGGGTTATCACCATGATGGTTTCAAACTCATACATCCAAGGTTTATGAACTGTGCTATACTTGTTGATCATTTTTATGGAATCACTAATGTGGAGTGGATTGGTGGCTCTGTTCTGCTTGTTAAATAATATACGTACTGTATATGTGTCATTATTATATAAATTGTCATTGCTTATCTAGACATTTAGTTTATTGGACTATTCATAATGAACATTCTTTTTCTTAGATTGACTGACATCCTGCAATATGTATAAAGGTTTCCACTCTCAAGAACTGGAGTGAGTCCATTGGTCTTAGATTTATTGGACATTCAGGCCCCTTAACAAGCATATTTGAGAACCTCTGTGTTTCATCTGGGGGTCAGGAGAACAGTTTTCTGGATTTAAACCTCTTTTCTGTAGTGGTATTAATGGCTGTGATAACAAGGGACATATATTTAGAAATATCTAGACTGGTTATATGTCTGCTAGAAAGTAATGCCCCGTACACAGGGTCGGACTTTGTTCGGACATTCCGACAACAAAATCCTAGGATTTTTTCCGACGGATGTTGGCTCAAACTTGTCTTGCATACACATGGTCACACAAAGTTGTCGGAAAATCCGATCGTTCTAAACACGGTGACGTAAAACACGTACGTCGGGACTATAAACGGGGCAGTGGCCAATAGCTTTCATCTCTTTATTTATTCTGAGCATGCGTGGCACTTTGTCCGTCGGATTTGTGTACACACGATCGGAATTTCCGACAACGGATTTTGTTGTCGGAAAATTTTATATCCTGCTCTCAAACTTTGTGTGTCGGAAAATCCGATGGAAAATGTGTGATGGAGCCTACACACGGTCGGATTTGTGTACACACGGTCGGAATTTCCGACAACAAGGTCCTATCACACATTTTCCGTCGGAAAATCCGACCGTGTGTACGGGGCATAAGTCTAATAGAATCTCTGACACCAATTAAGCCATGATATAAAAACATTGGATGGATATAAGATATTTTAGGTCTCCATATATGATATCTATAGAGATCCTGTAATCGACGCCTTCACGCCTTCACAAAATTATATAGTTAATTTATAACGAAAAAAATAATAATCCAAAGCAACCATTTTGGCCATTTATATCAATTTTTCACTTCAATCCTTGGGTGACCCTGTTTGTAGTTGGGTCTGTATTTAAATGCTTTTCTTTTGGAGGGTAAAGATAGTTTCAGACATATAGTATACTGTATATTTTAGCATAATAAGGATTTATTCATAATTATTTTCCATGGATTCATTTTAAAAACTATTATTATTATTATTAATAATTTTTTTTTTTAGCTTACTGTGTCAATAAAACTTCTTTCTTAGTTCTCATGTACACAAAATAAAAACCTGACCCTATGAGTCTGACTCTTCCATTCAAATCTCATCTGAAGAGTAATAGCTGCCTGACCTCAACACACTGCCTACGTGTGAAAGCTAGAAAACAGTGTATGGTTTGCCTATAGTGGCTTTTTGGTCTTAGCTTTAAAGCAAAGGCAAAATGCATATACTTTAGCATTTAAAAGGACATTTGTCTACCCAACATGTTGCATTGTGCACATGTTAAAGCGGAGGTCTGCCAAATTTTTTTTCTTAGTCAGCAGCTTCAAATACTGCAGCTGCTGACTTTTAAAATAAGGATACTTACCTGTCCAGGGCACCTCGTTTCTCGGATGCTGCCGCCACCATCTTCGGTAAGGAAATCAGGAAGTAAAGCCCTGCGGCTTCACCTCCTGGTTCCCTACTGCGCATGCGCAAGTTGCGCTGCGCAATCTGAATGGTCCATGCTGTCTCTGGGACCCGTGTGTCTCCAAGCAGACAGCGGGGGGGAACGGGAAGTGGCGTAGACCCCCTTCGGGGGTCTATGCCCGGAAGTGGGTGCAAATATCTGGATTATACAGGTATCTGCACCCCCCTGAAAGGTGCCAAAGTGACACCGGGGGGGGGGGGGTTCCAAAAAGCGGAAGTTCCATTTTTGCATTTTTGTGTTGAACTCCGCTTTAATAATCCTGTATTTTTAGTGTACTGCCCTAAATTGTCCCAATGTTGTAACTCAAATGGAATTGTTTTCAAACACAGTGTGATGTGTCTTGCTAATCTCAAATAGCCTGAAGATCAGGTGCAAACACTACATAAATTTCTAGTATCTATTAAAATAACAAAAACTATTAATAGCTATGAATATAACTGTGCGTCTCTGACCATGACCACCTGATGTGAAAGTGTGATGCAAGGGGGTAAAGTGATGTGTGTTACTTATTAACATAAAGCCTTCAGTTTCTAAGCTGTGTCTAAAGTGTGGAAACAGTGCAAAAATATTAAGAACAGACTGTAAGGTGATTAACCACTTTAGCCCCGGAAGATTTGGCTGCTCAATGACCAGGCCATTTTTTGCGATACGGCATTGCGTTGTTTTAACTGAGAATTGCGCGGTCGTGCGGCGCTGTACCCAAACAAAATTTGACGTCCTTTTTTTTCCCCCACAAATAGAGCTTTCTTTTGGTGGTATTTGATCATCTCTGCGGTTTTTATTTTTGCGCTATAAACAAGCGTAATTTTTGAAAAAAAAACACTATCTTTTACTTTTTGCTATAATAAATAACCCACATTTTTTTATTCATAATGAGTTTAGGCTGATATGTATTCTACATATTTTTGGTAAAAAATAATCGCAATAAGCGTATATTGATTGGTTTGCGCAAGAGTTATAGCATCTACAAAATAGGGGATAGATTTATGGCATTTTTATTATTTTTTTTTTTACTAGTAATGGCGGCGATTTTTATCGGGACTGCGATATTGAGGCAGACAAATTGGACACTTTTGACACATTTTTGGGACCATTGACAATTATACAGCGATCAGTGCTATAAAAATGCACTGATTACTGTATAAATGTCACTGGTAGGGAAGGGGTTAACACTAGGGGGCGATCAAGGGGTTAACTCTGTATCCTAGGTGTGTTCTAACTGTAGGGGGGATGGGACTGACTAGGGGAAGAGAGAGATCGGTGTTCATACTTAATATGACCACACGATCTGTCTCCTCTCCCCTGAGAGGACTGGGATCTGTGTACCCGGTGGTCATCGCGCCCGCCGGGCACTCGCATCAGCTCCAGGCACATGCTGCGGGCACGCGCGCGCCCCCCTATTGGCCAAAAGGCAAAGTGGCGTAAGGTAATGACGATTTGCCGAGCCAACCTGCTGCAGTACAACTGCGGCGGCTGGTCCAGAAGTAGTTAAAATGGCACTGAATACAGACAAGAACATTTATTTAAATCCATTTTATTTAATTACATAATTCATTGCATTTCCTAAAACCTACATTTACCTACAGAAAAAAAAAACAAAACAAAATGAGCATAAGGGACATTACTTACCTTTTGGTGTTATGTGTCCATTTTGATCCTCCGAGCCCCTGCCACTGCTATAATCTTCCAGTGAGACGGGTTAATAGAACTAAGGGAACTGTCACAGGCTTTCATCAAGAGTGCCCAAATATGCCTTGCTGCCTAGATTCCTGAATTCACAGAAGCTGTATTACAGCTTCTATGTATAAAACAGAGTCTATGAATGGAGGACGGCCGGATGATTGAAAAGTGCACCCACTCCGTTCATAGATCCCACATAGGTCCACCCACTTTCATTCATAGAAGCTGTAGTACCAGCTTCTATAAATGTAGGATGGGGTGGAAATGGCAGGCATAGTCAGGCACGTTTGACAGTCTGTGATAGAACCTCAGTTCTATTAACCCTCACCACACCAGAAGATTATGGGGATGGGGCTGGGCATCAGAGCACAGAAGATTTCCACTGAACAAGACAGAAGGGACACATCATGCTGAATGTAAGTAATGTCCCTTTGTGCTTATTTAGTGTTTTTTTTAGGTATACTTAGATTTAAAAATTACATATTGTTTCAGTTTTTATCTTGCCCAGTAAGCTACCTGTTACCATACTTGTGTTGGCATTAGCTGAAGGATGGGAACCATAGGCGTGCGCACAGGGTGTGCCAGGTGTGCCTGGGCACACCCTAATCACCCTGTATGGTACAGATTTCCCATTTAAAACCCCTAATATTTCACCAAAGCCCCCTAACACGGCTCCTAAAAAAAAATTCAAAAAAATCCCAAAAAATCCAAAAAATTAAATTGTAAAAAATAAAAATAAAAACTACTGACACCATCCACTGCCCTAGTGATACCAATCTCTGCCCTACTGACTCCGTCCACTGCTCTACTGACTGTTTGAGCTTTGGGGTGCACACCCTAATGTATTAGGCTGCGCACACCTATGATGGGAACATTACATAGTGTAAGTAAAATCTTAAAAGATAAGAGCAGTTTTAGCCCACCAGCATTTTCCTAGAACTGATTTTTTTTTACTTTTTAATCGAACTCATGAAAATGTTTTGCATGTTAATTTGAATTTGTACTGTCACTCACCTAAAGAAGAGGATTCTCGTCCCATCTGTCCCATGCGCCCCTTTTCTTTCTTTCCAAACAAGCGCCCAATGGAGGACTTTATGCTCTTTTTTTTAGCAGCTTTGTGAAGGGAGTCCTGGCTTGTACTGTTGGTGCCACCCAGACCTTCAGCTCCCAAGCTGCATAAAAAAAATAAACAAGTGGTACGCTAAAACAATTGTAGGGTTGTACAAGAAGAAAAGTAGTGTGAGAGGACAGTCAGGATGCACTGAACAAGAAAAGAAGGCAACTTATTAAGCTAGGTGATCCAAGTAAATGGAGGGAATTAGAAGAAGACAATAGAGGTTACATCATCAACATGGTATCCTCCGACCCTGCCATACATTAGAATCCTTAGAAAGTGGTGATTCCAGAACACTTGACTACTGGAAGAAAGTTGGATATCGATAGCAAAAAGGCCTAGAATGGATGAAATATTTGAGACCCAAAGCAGGTAGTCTGTGGATTTGAAAGGAATTTTGTGGGTTATTTTTTTTTTTTTGGCTGCAATATACCCTTTTCTTTCCTTTGGGAAGTCTAAACCAAATCCAATTTAAGGAGAATTCCACTTCCATAAAAAAAAAAAAAAAAACATATAAAATTACTACACAAGCCATTTCATAATTCAATATTATTTAAAAAGAAACCTTTCCATTTCAATCTGAAGCTGCTGTGCTTTTCTTAAAAGAAAAAAATTCAATGCAATATGGCAACCAGGGAGTTCTGTACTTTATTGGTATACAGAACGCCCCCAGGAATGCTTGTGTGATTGGTTGACTGATTTTCTAAGGTGTCTGCACTAAAATACAAGTAAAATTTTAGGTATCCGCTGCCATAGTAATTGTATATTTGGGGAAATAGTACCTAAGGGTTAAATACTTCTAAAGGGATGCAGGCATTGTCACTTCTCATTGAAATACCAGCGCACCAGGTGATTGTATTGAAGGCTGACCCTTCTATTTATAAAACAGTCTTGCAAGGACACAGATGAACAAACATTGTGTTCTTCAGAGCAGACAAGGGTAGTATTCTGCTACAAATTTTGTTAAAATCCTTGGAATGTGCATATATCCCTCACAGGGGATTGATTTTTTTTTCTCAACAAAATTGGAATTATACTTTAGGTAGGCCTCTAGGCAATTGTATCCTTATTTTTACTGCACCCTAGAAGCAAAATTAAGTTACAGGAAAACAAATATGACATTGAAAACAGAAACATTTAGCTATCAGGTGGTCTTTGAAGGAGTGGTGTCATTGGGTGGAGGGGGCTTGCCATCTATTTGTATCTGAGAACAAGAATCTAGAGTACATCAAGACAGTAAAGCACCTTAACTTTTGACAGGCTCACTGGTCCCCCCCCCTTTTTTTTTTAGATTCATTAGAGATCTACAGCATATCACTATTCTCTTCTCTGATCTGTCTCCAAAGGGATGCACAGTCTGATGTCCCTACAGACTTACCTGTAGAAAGTTATTTGTTACTCTTCACCTCAGGCTTGAATTCCCATTGGAAGCACATGATGGCTTGACATTCTGGTATTGCTAAGACACTTTCCCGTGTGTCTCATAACCTCTGGTGGTCTGCCTTCTGCAAGGGTAATCATTTCTATGTCAAAGTCTGTGAGACCTGTGCTCATTCCCAGTCCTTTGGGTCCATACCTTCTGATTTGCTTATTCCCCTGACAGTCACTAAGCATCCCTGGACTCACTTTATTGTGGATCAACCTCCTCAGACGGGCATACGTTTATCTGGATCATGGCAGATTGCTTCAGTAAAATACCATCCAATCTGCTTCTTCCCCTGCAAGTCACTAAGTGTCCTTGGACTCATCTGGCTATGAACTTTATGGTGGATTTACCTTCCTCAGACGGGCTTATGTTTATCTAGATTATGGTGAATAGCTTCAGTAAAATGGTTCACTTTGTGTCAATGCCCAAACGTCCTTCCTCCTAAGTTGCTGGCTTTCTTATTCGTTCATGAGATACATAGACTCAATGGTGTGCGCCAGAACATAGACTCGGATAGGGACACACAGTTTGTTTTGGAAAACTTTCTGTACTCATTGGCATCAACCCATATTTCTCTTCTGTTTATCACCTCCAAACTAATGATAATGATCAGAGACTTATCTCCTCTGTTTCATTTCTGACAAACAACTGGCATGGTTTTCAGCCCTACTTCTGGCCGAGTTCGCCTATAAAACTGGAGTTTCTCCTCTCTACTGTGTCTTTGTGTATCCTAAATCCTGTTCCTTTTCTGACATTTTCTCAGATGTTCTTGATACCAAAAGTGCTGTTCAAACATTTTTCTCAAATTTTGGAGCAAAATCCAGGTGAGCTTTTTGTGCAGTTTTGCTTCCCAGAAACTCTACATATCACCAACGCTCCCATGCCCCTCAGATTAGGGTCAATTATCAGGCCTTGCTCTCCACAAAGAATTAAACCTTCAAAATTCCTACTCAAAAACTGTCCACCAGATTCATCAGTTGTTATAGAGTTGTGAACCCCTAACAGTTTTTTATGTCTTTCCTCTGTAAGCTGGTTCACAAGAATGCAATTTTTTCTTCTTAATGGCCAATGATTGTCAACAGTCAAGGGGAGTATGAATTGGAGAACATCTTGGACTCCAGAAGAATCAGAAATATGAACCAGTGTCTTGTCAATTTGAAAGGCTTCCTGGAAAGACTCCAGGGTTCCTGCCTTCTCTGTCCATGCATGCAGACTTATAAGCAATTTTCATAGTCTTCAGAAGTCTGCACCCAAAGGGCGGGGGGGGGGGTGTTAAGACAGTGAGAAATACTCAGGCTACTGCTCTGCAGCCCACCACCCTGCCACTCTCTGCTGCCAAGCCTAAGCCTCCATTGCCAAACAACAAAGATAATGCTCCCTCTGGTCCTGTTGGCCAGCAATGGCAGTTATCTCCTATCTAGGCAGTTGCTCTGTTACTGGGCAACAAACCCTGCTTGGGAAATGGTGCTCCTTTGATCCCCATTGGCTGGCAGTGGCATACCCCTCATTCAGCATCCCTTTTGCTAGGTAGCACCTCCATGCTCTCTGTTCCATCCCCTCTGGCCTGATTTCAGCATCACAAGCCCAGTGTTTTGGATTCATGACAGCCTTTTGCTCCCTATCTTTCACCTTACCTTGCTGTTCCTGCCTGCCAAGCTTTATCTTTAAGATTCTCCTGTTACTGATGCCCTTTCTTGGAAAAAAAGATTAATCACTGAATTGCTGCCTGGCCTGACTTCAGACTGTCTCTGGATTAAGTTAATGCCTTAAAGTGGGGTTCCACCCAAAAAACAAAAATACCTGGAAAAATTCTAAAAACAAAAAACAAAAAAACATTTGGATATTTTTTTTTTTTTCACTTACCTCTAAATGCCTGTTGCTAGGTGGTCCCTCGTAGTCTGCCTGTTCCTTTGCCTGGGCTGGTGACATCACTTCCCCCCCAGGCACAGGAAGGGCTCCGCTCTGCTCCCTCCCTCCTGTCAATCATCTGGGACCCATTACAGGTCCCAGGTGATTGAGCGGCCAATCACGGCGCGCGGCGCCGCTCGCGCATGCGCAGTGGGTGCCAGGCTGTGAAGCCACAGCCCGGCGCCCACAGTTGAAATGCCGGCGCCGACGAGCGGAGGGGGGTGACGAGCGGGGCTTCGATCCCCCGCATCGCTGGACCCAGGGACAGGTGAGTGCCCAATTAAAAGTCAGCAGCTGCAGTATTTGTAGCTGCTGACTTTTAATTTTTTTTTTTTGACGGACCCCCTGGGTGGAACTCCTCTTTAAGGAAATGGGGGCTGCTATAGGTAAAGCAACATGTGCCAGTTTTAGTTTCTGGCCTTGGCATCAGGGCAAGCATTCCAGCATTGTAAAGAGAATTCCTACCTTGCCCGAGACTCTCTTCCATCTTCTAAAGAGCTAGCCTGAAGAGCAAGAGCCTGTGTCATCCTTTCTAGTCGTACAGCCCGTGGTGTTAAAGGAGGTGTGGTCTCGCTCTGCATCAAAGCTTTCTCATCCCTGCTTTCTTCTTTAGGAACATGATTCTGTGCAAAAAGACAGTATATTACAAACTACATAGTTACATAGTAGGCGAGGTTGAAAAAAGACACAAGTCCAACCTATGTGTGTGATTTTATGTCAGTATTACATTGTATATCCCTGTATGTTATGGTCATTCAGGTGCCTATCTAATAGTTTTTTTAAATTATCGATGCTCCCCGCTGAAACCACTGTCTGTGGAAGACAATTCCACATCCTAACTGCTCTTACAGTAAAGAACCCTCTATGCAGTTTAAGATTAAACCGCTTTTCTTCTAATTTTAGTGAATGGCCACGTCTTATTAAATTTCCTTTCGCAGAAAAGCTTTATCCCTATTGTGGGGTCGCCACTATGGTATTTGTACATTGAAATCATATCCCCTCTCAAGCGTCTCCTCTTCAGAGAGAACAAGTTCAGTGCTCGTAACCTTTCCTCATAACTAAGGTCCTCCAGTCCCTTTATCAGTTTTGTTGCCCTTCTCTGCACTCTCTCCAGTTCCAGCACATCCTTCCTGAGGACTGGTGCCCAGAACTAGACAGCATACTCCAGGTGCGGCTGGACCAGAGTCTTGTAGAGTGGGAGAATTATTGTTTTATCTCTGGAGTTAATCCCCTTTTTAATGCATGCCAATATTCAGTTTGCTTTGCTTGCAGCAGCTTGGCATTGCATGCCATTGCTAAGCCTGTCATCTACTAGGACCCCCAGGTTCTTTTCCATCTTAGATTCCCCCAGAGGTTCTCCCCCTAGTGAGTAGATTGCATTTATATTTTTGCCACCCAGATGCATTATTTTGCATTTCTTTACATTAAACCTAATTTGCCATGCAGTTGCCCACCCCATTAATTTGTTCATATCTTCTTGCAAAGTTTCCACATCCTGCGGAGAAGTTATTGCCCTGCTTAGCTTAGTATGGTCCGCAAATAAAGAGATTGAACTGTTTATACCATCCTCCAGGTCGTTTATGAATAAATTAAATAGGATTGGTCCCATGACAGAACCCTGGGGGACCCCACTTTCCACCCTGGACCATTCCGAGTACTTTCCATTTAGCACTACCCTCTGAACTCCCCCCTGTAGCCAGTTTTCAATCCATGTACTCACCCTATGGTCCATGCCAATGGACCTTACTTTGTACAGTAAACATTTATGGGGAACTGTATCAAATGCTTTTGCAAAATCCAGATACACCACATTTACAGGCCTTCCTTTATCTAGATGGCAGCTCATCTCCTCATAGAAGGTTAATAGATTGGTTTGGCAAGAATGATTCTTCATGAATCCATGCTGATTACTGCTAATGATACCGTTGTCATTACTAAAATTTTGTGTATATAGTCCCTTATCATCCCCTCCAAGAGCTTGCATACAATTTATGTTAGGCTAACTGGTCTTTAATTCCTAGGGATGTATCTTGGCCCTTGTTTCAAATATTGGCACTACATTGGCTTTTCTCCAATTGGCTGGTACCATTCCAGTCAGTAGACTGTTCGTAAAAATTAGGAACAATGGTCTGGCAATTACTTGACTGAGTGCCTTAAGGAACCTTTGGGTGCAAGCCATCTGTTTCCGGCGACCTTTTAATGTTAAGTTTATCAAGTCTATTTCTAATTCTGTCCTCTGTTAGCCATGAGGTTGCTTCCTGTGACATATCATGAGGGTAAATATTGCAGTTTTGGTTACTGAAGCCCCACGATTCCCTCGTGAAGACTAAGAAGAAGAATAAATTCAATACCTTTGCCATCTCTCCAGCCTTAGTAACCAGATTCCCTTCATCATTCTTTATGGGACCAATATGATCTGACCTCCCTTTCTTACTATTTATGTACTTCTTGGAATTTTATTTACTCTCCTCCACTATGTGCCTTTCGTGTTCTATCTTAGCTGTCCTGATTGTGCCCTTACATTTCTTGTTGCATTCTTTGTAAAGTTGGAACGCTGATGATCCCTCAGCCTTGTATTTTTTGAAGGGCTTTTCCTTTGCTTTTATATGCATTTTTACGTTGGAGTTAAGCCACCCAGGACTTTTATTAGCTCCTTTTAAATGTATTTCCCATTGGGATGCACTGGCTAATGCCCTTATTTAATATGCTCTTAAAGCATACCCATTTTTCCTCCGTGTTCTTTGTTCCTAAGATTTTATCCCAATTATTATCTTCTAGCAATACAAGAAAGGGGGAGATGTATAACCAATACACTGGGACTTTAAAAGAGGTGCATAAGGGGAGATGCACCACCATCCCTAATCTGGATAAAAAATAGATTTGTGGAGAGGGGCATTTTGGCGCCAACATTGGCGTGACGTTGTTGGGGATCTGTTGGTATATTAGTGGGTCCATCCGGGCATCCCCATTTAAAACACACGATCAGGTCATACTGCTTGGTCGCACTGCACTCTACCCTTGGATTACAAGGTAACCTTGAGATATGGTTGCACACCCACCTTGTTTTCCACTTTCTCCTTTCTTTTCCAAATTCTTTAGGTTCTCACTGTCATCACCTTGCATGTATTCAATGCACACGTTCCACTCTTTACTTCACCATATTCAATATATTCTATTATGTCTAATCACTCTACTCTCTGGGTTTCCATGTACCCTCATTGGATATTGGTTTGCCTACACCTCTTACAGCAGTGTCACCTGATTGGCCACATATAATAATTTTTCTACTTACTTCACATACATACATAGCATGCATTTATTATATGCAAATGTTTATTTCATCTTCATACTGTCTATCCTTTATCTACATATTTAGGTACATATATAAAATAATACCTTTTTATTTAATAATAAACGTTTTCACTTTTTTAAGCACAGATTACGTTTTGGTAGTGATTGATCAAACAATATTTTTTTCACATTTACTATATACATAAGTACACACATTTTTTAAATTCACATTTACTCTTTATTTGGGGTTTAAATGTTCACATACACAAACATGTACTTATATATGGGCTTTCACTTATTCATTTATTCTTTTTACCTAAAACAAATTTTAATGAGCACCTCACGTAATCACAGAGGTTATCTATGTCCTTGATTTTGTCTCACAGCACTTGTTTGTTTGCTGATTGGACTCAATTATTCACTCATTTGATCATATGGTCGAAAAAAAACAAGTATATAAATGATATTCATTTCTGTGATTGTTAGCTATGATTAAGCACTGTTTGATAGAGTGACTAAATTTAATACCTTCGCCATCTCCCCGTTCTTTGTAACCAGATGTCCTTCCTCATTCTTTATGGGGCCAATATGGTCTGCCCTCCCTTTTTTACTGTTTACATATCTAAAGAATTTCTTGGGATTTTTTTTGCTCTCCTCCACTATGTGTCTTTCATGTTCAAACTTACCCATCCTTATTGCACCCTTACGTTTCTTGTTGCATTCTTTATAAAGTCTGAATGCTGAGGATGATCCCTCAACCTTGTATTTTTTGAAGACCTTCTCTTTTGCTTTTATATGCATTTTTACATTGGAGTTAAGCCATCCAGGACTTTTGTTCGCTCTTTTAAATGTATTACCCAATGGGATGCATTGGCTAATGCCCTTATTTAATATGCTCCTAAAGCAAACCCATCTCTCCTCTGTGTTCTTTGTTCCTAAGATTTTATCCCAATTTATGCCTTCTAGCAAGGTTCGTAGTTTAGGGAAGTTGGCTCTTTTGAAATTCAGTGTCTTTGTATTCCCCTTATGTTTCCTATGTGTGTGATTTATACTAAAACGAATTGACCTGTGATCGCTATTTCCTAAATTGCCCCATATTTCCACATCCGTGATTAGGTCTGTAATTGGTGGTAATTAGTAGGTCTAGTAACGCTTTGTTTCTAGTTGGTGCATTTACCATCTGACCCATAAAATTGTCCTGCAAGACATTTAGGAACTGGTGAGCCTTAGATGAATGCGCTGTTCCTTCCACCCACTCTATGTCTGTAAAATAAAAAACCCCATTATAATGACACTTCCCATTCTTCCCGCTAATCCAAATTGTGATAGGAGGTCCTCCTCTCCCTATGGTAAGGGGGCCTATAGCATACTCCCAGTATTACCTTCCCCTTAGTTTCCTCCCTTTGTAGCTCTACCCATAAGGATTCCACCTCCTCCCTTAGTGTTGTCATCTCTCACATTCACTTGTACATAATTTTTGATATACAGGCATACCCGTTCCCCTTTTTTACCTTCTCTATCCCTGTGATATAGGGAATACCCTTGAATGGTTGCAGCCAATCATGAGAGCTGTCGAACCAAGTCTCTGTAATTCCTACAAAATCTAAATACTCCTCGTACAACAGTAGATCTAGTTCTCCCATCTTGTTCCCCAGACTCCTGGCATTGGTGAACATACCACATAGTTTAGACCGGTTGCATACTATCTCCTTATTGAGTGCTCTGGGGTTGCAAATAGGACTTGTTACTATACCTACCTCAGGTTTAGGTTCTTTAGTCAACCTACCACTAATGCCCCTAATACTACCCTCTGGAATATGTTCCGCGCTGACTATCTCTACCTCTGGAGTTTAAAAGCCCCTCTAACTTTTTGGCCATCTTCACTCCCAGCAGAACTACTACTTTTTTTATTTAATCATAGATTTCAAATGCTAAAAACAATAAAACACATCCAGCCGACAAACATTTCTCGTCTAGTGCCCAAATTTACAAAGTTAAAAAAAAATATATGGGAGAAAATATAGAGAAAACAAAATGGCAAGCTTTTGCTGGCAAATGGTATGGCCTGGAATGGTATGACAGAGAGATATCTGGAATATGCAGTTCAGTTTTGGCCACCAGTTCACAAAAAGAATACTGGAAACTGGAGAAAGTGCAGAGAAGGGCAACCAAACTGATAAGAGGCATTAAAGAGCTCAGCAATGAGGAAAGATTTGAGGAACTGAATTTATTCTCTCTTGAGAAGGAGATTAAAGGAGTTCACTTTTGGGAACATGTTACATAGTTCCCAGTGGTGCCACCTGCTGAACCCCCTACCCCCCCACCTGTGGCAGCAGTACGGGGAGAGGTTCCCTGTACTAGCTGTCAGCTTTTGAAAGCAGCACGGCCGTGCGGGGCTCCGCATACGTGGCTGCGTCATTCTTTCACAGAGCTCTGTGTATGAATGAAATACAGGTCCCAACAGCCTTAGCGATTGTCGGCTTGTAGTTCTTAATGAACTACCACGGCACTGTAGAGTGCTGTGGTAGTTCATTGAGTCAGTGAGTATCGGCTTATCTGTACGGGATGTATGGGTAAGCAGATACACTGACAGTGTGCAAGGCATCAGCGAGTCGCTGATCGCTTTTGCAATGCTTTACATGCTCCTAATACAAAAAATAATAAATGCACATATCATTTTTTTACCTGCAAAAAGATGTGCATTTATTATTTTTTGTACAAAGGTGAATTTATACTTTAAGGGGGGATATGCTCAGGTAAGTGGTCCATATAGTGAACTTCGTGTTGAGTTATTCACATTAAGGCCATCACAGAGGACAAGGGGGCACTCTTTATGTCTGGAAGAAAAAAGATTTAATCTCCAAATATATAAAAGTTTCTTCACAGTTAGAGCGGTCAAAATGTGGAATAGACTCCCTCAAGAGCTGGTTCTGTCCAGCTCAGTAGAATGCTTTAAAAAGGCCTGGATTCTTTCCTGAATGTACTGTATATAATCTAACTGGATATTAACATTTTATAGGTAAAGTTGATCCAAGGAATATCCGCTTGCCTCTTGGGGGATCAGGAAGGATTTTTTTCCCCTGCTGGAGCAAATTGAATCATGCTCTGCTGGGTTTATTTTGCCTTCCTCTGGATCAGCTGTGGGTATAGTAATGTGTATATAGGATTGTATAATTTATTTCTTTTTTTCCCTTTTATTGGTGAACTAGATGCAGAGGCGGCTCTAGGCTTTGTGAGGCCTTAGGCAAAACTTACACATGAGGCCCCACGGACTGGGACGCTCCGTGATGAGGCCGCTATTCCTCAGGCTGCGGGCAGTATCTGATTTGTCCATCAGCTCCTAAGCCACAGAGTCCCAGTGGGGGTAGGCGGAGCAGCCGGCGTCAACTTCAGTGATTGAGAACAGGCAAATTAGGAGGCCGCGAGGCCCCTGTGAGTGCGAGGCCTTAGGCGACCGCCTAATTTGCCTAATTAGAGAGCCGCCTCTGACTAGATGGACTTGTGTGTTTTTTCAACCAGACTATGTAACTATGATATAACAGCGCTATTAAGCGGTGTTTTGGGATAATGATGTTGAACAGGTTTGGATAAAAAAGATAACCAGTAGCACCTAAAAAGCCAATTACATTAGAGTTGTGTTAAAAAAAAAAAACATTTTGGTTATCCTAGTCCAGATTTTACTCCAATTTTCAGGGGAAAAGGGGATTATTAGCTATCGGTAATACGGGTAGCAAAAAGGGACATTAATTTACTAGAATAACAGACTGAGTCCCGTACCTTTTTTACCTAGGAAGCATCTGGGGTTAAGAGAGGGTGGCTGAGCAGCACATGAAAGCCAGAGAAAGGCAGTGATCTCAATATAGGCACAGTTGGGGAGTTCCAATAAGTCCCACAAGGGGAGCACATTCAAGTGAAAGAAAAATTGAGCAAATGTAAGCTGCTGAAGTGAGAGAAGGGGTAACATTCAGAGCTGTGGATTTGGTTGAAATATTTTGAGGCCAGAGAACTGGGCAAATTGGTCGAGAGCACAGCAAAGGTTGGGGAGAGATATGTGGGGATTAGTAAGAGTCAGGAGGGCATCATCTGTGAAAAGGTTGATTTTGTATTTATATCCTGCATTAGTGACCCCGAGACATCCCAAACCTGCCTGATGGCAATCGCCAAAGGTTCAAGCCCAAGATGATAATGAAAAAAAAAAAAAAAAGAAAGAAAGAAAGCGGGCAGCCTTCCTCATGCCCCAGTGTATTCAAAAGAGACAAGAGTAATGCCATACATATTGCACCATGGCGGAAGGGTTCAAATACAAGGCACTGTAAGAGATTCGCCAGTAAACCCCTCTCATGGATAGGCCGTATCAATGTCACTAAGATGGTCCTGCTCCCAAAAATAACGTACCAATTTCAGATGATCCCTGTACCACTCCCCCAATACTACCTAACAAAATTAAAAAAGATAATAATGAATTTCATTTGGAAAAATAGAAGGCCAAGAGTCTCCTTCCAGACATTAAAACAAAGCAAAGTAAATGGTGGACTGGCCGTGCCAGACGTCCGGAACTATTACAAAGCCATAGTCCTATCAAGATTAGTAGAGTGGGCAAAGAGAGATAATGAAAAAAGGTGGGTAAAAATAGAAAATATACTTAGTAAAGCACATTTGGGAAATATTATTTGGAATCCCCCACATTGTAGAACTTTAGATAATACTCACGTAATTACACAAAATGTCTTCAAAGTTTGGGATGGGGGAGGAAAGAAGGCATTTTGGGGGATAACACAGGTAAGAGAAATAATTAAAGATGGTAAAATAATAACACTTCAACAACTTAGACAAGATAGGGGGACACGTGGGATAGATGAATGACGATACCTACAATTGAAACACTTCGTGAGTAAATTACCACATCCCATCAGGTCTGGGGCAGATCTGACAGAGATGGAAAAGTTATGTGATCTTGAAGATCCGAGAAATACAATCTCGAAAGTATATAAAATCCTGATGAAGACAGAAAAGTTGGAGATACCGCCATTCATCAAGAAATGGGAGAGTGATTTGGGCACGAAGAAAGATAAAAACACAATTAGTAAAATTTTAGATAGGATTTTTAATTTAACATTAGATACACGTTCAGCAGAAATGAATTATAAATGTATAAGCAGAAGCTATATAACCCCTGAGATATTAAGTAAATACCAGAGTGGTGCTTTGGCATTCTGTTGGCGAGGCTGCCAAGATGTAGGAACAATGGGCCACATCTGGTGGAATTGCCCCAAAATAAAAATTTTCTGGAAGAAGACTCTTGCTTTAATAAAGATAATTACCAACATAGAGGTGGTAGAAGACCCGTGGGTGGTTTTGTTCCATGGCGGGAAGGAGATACAAATAAATATAAGCAGACACTGGTACCGTTTCTTTTAATCGCTGCAAAGAGATTGATACCGAAGGGTTGGCAGAGGAAGGAGGGCCCAGAGACATGGGAATGGTTCGATGCAGTAGAGGAAACATATAATAACGAGATACTGGCGAATACTACAGATGAAGCAGGTAGTGGGAATTTGGAGGCTTGGGAAGGTTGGAAAAAATTTTAAAAAACCTGGAGATATGTTAAAGAATTGAATGCCTTAAATTAGAAACGGAGAGTTGAAGAGGAGTTGACCTTGGAGAGAGGGGAAATGGGATGGGTCAGGAGGGAGGGGGTGGGTGGGTGGGGAAAATAATGAAGAGAGGAGACTTGATATGCGCCCTGGGCCAGCTATCGTTTCCTGGGAGGTGCAATGTTTTGTATATTAGAGTTATTTGTTTTTGTTACGGCAAAAGGCTACGATGATGAGACTCCGAGAGGGTGATTGTACAATATGACCTACAAAGTTGATTAAATTCCCTCGAAAAGGTCGACTGAAGTGGCAAAAAAAAAAAAAAATACAAGGCAGTGACCCCACAAAAAACAGATCCCCCGAAACCCCATTCATAGTGAATATATTTCAAGTAAACCTATGATAGTCAAATGCTTTGTAGATGTTGAGGGAACAAAAAGGGTGAAAGGAACCTTGCGTTGCAGCAGATGGCTAGGGTGGACTACTTTCCTAACTTCAATTCTAGCCTGGTGCCCATGGAAAAACTCTACCTTATCCCAATGTATGAGAGTCTGTAAATGTCTTGAGTATTTCTTATGTTCACTGAGATAGTGGGAAAAGTGAAGTTTTGAAAATGGTTTTCCTATTCCCTGCAAAAAGTTCATGGTTATAGTGGGTAGTGAGGAAGACTGCAAAGACAAACTATTTTGGATGGTTGCCAATGTAAGTGTGGTTGGGGAAAGGGGTTTTGCAGTAGACTTAAGTCTACCAAATTAGAGGCTGGTTTGTTGGCACAAGAGTAATATCTAGGCTTAGACCAGCGTAAAATGTTTCAGCCTGCACTGTAGATAAGTGATCTAGTAATCTAGAAGGAATCAGCTGGGATTTCCATACACTCTCTGCAGGGGGCTGATAGGTTATGTAATTCTTTTATTCTGCTTTTGTGCAATTGATTTGGCAAGTAGCTATTTGAATCAGATGATTTCATAGTTACATAGTTACATAGTAGGTGAGGTTGAAAAAAGACACAAGTCCATCAAGTCCAACCTATGTGTGTGATTATGTGTCAGTATTGCATTGTATATCCCTGTATGTTTTGGTCATTCAGGTGCTCATCTAATAGTTTCTTGAAGCTATCAATGCTCCCCGCTGAGACCACCGCCTGTGGAAGGGAATTCCACATCCTTGCCGCTCTTACAGTAAAGAACCCTCTACGTAGTTTAAGGTTAAACCTCTTTTGTTCTAATTTTAATGACGAGTCTTGTTAAACTTTCTTCTGCGAAAAAGTTTTATCCCTATTGTGGGGTCACCAGTCCGGTATTTGTAAATTGAAATCATATCCCCTCTCAAGCGTCTCTTCTCCAGAGAGAATAAGTTCAGTGCTCGCAACCTTTCCTCATAACTAAGATCCTCCAGACCCTTTATTAGCTTTGTTGCCCTTCTTTGTACTCGCTCCATTTCCAGTACATCCTTCCTGAGGACTGGTGCCCAGAACTGGACAGCATACTCTAGGTGCAGCCGGACCAGAGTCTTGTAGAGCGGGAGAATTATCGTTTTATCTCTGGAGTTGATCTAATGCAAGCCAATATTCTATTTGCTTTGTTAGCAGCAGCTTGGCATTGCCTGCCATTGCTGAGTCTATCATCTACTAGGACCCCCAGGTCCTTTTCCATCCTAGATTCCCCCAGAGGTTCTCCCCCCAGTGTATAGATTGCATTCATATTTTTGCCACCCAAATGCATTATTTTACATTTTTCTACATCGAACCTCATTTACCATGTAGTCGCCCACCCCATTAATTTGTTCAGGTCTTTTTGCAAGGTTTCCACGTCCTGCAGAGAAGTTATTGCCCTGCTTAGCTTAGTATCATCTGAAAATACAGAGATTGAACTGTTTATCTCATCCTCCAGATCGTTTATGAACAAACTAAATAGGATTGGTCCCAGCACAGAACCCTGGGGAACCCCACTACCCACCCCTGACCATTCCGAGTACTCCCCATTTATCACCACCCTCTGAACTCGCCCTTGTAGCCAGTTTTCAGTTCATATACTCACCCTATGGTCCATGCCAACGGACCTTATCTTGTACAGTAAACATTTATGGGGAACTGTGTCAAATGCTTTTGCAAAATCCAGATACACCACGTCTACGGGCCTTCCTTTATCTAGATGGCAACTCACCTCCTCATAGAAGGTTAATAGATTGGTTTGGCAAGAACGATTCTTCATGAATCCATGCTGATTACTGCTAATGATACCATTCTTATTACTAAAATCTTGTATATAGTCCCTTATCATCCCCTCCAAGAGTTTACATACTATTGATGTTAGGCTAACTGGTCTGTAATTCCCAGGGATGTATTTTGGGCCCTTTTTAAATATTGGTGCTACATTGGCTTTTCTCCAATCAGCTGGTACCATTCCAGTCAGTAGACTGTCGGTAAAAATTAGGAACAATGGTCTGGCAATTACTTGACTGAGTTCCCTAAGTACCCTCGGATGCAAGCCATCTGGTCCCGGTGATTTATTAATGTTAAGTTTCTCAAGTCTAATTTTAATTCCGTCCTCTGTTAACCATGGAGGTGCTTCCTGTGTTGTGTCATGAGGATAAACACTGCAGTTTTGGTTACTGAAGCCCCCCGATTCACACGTGAAGACTGAGGAGAAGAATAAATTCAATACCTTCGCCATCTCCCCATCCTTTGTAACCAGATGTCCTTCCTCATTCTTTATGGGGCCAATATGGTCTGTCCTCCCTTTTTTACTGTTTACATACTTAAAGAATTTCTTGGGATTTTTTTTGCTCTCCTCCGCTATGTGTCTATGTTCTATCTTAGCTGTCCTAATTGCACCCTTACATTTCCTGTTGCATTCTTTATAAAATTTGAATGCTGAGGATGATCCCTCAACCTGGTATTTTTTGAAGGCCTTCTCCTTTGCTTTTATATGCATTTTTACATTGGAGTTAAGCCATCCAGGACTTTTGTTCGCTCTTTTAAATTTATTACCCAATGGGATACATTGGGTAATGCCCTTATTTAATATGCTCTTAAAGCAAACCCATCTCTCCTCCGTATTCTTTGTTCCTAATATTTTATCCTAGTTTATGCCTTTTAGCAAGGTTTGTAGTTTAGGGAAGTTGGCTCTTTTGAAATTCAGTGTCTTTGTATCTCCTTTATGTTTCCTATTTGTGTGATTTATACTGAAACTAATTGACCTGTGATCGCTGTTATCTAAATTGCCCCGCATTTCCACATCCGTGATCAGGTCTGTATTGTTGGTAATCAGTAGATCCAGTAATGTTTTATTTCTAGTTGGTGCGTCTACCATCTGACCCATAAAATTGTCCTGCAAGACATTAAGGAGGCGAGCCTTAAATGAATGCGCGGTTCCCTCCGCCCAGTCTATGTCTGGATAATTAAAATCCCACATTATTATAACACTTCCCATCCTTGCTGCTACTCCAATTTGTGATAGGAGATCCGTCTCCACTTCCTCCCTCAGGTTAGGGGGCCTATAGCATACTCCCAGCATTATTTTCCGCTTAGCTTCATCCCTTTGGAGCTCTACCCATAAGGATTCCACCTCATCTCTAGCTCCGTCAGTGATGTCATCTCTCACATTCACTTGTACATTATTCTTGATATATAGGCATACCCCTCCCCTTTTTTTTACCCTCTCTATCCTTGCGGTATAGGGTATACCCTTGAATGTTTGCCAGCCAATCATGAGAGCTCTTGAACTAGGTCTCTGAAATTCCCACAAAATCCAAATCCTCCTCGTACAACAGTATCTCTAGTTCACCCATCTTGTCCGCCATGCTCCTGGCATTGGTGAACATGCCACATAGTTTAGACCGGTCGCATATTGTCTTCGTATTTGGTGTTTCGAGATTGCAACTAGGACTAGCTACTATACTCACCTTGTGTTTTTGTGCTTTGGTTAACCTACCACTAATGCCCCCAATACTACCCTCTGGAATATCTTCCGCGCTGGCTATCTCTGTCTCTGGACCCTCCCCCCATCGCCTAGTTTAAAAACTCCTCTAACTTTTTGGCCATCTTCCTTCCCAGCAGATCTGCACCCTCCTCATTTATGTGCAGTCTGTCCCTTCTATAGTACCGGTTACCAACTGAGAAGTCGGCCCAGTCCTCCAGGAACCCAAACCCCTCCTTACTACACCAGCTCTTCAGCCACTTGTTTACTTCCCTAATCTCCCTCTTCCTTTCTGGTGTGGCTTGATGTACCGGTAGTATTCCTGAGAATACTACCTTGGAGGTCCTTTTCCTCAATTTAGCTCCTAAGTCCCTAAAATTGTTCTTTAGGACACTCCATCTGCCTCTGACTTTGTCATTGGTGCCAACGTGCACCATAACAGCCGGGTCTTCCCCAGCCCCTCCCAGTAATCTGTCCACAAGATCCGTGATGTGCCAAACCCGAGCGCCCGGTAGACAACATACTGTTCAGCACTTCAGGTCTTGGTTACAGATTGCCCTCTCTGTCCTTCTAAGAATTGAGTCCCCTACCACCAGAATCTGTCTTTCCTTTCCCTTTGCTGCCCCCCCACTCTCACTGGAGGAGTTCTTCCCCCGGCAGCTAGGAGAGTCCCTCAGCTCCAGCAGTGCTGGTCCCTGACTGGTTTCACCAATGTCACTCAAAGTAGCCTACTTATTGGGATGCTCCACTCCTGGATGGGCCTCCCTGGCACTTCCCCCTCTACCCCTCCTGACTGTCACCCATTTACTCTTTGCTAGTGCCAGCACCTCTTTGTCTCCACCCGCCTCTGTGCTGGCCCCTGCCGGCACCTGCCGTGTACGTTCCTGGCTCTCCTTTAGTATGGAGGGACTTCTCAGTGCTGACAGTTGCTTCCCCAGATTCAGAACCTGGGCTTCCAGGGAAACAATGTGCTTACATTTTGCACAGCAGTATTCGCCCTCGATCGGATGATCAAGGAACGCATACATGAAGGAGGGGGTGTCTGCCAATAGGGATATCTATCTCCAGGGGGCATCTTGAATTTTGTTTTGAGAGCTAGCCATATGAAAGATAGGGTAGAGCTTCTAAGAAATGTTGGGCAGAAAGCGGAAGGAAACCTGGATCCTGAAGATTTACAATATTCATTTAGTGTGTTTTAAAGTAATGGAAAGCTTTAGATCTCCTATTAGAGTTAAAGCCCTCAATGGTTTGGGGAAAAAAATAGTTAGGAAGTGTGGGATCATGGCTGTCAACACTAGATGGGCCACCATGAGACGCATAGCACCCTCATGTGCCCTGGCAATGTAAGGGTGGGAAAAGGCCCTGGGTCTTGTGGAAAAGGGTCAAGTCTCCTTTTCTTTTAGCCAACACCAGGTTAGTGATGAAATGGGAGAAGACATAAACAGATTTAAAACATTTACTAGAATCGCAAATTTAAGAAACAATACTCACAAATTTCTCGCCCTCTCGAGCTGGACTATGGGGGGTAATCCGTGGAGTTGAGTGTCCACTACTGGGTGGGGAGGGGCTGGCCAGAGTAGAAGTGGTGACAGAAGTTGGAATAGAACTAGCTGAGCGATAACGTCCCAGAGATCCATCAAGAGTGCCACTAGTAACCCTGCTCTCTATCTCCTCTGCGCGCAACTCAGTAGTCTCCTTCTCTTCCTGTATAAGCCTGGCAAAAGAGACAATGTAAAAAAAAAATAATACCATTACTATTTATGTGTTTAGCACTGACACATTTTGTTGTACTTCACAATCATAAGAAAAAATACAAAATAAATAAAAAAAGGATTAACATAATGGTAAGAGATCTCCATCTAAACTTTATATCATCCAGGTCTAACATCTCCTAACAAGGTTTTTTGGAAAAACACAATTGACAGCAGGTGCTGTTAAATGGGTGATACAACAATAAAGGTAATAAATGAGGTAAACAAGTAGTGGAGAAAGCAAAATGTATTGGCTGCTATGGGGCTGCCAATAACTATGAGGCATCTAGGTCAAATAGATGTTTTAAGACTATAATTACCCTTAAAATTTGTCTCCTCACAGGACACAGGCTCCTGCTGCTGTCAATCAAATCCTGCGAGGAGAGAGTGGGGGAGGGGCCAAGCCACGCTATGTATGCCTATGGTTGCACACAGCCTGCTATGGGGGCAAGCCCTCAGGTATACCACTGTATCATGGGGGCGCACAGAGAAGAGAAGTTGCCGAGAGCACCAGCAGGGGACCGCAAAAGAGGAGGTTCGAGACCACTCTGTGCAATACCATTGAACGAAGCAGCTAAGTAAAACATGTTTATTTAAAAAATATATATTGTAATTCTGGCATTACGACAATGTAGAACTGCTACAGGTCCACTGTACAGTACTGTATGTTAAGTACATGATTTTCATACACTGATAATGTAAAAAATGTTTAAATAACATTTATAGATACATATGAAAGTGGATCAGAACTCAAAGGGTAAAGCTACTATGTTATAGGGAGCATATAAAAATGTTAAAGCGTTTTTTAACCCCCCCCCAAAAAATGTATCCTGCTCCTTTAAAGCATTTTAATTGACATAGTGCTTGTCCTGTGTCATTTGGTCCCCTGTAACACCTAAAAAACCTGGCTGATCCTGCCAGTTTTTCCCCATCCCTCTATAAATTGACCACATTGTATCATGGCTGCTGAGAACAGACACCGTGGTCAGTTTATGTACCTTTGTCATCAGCAGCATGCTATCTGCTCTCCTCTCTGCTCCTGTGTCCTCCTCCACCCCTCCTCTCTCTGTCTGTGTGTGACATCAGCAGGGAAATCTCAGCCCCGCCCGCTGCATCTCTCAGAGGAGAAAAGGAGAAAGCTGGCCAGTCATGTGATCGCAATCTCGGCAGTGAAATTAAGTATTATTTTTATAAATCACACGCAGAGGGGGGTACTACAATAGGAGGCAGTGCTGATGGTGTATAAAGGTTAGAGTGGCTTAACAACCATTTTAATCATGCCTAAGCAGTACCCTGAAAAATCCATTTTGTCTGCAATTCTCTGGATGAAGGAGAACAGGGGCACCTTTTAGACAGCAGCATTTTCAGTCTAGGGAGGAGGGAAATGTTGGTGCATCTAAATCTGCTAGAATTTCTAACAAACTGAACTCCAAATTTTCCTTTTGAGATAAAGATTTTATCACCTTTCCACCACAGCAGTATCATGAGTTATATTCTCCAGCAGGACTGCATTATTAGCACAATTTTCTAGCAGAGCAGTATCTTTAGCCCTTGTTCACATCTGAAATCGCACAATTTCAAAGCCGCATGTCAATGCGACTTCAGGTGAGACTTGGAAGACATCTGTGTGGCTTCATGCACAGATGTCTATGCAAGTCACACCCTAAATTGGCAAAAGTAGTGCAGGAACTACTTTTTCAAATCTATGCGGCACCGCAAAGCTGGCATCACACCGATTTGAAGACTGCCATTGCTGAAAACAAGGTGAGACTTGTCGTGCCATTTAACGTGTCAAATCGTATGACAAGTCGCTCTGGTGTGAACACGGGTTTAACTCATTTCTCTGGCATTTCTCTGTCTTTTATCCAACAAAAGAGCAGTAACAGCTGAACTCTAATGAACTCAATTAAAAAATAAAATTGGGCATGCATGTTTTTGTTACAAATGAATGGCACCACCACGTGTCTGCTAAAGGGCAGCGTGTTTTTTGTGCGTGTTGGGAAGGTGCACGATTTGCACGTGTTTCCGACACGTACAAAGTATGAACATGTGATTATGTTCCTGCACATGTGAGCATGGTATGGATTGTGTCTCTTTGGACATTTTTTCTGCTTGTGTCAGTATAGTACAGGTTGTGTTTATGTTTTTGCAGTGGTTTTTAGTTGTTTTTACTTGTGCCTGTAAACTAGTTGTGTTGTCTTTACAGTTATGTTCCTGGTTGAGATTGCTTTAATTTGGCTTTGCTTTAACTTCTGTATGTATGAGCATAAATTTGCTAATGTTATAATATCAAGGCAAATCTGTTTACGTTCCTGTGTGTTTGATGGGAGCGCACACACAAGGTAGCTGTTGTACTGGACAAAAAAAGTATAAATCCAGCCCTGGTGATCCTTTAAGCAAAAATTTCAGGCACACAGGGAGTGCATTGGTTTTACTGAGTCTGCAGACTCGCACTGTGAGAAGGATCAGTAAAGTATTACCAGTACTGTAAAGGAGAGAACAGAGCCTGCATATGTAATGCGCAATTATGGCTGTCCCCCATAAAAATAAAAAAAATGAAAATATAAAAAATTATACAGTACATAGAAATTTTTTTTTTAAACATGAACATACAATGATAGGAATATATGCATCAAGCTTATCTCCTTGTATCCAAAAATAATTTGAATGAGGCACAACCTTTTCGGCCTTACAAGTAGTGAACACTTTTTTTCTGTTTTATTTCAAAAGTGTTTCAATATTAAGCTAGATGGTGTTTGCCGTTGTATTCATTCCTAATGTATCAAACATCTATTTTCGGGGGACAGAAAAAAACTCTTATCTGAATATGCCTGTATTCTTGCATTCATATATTCTGATTTTATAGATGATCTTTAGTAAGTAAGTGAATAATAGAAAAAACACAGGTCATTTTTTTCCAAATGCTAAAATTAGGCCATTAGTACAACCCCAGATATTTACCCTAAGATAATATAATGACTAAAATCTTCTCATTACAAGCATTTCTCATAATTGTGATTTTAAAATCATGTATGTAGTGAAACAGAATGACATTAAAGCATTACATTATATTACATTCCAAAAAAATGTATGTAAACGACTAACCCAAGATAAAATAAATTGGGTTCATACAAACATAAATTTGTGCAATAATTCAAATTAGGCAGGTCTGTGAGCATAAACGTGCTGAGTGACATTGCCTGCTGAAATTCTGATTTAGCCCAGGTTCACACTGACAGCGGGATTGAAATTGTGTGAGTTTAGCTGAACGATTTCATTTCCGCATGTCAGTCCCGACTTCGGGGGCGACTTTAGAGACATCTGTGCGGGTTGTTGCACAGATGTCTATACAAATCGCACCCCGTAGTTTTGGGAATCGGTGCAGCACCTCAAAGTCAGCATCGCACCGATTCAGACAGTGCCATTGCCGGCAATAGCTGCCATGCGTTGTCAAATCACATGCCAAACCGCTGCAATGTGAACCTAGACTAAAGGAAACTTTAAGTGAAAAAGGTTTTTTATTAAAGCGGTAGTAAACCCTGCCTGGTCATTTTTACCTATAGATAAGATTATAATAAGGCTTACCCGTAGGTAAAATGAATATATCCTAAACGTGCACCGTTTAGGAGACATTCAACCCTGAATGCACCCAGTTACGTCACCGGAACATGCACTCTGAAGGTCTAGCATACTTTGCTGGACCTTTAGAGCTCCGTGCTGGAACCGAGAACTTTCAGAGGGAAGTGACAACGCGAACCCGAAAGAAAGACCAGGGAAACATGTGGGCCTTCTCAGCGGTGAAAGCACAGTGCTGGAGGGCTTAGTTCCAAGGTGAGTATTTTTTATTTTTTTTAAACATTCGCAGTTTACAACCACTTTAAATAATAAACATGGTATACTTACCTGCTCTGTGCAATGGTTCACCCAGAGCAGTCCAAACCTTCTTTTCTGGGTTCCCCTGCCAGCAATCTTGGCTCCTCCTCTTTCGAGTGCCCCCATTGTAAGCCGCTTGGACTCAATCCCAACCTAGGTTGTTTGCAATCAGACACACACAGTATGGCCCCGCCCTCCACTCCCTTCCCACAGGCTTTGACTGACAGCAGGAGAAGCACATGGCTCCCACTGCCGCTGAGTCTCCTTTGGGAAAAGAGAGAGGGTAGAAGAGCTGCTGCAGATGGGCACAGTGCTGGATCAAGATTGGGCTCAATGTATTTAAGGTAGAACATTTTTCAAAAGCAGCACTCAAAGCCCCTCCTTAACCGATTGCCGCCCGCCGGCTGTCATATGACGGCCAGGCTTCGCGGCTATCATTCTGGGAGGGTGTCTTATGACGTCCTCGCCTTCCCGGGCCACCAGGGAGTGCGCGTGCACCACCAACGGCACTCGCGCGCGCCCGCCGTGTCACTTGGGACCCGATGCGCGTGCCCTGCGATGTCTGCCTGGCACCCGCGATTGCCCGGTAACACAGCAGGATCGTGGATCTGTGTGTGTAAACACACAGATCCACGTCCTGTCAGAGGAGAGGAGACCGATGTTATGTTCCCAGTACAGAGGAACACCGATCAGGTCTCCTCCCCTTGTGAGTCCCCTCCCCCTACAGTTAGAAACACTCCCTAGGAAACATAATTAACCCCTCGATCACCCTCTAGTGTTAACCCCTTCCCTGCCAGTCACATTTATACAGTAATCATTGCATTTTTACAGCACGGATCGCTGTATAAATGTGAATGGTCCCAAAAATGTGTCAAAAGTGTCCGATATGTTCGCCGCAATATCGCAGTCACGATAAAAATCACAGATCGCCGCCATTACTAGTAAAAAAAAAAAATAATAAAAATGCTATAAATCTATCCCCTTATTTGTAGAAGCTATAACTTTTGCGCAAACCAATCAATATACGCTTATTATGATTTTTTTTTTTTTACCAAAAATATGTAGAAGAATACATATCAACGTAAACTGAGGAAAAAATGTGTTTAAAAAAAAAAAAAAAAATTGTATATCTATTATAGCAAAAACTATACCGCCCTAATGTGAACTTGTTCCAGGTGCTGGCTTTGCGTGGACTGCAGTGAAGTAAGGAAATTCCTGGATAGCCGCACTCTGAAGAGGAAACATCTTTATTGAAGTATAAAATCCAAAGTACAGTCAATTGAGAGGAAGGTACAGGGTCATAAATACGCTAACGCGTTTCACATCGTAGGATGCTTATTCATAGCTAAAGAGGGATAGTGTAAATGTGAATAAATAGATAAAAGGGTGGAGTGTGTGTGGTGGAGCAACCAATCGGCGCACTGCACTTCAATCACACCCATTCAGTGCAATTAAAATGTTAAACATTCCCATAGTAAGGCAACACCTGTGAATTGGGGTGGGGAGGCATCCACTTTAAAACAAAATTAAAATTAGAAAAATTGGTTGGAAGAGGAAGTATATAAACTAAGCCTCCATACCAGCATATGTCAAAAATCTAACAAAACTAACCAAAAAAAAAGAAAAGAAAAAGTGTCAGATGCTGTATCACCCCATGGCAGGTGAAGACACATCAATGAGATAATAAAAACACAGAAGAAGATGAAGAAAAGACATGAAAAAAAGCATATATATATATACACAAGTCTGTAAAGATATTAATTATGATGAACAAGATGTAAGTATACGAAAGAGTATATATATACATACACTACCTTTTATGACATATATGGAGACAAAAGTGTCCTGTACGGCCCAAAAAATATATACGGCCAGAATTACATTGGACTTAATCGTGATTTTAGGTACAAAAATGTACACACATCAAACAAATCTCCATTTACATGTATCAAATTGTATCACATTCATATTGATAAAGTATTAAGTCATTATAAATATCAAACTTCACGGTGTAAATAATCACAAACAAGCAATACTATCCAAACAAATACCAACATTAAGCTTCCAAAATAAATTTAACTTCTTAGCAGAAAAAGGGGGGGCAAAACGATGTCCTGTTGAAAAAAAGAGAAGAAAAACAAAAACAAAAACGAAAAAAGGAAATAGGTTAAATGTCGGATAAATCGCATAGGTAAGTGACAAACCACTGATATTAAGCCGGACGCTCATTAACCGGTTCAATACAGGGCATTTTCACCCCCTTCCTTCCGAGGCCAATTTTACGTTTTCAGCGCTGTCACACTTTAAACGACAATTGCGCGATCGTGTGACGTTGTACCCAAAAAAAATTGACGTCCTTTTTTCCCCACAAATAGAGCTTTCTTTTGGTGGTATTTGATCACCTCTGCGTTTTTTATTTTTTGCGCTATAAACAAAAGAAGAGCGACAATTTTGAAAAAAACACAATATTTTTTACTTTTTGCTATAATAAATATCCCAATTTTAAAAAAACAAAAACAAATTTTTTCCTCAGTTTCGGCCGATACGTATTCTTCTACATATTTTTGGTAAAAAAAAAAAATCGCAATAAGCGTATATTGATTGGTTTGTGCAAAAGTTATAGTGTCTACAAAATATGGGATAGATTTATGGCATTTTTAAAAAGAAAATATTTATTTATTTATTTTTACTAGGAATAGCGGCGATCGCAATTTTTTTTTCGTGACTGCGACATTATGGCGGACACATCGGACACTTTTGACACATTTTTGGGACCATTCACATTTATACAGCGATCAATGCTATAAAATTGCATTGATTACTGTGTAAATGTGACAGGCAGTGAAGGGGTTAACCACTAGGGGGACACAAGGGGTTAAATATGTTTCCTAGGGAATGATTCTAACTGTAGGGGGCGGGGACGTACAAGGGGAGGAGACCGATCAGTGTTCTGCTGTACTGGGAACACAGATCGGTCTCCTCTCAACTGACAGGACGTGGATCTGTGTGTTTACACACACAGATCCACGGTCCGGCCCGGTTAACGGGCAATCGCGGGGGCCCAGCGGACATCGCGGCCGCCGGGCACACGCACCGGTTACCGAGCAAAGCTGCGGACGTGCGCGCCCCCTAGGCGGCCGGGAAGCCCAGGCTGTCATATGATGTCCACCCAGGATGGGAGATCCCATCTGTGGACGTCATTTGACAATGGCCGGGTACTGAAGTGGATAAAGGTTAAGTAAAAAATGAAAAATAAAAAAGAATAGACTGAGCAAAGTAAAAGGAATGGAAAAAGGGGCCGATCAGAATACACTGAGTGGACTAACTGCATAGAGCGATGACAAAATATACAACGCGGAGACAAGGAGTCTCACTCCGTCTGCTGAAAAAGAATAAAGAAAACCTGAGGGACCAAAACAGTCGAGCAGACAATCAAAGGTAATAAAACAGCCAATTGTGATAGGCTATGTAAACTAAATACAGTGCAGTAACATAAGGTATAGTCAAGCAGGACAAGTAGACTTACTCCGTCCGCTAAAATCGGTAAAAAAGAGAGTACATTGTATTGGAATTCCATAAGGATTAAATAAGAGTTAGACTTCGAGTCAAACACAAAGATTCACAATGGAAAAACACTATACATACTACCATACACTTGAGAGCGGCAAAAGAGAGGAAAAGTCTCGCTCAATGTGCTGCAGTGTGCTGCAATTCACTACAATGGAACTTAAACAGTAACCCCATATCACAACACTTATAAACAGGTACATCACGCCCCACTGCAAAACAAGAGGGAAGGAGGGGGGCCCAATGTGTGAAAAAACAGCAATGCATCTGCCTGTGGTGTACTGAACTGGGTGACAAAATAAAATAAAGATAGAAGAATGGGTAAACTATGAGTCGATTTTCAAATTATTGGGATGAGGTGCCGTATCATACCGAGGGCCGCCCAGCCATATATTAATTTTTGAAGCCTTTCTTGATTTCTATCTTGAAATCCTAGTGTTTTAGTACACTTATGTCAGGAGACTAGTAGACCAGACTGTGTGGACTGCACAGAGGAGACCAGAAACACATGTAAGTGAAATGGTGTTTATTAACAAGTGATAAGTGACAGGAACAAACAGTGCAAAAACCCACACAACAACCCACTACAAACAACAATGTATATATATATATAAGTAAAGGGAGATACCGTAATCGTAAACAAGCCAAGCCAAGGTCATACACAGGGAAGTCAGCAGAAGGGTAAGGACGGGAACCTGAACAGGACAAGGAGAGGATGGATGGATGGGGTTCAGGGCAGGGATCCAAGGGAGCCAGGAACAGAAGGGACAGGACTAGGAAGGCCTCAGGATAGGGATTGGATCAGATCAGGACAAGGCAGATAGCAGGCTCAAGGTCAAACAGGCAGCAAGGTCAGAACGCAGGGAGAGAGAGAGAGATACCAAGGCAAGCCTATGAGGGCTTGCCGGGTATATGTAAGGCTGTGGTAATTGACCTCACGTTACAGCTGAGCGCAGTGTGACCTGTTTGCTCCACACTGCCAGAGTGCACCCGCTGGTTGACGCCGGTACTACGGCCCGAGGATGCAACAGTGCCACCAGCAGGAAAGACCTCTTACTGCAGGTCCTAGGTGTTGGAAGACACCTGCTGATGGACACTGGTACTGCGATCCAAGAGACCGATAGCGCCACCAACGGGTAGACCTTCTCATGACAGTACCCCCCCCTAAAGGAGCGGCCTCCGGACGCTCCAACAAGGTGTATCTGTTCAAAGTTCATGGCCTTCAACTGGACAGGTGAGGGCACATCAGGCCGGGCATCGGGTACATCAACCTGGACAGTGGGTACTGCTGGCATGTCAGAGTCATTAAGCTGGGCAGCAGACGACAGGAACCACTTGAGCTGGGCAGCAGACGACAGGAACCACTTGAGCTGGGCAGCAAACGACAGGAACCACTTGAGCTGGGCAGCAAACGACAGGAACCACTTGAGCTGGGCAGCAAACGACAGGAACCACTTGAGCTGGGCAGCAGACGACAGGAACCACTTGAGCTGGGCAGCAGACGACAGGAACCACTTGAGCTGGGCAGCAGACGACAGGAACCACTTGAGCTGGGCAGCAGACGACAGGAAACACTTGAGCTGGGCAGCAGACGACAGGAAACACTTGAGCTGGGCAGCAGACGACAGGAAACACTTGAGCTGGGCAGCAGACGACAGGAAACATTTGAGCTGGGCAGCAGACGACAGGAAACGCTTGAGCTGGGCAGCAGACAACAGGAAACGCTTGAGCTGGGCAGCAGACGACAGGAAACGCTTGAGCTGGGCAGCAGACGACAGGAAACACTTGAGCTGGGCAGCAGACGACAGGAACCACTTGAGCTGGGCAGCAGACGACAGGAACCACTTGAGCTGGGCAGCAGATGACAGGAACCACTTGAGCTGGAGGGCAGACACCCGAACATCAGGCTGGAGGGCTGGAACATCAGACTGGAAAGCTGGAACATCCGACTTGGAAGCTGGCACATCAGACTGAGAAGCTGGCACATTAGACTGAGAAGCAATCTTCGAGGCATCAGGCTGAAAGGCAAGCTGCAAGACAGCAAACTGGGAAGCTGGCACATCAATCTGGGAAGCTGGCACATCAATCTGGGAAGCTGGCACATCAATCTGGGAAGCTGGCACATCAATCTGGGAAGCTGGCACATCAGACTGGGAAGCTGGCACATCAGACTGGGAAGCTGGCACATCAGACTGGCAGGTAGGCATCAAGACATCAGGCTGGAAGACAAGCTGCAAGGCATCAGGCTGGGAAGCTGGCACATCAATCTGGGAAGCTGGCACATCAATCTGGGAAGCTGGCACATCAATCTGGGAAGCTGGCACATCAGACTGGGAAGCTGGCACATCAGACTGGGAAGCTGGCACATCAGACTGGTAGGTGGGCATCAAGACATCAGGCTGGAAGACAAGCTGCAAGGCATCAGGCTGGGAAGCTGGTACAGCAAACTGGGAAGTTGGCACATCAATCTGGGAAGCTGGCACATCAATCTGGGAAGCTGGCACATCAATCTGGGAGGCTGGCACACCAATCTGGGAGGCTGGCACATCAATCTGGAAAGCTGGCACATCAATCTGGAAAGCTGGCACATCAGACTGGTAGGTAGGCATCAAGACATCAGGCTGGAAGGCAAGCTGCAAGACATCCGGCTGGAAGGCAGGGACATCGAGCTGGAAGGCAGGCATCGGGATGACAGACTGGGAGGCAGGCACATCAGACTGTAAAGCTGGAACATCAGACTGCAAAGCTGGAACATCAGACTGGAAGGCTGGAACAGCAGACTGGAAGGCTGGAACATCAGACTGGAAGGCTGGGACATCAGACTGGAAGGCTGGGACATCAGACTGGAAGGCTGGGACATCAGACTGCAAAGCTTGAACTTCAGACTGCAAAGCTGGAACATCAGACTGCAAAGCTGGAACAGGAGGGATGAGGAGCTAGAAGAGATCAAGAAGGAGACTGGCTTCTCTCACAGCCAAATAACACGTCTATACAGCCGGTTCACCAGCCTCGATAAGGGAGAAAATGGAACCTTAAGCCCATGTTAGACTATAACACAATTGACCAATCACAGGTCACGTTAGGCCTGAGGAAGGAGCGCAGCTCCGCAAACGCGTCGCCTATTCGTCACCCCTGCATAGACCCGGAAGTGCCTTCGTTCCCACAGATCAACACGTCACTACAGTGCGTTCCAGCAGCCGGATCTGCCGCCCATACAGCAGCACATCCCGTCTCCGAGCGGAACTACATCTGAGGACGTGACCGGAACAAACCCCTGGGACACCTGGCATTTCCTGCCCAGCACTTACATGCCTGAATACTTGTACTTTTGTGAGTACCTGTTTTTATGACTCATTAAATTTGTTTTAATTACTGCACTTAGAGTGGCGCCATTGTTGTTCTTCTACTCCTGCAAAGCTGGAACATCAGACTGCAAAGCTGGAACATCAGACTGGAAGGCTGGAACATCAGACTGGAAGGCTGGAACATCAGACTGGAAGGCTGGAACATCAGACTGCAAAGCTGGAACGTCAGACTGCAAAGCTGGAACATCAGACTGGAAGGCTGGAACAGCAGACTGGAAGGCTGGAACAGCAGACTGCAAAGCTGGAACAGCAGACTGGAAGACTGGAACAGCAGACTGGAAGGCTGGAACAGCAGACTGCAAAGCTGGAACAGCAGACTGGAAGGCTGGAACAGCAGACTGGAAGGCTGGAACAGCAGACTGGAAGGCTGGAACATCAGACTGGAAGGCTGGAACATCAGACTGGCGAGCTGGAACGTCAGACTGCAAAGCTGGAACATCAGACTGCAAAGCTGGAACAGCAGACTGGAAGGCTGGAACAGCAGACTGCAAAGCTGGAACAGCAGACTGCAAAGCTGGAACAGCAGACTGGAAGGCTGGAACAGCAGACTGGAAGGCTGGAACAGCAGACTGGAAGGCTGGAACAGCAGACTGGAAGGCTGGGACATCAGACTGGAAGGCTGGGACATCAGACTGCAAAGCTTGAACTTCAGACTGCAAAGCTTGAACTTCAGACTGCAAAGCTTGAACTTCAGACTGCAAAGCTGGAACATCAGACTGCAAAGCTGGAACAGGTTGGGTTACTGGCAAGATGGTGTGGGTCGGGAAGAATTTTTGCTTCTTCTTTGGTTTAGCCCGTGCAGTTTTGTATGTAGGTGCAGGGCTGTAAGCAAAGAAAGTAGCTGGATCGAAGGAAGACCAAGGAACTGTAGCTAGAGAGGGGTTTTGTGGGACTGTTACAGGTGGAGGAGAAGAGACAGGTGAATTGAAAGCAGGATAGGTGCGACACTTGGAGACTGGGTGATAGTATTTGGTAGGGAACTGATTAAACTGGGTTGTAGCTGAGGTTGCCATAGGTGACGGGGAGATAGATCTTTTGGAAGGCAGATGATTAATGGCAGGGCTGGAATGTTGTGGCTTAGCTAAAGACAGAAGATCTGACCATGCCTGCAGCAAAGGTTGAACAAACGCTGATTTACATACAGCCCGACTAACCAGAGATTGTACTGAATAAATGCAATCAGATAACACCTGCTGGGAACAAGCGGAATAATGTTCATCAAAGTAAGCCGGATCATCCTCTAACAACCATACCAGGGATTCCACCTGGTCACAACTGAAAGGAGGGGAGAAATCGTCACTACCTTCGGGAATGCATGATGAGGCTGACTTTGTACATAATTGGATCAAAGGCAGAACATCCTCAAATAACACATGACCTTGATCTACAAGTAAATGGGCGGTTTGTATCGTTTCCAGCAGTTGGTCTCGGGTCCAATCTTTAAGAGTCTGACAACAATATTCATTATCCTCTGCCGCCAGCAGAGAATAATAGACAATTTCATCAAAGTCCATTTTGCGCGCCCACCGTAACAGGACGGTTTCTCAGTGCAGCCACGTCTGGTCAGGGATGGCCTTGGTATACTGTCAGGAGACTAGTAGACCAGACTGTGTGGACTGCACAGAGGAGACCAGAAACACATGTAAGTGAAATGGTGTTTATTAACAAGTGATAAGTGACAGGAACAAACAGTGCAAAAACCCACACAACAACCCACTACAAACAACAATGTATATATATATATATAAGTAAAGGGAGATACCGTAATCGTAAACAAGCCAAGCCAAGGTCATACACAGGGAAGTCAGCAGAAGGGTAAGGACGGAAACCTGAACAGGACAAGGAGAGGATGGATGGATGGGGTTCAGGGCAGGGATCCAAGGGAGCCAGGAACAGAAGGGACAGGACTAGGAAGGCCTCAGGATAGGGATTGGATCAGATCAGGACAAGGCAGATAGCAGGCTCAAGGTCAAACAGGCAGCAAGGTCAGAACGCAGGGAGAGAGAGAGAGAGAGAGAGAGATACCAAGGCAAGCCTATGAGGGCTTGCCGGGTATTTGTAAGGCTGTGGTAATTGACCTCACGTTACAGCTGAGCGCAGTGTGACCTGTTTGCTCCACACTGCCAGAGTGCACCCGCTGGTTGACGCCGGTACTACGGCCCGAGGATGCAACAGTGCCACCAGCAGGAAAGACCTCTTACTGCAGGTCCTAGGTGTTGGAAGACACCTGCTGATGGACACTGGTACTGCGATCCAAGAGACCGATAGCGCCACCAACGGGTAGACCTTCTCATGACAACTTACCTCGGGTCGGGCTATCCTCTTACATTTATGTCTGTGCCAAGACACGCACTTTACGTCATTGTCTATTAACTATTTGACTTTCTCTCCTGTTTTTCTAAATTTGTGATTGTATATGTAGACACTTTTTTGTAACTATAGAATTCCCTTTAAAAGATCTCACTGCTGTTTTTTCTCTGAAATCATGGCTGATTTCTGTGGGGAAGGTTGGGAGGATCTCATGACCAAAATCCAAACGTTTCATACGACCTCAAATATCTCTGACACTGAACTCGATAAATATTTCATTAGATTCCAACGGCTATTAGAGAAGAAGGTTCGTGTCTATTGGCACAAGATTTACTTCGAAAAATATGTTGAGAACCAGATTGTTCCTTGGGGCCTTAGAATTCAAATATTCCCCAATATTAAAAAAACCACTGACCCTCTAAAAAAGGCTTGGGAAGATAACCTGCAAATGTGCTACTTTAACATGATTCGCATGCTCTGTCAGGAGTATGACAAGGAACTGGCGCTATTAGACACTTCTATTAATGAGTGGCTTACTGATCGGGCCGCTGATGTGTCCTCCTCGAGGTTCGCCCAGAGGGAGAAGGATCTCCGTGCTCACCTCAAGGACTACACAATAGACATAATCAATGCTAAAGAAAATAAATTCCTGCGGGACAAACTTGCCCACACTAATGGTTACGCTTATAGATGGGATGGAAATACCCCCAAAAAACCTTTTACCAAACCTAATTCCGAAAATGTACCTAAAAATAACAATGAAGTACCTAATGTTTTTTCCACTTCTTTCTCCTCCAGCTCATCTACTACATACCGTGAGCTTTCACAAGATGGAACCCCTAAAAAAAGAAAGAGCGAATTACCTACTTTCTCTACGGACTCTATCCGACGCACTTTTGGAACCACGAATACTGCTAAGCCCTTAGGGGCCCGACCTAAAACCACGAGCACTTCTACTCCGCTTACACGAGCACTACCACGGCCGCCACTTACCTCCACTCGCACTGCGCACTCGGCTCTTCCTACAACCACTCCGGCACCACTTGCCCTTCCTACTCCTATTGGAAGACAGGTAAGTGAACCTACTTTGACTACCATGTTTCCCACAGCCTCTCAGTCTATTGACCCGAAGTTGGCTCCCATTTTTTTATCCCAAGCTCTGGACTCAACACAGAGTCCAACACTGTAGCACCCACCAGTTCTTGGTCACAACGCACTTCGGATTTAGATGTGGTTAATCTTTATTCCTTCTCCTTAACCAAACATCAGATAAAAGTTTTACAATTAGGTCTTACCTTTTGTCCTTCAGCGGAATTTGATAAATTCCAATTTGTCAAAGATATACAATTATTTGCAAGAAAATTAATGTACAAGGTCATCTTTGATAAATCCACCGTAACTCAAACGGCGGACCCAGTACCAGACAACAGTGTTCCTACAGTGGCCGAAATTCAGGCCATTGAGGACCTATTAACGCTTCTTGAAGAGGGTGGTACAGAGGATGAATGCCTGTGGGAACCTGATAACCACGGCATTGTGGCCTCTGGAGTATCTTTTCCCCCTCCTCTATCCTTCAAACCAAAATCTTCAGGTTTCCCAATCTTTCAGTGAACCCCAATATCTGGGCATTTGTGGAACAAATCAGTAAAACTATCAAAGACATTGATCTTTCTATCTCACATCCTTCTAATTTATCTTGTGCCCAGAAACAGGCTCTCAAATCCCTACAAAACCACCCTGGGTTGGTAATAAAACCCGCCGACAAAGGCGGCAATGTGGTGGTTATGGATGTTGCGGCATGAAACCATGTGCCGCAACATCCTTAACAATCAGGACTGGTATAGACCTATTTCACGTACACCTATCGAAAACTTTGCCCGTGAATACTATGAACTTATTTTCTCTGCTTACCAGAAAGGAATCATAGACATTAACACCTGGAAATTCCTAAATGTCAAAGATCCAAGAGTACCTACATTCTACGCTCTGCCCAAACTCCATAAGTCCCTAAAAAATCCCCCCGGGCGTCCTATCGTTTCAGGGTGTCTAAGTTTGACAGAAAATGCAAGTGTCCTTGTGGAGAAGTACTTAAATCCACATGTACAGGCTCTTCCCTCTCATGTACAGGACACGGTACATCTCCTCCGTATTCTGGAGGATCTGCAACTTCCAGATGACACATGGATGGTGACATTGGACGTAGAAAGTCTATATAACACCATACCCCACAGTACTGGCATCAAAGTTATTTCCAAATTGTTACAGGACAGAGGCCCCAAATTCGAGGCATATAGTCAGTTTGTTATTGATCTTTTGAGTTTCATCTTAACATGTAACCATTTCTTATTTGGCACTTCCCACTTCCTCCAGGTACAAGGCGTGGCTATGGGCACTAAATGTGCGCCATCCTACGCCAACTTGTACCTGGGGGGGTGGGAAAAGGACTTGTTCTCCAATTCTGACCTTGCTGATTTCTTGTGCCATGTGATTTCGTGGCACAGGTATATTGATGATATAATCTTTTTTTGGTCTGGTACCCGTGAACACCTCTCGAGATTTATGGATACTCTGGCGGTCAATTCATATAATCTCAAGTTCACAATGGAGTGTAGCCAGAGAAGGATCACTTTCCTTGATCTGGAAATACGACTGGACTCGGACAGAAATCTCTCCTCATCCCTGTATCGTAAAGAAACGTCAGGGAACACTATTTTACACGCTAAAAGCGCTCATCCTAAACCATTGCTAAACAGTATCCCATACAGCCAATATTTACGCATTAAATGGAATTGTACGGACGACAAGGACTTCTTTTTGGCCTCACATGAGCTTTATGAGACTAAAAAGAAGAGGGTATAGCCATAAATTGCTGAAACAGGCCTTTAACAAAGTAAAAAAATTGGATCAGAAAAAACTGCTATATTCCACCAAAAACAAGGATAGTTTCCAGCCTGTTCGGGTTATAACCCAATTTTCCCAACACCATAATGGGGTAAGGGATATTTTGAATAAGCATTGGCCCCTCCTCACAGCAGACAACACCATTAAAAAATATATCCAATCCCAGCCTCAAATTACCTACCGCCGTTCTCCATCTTTACGGGACAAAATTACAGCGAGTCACCATGCACCCAAACCAGAGTTTCTTTCAACAGTGTTTGGCACATTTCCATGTGGCCATTGTGATATATGTGAGTTTCCAAATGGCCAAACACACAAAATTAAACATAAGGTCACGTGTCAAACTATCGGTGTAGTTTATCTTGCCCCATGCATATGTGGCAGTTACTATGTCGGTAAAACTAAACGTCAATTTTGTGTTAGGATCCGGGATCATATTAAACCTTTATACAAAGGTAAGACCTCAACCTCTATCAATCGACATATAGCAGAGCACCATGACTTTGATCCCCACGTAGTGGGGTTTACAGCACTGGAACATATCCCTGCACATGTCAGGGGTGGGGATATAGATCAAAAACTACTTCAATTAGAAACTAAGTGGATACATACTTTGGAGGCCACTATATATCCAGGGCTCAATGAATGTATTAGTTTCAAGCCATTTCTATAGGCAGGCCCTTTTCGGGGCTGATATAACTTACCTCAGCAACTTTTTTACAATTTATTTTTCATTTTCTTGTACACATTGTTTGAATTTTTTCATTCCATTCCCCACTGCTCCTCCCCACTTTAGAGATTGGCCCTGATGGATTGAGATATAGCTTTCTTTCGTCCCATACAATTTCTCAATCTATCACCTATATGATTGTGTATAGCATAGACATTTTAAGGAAATATCAGTTTGTTTATTGTGATATGTATGTGACTCCATTTTTGTATGTCATTATCATAGCCATTCCTGCTTGTAGTCGACGAATATCCTGTGCCAACAACCAGTGTTACAATTTGCGAGCTGTCAGGATGTCAGGCACACACCATGGACCATGCCCCCTTCTATTTTTTCCTTTCTGTGCTTTGTCAGAGTCCTTGTTCATGCCTTGTGTGCAGGCGCTTCTTTGGGGCCTCAGTTGGATCCCTGGCTTGTTCCCGCCCACCTTCACCTCCCTTTGTGCCCCGATCGGACCCCTGCACCTCTGGATGCTATATGTTTCCCCCTCCATGCCTTCTCACCACCCGTTGAGCCTTAGCTGCCCACCGGCCCCTGTCTGTCTCAGTGATGGGTGCGTACCGAGTCTGGTGCTCTCTGCCTCTCGCATGAGATACATTTTAGCTGTATGGACACCCAAGGGCACTGGTCATTCCTCTGCCCGCCCCAGCCACTGCACACTGGATAAGTGTCATATCCTCCAGGTATCGCGCCGCTAACTGCGGTGTTTGAATACTGCGTGTTGTCTGTGATGTGTTTACACGTCACCATAGACACCACCGCAATGCTTCCTGGACCTTGTAGGCCCGGATGTAATTGCGAGCGGCGCATGCGCAGTGACTCCTTCTCGTCCGCTCACACGTGCGGTGATGTCAGATGCCGCTCGTGTGTGGGGGGCACACGTTGTTATACGAACTCTTTCTTTTTCATTAACACCTAGAGATACATTCTCCATCCCATACCCTTTGATGAACTACTTTCAACATTGGTTGTTTCTCGGTGTCCTGTCATCCACTTTAAATAGAACTTTTGTAAGTAAAAGTCAGAGACTATGTTAGTCCTATATTTTGTTTCTCCTTTCTTTAATTGTTGGGTGGTCATAAGGCCTCTCCAGAACCCATCTTAATGAACTTATTTATACATAATTGTATTTTTAGATATACACTCCGCCAGGCCCCTCTCATTCCCCCCTGCAGCTACCTATTGTGATCTCTGTTTAAGGCCCTGCTCCGGAGGAGTGTGGCACCTAACCCTGGTGACTTGCAGGTACATGTTTACCATCCTTAGATAGCCTGGTCGGGGCTCCTATTGGCACCTTGTGGTGTGGGGATTTTCTTGGGGCTAACCTTGGGTGGCGGGTGGTGGTCTACTCCGACAGCTTGCAAACATGTGCATATATACTTTTCTTGTATCTAATGTATCAACTGTCTTAGAATGTCTATTGATTGTTATATTTCTTTCTATAGAGTGTACTGTAGCGTTTTAGGTATCAAACATCTGTCCCTGAGGAAGCTATCACTGGCGAAACATGTCGGATATCTAAAATACCTATCCACTGAACTGGCCGCTACGCTTTTCAGGCCAAGTCACCTGAAACAAGTTTGCTACAGAATTGATTTTAGAAATTATGCACACCATGTCTTTTTTCATGTTCAGTTTTAACGATTTTTGTTAATAAAAATATTTTAAATTTTAAATTGAGTATACTGTGTTCCTCTTGGCACCACCATAATCCCTGTACTCCCTCCCTCTGGCTTGATTTTCAAATTATTGGGATGAGGTGCCGTATCATACCAAGGGCCGCCCAGCCATATATTAATTTATGAGTCGTGGACATTAGGAGATGAACATGAAAATGTCTAGTTTATTTTGAGATTTTTAGGCTATTCATAAAAGTGTGACACATCCCACTCGAAATTGAGTCCGAAAGGTCGTCTAGTATTTAGAAAGAAAATGCATCGCACTTCATGTTTGCATAATATTTTAAACTTATCACTGCCCCTCGGTGGTGTCATAATCTTATCAATACCTTGAATAACAAGGCTGGAGGTATCCTTTTGATGGACCTCATTCCAGTGTCGCGCAACGTTTGTGGCATGATCTTTATCAATATCATAGAGATGGTCGTACAACCGATCTTACTGTTTACATAGCCTATCACAATTGGCTGTTTTTATACCTTTGATTATCTGCTCGACTGTTTTGGTCCCTCAGGTTTTCTTTATTCTTTTTCAGCAGATGGAGTGAGACTCCTTGTCTCAGCGTTGTATATTTTGTCATCGCTCTATGCAGTTAGTCCACTCAGTGTATTCTGATCGGCCTCTTTTTCCATTCCTTTTACTTTGCTCAGTCTATGCTTCTTTTTTATTTTTTACTTAACCTTTAATGAGCGTCCGGCTTAATATCAGTGGTTTGTCACTTACGTATGCGATTTATCCGACATTTAACCTATTTCCTTTTTTTGTTTTTGTTTTTCTTCTCTTTTTTTCAACAGGACATTGTTTTGCCCCCCCTTTTTCTGCTAAGAAGTTAAATTTATTTTCCTGTCGCATCATGGCAGCATACACGTTGGGTTGTGACTCCGCCTCCACAACCTGATAGGACCACATAGCTATAAATTAGAGAGTAGACGCCTGCCCCAGTATTCTCTTATTTTTCCTCACCTGTCAGGACGCACGGATCAGCACCCCCTTACCGCTTCGCCCCAGCCAGGTTCTAGCCTCTCCTGAGTGGAAGTCCTTCTTGTACAGCCTCTAAACGAGCTAAATGGAAGGAGCCCCACTCTGGTGATCTCAGGGGCATTCTCTCATCTCACTCAGCTGTCTGACCACAAATATAAGCCTTAAACAGGCTTCAAGTGCAGCAGCCCACAAAAGCTTTAAACAGGCTTGCTGGAGGAATGGCCAGGAAAGCTTCAATGTGGCCTCATGAAATAAGCCTTAAACAGGCTTAGTTGTGTGCAGCGGTCTCCCCCCCCCTCTTTCCCCCTCTCCTACCAGTACCTCTGCCCATCTGCTGGGCTCTGTGGTTCTCCAGATCTGCTGTCCGGAGCGCCGAGCGTTCTCTGCGTCCTCGCGCATGCGCGGTGCGTCGTTTGGGCACCTCTGGGCCGCTTTCCAGCTTCCAAGATGGCGCCGGGTGTCCCGCGGCGCTACTGCGCATGCGCGAGCGTCCGACGCTGATGGCGGCGGATTTAAAAGCCCAGCAGTAGCTGTATTTGCTGCTGCTGGTTGTTTGTGCATGACAGATCGTTTTTTTGGACTCCAAAGCGCTCTACAAAGGTAAGTGGCCTTCCTTTACACTGCCTTTAAGTCAGGATTCCTGCTCCCTCTCCATAGCGCTGTTTATTCTTTCTCCCTGCAGGTTTCCAGTCCGCTTTCTCTCCATGGAGACCGCTGCCCCAGCAGATCACCGTCAGCCTATTAGGTAAGGGGGGGGAAGACAAGTGTAAGTATTGAAGATTGAAAAAGAGAGCACTACTAACGCTGCCTAAATTGGTCAGCCCTACCAGGTCTTCAAGAACGTCTGCTTCAAGACAAAGAGAGTCCTCACGCAGGAGAAGTCGCTCCAGACACAGAAGGAGCCGTTCCTATCATAGAAGAAGCCGCTCGAGAGGAAGCCGCAGAAGAAGCCGCTCCCGGTCGCGCTCTAGACACGGCCGATCCCGCCATAGAAGATCGCCCTCACGCAGGCATTGTTCCCCCGCACGTCACTCCCGTCCTGCCGAGAACGCATGCTGGGTTTGCGGCGCAGCGGCTCTTCCGGGAAAACTGGTCTGTCAAAAATGCCTGGAAGAGGCCACAAGAGAGAGGGTCTTGGAGGTCGGAGATTCAGCTGGGGCCGTAGCCCCCCAGGCCTCGATATCAGATGTGGATTTCTCCACTACTACCTCTCCAGCCCGGGCTAGCACATCAAAGGAGCAAGACTCCCTGTCTGATAATGAGGGTCTGGAGGTATCGGCCGGATTCGACTTCAGTCTGATAGAGCCGTTTGTTAAATCGGTTAAGGAGGCGATAGGATGGGAGGAACCCCAGGAAGCCCAACCGAAACAAAGGAAGTATTTTCCTCAGCTCAGAAAGGATCCAGAATCTTTCCCGTTCATTGACGAACTTGAGGACCTGATCAAGGAAGAATGGCAGAGGCCAGAAAAGTAGTCTAGTCTGAATAACAGACTCCTGAAATTATACCCACTCAAGGAGCCTAAGGTGAACCCTCTGGTGTCCCCTCCGGTAGTGGATGCATCCCTGATGCGCCTAGCCAGGCATGTTACCCTCCCGTTAGAAGACGCGGTAACGTTTAGAGATGTCCTCGACAGAAAGATCGACACGGATCTCAAGCGGGCTTACCTGTCGGCTGGAGGCGCCTGCAGGCCTGCAATAGCATTTGCTGCAGTAGGAAGAGCCATCTCGAGCTGGTCCACAAGCGCGGAAAAGCAAGAGTTAAGCTTGGCGGGCGACTTTGTGGCTGAAGCTTCAGTCGACACCATCAGGTCTGCGTCTAAATCTATGTTGGCCTCGGTAACAGCCAGAAGAGCATTGTGGCTGAAGCCCAGGACAGCGGATCCAGCTTCCAAATCTAACTGGTGTCGTATTCCGTTCGATGGTGAGCACCTCTTCGGAACAAAATTAGACACAGCCATCTCCAAAGTAACCGGCGGAAAGTCCGGGCTCATCCCCTCAGACAGGAGGCGCAAGCAACAGAGACCTCCTCCCTTTAAGCGGAACCTTTCCAGAGAGATATAGGGATGCGAGAACATACAGACCAGGCAAGGAGTATCGAAGGAGCTGGAAGAATCCTCAAACCTCATTTATGAAGTTTCAGAAGCCTAAGGCGCCTGCTTCCAGTGACCAGAAGCCCTTTTGAAGGTGCGCCCGTCCGACCAGCGGTAGTGGGAGCAAGACTCTCCAGTTTCAAGCTGGTCTGGGCGGAAACCATAAGGGATACCTGGACCCTGGCCACTGTCACCTTCGGCCACAGGTGGTCCTTCAAAAACCGGCCCCCAGGGGATCAGTTCTATCCAACCCGTATTCCCCCATCTAGGGAAAAAAGGTTGTCGTTACTGAACTACATCCAAGATCTTCTCCAAAAACGAGCAATAGTAGAGGTTCCACTAGCACAACGAGGCAGGGGATTCTACTCTCCATTATTTCTCGTCAAGAAGAAGTCAGGGGACTTTCGTCCGGTTCTAGACCTAAAGAACCTCAACAAGTCCATCAGAGTGGAGTCATTCAGGATGGAGAGCTTGCAGTCTATCCTACAGGCCATAAATCTGGGAGACTGGATGCTCTCCATAGATCTCCAGGATGCCTACCTGCACATTCCAATCCACGGGGCATTCCAGAAATTCCTGCGATTCTCGGTGGGTCAAGGGCACTTCCAGTTTCGAAGCCTTCCCCTTTGGCATCTTAACAGCCCCCAGAACATTTACGAAGGTGTTACTACCAGCAATAGCCTTTTTGAGGGAGAAAGGTCTAAGGGTCCACCATTACCTGGACGACATCCTCCTCCTCTCAAGCAGCCAGGAATCACTCGTCCAACATCGCGAGATCCTGGTTTCCACCCTAACGAGTTTAGGATGGATAATCAACTGGCAGAAAAGCAACACCCAACCTACCCAAAGGATGGTCTTCCTGGGAGCCGAACTGGACACCCGAGCAAACACAGTGGAATTGCCAAGGGAGAAGTTGTCCCTATTCATTCAGAAAGTGAAAGAGGCTATCCCAGCGTCATGTCTACCGGCCAGAGCATACCTCAGCCTCCTAGGTTCCCTATCAGCAACCATTCCAATGGTCAGATGGGCGCAATGGAATACCAGACCCCTACAAGCCTCCTTCCTGCGCCAGTGGGATGGATGGTCCATGTCCCAATTGATTCGCATCCCAGAGGAAGCCAGGCTATCTTTACGGTGGTGGACCCACCCCGACAACCTCAGCAGGAGCAAGCAGATAGTCATCCTCCACAAGGAGGTAGTAACTTCAGACGCCAGTCTGGAAGGATGGGGGGCACACTACCAACACTATGCAGCTCAGGGCCGCTGGCTCTTCAAAACCAAGGATGTAGTATTGAACGTCCTAGAGATGAAGGCAGCCTTCCAAGCCCTCTTGGCATTCAGCTCACTTCTGAGAGGGAAACAAGTCCTCATTCAAATGGACAACCGAGTGGCGGTAGCCTACATCAACAGGCAGGGGGGTACCAAGAGCATCTCCATGATGCGGGAAGTCGGTCCAGTTATGCAATGGGCTCAACTGAACCTGTGGGACCTGAAGGCGACCTATATTCCGGGGGTTCAGAACTTACTGGCGGATTCTCTCAGCAGAACATTCGTTTCCAACAACGAGTGGTGTCTAAGCCCACAGGCCTTTGCCCTCATATGCCAGACATGGGGTCATCCAGACATAGACCTCGCAGCAACACCAGAGAACAAGAAGTGTCAGAGGGTTCTGTCGAGGAACCCCTTCCCCGCAGCGGAGGGTACGGATTGTCTCCAGCACACCTGGAACTTTCGCCTAGGCTACATTTTTCCACCGACCCCACTGATAGCCAAGTTCCTTCTGAGGCTCAAACACTCAACAGCTCTAGTACTGGCTGTGATTCCCTTTTGGCCACGGAGGCCTTGGTTCACCACCCTCCTGCAACTGAGCACAGCGGATCCACTTCCACTCCCAGTAACAACGGATCTACTAACCCAGGGCCAGCTACTACATCCGAATCCAGAGAGATTGCACCTAGCGGCCTGGAGACTGAAAGGTCTAGGTTCCTAGATCAAGGATGTTCTCAGAAGGTAGTCGATACCCTGCTTCAAGCCAGGAAATCCTCCACGAATAGCACCTACGAGAGAATCTGGGAAAAGTTCTCTTCCTTTGCTCAGGAACAAGGTTGGGACCCTTCTTCCCCATCAGCAGTACAAGTGATTGAGTTCCTTCAGTCAGGTCTAGACAAAGGCCTTAGGTCTAGCACCCTGAAAGTCCAAGTCTCTGCCATCTCTGCCTTGACAGGGGTTAGGTGGGCACTTAACCCTCTGGTGGTGCAATTTCAAAAAGCCTGCCTGAAGCTAAGACCGCCCAGGAAACCTTCATTTCCAACATGGGACCTATCAACTGTCCTAGAGGTTTTATCCGGAGAACCATTCTTCCCACTTGAGGATACCTCCCTCTGGGACCTGACTCTAAAGGTATCATTCCTAATTGCCATCACATCAGCGAAGAGGGTCTCAGAAATGCAAGCCTTGCTGATCAAAGAACCGTATCTGATGGTTTACCCAGACAGACTAACCCTAAAGCCTTCAGACAGGTTTATCCCAAAAGTCTCCTCTGCGTTCCACTTTAACCAGGAGATTGACCTCCTGGCTTTGATCACGGATCAGGGCATCCCTCATCCCCTGGATGTCAAGGGCAACATTCTCCATTACCTTTCGGTAACCAAGCCATTCAGGAAATGCGAGAACCTTTTAGTCATCCCACATGGGTTCAGGAAGGGCCAGGCAGCTTCTGCCCGTACCATCGCCTCATGGCTCGTGAAAGCTATCAAGAAGGCCTACTCCTTAAGCACCTTGCAGATTCCGGGAGATTTAAGAGCGCATTCCACCAGGGCAATGGCTACTTCATGGGCAGCTTACTGTAAAGTTTCAGCGGAAACCATTTGTAGAGCGGCCACTTGGTCTTCGAGGAACACCTTCATTTCTCATTATAGAATAGACGCTGCACGCTTAGCAGCAGTTGAATTTGGGAGGGCCGTTATACAGGCCAATTCTTCTGTTTCTTGTCAATAAATTTTGATTTTGCATTCCCACCCAGTTTGGCGAGTTACTCCCCAACGTGTATGCTGCCATGATGCGACAGGAAAACGGAAAATTGTATACTCACCTTTCCGTAATTTTCCTTTCCTGTCGCATCTTCATGGCAGCATACAATCACCCACCCTCTAAGGTGACATGTGTATATATTTACAGAGAATACTGGGGCAGGCGTCTACTCTCTAATTTATAGCTATGTGGTCCTATCAGGTTGTGGAGGCGGAGTCACAACCCAACGTGTATGCTGCCATGAAGATGCGACAGGAAAGGAAAATTACGGAAAGGTGAGTATACAATTTTCCGTTTTGGAAGCTTAATGTTGGTATTTGTTTGGATAGTATTGCATGTTTGTGATTATTTACACCGTGAAGTTTGATATTTATTATGACTTAATACTTTATCAATATGGTTGTGATACAATTTGATACATGTAAATGGAGATTTGTTTGATGTGTGTACATTTTTGTACCTAAAATCACGATTAAGTCCAATCTAATTCTGGCCGTATATATTTTTTGGGCCGTACAGGACTCGTTTGTCTCCATATATGTCATAAAAGGTAGTGTGTGTATATACTTACATCTTGTTCATCATAATTAATATCTTTACAGACTTGTATATATATATATGCTTTTTTCATGTCTTTTCTTCATCTTCTACGGTGTTTTTATTATCTCATTGATGTGTCTTCACCTGCCATGGGGTGATACAGCATCCAACACTTTTTCTCTATAACATTTTTTTTTTTGGTTAGTTTTGTTAGATTTTTGACATATGCTGGTATGGAGGCTTAGTTTATATACTTCCTCTTCCAACCAATTTTTCTAATTTTATTTTTGGTTTAAAGCAGATGCCTCCCCACCCCAATTCACAGGTGTTGCCTTACTATGGGAATGTTTAACATTTTAATTGCACTGAATGGGTGTGATTGAAGTGCAGTGCGCCAATTGGTTGCTCCACCGGCACACACTCCACCCTTTTATCTATTTATTCACATTTACACTATCCCTCTTTAGCTATGAATAAGCATCCTACGATGTGAAACGTGTTAGCATATTTATGACCCTGTACCTTCCTCTCAATTGACTGTACTTTGGATTTTTTACTTCAATAAAGATGTTTCCTCTTTAGAGTGCGGCTATCCAGGAATTTCCTTACTTCACTGCATGACTTGGATACCCTTATAGCAAGGCATATGCACCCCACTGCCCCTGCTTCTCAAAATGTCCCAGCACTAGCACTGGTGGCGCCACCACCCCCACAGGTCCAAGTGAAAGATGCGGACGGTGCTTGGAAGTGGGGGAGCATCTCCTGACTCCACTGAAGCTGATGCACAGTTGGCGCTACAGCAGCAGCAACAACAGAAGATAAAGGGATTGATGAAGGTAGTTAAACGTTTTGAAAAGAAGGTAAAAGGAATGCAGGAGAAAATAGCTAGTGAAATTACTAAAGATAGAGAGCCAGAAGAAGAAACTGACCAGGTAGCGATGGCAGCAGGTCCCAGGAGGGTGAGAAGCACTGTTGCTTTTGCTCCTAAAATACCAGCTAGTCGTGTTAGACTTAAATCACAGGATCAAAAGCATAAAGGTCCTATTGGTGCCACAAGTACTAGTGAGGATGAAAAGGATACTAGTAAAGGTGTGAATTTAGAAGCCCCTTGTATTATAATGGGAAAGGAAATTATTTTAAAGCCCTTAGACATTGAGGAGTATAATTCAATTGTGAAAGGAGCCCCCTGCCCACAGCGCAACCCTGCTGCCTTTGTGGCTTATCTAAAAAGGTATTTTAGGATATGATATGGAAAGTGGCTGGAATTGGCAAAATGTTCCTTCTATCAACACTTCCATAGTAGCCATGCTCATGTTGATGCATATACTTTGGCTACAGTGGAAGGTCAGACAAAGCTATGGGAAGAAATTACTAAAGAGGCTGAACTACTTGGAAAGGGACAAACTTCCTTTCCCACAACAGTGGCATGTAAGCAAAAAACTAAAAAAAGCATACTTGAGTTTTGGAAAAGGTTTGTTAAGGTCTGAAAGGAAGAAGCAGGTTTAACTACAGAAACCAGTATGGGAAAAATGATAATACAAACATTTTATTTCAGGATTGAAACCAGAACAGGGCCTTCTGGTAAAACAGTTTATTTCAGAGTGGCCTGGTCTGGATATGAAGGGGTTAAATTAAAAAATGTTAGAAAAGGTAGCAGCAGTTTGTTTTGAAAGTAAGGGAAATAATGCTAAAATGTTTTATCAAGGGGGCTTGCAGCATTGTGATTCCAGTCAGGGGAGACTCAGAGATGATAGAAGAATGCAGACAGTTCCCAAGGGGAGGCAGAGGCCGAGGAAGGGGGGGAGCCTCACAGGGTGGCCGTAGAACACATTGTTTTAATTGTGGTCAGGAAAGAAACTTGAGGAATCGGTGCCCATACCCTTCAAAACAAAATGTGCCATACACCCCCCAGGGTAATACCCAACAAGCTCCCCTCACACAACCCCAAGTCATAGCGCCCTCCCCGAACATGCAAGGAGTGAGATACCCCCTGCAGTGGCCACAGCAAGGTCACCAACAATAGGAGTGCTCTGAAGGTGCTGTCGCGGCATTCCAAGTTCTCTCTGAACATTACAGAGATAATCCATATACGATTGCGAGTAACATGGTTTATGAGCGTTTTGCACTACAAACTATTATTTTTATTTTTTAAATCCTGACTCGATTTGCCAGCGTTGTCTCGCAAGACAAGCAGGATTCAAGTCGCTGGGGTGTGCAGTACCGTATTTGGCCAGAGGTGTGGGGGCGCCGGTGACACTTGGAGTATCTCCGACGCCCCTGCACCTCGGGCCACATGCGGTACTACATACACCGGCACCCCCGCACCTCTGAACACATACAGTACTGCATACACCAACAGTCACTGTGGAACAAATTATCTTCCATTTGAGTTTCCATTGATTCCTATGGGGAAACTCACTTTGATATACAAGTGCTTTGGATTACAAGCATGCTTCTGGAACAGATTATGCTCATAATCCAAGGTACTACTGAATACATCTTTGTGTAGGGGAAGACATTATGCCTTTCATCGCAGATATGGGAGCGACCCGGTCGACTATCTCCATGGATATGTATAATGGACAGAGGGAGAATGCTGAACCTTTAATGGGAATAAATTGGATAGTGGCCAAAACTTATAAAACACCACCCCTAGCTGTACATAATGCCACAACAGGAGATCTCATGTTTTATCACTGTTTCAGGTTAATACCTGGATGTCCTGTTAGTTTGTTAGGCAGAGATCTCATTAGTAAGCTACAGCTGCGCATTTCATCTTCCACCACCGGTGGCCTACATGCAGATTCACCTTTTTGAGTACTGATTTGACAGCACAGATTGACCCCAAGGTATGGACACAGAGTACATTTGATGTGGGACACATAGATTGCACTCCCTACAAAGCAAGGTTAAAAAAAGGAATAATACCAGTATTCCTTAAGCAGTATCTATTGTCACAGGAAAAGACTGAAGGCATCAGACCTTTGGTGTAATCTTTCTTGCAGCAAGGGATAATAAAAAGAGTGATATCTCCATACAACACTCCAATTAATACCGGTCCTTAAGGCAGATGGTACCTACAGATCTGTACAGGATTTAGGAGCCATAAACAATTTAGTCATCCCGATTGCACCCATTGTCCCAGATGTGCCGTTGCTGATTACTTCTATACCCCACAGTGCCAACAGTTTTTTCTGTCATCGATTTAAGCAACGCCTTTTTTCTGTCCCTGTGGATGAGGAGACACAGCTACTTATGGCTTTCTGTTTTGAAAAAACCCAGTATACCTGGGCCCGTTTGCCTCAAGGTTATGTTGACCCACCTGCAGTCTACTCCATGAGACTCTATGCTCATGGGCGGCTGAAAATGGTCCTGTCCTTCTTCAGTATGTCAATGAGCTACTGTTGTAAGTCTCTCCCTGGCAGCTTCTTAGGTAGATGCTGTAAGTCTGTTGAATTATCTGTGTAAAGAGGGTCACAAAGTCTCCCAGTCCAAGGTCCAGCTCTGTCTTTCTCAAGTTGAGTATCTGGGGTTCACACTCACCCCAGGGGAATGCAAAATAAGCTCTGCAAGGGTTAAAGCTGTCGTGGGTATGGCACACCCACTAACAAAGAAAGACATGCTGTCCTTTTTAGGTATGATTGGTTACTGCTGCCAATGGATACCTGACTGTTCCCATTTTGACAACATACTCAGACAAAGCACTTTGACAGAAGCCCCGGACCTAGTGACTTGGGATGATGAGAAAATACATGCTTATAACAAGGTTAAAAACTGCAATGGTTACTGCCCCAGGGTTGGGACTCCCTGATTATTGTAAATATTTTCATTTGTACACAAGGGACAACTGTAAAACCATGGCAGCCGTCCTAGCTAAAGACTATGTAGCTAAGCTGAGACCAGTAGCCTTTTTTTCCAAATTGGTTCCAGTTCCGGTACAAGCGTGTCTGCGCACCCCAAGGGCCTGCACCATGGGTATTGAGATGTCAGCCATGGTAACTCTGGGAAATGCTACACATTTACATACCTCACACCAGGTATTACTTTTACTTAAGAATCTGAACACAACACTGACTCCAAATATGTTTATGGAACTGTCCATGATTTGGTAGAATCTGGCAGCAGTGAGGCTTTGTGGCAGCAGATGGTAAATCAATTTCCCATTCTGCTCTTATAACTGACCTCTTAGAAGACATCCAACTCCCCTCACAGCTAGCCATCATTCACTGCAGGGCACGTACAAATAAGGCACATCCTATGTCTTTGGGTAACGCACTAGCAGATCAGGCTGCAAAAGTGGCGGCTTTATCTGTCCTTAGAACAGTAGACATGGTTGCCCTGTCCCCTCCAATTTTACCACAAGAGCATATGTTACAGACACTGCAGACTTTTGCAACAAAGGTGGATCTTCAGTATTGGGCTTTACAAGGTTTGGAAATGACTTCTGAAGGTATCATTGCCAAAGAGGGGAGGGTAGGCAGTGGTACCCCACTTTTTTTTTTCGCAGTATCATGGAATACAGGGGATATAAGGAAACAGCAAAGGTCCTAGCTGTGGATTTTTGTATACAAAACGTATTAAATTTGTGCAAAGAATATGTACAGAGATGTATTACATGTATCAGGAACAACCCTAATACTTTACATCATGTACAACATGAGCATTTGCCGCCACCTAGTGCTCCTTTTACACATTTTCAGATTGACTTCACTCATTTGTCTAAGACAGGCAAGGCACAGAAACATTTGCTAGTAGTTGTAGATGCCTTTTCGAAGTTGCCAGAAGGGAAGATGCTAAACACAGGGGTAAAAATATTGGTAAGAGAAATCATACGATATAGGGCTGTTCATTGCAGATCAACTCAGATAATGGTCCAGCTTTCATTTCTAAAATATGTCAGGAACTCTGTCCCTTATCACCCACAGAGTTCTGGTATAGTGGAAAGAATGAATAGAACAATTGAGGACACGATTAGAAAAGCTACTGGAGGCACATTTGCCAAATGGGGAAACTGTGCTGCCAGCAATACTAGCAAAAATAAGAATGACACCTGCTAAGACAACAAATTATCACCATTTGAAGTGATTATGGGGAAGACCATTTCCAACACCCTGGGCAAAAGGCAACCCTATTATGGAAACAGGTGATTTAGAATTGATTCAAGAAAAATATTGTAGGAAGTTGATTCAGACTTTGAATGGCATCTATTGTGATGTACCTGTCTCTTTTCCTCTTCCTTCACAGGAACCAACACACTCCTTCCAACCAGGAGATGTGGTTGTGGTAAAACAACTTAACAAGGTCAAAGGATCCGGGTTCGCCTTTGGACCACAGACAACAGTGATCACAGTGACCAGAACAGCAGTCCTGACAGAACAGTGTCCCCAGTGGATCCATGCGACCAGAGTAAAGAGAGTAACAAAGAGGGGCGAAAAAGGGTGATAAAGACCCCGGGAGTGAGACAACAGACAAGCCAGAAAAAACACAGAAGATGTCTTGGCTACTGAATCCCCAGACTGCTAGGAAAAAACTTTGTGGACTTGGCCTCCTGATTCTGGCGGTATTTTTGCCAATCTGGATCATAACAAACTGAGTATATCACCCAGAGGACTTGGGTCCATTTAGGCCTGTGTGTTTTGAGGACAATTACAGTACAAATGAGTCAAAATTGCCCATGATACACACGGTTGCTTATAACACTATGAATAAGTCACACCAAATGCAGAAAAGAGATGTGAAAATACATGACACTTTAGGAGTACTGGGTACAGACTCCAGAGTAACAGAAGAAGGGTTTATAGGATGGGTGAAGAGTGATTTTCCCCACACAAAGGGAAATTTAATTTGTTTGCCTAATAACTCATGTGTAGTTATAAATGCTACGGTATCCCTTGACCGGATAGTGTTGCAAACAGGTATATAGCCGGGAGTAATCGTTTTATTCACTAATGACACTAGCAGGGAAGGGGTTAACATCTAGGGGCAATCGAAGGGTTAAATGTGTGCCTAACAATGAGTAATGTGTGCTGCTTTTACTAATAGATGTGGCTATGTTTTCTCTCTGCTTTGCAGCAAGAAAACACAGCCACATCACTGCTCTGTGTAGAGAGCCCTGTATTGTTAGTAAACACAGGGCTCTGTACTGTTATTCGCTAAGCCAATTGAAGGGTCAATGATGTTTTTATGCTGTATATAATTCTCTGTTTTTCATCTATGAATGACTCATAGCCATGAGATTGTGTTTGCACGAACAAGCCTAATCAGCAGAAATAGTTCCCTTCGAGAACATCTTGACTTGTAAACACTGCTGGAATGTATCGTATTCAAAAAAGGAATAAAAGGACTGCTCCGCTGGCAGTCCTTTGGCTGTGGAGATGTTTTAATCCTGGTTAAGCGGCTATTCCACGGTGTCCATGGTGTTTGAAGCTCCACGCTAACCACCCTTGAACGCGGAAGCGGTAGTGATATCAGCAGTGCTCGGCGGACATCCAGACACGAAGTGAAAAACATGCAGGCTACGCGCTCGGGGCTCACAGCTTCTTCCACTGGCCTACAGTAGAAGGAGCCCCACAGCCAAAGGACTGCCAGCGGAGCCTGCACCCCAACACCAGCACACCCTAGGACATCTCAACCCCTGATGGGCACCACCACCTTGTGAACCTGTGAACCAGTAAGTGTATGTATTACACTAACATGTAACTATATGACAGAACCATTAGAGTTGGAGCCTCCAACCCCCCGCTTCCTTTTGGAATATATTGTATGACTTTAACTCTTGTTCAGACCAATTTTAAACGGTCCACTCTATTGTTTTAACTGTATATAAGCTCAGGATTTCCCTTGAATAAACCGAACATGTTTTGACCTCATCTTGTGCGTGGTGTTTTTGTGTGTTCCCGGAACTCTGTCGGGAGTTCCCCAGCCGTCCGGTTCTAAAAGTCCCCAACAACGCTGGTGTCAGAAGTGGGATGGGTGAAGAGTGATTTAGCCCGAACACAGGGAAATTTTACTTGTTTGCCTAATCACTTATGTGTAGTTATAAATGCTACGGTACCCCTTGACTGTATAGTGTTGCAAACAGGTATAAAGCCAGAAGTAATCGTGTTATTCACTCATGTTTCAACATGTGTGATGAATGTTACCAGCAACCTAACATCTTATCACGGGAAAAAGTGGAATAACACTCACCCTCTTTCTTCCTTCCTGAAAAAGGAGGCAAGAATCCATATGAGAAGGAAAGCTAAATGGACCAGGTCCTCCATGATATGGCCCATAGACTCCAGTATACTTATAACCAATGATTCAGACATTACTAATAGCACAGATTTTGGTGTTGCATACGTATGTGCTAAGTATTTAACTCCTAAAGTAAATAATAACACCCATGTACCTATAGCTAGTACCTGTACTAACACCTCTTTGTCTAATGAAGAAATCCAAGTAACTTTCAACATTACCACACCCAATGTATTTACCCGTAATCCTAGTTCACCTAACAGAAAGAAAAAAGCCTGGTATGACACACTCCTGGGAGGAACAGGAACCACCCTTGCAGTCCTGAATGGTAATGATTTAGAAATTGTCAGAAATAAACTTGCAGCTGATGGAAAGGATAGTGTGGATGCTCTCCACATATTGGGTGACTGGAGCCCTACGCTCTTGATGCCCCAGTTGGCACAGTTGAATCTGGACAAATCTATGGTGACTCAGCTTGGTGATTTGACTGTGCTAACAGGTGACTTAACTAAGGGTCTTGCAAATTGGACCATGTGTGCCGTAAGGTTCCTTTGGATGAGTTAACAAAGAGATATTCTAGAGACCAGACAGCTGAGGTTCCTTTTCAAGATTCCTGTAGATTATTGGGTGATGTCTTTACCTCAGGACACGGTGTGCCATACCAAGATATTTACCAAGATATCTAATTTTTCTTTGTGTAGGACATTATAAGGTGTTTGTCCCTAGAGATTATGGAGTCACTATGTGCAAATTATTTACTCTCCCTTTGCCAGATATAATCACTAATACTGTTGCATGGTGGGGACCAAAGTATGATGGATCTTGTATAGCTGTAGGTTCAAACAACACTTATAGCTTAGCTGACTGCCAGAAAGACTGATAAGGGCCTTATTTGTAAACATAGGTCTCCAGTGTTTGAACCGTGTCTAATATCCAGGCCAGATGCCAACATGTGCACCTGGACTTTGTACCCACAAGGCTATAATGTGTTTTTGGAAGTAGGCCCACAACAGGCATGCTTGGCAACTGAAGTAGGAGTAAATATATATATTTAATATTTCATTATTGTATTGGCATAAACAAGTCTATGTGTTAGGAGTCACAGAACACTTTCAAAGTATCTACTGGAGACCAGATGCACTCCCAATAGGTGATTTTTCGCTACCTATAAGCCTAATTGTAGAGGTACTCAAACAACAATGAAATCTTTGCAACATCTTAAAACATTTAATCTGACAGTACATCAGGCAATTGTAAAAACCACAATCAGGAGGGGTAAACTTAAAGCAGCCACTACTCAGTTATCGCAAGACACCCATCTTTCTTGGAATGATGTATTTACAAGATGGTCACCCACAGTAAGTGAGGTAGTGAAAACCTTTTCTACCCACTTGCTGTCTGTGTTATTGTGGTGATGCTTGTCCTGTATAATTACTATTTGGTATGAACTATAAGGAAGAAAATTAACAAAATGATCAATAAGACTGATTATAAAGCCTGAGCAAACATATTACAAAAATAATGTGAAATTATCATGTTTATGATAAGAGGGGATTGAAGGGTTAATGATGATTTTATGCTGTATATATTTCTGTTTTTCATCTAACTATGCATGACTCATAGCCATGAGATTGTGTTTGCACGTACAAGCCTAATCAGCAGAAATAGTTCCCTTCAAGAACATCTTGACTTGTAAACACTGCTGGAATGTATCCTACGACTGAAACTGGTCTGAACAAGAGTTAAAAACGGTCTACCTCCTATTGTTTTAACTGTATATAAGCTCGGGATTTCCCTTGAATAAACCAAACATGTTTTGACCTCCTCTTGTGCGTGGTGTCATTCTGTGTTCCCGGAGCTTCGTTGGAAGTTCCCCAGCCATCCGGTTCTGAAAGCCCCCAATGCCAATCAGCAGGTCTTGGCCATATATCATTGTTGTGCGCACCCCCTACCGGGAAATGCTGGATTACATACATGTACATGATCCAGCACAGTGGGCCGCCCTACCGCAGTAAATAGGCGGTGGGCGGTCCATTAGTGATTAAAGAACATATCGGTAATGATTACTGCACACCTAAGGGATGTTATTTCTCACACCCAGACCACTGTATGTAAGACATGAATGTTTTAGCTCTTAAAAAATACTCACAAAAGAAATCCCCATATTATCAACTATCATTTTAATTACCATTGTTGGGTATGTTTGTGTGTGTGTATTTTTTCTGAGATTGTCTTAACAGTCTGCTAAAACTTTGTGTATTAATATTGCTTGGACCCTAGAAAAAAGGGGTATACCCTGAAAATTGTAACATTAGAGTACATTTAAAAAAAGTATCACTGACAGTACATATTGTTTTTGTTGAAAGTGCACTAATATGACTACAGTTCCCCCATGTGTAAATAAAAACTAAAATTTTTTATTTTATTTTGCAGGAAATTGAGCATTCTAAACAAGTGATTATTACATACTTGATTTCTTTGTTGATTGCCTCCAACTGTTCCTGTAACATGATAGCGAGGGTCTGCACATCTGTCTGGCCGCTTGGAGACAGAAGGTCCGCTGAGCTGAATATGGTCTCTCTGTCATCTTCATCAGAGCCATCCAAGTCACCTTCAAATGCTTGTGCAACATTGGCAAGCACATTGGCCTGCTGAGCTCGCTCCCAGTCCTGCTCATCCAGGGTTTGAATCTGAGTGGAAAGGGTTGAGATAAAGAATTAAAGGTCATTTTGTGGTAAGAAACTACACGATTTCAAGGGTCTTGGATGTTGACAACTGGGTTGGTATTAATACTGGGAAAAATTAATTGTTTAGAAATGTGCATGACATAATTTGCAAATCAAACATCTGAACAATAGGAGTGCTGGAATAGGAAACCATTTGTAATCCAGCAAGGCAAGCTATACAGTACATGAACCAATCTCCAAGGTATAGTCAGCTGTAAAGCAGCATTTTTATAGGATAACTAATGCTACTGGAATGATATAAATAATCCTGCTTGTTTTAAGGCAGTTTCCAAAATGCCCTGAAAGGGGTGGTCAATATATTGTTAAATTATTTAGCTAGTCAGGTTGAAAAAAGGCACAAGTCCATCTAATTAAAAAAAAAAAATGACCATACAATCCCATATACACAATCATATACCTATACCCAAAGCATGATCCAATTTGCTACAGCGGGGGGAAAAAATTCCTTCCTGATCCCCTGAGAAGCAATCAGATATTCCCTGGATCAACGTTAGCTATAAATGTTAGCACCCTTTTTTTTTAAAGCAATCTATTGAGCTGGCCAGAACCACCTCTGGAGGTGGTTCTGGCCAGCTCTTACTGTGAAGAAACCTTTCTGTAATTGGAGATGAAATCTCTTTTCCTCTAGACATAAAGAGTGCCCCCTTGTCCCCTGTGATGACCTTAAAGTGAATTACTCAACATTAAGTTCACTATATGGACCCCTTATGTATTTGTACATGTTGATCATATCTCCTCTTCTCAAGAATAAAGAATGAATTCAGTTCCTTTAATCTCTCCTGAGCTCCTCCATGCCTCTTATCAGTTTGGTTGCCCTTCTCTGCATTTTCAAGCGGTTGTAAACCCTCCAAAACAACTTTATCTCTCAGTAATCTGCATAGCACAGGCAGCTGATCGCTGCCTGTGAAATTGTACTCACTGTGTTCGTTTGCATAAAAATTGCCATACAATCAAAAGTGACGTCAGGCGCGATTGCGCAGTACGTATTTCCATTAACGGCACACTATCTTCCCCTGCATGCTGTGACATTAGGATTGATGAGCTTCCTCTCAGAACGGCACAGAGGGAAGTCTCGCGATGCTGCTCTGAATAACTCATTCCTGCTTCTCCCCCTTGTGACTGATAAGACATCACACGGGGAGGGAACCAGAGCAGCACAGAGTGTGATTTGCTGTGATTAATGGCTTAGCTCGGTTGCCGTAGTAACGGCAATCGAGATAGAGGCTTGATTTAGACTTGGACAAGAAAACAAAGTAAGGGCAGAAATGACGCCCACAAAAGATTCATCAAGCATTAGTTAAGATGACGCGGCCAATACCAGGAAGAAAAAAAAAAAAAAAAAAAAAGGGAAATAAGGTATTTTAAAACCTCATTTTTGTCATATTTAAATGTGTATGGCTTACTAATACATTGCAGGATCATTATATTAAAAAAATAAGAAAAAACGTACAGGGTTTATTCCCTCTTTCAGTTCCAGTTCTCCAATATCCTTTTTGAGAACTGGTGCCCAAAACTGAACTGCATATTTCAGATGAGGTCTTACTAATGATTTGTAGAGGGGCAAAATGACATCTCTCTCTGTAGTCCATGCATCTCTTAATACAAGAAAGAACTTTGCAAACTACAGCTTAACATTGCATGCTATTATTAAGCTTATGATCTACTAAAACCCCCAGATCATTCTCCACTATGGATTCCCCCAGTGGATTGGTACTCCCCCCTAGTATGTATGATGCATGCATATTCTTAGCCCACACGTGCATAATTTTACATTTATCACCATTAAGCCTAATTTGCCACATAGTTGCCCAATAAAACAGTGCATTGAGGTTGGCTTGTAAGTTGCATAGCATGGTGTCATCTGCAAAGACTGAAATGGTACTTTTAATCCTAAACCCTATATAATTTATAAAGGTATTAAAAAGTAAGGGTCCCACCACTGAACCTTGGGGTACACCACTGTTAACCTTAGACCATTCAGAGTAAGAATCATTAACCACTACTCTCTTAATTCTGTCTTTTAGCCAGTTTTTTTTATCCGTTTACAAACTGATCTTTACAAGCCTGTAAACTTTACCTTACACCAGCTCTCAAATTTTCCACTCGCCTGCTCGCATCTGCGAGTGAAAATATGAGGAGTGCGAGTATGGACAGGGCTGTGCTGTCCCAGGAATATATAGCCAGTGCCCCCCATGCAGCATACAGGCTTGCAGCGTGGGCATTTCAATAGCAACTGTACAGCTACCTGGAACTGCCCCTCTCCACCTTCCTGCTGCCGCACATCCCCGCCCCCCCCCCACATGCTTGTGGCGTGGGTATTTCAGTAGGAGCAGTCAGCCACCTAGGAATGCCCCTTTCCACCTCCCTCCTGCTGCTCATCCCCGCCCCCCACACAGGCTGGCAGCGAGGGGCATTTTAGTAGAAGCAGTCAGCTGCCTGGGACCACCCCTCTCCACCTGTTTGTACTCACTGTAAAATGTTTTTCACTGATGTTCAAAGACACAGCACTGTAGAATTATAGTGTGTGTGTGTGTGTGTGTGTGTGTGTGTGTATACAGCTGCCTACAGGAAGATTGAACATTATGCAAAAGTGAAAAGTGGCCAGCTCCTTCTAGTAGCTTACCCCCTTACCTGCATGATAGCTCAGTTATAGCAGAGCAATTAGAGAAAAGGATAGAGGAAAGTAGGATCTTTTCCTAAATACACAAACGGTGACATCAGGCCAAACAAAAATGAGCATCCAAGTAGTAGGGAGCTGTGTCCCTGAATAAAAACTGGATAAAAGGATTCTACAGTGCAAAACACTTTTTTTTTCTCCATCGTCCATTGAAGGAAACAGCACTGTAGAATCATAACCTGTGGAACGTCCAAAAGCAGTCCAAAAACCTGAGGGGTGAGCAAGGAAAATAAACAAAATAACAAAGGGGAACTCTTCCAGGCTACGAACAAAACATCCGATCACAAAGATGCCTGCAGGGCCATGCAGCCAAAGCTAACATCCATTGCTGTAGCCACATCTACCCGCTATAACTTGGTACTTGCAAGATCAGGTCACAAATATACAATCCTGAGAAGCCAAAGGTGAAAGGCCCTGGAAGCCTCAGTAAGCACTTATTGCTTTATTAGAATTGAACATTTAGGGAAAAGAAGGAACCTGATGTTTCAAGGCACAGGCCTAAATTTTTTTTTTAATACAGGGGCCGCAGGCATAATTCTCCACACTTCAGTTTCATGGTTTTCTTTACTATCATGATTGATCAGATGGTGATGGTGGTTGGAATCAGGATGGTTGTTTATGGGGTTGTACAGTCCCATGGAAAAGGGAAAAGTACTGGAATTCGCACATATCTGCAAAACCCCGTAAGAAGGTGTATGACAGCCTCAGCCCGGGCTCCGATTAGGCCACGCCCCCCAGAATGCATTTCACTCTGCCCATGGAGCTTAGTCATGGGAACCTTGTCTGCAGTCCAAGCGGTTGCTACAAAAGAGGACTTGGAGCCTCGAACGGCACCTATAAATTTAGTTTGAGTACATCTAGAGATGGCTGCGCTGGAAGCTGAGGCACCCTTACAGGGACCATCTGGAGTAATAATTAAAGAATCCACCTCTAAAAGGTAACTGCGTCATTTTGGTAAACCATGACGGCCCTTACCACATCACTTTACCAACTGAACTGCATTACCAAACCATTTAAACCTTATATTCCCTGAACCCATAATAATGGCTATAACATTGAAAACAACTGTAAAATGTTATTATAGCACACTCTAACCCAAAAAATACTTTAGAAACAAGATATCCCCAATATGCCAAAGGAATATCCTTTTAATATGTTAAACAGTACACAATGTCTCATGTTCAAACATAATCCAGAACTAACACAGGACTATGTGTGCCATGTTACTTTTCATTATGTTAAATCAAAATACTATTTATTTTGTTTAATAGAGTTGGCTGGTTATTGCTGGATTGGCAGGACACCTTGAGGTAGATGCAGAACCCACTGTGTTTGCAAAAGGGAATGCAGATAACTACAGATAAATGCTTAGTGGATATTAGAAATTCATCCCAGTGGCTCCTGTCAGAAAAGCGGGCAGCCTATATGTACATGTACAGATTTGTATTCCTCAAAGACTATCCATAGGCTATTACAGGAACCATGTGCTGTGTGTCTTTCTCCCCCAGCAGCTGAATGCCGGCAGGAGGGAGAGAGAGAGGGGGAAAAACCGACTTTCAGCTGCAGGAAGAGCAGCACAGTACATTGTTCCTGTACTCCAATCCCCTTCCCTGTCCAGGCCCCCTTATGTGCCCGGGCCCCTTACGGGAGGACCAGCTGTCCCCCTCTATCTGTGGCCCTGGATGTAAGTATCCCTCTACCTAGCACAAGTAGGTAGTGTGATACCCACAACAGATACCTGTCTGCTGACCTTATTAGGAGTATTGAGGCTGTCAGACTGTATAGTATTCTGACCCACAGCAGCAGAGTTCAGCATAGGAAGCAAAGTGCAGCAGAGGAAACAGCAAGACATAGGTCAAACGAAACAAGACAACAGAAGAAACACTATGCTGCACATCCTCAAGCTTCACACACTTTCTATATTGTCCTAAATTCACAGAGTGGCCCAGGAGCAAGATTTCTGTAGTAAGGGCAATTGCTGTTAAAAAAATGGCATTGGGAAGCAGAGAAAATGACTGGCAAGGGCCAGTAAAGCATACCCTTTAGCTAAAATAAATGCTAGGGAGCCACAACCCAAAATATACTATCAAAAAAGCACTGGAAAACAGCCACTCTGTTTCTCTAAAACTCAGGGATCCTGAGCTGAGCTGTTGTGGTGAATTCACAAAAGGTTTGACACACAGTGCAAGCTCATGCAGTACAGGCAATAGCTAGATATGCCTCTGAAGAGACTAAATCAAGTACAAATGCCCCAATTTTAGCTAATCAGAAGTAACCATAATCACTAGCTCCTAGAGAGACAATCACAGCAGCTTGACTGAAAAAATACAGTTCAAGAAGTCTTCATCCAGTAGAGTTGCAGAGAAACAGCCTACCTCCTCAGGAAACTAAGCTAAATTGGGCTGTACAGAAAGAACAGGGGTATAGCTAGTAGATTGAGTTGGCCCGTTTTTGCTTTTGCATAGTAATCAATCTTGCGGAACATTTTTGTAAATATTTTATTCTATCTTTTCATGTGACAACACTGAACAAATTACACTTTGCTACAATATAAAGTAGTGAGTGTACAGCTTGTATAACAGTGTAAATTTGCCGTCCCCTCAAAATAACTCAACACACAGCCATTAATGTCTAAGCCGCTGGCAACAAAAGTGAGTACACCCCTAGGTGAAAATGTCCAAAATGGGCCCAATTAACCATTTCCCCTCCCCGATGTCATGTGACTTGTTAGTGTTACAAGGTCTCAGGTGTGAATGGGGAGCAGGTGTGTTAAATATGGTGTTATCGCTCTTATTCTCTCATACTGGTCAGTGAAAGTTCAATATGGCACCTCATGGCAAAGAACCCTCTGAGGATCTGAAAAAAAAAAGGAAGTTACTTACTGGTAACGTTCTTTCCCGGAGTCTTTCAGGACAGCCACCTGAGAGACCTTGGCTCCTCCCCTCTATAAGAAACACCTGCGCCAGCTTTCCTATAAATTTCCTCCTCCCCTGCTGGCTTCTCAGTTCTTTGAAGAGCACCTCCAGTTTGCTGGGGAGACACAAGAACATATGATACACATAATCAACTATATCACATTTCCTGTAAGGAAATCTTTATTTCTCAGTATACATTTGGGTGGGTACCCGGCTGTCCTGAAAGACTCCGGGAAAGAACGTTACCAGTAAGTAACTTCGTTTTTCCCCTAATCGTCTTTCAGGACAGCCACCTGAGAGGATAACCGATCACTTACCCTTAGGGCGGGTCCACAGCTTGTAGGACTTTGCGTCCAAAGGTCTGATCCTTGGCTGACCACAGGTCCACTCTATAATGTTTTACAAAAGTGGCGAAGCTGGACCAGGTTGCCGCCTTACAAATCTGTTCTGGCGTTGCTCCAGCTCTCTCTGCCTGTGACGCTGCCATTGACCTTGTGGAGTGTGCCCTGATTCCTTCTGGGATCTGCATGCCCCTTAGTTTGTACGCCTGTTCAATGGCGTTCTAAGCCACCTGGCTATAGTGCTTCTTGAAGCCTTATGCCCTTGCCTAGCTCCAGAAATTAAATTAAATAAAGAATCTGTCTTTCTAAGTGTTTTTGTTACCTCTAAATAATGTAAGACGCATCTCCTGACGTCTAAATTATGAAACTTTATTTCCTGTTCTTTCGAAGGATTTGAACAAAATGAGGGTAACACTATGCCTTGGTCTCGGTGAAACTTCGAGGCCACTTTGGGCAGAAATCCCGGATCCATTTTAAAGACTATGCGATCCGGGAAGATCTGACAAAAGGGAGGTCTAATCGATAGGGCTCCTATCTCGCAGACCCTTTTGGCTGTAGTAATCGCTACCAAAAAGATTGCTTTCAGTGTCAGCATCTTTAGGCTGCAATCTTTCAAAGGCTCAAAGGGTTCTGCTGTCATAGTTTCCAGCACTAATGACAGGTCCCATTTTGGAAAGGCTGAACTCTGTATTGGCCTCTGCCTGCTCACGGATCTAAAAAGTCTGATTATCCATGGATTTGCTGCTAAGCGTTTTTCCTGGTAAACTGACAGTGCGGACACCTGGTTCTTTAGCGTACGGAGACTTAGGCCTTTATCTACACCACTCTGTAGAAATTCTAAGACTGCCATTGAGCTTTGTGTTTTGAAGTTGTTTTCTGCACACCATCTGCTAAAGCATTTCCATACTTTTTGATATATAATCTGTGCCTCAACCTTTCTGCTTTTCAGCAGTGTCTCTATTAAACGGCTTGAGAACCCTTTTGCTTTTAGCAGCTGCTCCTCAGATACCAGGCGGCTAAATTCCACCTTCCTACCTGGGGACAGTACACTGGGCCCTGTGAAAGTAGGTCTTCCTGGACTGGTAACAACCAGGGGGCTCTATGGCGAGTTCTTTGAGCATAGAGAACCACGGTCTCCTGGGCCAATGAGGTGCTATGAGAATCAGAGATGTGTTCTCTGTACGCAACTTTCTTATCACCGCTGGTATTAACACCGGTGGGGGAAAAGCAAAAGATCTCTTGAACGTCCAATTTTGTGCTAATGCATCTACCCCGAGAGCTCCCTCTTCTCTTCTCAGGAAAAAGAATGCTTGAACTTTCCTGCTTTCTCTTGACGCAAATAAGTCCACCTGAGGTGTTCCCCATTTTTCTGTAATCTGCTGGAATACCTCTTGCTTTAGCACCCAATCGCCTTATCTCACTCTCTTTCTGCTGAGGAAATCTGCCACTTTGTTTAAATCCCCTTTTAAGTGGACTGCTGATAACAAAAGTATGTTTTCCTCTCCCCAGCTCAGGATTTCCTTTGCTAAAGACCACAGGGCTCCGCTTCTGGTTCCCCCTTGTCTGTTTATGTAGGCGATTACCGATAAGTTGTCGGACCTGACCTGCACATGATGTCCCTTCAACTCTCTGTGGAAGGATTGAAGCGCAAACCACACTACCTTCAACTCCTTCCAATTGGACGACCTCCTCCTCTCCTCTTTTCCCCAAGTCCCTTGTGAGATTTGGGAGTTTAAATGTGCTCCCCACCCCACACCATTTGCATCTGTGGTTAGAGTTTGGGAAATAGGTAGGATCCATAGCCTTCCTTTGTTTACATTTTCTGCTCTTCTCCACCACCATAGGGTCTTTTTTACCCTTGCTGGTATAAACACTTGTGTGTCCAGTGATTCCTGCTGGTGATCCCATATCTTTAATAGGAACATCTGTAATGGCCGAAAATGTAGGCTTGCCCACTGTACCGCTGGAATTGCTGATGTTAGCAACCCCAACGTTGACATGATTTTTCTTATTGAACATGGTAGATTCGTCTGTATTCTTTTTATTTCTCTCTGGATTTTCTCTATCTTCTCCTTGGGTAGGAATATTCTTTGTTGCACTGAATCTATTATATACCCCAAATACCTTATTTGTTGAGTGAGTTGTAGATTGGATTTTTCTACACTTATCAACCAACCTAGACTTTCCAGGAATTTCCGTGTGTATTCTAGGTTTTCTAGCAATCTCCCGGGGAAGTCTGCAAAAAGGAGAAGGTCGTCTAAATAGGCAATGATGCATATGTCTTTTAGTCGCAATTGTGCCAGAGCTTCTGCCAGAATTTTTGTAAAAATTCTCGGTGAGGAAGAGAGGCCGAAGGGTAGAGCTCGGAATTGAAGGTGTAGGGTTTCTTTCCCTGTTTCTATTGCTAGTCTTAGAAACTTCTGGCAATTTTGGTATATGGGTATGTGCAGGTACGCATCTTTTAAATCCAGGGAGACCATATAACAGTTTGGTGGTAACAGGGCCTTCACTGAGTATATGGAATCCATTCTGAATCTTTTCTAAGTTATGGATAGATTTAAGGGTTTGAGGTTGAGGATTGGTCTGACCTTTCCCGAGGGTTTTTGTACTCCGAATATATGGGAGTAAAAACCCTGCCCTTTTTCTTCTCTTGGGACCTTGATTATTACACCTTGCTTTCTGAGATCCATTATGGCACTCATTAACCCTCTGGCTTTCCCTCTGTTTTTTGGAAGCCTGGTGGTGTAAAATCTGTTTGGGGGTGAACTTGAAAATTCCAGGTAATACCCCTCTTTTATTGTTCTTAAAATAAACTGACTGGAGGATATCTCTTCCTATTGCGGGAGGAAAGCCCCCAGTCTTCCTCCCACTGGGACTACTTTGTCATTGTTTTTTTTTGACTTGTTCAGGAGGACGAAAAATCGCTCCTCCCTTGCCTTTCCCTCTCTGGACCCAAGGTCTTTTCTGGTTTTCTGCCTTGGGTGTAGAGAAACGGGATTTTGTGTCCCCTCTCTGCTTCCTTTTATTCTGGTATGGCTGACTCCAGGTTGCTTTCCGTTTCAGCGGAAACGCCTTCTTTTTATCCGCTGTACGGTCCAGCACTTCTTCTAACCCTGGCCCAAACAGCAGGTCCCCTAAGAAGGGAATCCCGCAAAGTTTGGCTTTAGATGCGCAATCACCTTGCCATGTTTTTAGCCAAAGGGCCCTCCATGTGGAGTTGGTTAGTGCCGAAGATCTGGCTGCCATGCGTACCAGTTCTGCTGATGCATCTGCGATATACGCAATGCCTCGCAGAAGAGTGGGAAAAGAGGATAAAATCTGCTCTTTTGCAGTTCCTTCCTCGATGTGCGCCTGAATCTGGTTCAACCAGAACTCAACATTTCTGGCCACTACCGTGACTGCCATGGCTGGCTTTAGGCTTCCCACTGTGGAGTCCCATGACTTTCTTAACAGGGGGTCCATCCTCTTATCCATTGCTTCAGATAAGACCCCCATGTCCTCAAAAGCTAGATCCGTATGTCTCGATACTTGTGAGAACGCCGCATCTAGCTTCGGGGTTTTATTCCATATTGATGATTTGTCATCTGAAAATGGAAACCGTCGCTTTAAGGCTTTCGAAAAGAATGGCTTTCTTTCTGGTTCTTGCCACTCTTTTTTAATTGCCTCCACTAAGGCGTCATGAACGGGAAAATTTTTCTTTTCCTGTTCGACTAAACCCACATACATTTGATCATGTAGGGATAAAGGTTTTTTCTCAGTTTGTATACCTGTGGTATGAATGGCTCCCAGCAGATGGTCAACTTCTTCTAATGAGAGTTTGTACCGGGAGGGTTTTCTGGAATCCTCTTCCAGGGCCTCTCCCTCTGATTCTTGGGAGCCAGACGCTGCGCTGTCAGGCTCCTCGTCTGCCTCCTCCCTAGGGGCTGATGCAGTGCCTGCACTAGTAGAAGGTAGTGCTTGTACTTTTGGTAGTTTTGTTTGTACTGTAGGAGGGGCAGTCTGCAGCTGTGGGATCTGAAATCCTTCAAAGAAGGTTTTAAAGGATTCAAATGTACTTGATAATTCCTTAACAGAAGCTGCTAAATCACTGCCCTGCTCAGTGGAATGTTCCTGCACCAGTTTGCTAATACATTCTTTACACAATGCTTTCCCCCAGGAATCTTTAAGTGTATTTTTACAGGAAGGGCACCTCTTCTTTGAGTTGTGAGAGGGCCTGGCTTTGTCTGTTTTCTGAAATAAAATAAAAGACAAAACCCCACAGGTTAACACTACCATAATCTTTCTCCTGCAAAATTGCAGGTACACAGCGTTTTTCATGTGGGCTTACCTCACCAGGGGCCCCATGAACCACCCTCTGACACCAGAGGGCACTTTACCCACCCCCCTCTCTATTTTTGCTGGATGAATCCCGGTGGGGGGGCGGTGGGTCAGGCCAGGTATGTTCCACCCTAGGTCCCCCTTACCTTAACAAGGCTGGAGCTGGTCTCTGCTGGAGCTGCAGTCTGGTCTCTACCTTCTGCGTCCGACATTTTGGTGTCATCACCGGAGCCTTTGCTGTCTCTACAGCATGTACGGCTCCTCTCCAGCCCATGCCTGGCTCCTTTTCATGATTCGCGGCCGGAAACGGAAGCCGTGTACCCGGTAGTGCACGCCCCTCCGCCGGACATGACGTCACTCGTCACAGGCGCCGTGCGGTCCCAATACCCGGCGTTATTACACAGCCAGTGCTTACGCGCTGCTTGAGGGTATGGGACGGCTGGGCCTGCACCTCCTGCTACCGCTCTCGGCTATTGAAAAAGGGAGCCCCCCGACCTCCACTGCACTCAGGGATGTGGGGGTGACAATCCTCCTCCAGGTTAGTTGTTTGCCTGGACTGCCCAAAGAGCCTCTGCTCTTTTTTAGGACAACTGCCTGAGCCTCCTGACTCTCCTGGCTTGGTTCCTGTGGTGTCTCCCCTCTGGAGGAAACACAAATAACTGAGGAGCCAGCAGGGGAGGAGGAAATTTATAAGAAAGCTGGCGCAGGTGTTTCCTATAGAGGGGAGGAGCCAAGGTCTCTCAGATGGCTGTCCTGAAAGACGATTAGGGGAAAGAATTGTTGCTCTACATAAAGATGGCCTCAGCTATTAAAAGATTGTCAAGACCCTGAAACTGAGCTTCAGCACGGTGACCAAGACCATACAGCTGTTTAACAGGACAGGTTCCACTCAGAACAGGCCTCGCCATGGTCGACCAAAACAGTTGAGCGCACGTGCTCAGCCTCATATCCAGAGGTTGTCTTTGGGAAATAGATCTATGAGTGCTGCCAGCATTGCTGCAGAGGTTGAAGGGGTGGGGGGTCAGCCTGTCAGTGCTCAGAATATATGCCGCACACTGCGTCAGATTGGTCTGCATTGCTGTCATCCCAGAAGGAAGCCTCTTCTAAAGATGATGCACAAAAAAGCCTGCAAACAGTTTGCTGAAGACAAGCAGACTAAGGACATGGATTACTGGAATCATGTCCTGTGGTCTGATGAGACCAAGATAAACTTATTTGGTTCAGATGGTGTCAAACATGTGGGGCGGCAACCAGGTGAGGAGTACAGAGACAAATGTGTCTTGCCTACAGCCAAGCATGGTGGTGGAAGTGTCATGATCTGGGACTTCATGAGTGCTGACGGCACTGGGGAGCTAGAGTTCATTGAGGGAACCATGAATGCCAACATATACTGTGACATACTGAAGCCGAGCATGATCCTCTCCCTTAGGAGACTGGGCCGCAGGGCAATATTTTAACATACCGACCCCAAACACACCTCCAAGACGACCACTGCCTTGCTAAAGAAGCTGAGGGTAAAGGTGATAGACTGGCCAAGCGTGCCTCCAGACATAAACCCTATTGAGCATCTGTGGGGCATTCTCAAACGGAAAGTGGAGGAGCACAAGGTTTCTAACATCCACCAGCTCCGTAATGTCGTCATGGAGGAGTGGGAGAGGACTCCAGTGGCAACCTGTGAAGCTCTGGTGAACTCCATGCCCAAGAGGGTTAAGGCAGTGCTGGAAAAGTATTGACACTTTGGGCCCAATTTGGACATTTTCACTTAGGGGTGTACTGACTTTTGTGCCAGCGGTTTAGTATTAATGGCTGTGTGTTGAGTTATTTTGAGGTGACAGCAAATCTGCACTGTTATACAAGCTGTACACTCACTACTTTACATTGTAGTGTCATTTCTTCAGTGTTGTCACATGAAAAGATATTTACAAACATGTGAGGGGTATACTCAGTGGTATCGTCTTGCTTTGTGCTTGTGAGCGGTTGGAATATCTAATATTCAGACTGGGAGGAAGTGGTATATGACGAAAGCACTCAAGCAGAGTGTGGGACATTTTGTTACACTCACTTTTGTGAGATACTGTGTAAATGTACAGTATATATATATCCCCCTTTTTTTTCTCCTCCTTTGCCCCCTCTCCCCCTTATCACAGCTCATAAGAAGATAGGGACAGAATAATGACATGATCTTCTCTAATAACCACAATCGATACATATCCACCTGAGACCCTTCTACATCAACTTCCACTACAACATGGGCAAATACTATGCAAATGTTTGGCAATCAAAGATTTCCAGTGATTACTTATCTTGATATGTTTTCTTATATTCAGTATATCAGATATGAAATACTAGGTTCAAGGTTCAAACTCTCTTATCACATGACAACTAAGTTAATTTCATGCTACGTTATGTATCTGTATAATGTTGTATATTGTGCCCCAATTATATTATTTTTTCTTGCAATGTTTCTGTACCTTGATAATCTGCCTGATCAATAAAAACTTTATGAAACAAAAAAAAAGGAGCTACCATAAATACCTGTATCTGACATAGTCTCCTGTAATACCTCACACAGCTTAATTAAGTTTGGGAGAAAGATGACCTAATCAGTAATCTACTGCTCCTTCAATGTCCAGTGAAGGGCTAGATTTGAGACCAGGATGTGTTGGGTAAGTGAAGCACAATCTGAAGAGAGACCTAAAACCTGGCAAGAGTCTTAAGGTTTTGCCTGAACCACAAAATTGGTTGAACAGAATTCTCTTAGCAAATAAAACAGTACACATATTGAATATGTATCAGTTTACTTCAAGTTTAGCTTTAAGAATGGTTCTCTTTTATCCTTACTTTCTGTATCACGTCACTTGTGGTGGGAACTTTTTTTTACAACAGTACTGTAAACTTGTATCAATTTTTTTGTATCAATTTTTCTAGTGTACAAAGAAACCTGGGAGATTCATATCATGCAATTATTGCTGTAATCTATAGCTATAGTAACCTTGCAGCAGCAATATGGCTAGTTTGGAACAAAAGGTCCAAGTATGCAGTAGATGCTGTAACCAATGTATGGGGGATACTTTGGTAGAAGTACACAACAATAATTAACAAATCAGAGGATACTTACATGAGGCAGGGTCCAGATTGATAGCACAAAAAGAATAATCATTTAAAAATTAATTGTGCAAGAACATTTTCAAAACAAAGGAGGCAACTATGGGTTAATGATATTACTTATAATTCACGGATTAGTTCTCTCTACTAGCAATTACTGAACTCAGAACCTACAGTATGTATCTGATGTGGGCGGTAATATAAAGTAACACAATTACAAAGGAGAATAGAGACAGTAAAATTTCTGCATCAGCATTACAAATAAGGATATATATTTTCTTAATCTCCACCTATTACCTCAATCTCTTGTTAACTTCAAACTTCCACATATATTATATTACTCTACCCATAATTGTAGGGGTTAACGTTTTTATGCCATTATTTTTACAAATGTAAAAAGTTCTTTCTCAGATGGAGTCAGGATTCCTCTTTAATTTAAAGAATTGCAGAGGAATTGTTTTCATTAAAAAATATTTCCAGTATATATTGCTTTGCAAACGAAGTATGTAACCTTTGGCTTCTAAAGTCCACATTAAATTACTATGTATCTGAATGTGCAAATCTACAAATGATTCATTCATAATATAGATAATGGAAGACAGCCCCTGACATTAATGCATATAGTGAGCTATAAAATCCTTACCGTACATGTAGCAAATACTGCAGCACACTCATCGATATAAAGATTCATTCATATTCCACAATTACTGTGTCAATGATTATCATTGAACTGTTATCAATCTGTATAGTAGACTGATTCAACTGTTTGCAGGTTATTAATTTCAGCGCATATGCAAATTTCAATAGATAAGATGAAGGGAAACAGCATTTATTTTCACTGGAAGATCTTTCTCTTTTAATTCCCATATTGTACAAGCAATTAAGCTATCTCTCAGTTACAGTATATGAGGCTCTGCTGCTGTAAAACAATTAAAAACTCTTTTGCCAGGCACAGATGGTCACATAAAGATTAGATATGTGATCAAACACCGACCCGTTTGTCTTTGTCAGAGACTTCCACAGGCGTGGCTTCTCATCCAAAATTCCACCTATAAATAGGAACTAGGAGTCCATCATTGCGCTGCCTACTTAAAATTTAAAGGTGACTGGAGTTTTTACTTTAATAAAAATAGCAGTAAAAACTAAATCTAGCACAAAATTGGCTACTAATAATACACTGTATATGCTCAAAAGCAGAATGACAATCTGGCATTCACACATTAAAATAAATATTTGTAATCTAACGTGGAAAGTCTAGCTTATTCCTAACTAAACTTAAACCTGCTCCCATTCCTCTTCTAAACCCTATTCTATCAACCCTGTGAAAGGAAATGCTTATACAGTCAGGTCCATAAATATTGTGACATTGACACAATTCTAATCTTTTTGGCTCTATACACCACCACAATGGATTTGAAATGAAACTAACAAGATGTGCTTTAACTGCAGACTTTCAGCTTTATTTTGAGGGTACAACAGTTTATATATGTGCATCCCACTTTTTAAGGGACCAAAAGTAATGGGACAATTGGCTGCTCAGCTGTTCCATGGCCAGGTGTGTGTTATTACCTTCATTATCCCATTTACAAGGAGCAGATAAAAGATCCAGAGTTAATTTCAAGTGTGCTATTTGCATTTGGAATCTGTTGCTGTCAACTCTCAATATGAGATCCAAAGAGCTGCCACTATCAGTGAAGCAAGCCATCATTAGGCTGAAAAAACAAAACAAACCCATCAGAGAGATACCAAAAATATTAGGTGTGGCCAAATCAACTGTTTGTAACATCCTTAAAAAGAAAGAACGCACCGGTGAGCTCAGCAACACCAAAAGACCCAGAAAGACCACGGAAAACAACCGTGGTGAATGACCGAAGAATTCTTTCCCTGGTGAAGAAAACACCCTTCACAACAGTTAGCCAGATCAAGAACACTCTCCAGGAGGTAGGTATATGTGTGTCAAAGTCAACAATCAAGAGAAGACTTCACCAGAGTGAATTCAGAGGGTTCACCACAAGATGTAAACCATTGGTGAGCCTCAAAAACAGGAAGGCCAGATTAGAGTTTGCCAAACAGAGCCTTCACAGTTCTGGAACAACATCCTATGGACAGATGAGACCAAGATAAACTTGTGTCAGAGAGATAGGAAGAGAAGAGTATGAAGAAGGAAAGGAACTGCTCATGATCCAAAGCATACCACCTCATCAGTGAAGCATGGTGGTGGTAGTGTCATAGCATGGGCATGTATGGCTGCCAATGGAACTGGTTCTCTTGTATTTATTGATGATGTGACTGCTGACAAAAGCAGCAGGATGAATTCTGAAGTGTTTTCGGGCAATATTATCTGCTCATATTCAGCAAAATGCTTCAGAACTCATTGGACGGCGCTTCACAGTGCAGATGGACAATGACCCGAAGCATACTGCGAAAGCAACCAAAGAGTTTTTTAAGGGAAAGAAGTGGAATGTTATGCAATAGCCAAGTCAATCACCTAACCTGAATCCGATTGAGCATGCATTTCACTTGCTGAAGACAAAACTGAAGGGAAAATGCCCAAGAACAAGCAGGAACTGAAGACAGCTGCAGTAGAGGCCTGGCGGAGCATCACCAGGGATGAAACCCAGCGTCTGGCGATGTCTATGCATTCCAGACTTCAGGCTGTAATTGACTGCAAAGGATTTGCAACGAAGTATTAAAAAGTGAAAGTTTGAAGGATGATTGTTAATCTGTCCCATTACTTTTGGTCCCTTAAAAAGTGGGAGGCACATATACAAACTGTTGTAATTCCTACACCGTTCACCTGATTTGGGTGTAAATACCCTCAAATTAAAGCTGAAAGTCTGCAGTTAAAGCACATCTTGTTCGTTTCATGTAAAATCCATTGTGGTGGTGTATAGAGCCAAAAAGATTAGAATTGTGTCGATGTCCCAATATTTATGGACCTGACTGTACTAACCTATTCTAAGAGCGATCTGGTCCAGTCACATGATCAGCTGTTAGCGGCGGCTTCAGTGTAGAGGAAGGACAGCCATCAACGGATGTCCTATAGTAAGCCTATGGATGCAGTCACCACATTGTCAGCGATCTCTTCTCTTCACTGAAGCCATCCTCTGGGGAGATCACGTGACCAGACTGGATAGCTCTCAGTATAGATAAGTATACACATCTTCCTTTCACAGGGTAAATACTGTAGAGTAGGGTTTAGAAGGGGGAGGGGGTTTAAGGTAGTTAGGAATAGGCAGGACTTCCACTTTAAAGAATTATCACTATCTTTTTTTCTTTAATTATTCACTTCCCTATAGGACAAAGTATATGTAGTACTTTGTCCCATCTTCCTAGATGCCCTGTATTCCCTAGATGCCCTGCAATGTTAGATCTACCTTTGGCGTACAGCCCTCCAACACCACAGTACTTTGTTCAAACTTCCTAGGTGTCCTGGCAAGCTATCTGAGATGTCAGACAGAGCCTCAGAGCCCCCCCCCCTCCCCCCCAGCATACAGTCATTTAGAGTGGTTGTAAACCCTTACAGGCTTACCTGTAGCTACCCAGGATATCTCCTAAACCTGTACGGTTTAGGAGGTATTTCCTGTATTTGCATGCATACTAGCTCATTATGCCTTTGTCTTGCAGGTGTTAGGTTTTTTTTTCCAAAGTGGGTTTACAACCACTTTAACACCGCTGCTAGCAAGGGGGCAGCTGCTTTGATAGCAAGCACCTGTCTTCGGCACCCAGCACTTGCCTAAGGCAAGCACCATCAAGAAGAATGCAGGCTGACACCTCTCGCCTCCCTCTGTATTCCTCTTGTCTGTGCTTATTACTGGTAAATAAGTACGGGTAAGTACTGGGAGACAGAGACAGGCGCTTATTATCAAACAGTGGTCTCCTTGCTAGCAGTGGTGTCTGGCAGCCACATACCAACATCACAGATAGCTTGACAGGACACCTAGGAAGATGGAACTTTGTCTCATAAGGAACTTGATGACGAAAGAAATTGTGATAATTCCCTTTTTCAATTTTTCTATTCATGTCTCTCAGTGACAATAGTTTATAGATCATGTTGCTTCTTTTTGTAGAAGCAATTTATCTTTATTGCCTCTTTATGACATATGTAACCTACAAAATCCATAAATTATTATTTTCCCTGCTTTTTCCTCAGGATACTTCCACATATATTATGCTATTGGATTTTGAAGTTTCTGCTTTTTATATCTCTTCTATTTTCCAGAATAACTACTTTTAATGATCTCTGTTTTCCAATACATATTAAATTGCAGGGACATTTGATCCTTTAGACCTGTGTGGTATGAGTTAAAAATTTAATACAGAAGTTTTTGCTTCTCTCAATGTTTTCAAATTTATATCCCTTTTCCACAAAGTGACAGAATGAACAAGGCCACATATATACATTCCCAATACTTGTCCTTTATAAAGCAAAGTCTCTCTAAAAGAGGGAATTGACTTACTATTTGACTTGGTCCCTTTACATAGTTACAGTATCTCACAAAAGTGAGTACACCCCTCGCATTTTTGTAAATATTTTATTCTACCTTTTCATGTGACAACACTGAAGAAATTACACTTTGCTACAGTATAAAGTAGTGAGTGTACAGCTTATATAACAGTGTAAATTTGCTGTCCCCTCAAAATAACTCAACACACAGCCATTAATGTCTAAACTGCTGGCAACAAAAGTGATTACACCCCTAAATGAAAATGTCCAAATTGGGCCCAATTAGCCATTTTCACTCCCCGGTGTCATGTGACTCATTAGTGTTACAAGGTCTCAGGTGTGAATGGGAAGCGGGTGTGTTAAATTTGGTGTTTTCGCTCTCACTCTCTCATACTCGTCAGTGGAAGTTCAACATGGCACCTCATGGAAAAATAACTCTCTGAGGATCTGAAAAAAGAATTGTTCCTCTACATAAAGATGGCCTAGGCTATAAGAAGATTGCCAAGACCCTGAATCTGAGCTGCAGCATGGTGGCCAAGACCATACAGCAGTTTAACAGGACAGGTTCCACTCCGAACAGGCCTCACCATGGTTGACCAAAGAAGTTGAGTGCATGTGCTCAGCGTCATATCCAGATGTTGTCTTTGGAAAATAGATGTATGAGTGCTACCAGCATTGCTGCAGAGGTTGAAGGGGTGGGGGGGTCAGCCTGTCAGTACTCAGACCACACGCCACACACTGCATCAAATTGGTCTGCATGGCTTTCGTCCCAGAAGGAAGCCTCTTCTAAAGATGATGCACAAGAAGGCCCACAAATATTTGCTGAAGACAAGCAGACTAAGGACATGGATTGCTGGAACCATGTCCTGTGGTCTGATGAGACCAAGATAAACTTATTTGGAGTCAAGCGTGTGTGGCGGCAACCAGGTGAGGAGTACAAAGACAAGTATGTCTTGCCCTACAGTCAAGCATGGTGGTGAAAGTGTCATGGACTGGGGCTGCATGAGTGTTGCCGGCACTAGGGAGCTAGTTTATTGAGGGAACCATGAATGCCAACATGTACTGTGACATACTGAAGCAGAGCATGATCCCCTCCCTTCGGAGACTGGGCCGCAGGGCAGTATTTTAACATGATAACGACCTCAAACACACCTCCAATGGCCTCCTGATGGACTGACCAAGCATGTCTCCAGACCTAAATCCTATTGAGCATTTGTGGAGCATCCTCAAACGGAAGGTGGAGAAGTGCAAGGTCTCTAACACACAGCTCTGTGATGTCGTCATGGAGGAGTGAAAGAGGACTCCAGTGGCAACTTGTGAAGCTCTGGTGAACTCCATGTCCAAGAGAATTAAGGTAGTGCTGGAAAATAATGGTGGCCACACAAAATATCGACACTTTGGGCCCAGTTTGTACATTTTCACTTAGGGGTGTACTCACTTTTGTTGCCAGCGGTTTAGACATTAATGGCTGTGTGTTGAGTTATTTTGAGGAGACACCAAATATACACTGTTATACAAGCTGTATACTCACTACTTTACATTGTAGCAAAGTGTCATTTCTTCAGTGTTGTCACATGAAAAGATATAATAAAATATTTACAAAAATGTGAGGGGTGTACTCACTTTTTTGAGATAATGTACATAGTTACATATTTAGTCAGGTTAAAAAAGACACATGTCCATCTAGTTCAACCAAACAATAAATAAATACAATCCCAGGCTAAAGGCATTGGGGTTATTTACGAAAGGCAAATCCACTTTGCACAAGGAAGTGCAGTCGCTGTAGATCCAAGGGGGACATGCAAGAAAAATAAAAAACAGCATTTTAGCTTGCACATGATTGGATGATACGTTGTAGTGCAAAGTGGATTTGCCTTTCGTAAATAACCCCCATTGTTTCCTTTTTTCAAGTTTGGATTGAGCTCGTTGATTTGGCTGATTACGTTTTTTTCTTTCAAAGTAATGGCATGTCAGTGCATTACTTGAATAAAACCTAATTTTAAGGATTTACACTATGTCACGTTTATCTCTTTTCAGATACATTCCACTGGATACTACGATCTGAGACCAGAGGAGTATCGTATGCCATGTGATAGTTGGATGATCCCTCCTGCTCTTTGTATGCTAAGGAACAACCGTGGATGGAGCATATGAGATTTATGAGTCCCTTTTGACCACCCCTAATAGGTGGTCAACACTCTCTGGTAAGAGTACAGAGTAAATTATGGTGGTGGTCTATTCACGTAGTGGAGGAGCTGAGTGAACTAGAACTTCTGCACATATTCATACCGTGAAGGCATTTCATTGGTGCTGTTTTGAAGACACATGGACTGATTTGCATTTTATATTTTCAAGCGTAACACATGTTTTTTATTATCTAGTCTATGTGATTATATCTCACATTAGTGGTGCTGCTATTTACTCGCTATTTACACGTCTAGTTACTACAGTTTTATCTTGTTTTTCATTACTTATGTATTTGTACATGTTGATCATATCCCCCCTTAATCTCCTCTTCTCAAGAGTGAATAGATTCAGTTCCTCTAATCTTTCCTCATAGCTGAGTTTCTCCTTGTCTCTTATCAGTTTGGTTGCCCTTCTCTGCACTTTTTCCAGTTCCCCGATATCCTTTTTGAGAACTGGTGCCCAAAACTGAACTGCATATTCCAGATGAGGTCTTACTAATGATTTGTACAGGGGCAAAATGATATCTCTCTCTCTCTGGAGTCCATACCTCTCTTAATGTAAGAAAGGACTTTGCTCGCTTTGGAAACCGCAGCGTGGCATTGCATGCTATTATTGAGCTTATGATCTACCAAAACCTCCAGAACCTTTTCCACCATTGATTCCCCCAGGTGTACTCTGCCTAGTATGTATAATGCATGCCTATTCTTAGCCCCCAAGTGCATAACTTTACATTTATCAACATTAAACCTCATTTGCCACTTAGTTGCCCAATTGAGGTTGGCTTGTAAATTAGAGACATCCTGTAAGGACGTTATTCCACTGCATAGCTTAGTATCATCTGCAAAGACAGAATGGTACTTTTAATCCCTGACCCTATATCATTTATAAGGGTATTAAAAAGTAAGGGTTCCAGCACTGAACCTTGGAGTACACCACTGATAACCTTAGACCATTCAGAGTAATGCCCCATACACACGGTCGGATTTTCCGACTGAAAATGTTCGATGGAAGCCCTTTGTCAGAAATTCTGACCGTGTGTAGGCTCCATCGGACAGTTTCCATCGGAATTTCCGTCGCACAAAATATGAGATCTGGTTCTCAAATTTTCCGTCAACAAAATCTGTTTGCGTAAATTCTGAGCATGTGTACACAATTTCGACTCACAAAGTGCCACGCATGCTCAGAATCAAGCTGAAGAGCCGCACTGGCTATTGAACTTCATTTTCCTCGACTCGTTGTACGTCACCACATTCTTGACGTTCGGAATTTCCGACCAACTTTGTGTGACTGTGTGTATGCAAGACAAGCTTGAGCCAACATCCGTCGGAAAAAAAACATGGATTTTGTTGTCGGAATGTGCGATCGTGTGTATGCGAGTTATTAACCACTACTCTCTAAATTCTGTCTTTTAGCCAGTTTTCTATCTATTGACAAATTGATCTTTCCAAGCCTGTAGACTTTACCCTACATATGAGCCGTGTGTGGGGAACTGTGTCAAACGCTTTTTCAAAATCCAAGTATACCACGTTCACAGCCCTGTCCAAGGTTTTACTTACCTCCTCATACAAAGAAATTTAGGTTTGTCTGACTTCTGTCTTTCATGAATCGATGCTGTCTGCTGCTTAAAATATTTTTTTCCAGCAAGAACTCGTCTATGTGGTCTTTTATTAAACTTTCCAGTATCTTCCCGACTATAGAAGTTAAACTAAGCCTGTAGACTTTACCCTACATATGAGCCGTGTGTGGGGAACTGTGTCAAACGCTTTTGCAAAATCCAAGTATACCACGTCCACAGCCCTCTGTCCAATGTTTTACTTACCTCATACAAAGAAATTTAGGTTTGTCTGACAACTTCTGTCTTTCATGAATCCATACTGTCTGTTGCTTAAAATATATTTTTCCAGCAAGAACTCGTCTATGTGGTCTTTTATTAAACTTTCCAGTATCTTCCCGACTATAGAAGTTAAACTAACAGGTCTATAGTTACTTGGTAAAGACTTTGATCCCTTTTTAAACATGGGCACCACATTGGCCCTGCGCCAATCCAGTGGTACCAATGCATTCATTAACGAGTCCCTAATTATTAGAAACAATGGCCTTGAAATGACAGAGCTCAATTCTTTTAGGATCCGTGAGTGGATGCCATCTGGTTCAGGTGCTTTTTTCACCTTTATTCTGTCTAAAACCCTTCACACTGGCACCGCTCTGCATTAGCGGTAAAGCGTTGCTAGTTTTAACAGCATTTTACTGTCGTTTTAGTGGCGGCTAGCAGGACGCTTTTAACCCCCACTAGCGGCCGAAGGAATGGTAAAATTGCACCCGAAAAGCGCCACTGCCGAAGCGGGTGATTCAGCAGTGGTGCCCATGCATTCCAATGGGCAGGGGCGGTGGAGGAGTGGTGTATACACCGCTCTTCAACCACTCCAAAGATGTTGCTTGCAGGACTTTTTCTAAGCACTTTTTTTCTTTTTCTAAGCACTCAGGCTCTTACACTGGGGCTGCAGGGGAGGTGTTTTGCAGGCACTTTACATGCGCTATTTTTTACCCCTTTAGCGCCTGAAAAATGCCTCCAGTGTGAAAGCGGTCTAAGGCTTCATGTACACTGCTGCTGGTAAATGGACGTTTAGGAGCAGTTGGGTGTTTTTTTTTAGCTGCACCTGATCTCTCCTCTGTTATCTAATCAGTACATGTACACAGTGTCGTTCCTAGTTGTTTCTAGGCAGTTGAGTTTAGAACCATTTTTTGGAAAGCAAAAAAATCCGTTCAGGACGGATGTTCAGGGGCATTTGAAATGCCAAATGCCTGTAACAGCTTGTAAACGCGTGTAAACGCGGTAACTCGCGTTTAGTTGTGTTTCGCTTACAGGCGTTTTTAATGGAGATACATTTTTGACTATTTGAAAAAAAAAGTTGTTTACTATCTGTCAAGTGGTTCAGAGGAGGTTTTAAAATGTCAAATATTTCTGGACCATATCACTTTTGAGGCCATTGTGGATCATTTGAGGCTGTGTCACTACCACCCCCATTATGAACATGAGCTCCCCCATGCTCCATTGTATACAGAGAGCTGAAGAAAGTATTTCATAAATTTGCCTTCTCTTTGTCCCCAGTCACCCACTCTAGTCTATTTTGTAAAGGGCCTACATGCTCAGACCTGCCCTTTTTACTATTAATATATTTGAAGAATTTTTGTCCTACTATCATTTGCAATCTGTCGTTCGTTTTTTTCTTTAAAAAAAGTTAAAGTAGTTAAAATTCCCTATTATTGTCACTGTCCCAGCCCTTGCAGCCCTTTTCATCTGTGCAAGGAGCTGAGTCTCCACCTCCTCACTAACACTGGGAGGTCTATAACAAACTCCAATGACAACCTTTGTAGTATGCACACCCATGTACAGTTCCACCCATAATGCTTCAGACTCATCACACTCTCCATCAACTAGGACCTCTTTCACTCTCTCTTTGAGAACTTCTCACGCAGAGACATACATCGCCACCCCTCTGTTTTACCCTGTCTTTCTGAAAGAGAGCATAGCCAGGAATATTAATAGCCCAGTCATGAGAAGAATGAAGCCAAGATTCAGCAATACCAATTAGATCATAGTTCTCCTCCTGCACCAGGGCTTCCAACTCACCTATTTTGCATAGCAGACTTCTAGAATTGGTCAACAAACACTTTAATTCATTGTCTCATTTTGCAAACGTATGTTGCATATTTTTTATTTTAGTACAGTTAGTACCATGTCCAATGGTTGTTTGTAACATAGGATCCTTCATATCATCTGCTACGATCCTCCCCCCATCTTTCCCCATTCCACCCACCAATAGGGGCTGACCCCTGTCTGACCTGTCTGCCCCATTATAATCAAATTCACTCTCCCCCACAATCCGAGTTTAAACACTCCTCCAGCCTTCCCATAAACCTCTCACCCAGCACAGTAGATCCCCTTCCATTTAGGTGCAAACCATCTTTAGCATATAGGTTGCACCCCAATGAAAAGTCAGCCCAGTGCTCTAAAAACCCAAATCCCTCCTCTTTACACCAGGTCTTTAGCCATGCATTCAGCTCTCTAATCACCCCCTGCCTTTCCTGTGTTGCGCATGACACAGGCAATATTTCAGAGAATATCACCTTGGAGGTCCTTCCCTTCAACCTGCAGCCTAGTTCTTTAAATTGGTTCTTAAGGAGCCTCTAACTTTCATATATTCTGTCATTGGTTCCAATGTGGACCAAGACAGCTGGGTCATACCCAGCCCCTTCCAGTAATTTATCAACCCGGTCCACCACATGCTGAACCCTGGCACCAGGGAGACAGCAAACCATTCAGGTTAAGGCGATCCTGGCGACAAATTATTCTATCAGTCCTTCTGATTATAACCCCTATTACCACCAACTGTCTAGGCCTACCTGCACTCCCCTCATCACCCCTACTAGATGGGGCTGCTCTCCGGGCTGTTAGGGGAAGCAGTGACATCTAGGGCTGCCACCTCTGAGCTTGATACCCCCACATCTTCACCCAACTTGGCGAATCTGTTAGGGTGCTCAAACCCAGGGCTGGCCTTCCTTTTCTGTGAGCCCCTACCACTCCCTCTAACTGTACTAACCCATCTTCCTACCTGATAATCCTTACTTACCCCTTCACCTTCCCCATTAACCCTACTAGCCACCTGCTCAGTGAGCAGAGGATCCCTTTCAAGGTTGTCAGTTCTGTCCAATGTTGCAGATTGCTCCTTCAGATCTCTAATGCAAGCTTCCAGAAAGGCAACCTGCTCACATCTTATCTTATCACATCACATCTCACAACTTATTCACAACTTATTCACTCCTTGATTATTTCCCGCCTCGACTATTGCAACTCTCTCCTTAATGGCCTACCCTTAAGCAGGCTATCCCCACTTCAGTCTATTATGAATGCTGCTGCTAGACTAATACACCTAACTAATCGATCCGTGACTGCTGCTCCTCTCTGCCAATCCCTTCACTGGCTTCCCCTACCCCACCGTGTAAAATTCAAAATGCTAACCATAACATACAAGGCCATTCACAACATCGCCCCCACCTACATCACCAACCTCATCTGCAGATATCGCCCAAATCGCCCCCTCCGCTCCTCCCAGGACCTCCTGCTCTCTAGCTCCCTTGTTACCTCCTCCCATGCTCGCCTCCAGGACTTCTCCAGAGCCTCTCCCATCCTCTGGAATTCCCTGCCCCAGTATGTCCGATCAGCCCCTACCCTGTCCACCTTTAGGAGATCCTTGAAAACTCATTTATTCAGGGAAGCCTATCCCACACCCACATAACTGTCCCTGAGCCACCCCCATCAAATCATTCTTTGCAGCTATTACCTTTTGTACCACCACCCCCTCCCTTTAGAATGTAAGCTCTACAAGCAGGGCCCTCCTCTACCTTTTGTATTGAACTGTACTGTAATTGTGTTGTCCCCCTTATACATTGTAAAGCGCTGAGTAAACTGTTGGCGCTATATAAATCTCGTATAATAATAATAATAATAATAATAATCTGTTGCAGCGGTATCCATCCTGGAGCTGTTGCTCCATTGTTGTATACATGTGGCAAACTATGCACTGCACAAGACCTTCAATCTTGCTAACCCCCATTTTCCCAGTTACAATAATATTACTAACAGGAAATTTCAGATGTTATGTACAGGTTTGATGACTCCTGTTATAAACTCCTGTTTTCAACTTTGGTTTTTAACTCACCACTTAGTCTAGTTCCACTTGGTCAGAGTTCCAGCAAGCAAAAAGGTGGCAAGCTCAAGGATGAGCAGGCTCAAAAATGAGTTCTACAGAAAGTTATATAGAACCTCATGCATCTTTGACCAATTAACCACTTCAGCCCGGAAGGATTTACCCACTTCCTGACCAGAGCACTTTTTGCAATGCGGCACTGCGTCGATTTAACTGACAATTGCGCGGTCGTGCGACGTTGTACCCAAACAAAATTAATGTCCTTTTTTCCCACAAATAGAGCTTTCTTTTGGTGGTATTTGATCGCCTCTGCGGATTTTATTTTTTGCGCTATAAACAAAAAAAGAGCGACAATTTTGAAAAAAATAAATATTTTTTACTTTTTGCTATAATAAATATCCCCCAAAAATATATAAAAAACAATTTTTTCCCTCAGTTTAGGCCAATATGTATTCTTCTACATATTTGTGGTAAAAAAAAAAATCGCAATAAGGTTAAATTGATTGGTTAGCGCAAAATTTATAGCGTCTACAAAATAGGGGATAGATTTATAGCATTTTTATTATTATTTTTTTTTTTATTGGTAATGGCGGCGAACTGCGATTTTTATCAGGATTGCAACATTATGGTGGACAGATCGGACACTTTTGAAACTATTTTTTGGACCTCTGTCATTTATACAGCGATCAGTGCTATAAAAATGCATTGATTACTGTGTAAATGACACTGGTTGTGAGGGGGTTGACCACTAGGGTGCGGTGAAGGGGTTACGTGTGTCCTAGGGAGTGATTCTAACTGTGGGGGGGGGCTACACCTCACATGACAGCGATCGCTGCTCTCGATGACAGAGAGCAGTGATCTCTGTCCTGTCACCAGGCAGAATGGGGAAAGGCTTTGTTTACAAAAGCATCTCCCAGTTCTACCTCTCCATGACACGATCGCGGGCACCCGGCAGACATTGAGTCCGAGGGACCCGGGTTAACAGAGACCATGTGCGCCTGCAGCACCGCTTCTTAAAGGGGATGTACCTGTATGCCCTTTTTCCCACCAGTGCCATTCTGCTGACGTAAATCGGCATGCGCTGGTTGGCAAGCGGTTAACCACTCCCCTTAATTAGTAGTCTGAAGGAAGGAAAGAAGGAAAAAAAGGCGACAGAAAAATGTGTTAAAAAGCTGCAGGGAAAGACCTTCAATCCCCAGCAGTCAAAAGGAAAACTGTTTTTCACTCTCCACTCAAAGTTCCCACTCTTCAGCTTCCAAATAGCAATCTTTACAATGGGGCAAGCCTAGCAATATTAGAAGAAACACACTATCTTTTTTACAAATCATATATTGTAGAGAAAATGTCAATGTCTCTTCAAAAATGCTTGCAACTGTTCCCATACTGTTTTATTAATTTGGAATACAGTGCCTTGCAAAAGTATTCACCCCCCTTGGCATTTTTCGTGTTTTGTTGCTTCACAACCTGGAATTAACATCATTTAATTTACAGAACATGCCCACAACTTTGAAGATGTTTTTTTGTTTTTTTTTTGTGAAGCAAACAAAGGTAATTGGTTTCACCAGAGCTTTTTGTGGGCTTCATAACAAAGGGGGTGAATACATACGGACATGCCAATTATCAGTTTTTTATTTCTGAAAAATAGTTTTATGTATATATTTTTCTAATTTTACTTCACCAACTTAGACTATTGTGTTCTGATCCATCACATATAATTCAGTTTAAAAAACACTGAACTAAAGGCTGTAATGTAACAAAATAGGTAAAAAGCCAAGAGGGGTGAATACTTTGGCAAGCCACTGTAGGTGCCCCCTTTCTTTTCCCTTTTTCATTCTCAATAGGGTTTCTCTTATTCCTCTTGTTCTATTCATTCCTGCTCTTATTACCTTGCGACTATAACTTCTAATTTTAAATCACCCAAAAGGGGAAGTTCTGCTTTTCCTCCTTTTCCCCCCTTCCTCTCTAATATTTGGGATTTTTTGGGGGGGAGGGTACCCAATTTTGACAGGTACCTACTCCTATTTTGGTCAAATCACTGTGGCGATATGAGCAGAAGTTCGGCCCCCTCCTTCCCCCTACAGCCTCTTGGGACATGTCACAGGTCCTAGGAGACTGCGGGACCAATAACAGGGAGTCATAGTCGGCTGCCCACAGTTAGGATGCTGGTGCCTGCAACTGAAAACCAGCAAATAGCCGGATGAGGACATGACTGGATGCAGGTTAAGTGTGTGTTCTTTAAAAGTCAGCAGCTACAGTGTTTGTAGCTGCTGACTTTAAAATGTTTGTTTATAGAGTGAAGAACCCCTTTACTGGTGTGCTTTCTTTTCGAGTTCTTCTTTATCAGTACAATTTTATTGTATATGTAAAAAACTGTCTTTTTTAGGATACCCAAATTGTCATTGGGTAGGTGATGGCTGATAGCATGGAGGTGCATATTTTTCTGTATTATGTTATCAAAATGTTGGTGTACTTATCACCAAGCCCTTATTTTTTATTTTCAAATACAAAAATTCAATTTTAGTTTAACCACTTGCCGCCCGCCATATAGCAAAATGACGGCAGCAAAGTGGTTTCAATATCCTGACCAGACGTCATATGACGTGATCAGGATATTGAGCCGCTGCACGCCCCCGGGGGTGTGCATCGCGGCGATCGTTGTTGCGGTGTGTCAGTCTGACACACCACAACTCCGATCTAGGTAAAGAGTCTCTGACGAAGAGGTGATCAAATACCACCAAAAGAAAGCTCTATTTGTGGGAACAAAATGATAAAAAGTTAGTTTGGGTACAGTGTAGCATGATCGCGCAATTGTTATTCAAACTGCGACAGCGCTGAAAGCTGAAAATTGGTCTGGGCAGGAAGGTGTGAAGTGGTTAAGTTTATATATGTTAAAATGATCTTACACAAATGTAAATTACATTTTTTAGATAAACCCCTGTATTCAATTTAAGTGCCACTCAACGCAACCAACACATCATCATGGCCCATAGTCTGCACTATGAGGAAGTGTCAAAACAGGCCCTAATCTCAGGCTTTACTAATCTGCTACAGGCACCCATAGGTGCCTACACTTTATACCTGTAGTATTTTTTGTTTTAAAGATAGTCTCTATAATACATACTTATGTTAAAGCACTGGAAAGAATTACTTTAAAATAGTTCAGATCAAATATAGTACCTTGGTTGGATCATCCTTCATAGCTGCCCAGCGCCCTTTTTTGGGCCGCCTTATTACAGCTGTGCTGCTGTAGTGGTCCATGTGGCTGCCTATGGGCAGAGTTGGGGCCTGGGAATAACGTAGTTCTAGTGCACTGCCAGGAAGAGACCTGAAAATGAAGATCCCAAAAACATAGTTAGCAATATAAGCAAATGCAATATGAAGCTTTGTATTCATACATTTCTCCTCATTCTTTATTAACAGACATCTACAATACATGCAGATCACGATGCACATGCTTCCATTAATCTGTAACCCTCTATTCTAATACAACAGCTAAAATGACAAACAAGAGCTTCACCATTTTGGGTCTTTGGTTGTGACCATTATTCCTGCAGGCTAATGTTGTTGTAATGTCAATTTGTGACTATGGGACCTACTGGAAAGGGGCTGGTGAATTTGGCTTTATCAAAATATAACACACTTGACCAAAAAAAGCATAAAGCTGCAGGAACAAAATGGCAGACAGTGAAAGACGACAGGATGCAGATTTTTACTGAGGTTATGAAACTATATCATAATCAACAACCTGTGCTATTTAATGAAACAAAAATGCAGTTTTCATTCAGGACACATACAATTAATTTGAGGTTCACACTCTGTCGGAGACAAGACCTTAGGACTGATTTCTAAAAACTGGGCCAATGGAGGTTAAAACAAAAACTGACCAATCAGTGACCACAATTTTCTAGCTTGAGAGATAAAATCTGACTGAATACTATGGGCAACAGCTCTTTTTCTGCTCCAGTTTCTATTAATCAGCCCTACTGTGTGTGGTGAGGTGCATTACATAGAAATGACAGACATCAGGACAAACAAGCCACAGACTGAAAAATTTGTGCTCTGGTCTCAATACACAAGATACTTGTTTGTGTTGTCTACATGACTGTAGTAAAAATCATCTGCTAAGTCAAACATTGGAAAATACTCTGTACACACTTACAAAGTGAATAGTTGAAGTAGAAACTTGTGGATAGCGGGAGTACAAGGGAAAAGAAAGTGTGCAGCAATGAATAGATGGGAATTCAACACATGATAAAAATATTATTATTTGAGTATGATAAACTCTGCTGAAATAATAAACAATTGTAGACTCAGTTGCAATCTCGTGTGTATTTAGCACACCTCTCTCACAGCTAGGGTTCAGTGCCAAGTTCAGTTAAAACTTGGTACTGTGCATTTAAAGGAATCTTTTTACTTACCATGAAAACCTTCTCTCTAGTAGCTCATTAGGGGAAACAGTCTTTAACATCTAGGAATTTGGACCCTAGGCAAAAACAAAGGCACAGCCCCATCTATTGGCTATACCCCTGCAGGCATTGAACAAATTCAGGAGTAGCGAGCAGTGAAACCAAACAATAAGAGAAGGGCAAATCTCTCCAAGACAAGAGGAATTTTCACATACCTGTAAATTTCATATTTTGGAGTACAATACAGGATGCAGGCATCTTGTTCATACACCTGGTCTTATAGGCTCGCACCTTCAGGTGATTGGACACTGGCAAGCTTTTGAGGACAAGCTCCCCTGGCACATCTCCCCTATAACCCTACCACACCCGTGAGTCCCTAGTTTTGTGGCCTGTGACCTGTACTGTACTCCAAGATATTGAATTTACAAGTAAGTTAAAATTCCTCTTATCGTAATAGTACAGGACACATGCATCTTACTCATACACCATGGGATGTCTAAAAGCAATGAATACAAGGGTGACAACAACCGGGGGAAAAGAACTGTGCCAAGAGGCCCAACAGAGGTAAAAGCTTCTCTGGTTCAGAGTTCCGCTGCAAGAACCTTGCGGCCGAAGTTGCGTCAGCAGAAGGTAGGGCATGTACCCGTTAACTTGAAAAAGTATGAATAGAGGACCAGGTGGTGGTCTAACAGTATTGGGCATCAGAGGCTTGATGCCTAAAAAGATTCCCCAAAAAATGTGTTGGAGTGTGCGCATAACAGCATGGGAAGAGGGGTTTGGTTTGGAGTGTAATTTCTAGCAATTAAGCACCTTATCCACCTAGCAATGGTGGGTTTGCAGTGTAGTGCCCTCTGTGAGAGTTTGAGGGAAGATCAAACAAGGACCCTGTTTTTCTAAAGGAGGAAGTAGATGTGCCAGGTATGCTCTAATGGCAGACCATGTAGAGAGATGTCCTTAAGATATTAGAAGCAGGGCACAAGAATGACAGGCGATGCTGGAGATGGAATGCTGAAACCACCTTAGAAGGAAGGATGCTCTAGGGCAGTGGTGGCAAACCTTGGCACCCCAGATGTTTTGGAACTACATTTCCCATGATGCTCATGCACTCTGCAGTGTAGTTGAGCATCATGGGAAATGTAGTTCCAAAACATCTGGGGTGCCAAGGTTCGCCATCACTGCTTTAAGGCATATCACAAAATAGTGATTGTAAAGTATGAGGAAGGGCTCTCATGCAGGAAAATTCTGCCGACATATACCAGAAAAGGTTACCATACTGGTATGATATTCTAAAGGAACCCTGATGGCTAAAGGGTGGTTTCTGTCAGGCCGAAAGACTAGGTTACAGTCCCAGGGGAGTGCAGGATGCTACAAGGGAGGGGGGAGCGGATACAAGAAAGGGCTTGGATAAAGGTTTTCTGTGAGAGAAGGTGAAGCTTGAGGCTTTTTGAAGGGATAGATAAGGCCAAAACGCGTCCTATTCGGGGAATGGGTTGATAAGAGCTAGATTCTGGTCAGACTTGTTTGTAGGAGGGATAGACATGGGGCAGAGAGCAAACATTTGGACTGAACAGAGTAATTTCACCGCAGGCAAAATAAGATTTCCAGGAACAATGAAAATCTTCCTGGATGTGGCCTTTCTTGCACTCGGCAAGGTAGCAATAACAAACTAAGGGACCCCTCTATCCTTTTAAGACCTGGGTTTTGACAGTTATGCTGTTAATGCTAGAGACAATGGGGTTGATTTCCTAACGGCAAAAATACTGTGCACTTTGCAAAGTGCAGTTGCCCTCTGCAAGTGCAGTTGCGCCAGAGCTTAGTAAATGAGGTAAGGCTTCACTTTGGAATGAGTACCCAATCACGTGCAAGGAAAAAACAGCATTTTTTGCTTGCACATGATTGGATGATAGAAGTCAGCAGAGTTTCTGCTCATTTACTAAGCTCTGGAGCAACTGCACCTGCACAGTCTTTTTCTCTTTAGTAAATCAACCCCAATGACACAGGATGGAATAAATGGACCTCAAAAAACAGCCCTGGCATGTTAGAAGAGGCTGGGGGTCTTCTGTATAAAGGGTGAGGATGTCTATGAACTAGGGTCTTCTGGCTCAGTTGGTATCCAAAGAATCCTTGTCTCCCTCTCCCATTTTATATAGTGGAGTAAGCAAAATACACAGTGCATCTGGAAAGTATTCACAGCGCATCACTTTTTCCACATTTTGTTATGGTACAGCCTTATTCCAAAATGGATTCAATTTTCATTAAAATTCTACAAACAATACCCCATAACGACAATGTGAAAGAGGTTTGTTTGAAATCTATGCAAATTTATTAAAAATAAAAAACAAAATAATCACATGTAAATTAGTATTCACAGCCTTTGCTCAATACTTTGTTGAAGAACCTTTGGCACCAATTACAGCCTCAAGTCTTTTTTAGTATGATGCTAAAAGCTTGGCACACCTATTTTTGGGCAGTTTCTCCCATTCTTCTTTGCAGGACCTCTCAAGCTCCAACAGGTTGGAAGGGGAGCTTTGGTGCACAGCCATTTTCAGACCTATCCAGGGATGTTCAATCGGGTTCAAGTCTGGGCTCTGGCTGGGCCACTCAAGGACAGTCACAGAGATGTACCATAGATACTCCTCTGTTCTCCTGGCTGTATGCTTAGGGTAGTTGTTCTGTTGGAAGATGAATCTTCACCCCAGTCTGAGGTCCAAAGTCTCTGGAGCAGGTTTTCATCAAGGATGTCTCTGTATATTGCTGCATTCATCTCTCCCCGTCTCCCTAGTCTCCCAGTTCCTGCCACTGAAGAACATCCCTACAACATGATGCTGCCACCACCATGCTTCACTGTAGGGATGGTATTGGCCAGGTGCTGAGCAGTGCCTGGTTTCCTCCAGACATGGCGCTTCCCATTCAGGACTAAGAGTTTAATCTTTGTTTCATCAGACCAGAGAAGTTTGTTTCTCATGATCCGAGAGTCCATCAGGTGCCTTTTGGCAGACTCCAGGCAGGCTGTCATGTGCCTTTTACTGAGGAGTGGCTTCAATCTGGCCACTCTACCATACAGACCTGATTGGTGGAGTACTGCAGAGAAGGTTATTCTTCTGGAAGGTTCTCCTCTCTCCACAGAGAAACACTGGAGCTCTGTCAATGTGACCATCGGGTTCTTGGCCACCTCCCTGACTAAGGCCCTTCTCCCTTAATCACTTTGTTTGGTCAGTCGGACCACTCTAGGAAGAGTCCTGGGGTTTCAAACTTCCTCCATTTACGGATGATGGAGACCACTGTGCTCACTGAGGCCTTCAATGTTGCAGAAGTTTTTCTGTACCCTTCCCTAGATCTGTGCCTCGATACAATCCTGTCTCTGAGGTCTACAGACAATTCCTTGGACTTCTGGCTTGGTTTGTGCTCTGACATGCACTGTTAACTGTGGGACCTTATATAGACAGGTATGTGCCTTTCCAAAACATGTCCAATCAACTAAAATTACCACAGGTGGACTCAAATCAAGTTGTAGAAAGCTCAATTTTGAGTGTCATGGCAAAGGCTGTGTATACTTATGTACTTATTTAGTGATTTTTTTTTTTTCATTTTTTAGATTTTCCAGGTTTTAATTTTTATTAAATTTGCAAAGATTTCAAACAAACGTCTTTCACGTTGTCATTATGGGGTATTGTTTGTGGAATTTTGAGGAAAATAATTAATTTAATTCATTTTGGAATAAGACTGTAACATAACAAATGTGAAAAAAGTGAAGCGCTGTGAATACTTTCCGGATGTACTGTAGAATGCTTAGTAAAAGACATATGCAACCTGAAATTAGATTGTGAATCCAGAAACAAGGAAAGGTAGGTAGTAGTTTTTTTTCTGGAGACTAGGATGCCCAATGCCAGAGTCTTCTATGTTTGGTATATGAGATTCTACACAGCTGGATAAAGAAAACATTTCCCTTGGTCCAGATGGTGGTGGCTAAGGTAGTGTGCCTGCCAATTGTCTATACCTGGAATGTGGGTTGAAAAAAGCACTGGACAGTGAGTTTCTGTCCATAAGAGAAAACAGGTTTGCTCCGCTCAAGGCAGCTAAGCTCCTCTTCGTGATTGGTATATGCCACTTTGGTGGCACTGCAATGCCCCGTACACACGGTCCGACTTTGTTCGGACATTCCGACAACAAAATCCTAGGATTTTTTCCGACGGATGTTGGCTCAAACTTGTCTTGCATACACACGGTCACACAAAGTTGTCGGAAAATCCGATCGTTCTGAACGCGGTGACGTAAATCACGTACGTCGGGACTATAAACGGGGCAGTGGCCAATAGCTCTTTATTTATTCTGAGCATGCATGGCACTTTGTCCGTCGGATTTGTGTACACACGATCGGAATTTCCGACAACGGATTTTGTTGTCGGAAAATTTTATATCCTGCTCTCAAACTTTGTGGGTCGGAAAATCCGATGGAAAATGTATGATGGAGCCTACACACGGTCGGAATTTCCGACAACAAGGTCCTATCACACATTTTCCGTCGGAAAATCCGACCGTGTGTACGGGGCATAAGACTGCACCCTAATTGGGTGTCTCTTTAAAAAGGGAGAGTCCAGCTCTGTAGAGGTATCCTGACAGATCTGAGCTCTAAGGTGCTGTTGGGGAGTTTGGCCTCCTCCCTTGACCCTGTTCCCTGGAACGTCAAGGATTGGAAGACTGCTCCCTAGGCTGACTGACCTTTTGTCTATTGTAAGAATCTTTCACTTGTAAGAGAGGAAGGGTTTTCCCACCATCAGAGGTGAAGGGGTAATCCACCTGGACAAGGAACTTCTTGTGTGGGGAGTTAGAGGTATGAGTAAATCCAGGAAAAAAACCTTCTTTAATATTGTTGATAGAAGGTTTAGTTAGATAGTTCTTAGTAAGATTGGGTGAAAGGCACTGTCTCTAAGGAGGCAACCCTTTTAACCAAAGCTCTCATAGTGAATCTCACTGCATGTTTTTTGTTGAATCTTAGTAGTCGAGTATTAGCCTTAGAAAAGTAACTTTCTTTAGGAAGAAGAATCTTTTCTTGAGATACAGTGCCTTGAAAAAGTATTCATACCACTTGCAATTTTCCACATTTTTCATGTTGCAACCAAAAAAGTAAATGTATTTTATTGGGATTTTATGTGATAGACCAACACAAAGTGGCACATAATTGTGAAGTGGAAGGAAAGTGATAAATGGTTTTCCAAATGTTTTACAAATAAATATGTGAAAAGTGTGGCGTGCATTTGTATTTGTAATGCCCCTAAAGTGTGGAACCAGTTGCCTTCAGAAGTCACCTAGTTAGTAAATAGAGTCCACCTGTGTGTAATTTAATCTTAGTATAAATACAGCTGTTCTGTGAAGCCCTCAGAGGTTTGTTAGAGAACCTTAGTGAACAAACAGCATTATGAAATGCAAGAAACACACATGACAGGTCAGGGATAAAGTTGTGGTGAAGTTTAAACAGGGTTAGGTTATAAAAAAATATCCCAAACTTTGAACATCTCATGGAGCACTGTTCAATCCATCATCCAAAAATGGAAAGAGTATGGCAGAACTACAAACCTACCAAGACATGGCCGTCCACCTTAACTGACAGCCGTGCACGGAGAGAATTAATCAAAGAAGCAGCCAAGAGGCCCATGGTAACGCTGGAGAAGCTGCAGAGATCTACAGCTCAGGTGGGATAATCTGTCCACAGGACCACTATTAGTCGTGCACCCCACAAATCTGGCCTTTATGGAAGAGTGGCAAGAAGAAAGCCATTGTTGAAAGAAAGCCATAATAAGTTCTGTTTGCAGGTTGCGAGAAGCCATGTGGGGGACACAGCAACAATGTGGAAGAAGGTGCTCTGGTCAAATGAGACCAAGATTGAACTTTGGCATAAAAGCCCTGCAGGGCAATCTTTAAAGAAAATATGTTAGGGTCTGTAAAAGACTTGAGACTGGGGCAGAGGTTCACCTTCCAGCAGGACAACGACCCTAAACATACAGCCAGTGCTACAATGGAATGGTTTAGATCAAAGCATATTCATGTATTAGAATGGCCCAGTCAGAGTCCAGACCTAAATCCAATTGCGAATCTGTGGCAAGACTTGAAAATTGCTGTTCACAGATGCTCTCCAACCAATCTCACAGAGCTTAAGACATTTTGCAAAGAAGAATGGGCAAAAATGTCACTTTGTACATGTGCATAGCTTGTTGAGACATACCCAAAAAGACACGGAGCTGTAATTGCAGTGAAAGGTGCTTCTACTAAGTATTAACTCAGGGGGGCTGAATACAAATGCACGCCACACTTTTCACATATTTGTAAAACATTTTGAAAATCATTTTACTTCCACTTCACAATTATGTGCCACTTTGTGTTGGACTATCAAATAAAATCCAAATAAAATACATTTAAGTTTTTGGTTGTAACATGACAAAATGTAGGAAATTTCAAGGTATATGAATACTTTTTCAAGGCACTGTATATGCGTGAGGCATCTTTTGGCATGAGGGTTCAGCAATCGAAGCTTTTAGCCAGAGAATCCTGCGCATATGAACAGCGATAAGAGCCATTCTGGATATTTGTCTTTTGATCTGTTCCAGGCATCTATGCAAAAAAGCAGATCATATGGAAGAAATTGCAATTGTTCTAAAACTGCACAAAAAACAGGGTCATGTTGGTTGTTCATTGTCCTGATCCAGTTAGCTGCAGTGAGACATGCTGAAATAGCAGCAAGAGCTGGTTCTAGGACTGGGCCTGCCAGGCATGCTGCCAAGAAAGCGTTTAAAAGCATCTCATATTTCCTATTAACAGAAACTTTAAAAGATGGAACACCTTCATTGGCTACAGTAAAATGTTTTTTTAGGATAGAGACTGCATTGGCCAACCACAGGAATAGCCCATTTATTTGTAAACTCTTTTTCAAATGGATAAAATTCAGTAACGATATTTGGGGGAGTAAATTTGCAGGAAATCTTAAACCTTTGGGACAACCAAAAGAAGTTCAACTGCATAGTGGGCACCCTAGAAAACAAAAAGCTGCTTGAAGGATTTGCGTCTAATGCTGGCATCAGATGAGGCAGAAATGTCCACCAGTTCTGGAAAATCCAGGAAACAGAGGCCTAATGATTAAAAGCCCTAGAGATGCTCACTGCTCTAATCAAGTGCGTCCTAACTGTAATGGAGGAACCTGATCCAAAAGACCATAAGCCTGAACAATAGTCTGTTTTGAGCAAGTTAGAGATGGTGGATTGAGATGCCATGGTGCCTCTCCTTGGGCCATTTGGGATGATAACAAGGGAATTAGTCTTAAAGAGGCAGTGGCTGAAAGATAGATTTGAACAAACTGTCAGCAAGCAACATGATTTTGTGCGTGTTCTGCGACACACAGTACCATGAACCAAGCGTTGGACTGAGGTGCCTCAAGACTGAAAATACTTTTCAAGGGCGCCTCAACTGAAAAAAGGTTGAGAAACACTGATCTAGACATCCCACAATTGGAATCCCCTGAAAGTTCAACAAGGACAACACTGGAGCCAGGATCTTTGTAAACACCAGAAGTGCATTAAAAAGGCCGAATGTAAGGGCCACAAACTTGTAGTGCAAAGGCACTACAGCAAAACGCAGGAAGCACTGATAAACTGTAAAGATTTGTGTAGGCATCTTATATGCCCACCCAAGCTAGGATGCCCCCCTGGTGAAATGAAGATTAATGCCCCTTTGGGTTTTGAGACAATGAACAGTTTGAAGTAAAACTCCTGTAACCTTTTTGCAGCAGGGACTGGAGTAATGACCCCTTGGTCCAGAAGGCCATAGAGTGCCCGATGGTGATTAACAAGTCACTAAGAGGAGGTTTGAGGTTAGAAACTAAGAAGGTGACAGGGAACAAAACTGGTAAATGTAGCCCTTAGACACAGCCTCTTGCACACAGGCATTGGGGGGTGCATATGTCACCCCACTCTGGAAAGTGCACCTTTATGCAAAAGTGGGCTTACCGATGAATTTGGCAGCGCCAGACCTTAAAGATGGATGAGAAGCCACCCTTGGGGGGGGGGGGGGCTATGATGTGGCAGCGCCCACATTACAGAATATAATGCTGAAAGTACTACCTCGAGCTGCTTATTGGTTGGATCCCTAAATGCAGGATTGTCCTCCTATGGGTATGGTAGTCCCACTGCTAAGGCAAGGAATGGCCAGATCCACAGTGAGAATAGATGACTCTTGAACAAAACTTCCACTACAGAGTTAGAAAGCACTAAGGGGAAGCAAATAGATTATTAGGGGGTGTTTCCAGTCCCTATATAGAAAAAACTGAAAAAGCAAGTGCAAAGGTAAGTTATTTGCAAGCTTAGGAATCTGATAAGGTTAGGTTGCTCCAAATGCTGGTCTATAAGGAGGACCACATCACATAGCTGCAAGTTGATGGGAAAAACACAAGCAGTTGTGCACAGAGGAGTCTTCACTGAAAACTAGCTTTAGAAAACCTTCAAAACAGCAGAGGTAAAAAAAAATTAGTCCATCTTCCTAGGACACTAGCAAAGAAAGATATGCTGGAAGTAGGAGGGGCTATACCCTGGCTGGCTTTTTTTGCTTGCGAGTGTCCAGTCCTCCTGAAGGCAGTAATATAATGCTAAGCTCCCCTGTGTCCTCTATTGGAGGAGAAGAAATTGGAATGTGTACAGTAGATCTGCATCCTTGATATCCACAAGACCAAAGAGTCCCTTCAGAAAAGGGACGCTATGATCAAACAAGCAGATTCCATTTTGATCATTTAAGAGTGGACAAAACTGTTCAGGACTTTCAAGCCTAAGTCCTGTTTAAGCCCCTTTAATGATTAAAAAGAGTAAAGATAATTAAGTAAAAAAAAAAACTAAACCCTCTCTGAGCAGTGAACCATAATGATAACACCCTGGTCTTTTAACCTAAAGAGCTTAGTGAAAATCTTCAATGTTGCAGGAAAACTGTCCATTTTAAAGCCAGAAATTGATGAGGAGGCAGGGGCTAATTCTATTTTGGAACCTTTAGAATTACCTCTTAAACTCAGGCATTGGAGATGGGATTTTTCTAAATGTCCACAAAGTCCAAGCTTCCCTCACTAAACAAGAAAGTTGTGGGCAAATCGTTATGCTGTTGCATTTTATTTCTCAGTGGACTTTGCATTCTTGGTGTACCAGGATCTGGAGGGACATAAGGAACACGAAGGAGACAAGAAGGAGGAAGCAGTTATGTGTGAATGATCCTCACCTTTTTTGCACCTAAGGAAGGTGGATACTTTTATCATAAGTGATGATCTTGATGGGCCCATCCAGCCAAGTACTAAAGATAAACCCAAAAAATAATTGTACGCTAACAAATGAAATTAAAAAAAAATTAGATAATATCAATCAATCCCTTCATACGGCAAATATAAATTGAATCCAATAAATGAAATGAATGAGATTAGGGGACTGCCGCAATCCACCACCTATCTGGGTGTAGGATATAATAAAGCTATAAAAAAAAAAGTTAGAGTGCGCTGTCCCTTTAAATAAATGGTATTAAATGTAATAAATATAATTTAATTCATATGAATTCTTCTAAAATACTGTGCTAAATCAATAATGTAATAAACATATAAAATTCATATATAGTGCATAAATTATGAAAAAAGAGAAAAAGTCCAAAGTGCAAAAATATTGCCCAATGTCCAATCCTCCACACTCTTCTATTCCTATGTGGATATCTTGAGCAAACCACACCACCAAAGAAAAAAAATGCCATGAAGCCTGTTCACCACAAAGAGTTATTGAGTTCCTTAGCAGATTGCTAGATCTCACACAGAGATCAAAGAACTCCGATCCAGGAGATAATACTCTCTTTGTTCCTAAATCGGTTCACTCAACAGAGGAAATTAAGGTGCAAAGGAGGCCAACATAGTGTGGTTTCCAGCAAGCCATTTAATAAAACAGTAAAATCACACTTACAAGAAATATGAATTCAAACAGCATGCAGTTCTATACACAGGAATCTTTACGTGTTTCCACCCGGTGTGCGGACTGAAATCACGTGAGGCCCCACCCAAAGCATTTCACCGTAACAAGCATCATCAGGGAAACCGAGGCTCAAAACTAAAGAGATGAGCTCCCACAAAAAACAAAACCAACAAGGACTTTTTGAATGTCTGCCTCCAGTCCAGAATTTTAGCCAGAGCTGCTCTCTCTTCTACTGCACCACTAACCTATATCTGCATCTCAGGGAGCAGGTCTTCTGATATCCTGGCCGCCACATCTCTGACACATGCAGGAGAGGAGTGTAATATGTACAGCTTCTACTCCCTATACACTGCCACCTCACTTTCTACCAGGAAGCATAGTCTGACATCCAAACAGATCCCGACACCCTAGTTATCCCCTTCATTTTCTGCTTCACCATATGACTCATGCTTACCAACAATACTCTTTGTGAATCTACCAAAGCAGACCTCAAGACACTGGCTCTTCGCAAAGAGGGGATCCTCATAAAAGACAAAGAAGAGATTCTAAACCGGACAAATTTTGATGCCAAAGCACTCTTTCTGGAGAATAATGCCACCTCTGTAGATGCACTTGTCACGGGCCTGGAAGCAGCACAAAAAGACCACCAAAGGAGACTCAGGTAGACAAAGAACACTTCAACCTCCACAGTAAAATATGGCCTTAAAGCATTCCTTAAGCTACTGCTGGCTTGGCCCTCAATCACAGTCACAGCAATCCTCAACACCCTCCTAGACAAGTCTCTTACAGCTGAGCCTGAATTAGATAGAGTGCACAGGTTCCTGGGACTCTAGAGAAGCCAATGCTGGAGACGTCATCTTCTTACACAGAATCAATGAGAAAATACCAAGACTAGCATTGCAAAAAAGACAATTTGAAGGAGCCAGATCTTTTCTATGTGCAACTTCCTGTTTAGGCATACAAAACACGCTGACAACTCATGTTATTATCCCTCACTTGCGGAAGTAAGCAGAAACTGTTTGGTCTGAAACCGCCAGACTGCTACTGCTGCTTTTACTAACCTGCTCTCTGCTACTGTATACTGATTTATAAGCTTGCTTGTGGAGTCAATCCTCTAATGAGCTGTTTGTAGTATACTCTCTTCAATAGCACTTGATATAGTGAGATAGCTAATCTGTGTTACTTTTACTGCATCTTCTGACATTATGCAAACTGCCTAGGCAAGTGCCTAACCATCCGAATGTTAACTCCTTTGAATCTTTCAATCCCTGAGGAGACCAATACAAATAGATATGGGGCCCCATGTTACCACCTTGTCTGGAAGGCTTTTCTGCTATCTCCTGAACTTGGCGATATACAGTGTGTAAAATAAGTATTGAACACATAACAATTTTTCTATGTAAATATGTTTCTAAAGGCGCTATTGACATGAAATTTTCACCACATGTCGGTAACAACCTATGCAATCCATACATACAAATAAACCAAAACAAATAAGTTCAGAAATTAAGTTATGTGTAAAAAAAATGGAATGACAAAGATAAAAAAGGAATTGAACACGCTAACTGAAATGTATTCAATACTTCGTACAAAATCCTTTGTTGTAATGACAGCTTCAAGACGCCTCCTGTATGGAGAAACTAGTTGCATGCATTGCTCAGGTGTGATTTTGACCCATTCTTCCACACAGTCTTCAAATCTTGAAGGTTCTGTGGGCCTCTTCTATGAACTCTGATCTTCAGTTCTTTCCATAGATTTTCTATTGAATTCAAGTCAGGTGATTGCTGGGCCATTCTAGCAGCATTATTTCACTTTCTTTGGAACCAATTGAGAGTTTCCTTGGCTTTGTGCTTGGGATCATTGTCTTGCTGAAATTTCCAATCTCATTCCATCGTCATCATCCTGGTAGATGGCAGCAGATTTTTATCATTCATCCTTCCTTCAATATGAAGTTTGCCAGTACTGTATGCTGAAAAACAGCCCCAGACCATGATGTTACCACCTCCAAACTTCACTATTGGTATGGCGTTTTTGGGGTGATGTGCAGTGCCATTTGACCCCCAAACACAGTGTGTATTATAGACACGTGCATAACGAAAAAAATAGTTTTGTTTCGTTTTGATCAGTTAATCTAGTTATTTAGTTTAGTTTAAGACGGTTAATTCGTTTAATTCTTATTTGAAAATCGTATTCGGAATTTTCAAATTTTCCTCGAATTTACTGATTTTTTCCATTCTAAACATTCAAATCAATAAATTTTCGAATCGGTCAAAACAAAAATGTTATATTGTTTTCAGATTTGAATGCAGCAATGTGAACAAACAAAAGAAAAATCTTCATCAAATTATTACAATGGGGTTGATTTACTAAAGGCAAATCCACTCTGCACTACAAGTGCACTTAGAAGTGCAGTCGCTGTAGATCTGAGGGGAAGATCTGAAATTAGGGGAAGCTCTGCTGATTTTATCATCCAATCATGTGCAAGCTAAAATGCTGTTTTTTATTTTCCTTGCATGTCCCCCTCAGATCTACAGCGACTGCACTTCCAAGTGCACTTGTAGTGCAACATGGATTTGCCTTTAGTATATAATCCCCAATGACTCTTTAAATTACCTTTGGCTTAACAAAAACAGCATTATTTCGATTTCAGCAATATGTGTACAGTTAGAATTCGACTGGAGTTCAATGCAAAATTTGATTCGAATTTCAGGACGAACTTCCGAAATTTGGACGAATTTTGCTACGTTATTCGGAGCATTCGGTAAAACTCATATAATTCGGGTATTCGGATATATCCGCACACGTCTAGTGTATTATGGCATCCAAAGAGTTCAATTTTGGTCTTCTCTGACCAGACTATATTCTCATAGTATTTCACAGGCTTGTCTAAATATTGTGCAGCAAACTTTAAACGAGCTTCAACATGCTTTTTCTTCAGCAATGGAGTCTTCCATGGTGAGCGTGCATACAAGCCATGGCGGTTGAGTGCATTACTTATTGTTTTCTTTGAAACAATTGTACCTGCTAATTCCAGGTCTTTCTGAAGTTCTCCACAAGTGGTTCTTGGCTGTTTGACAACGCTTTTGATAATTCTTTTCCCTCCTCTGTCGGAAATCTTGCGAGGGGCACCTGGTTGTGTCCGGTTTATGGTGAAATTATGTGCTTTCCCCAGATCCATACCAGGCCCTTTGAGTCTGGTATGGATCTTGAAAGGGAACCCCACGCCACAAAAAAAAAATTGTGTGTCTCCCCCCCCAAGACAAACAAATCAGGTGGACCAAACAAAAAGTATTACCTGAAAAGTAATATTCTGGACAATATGTATGCCCGTAGTAGCAAAAAGATAAAAACCACTTGTGTTTAAGTGTAAAAAATTATAATAATAATGACTGATCAGCCGATACGTCTATATGACAGGGTATCTCCATAGTAGCAGAGTAATAATCTAGTAAGAAAAAAGTGGGGGTTGGGACCAGAGCAGTCCCAGGACTGCAATCAATGGGAGAATCACAACGGTATTGATCAATGAAAAATACTTTATTGATTATTGCACAGTACTATAAAAATTTATAAATCTCACTGATGTGGCACCAAGGCCGTATGAGTGAGATGGGTTCCCTCATAAAAAACACCAATACTAACATATATAGCACACTGCAGAAAAAAAATGAGTGATAATAAACAATGGTATTACATTAAAAACAAGCATGCTGGCACACCCTCATCCATATATGCAGATCGGCTCTGAGCGGTGGTCTCCCTGAAATGATATGATAAAGACCCTGAGCGTATGAGGATAAGAGTCCCTTGTTTGGAAAAGTAGTATCAGCAGGCCCCTCAAATACTGACTTCATGTAACCTTGTACACTAATGCCCTGGCAAGGGCTTGATGAATGAAAGGCGAAGGAGTGAGTAGGCGTGCACAATAGGCAGTGAAACCGTGGATTGTATGTGATAATAACAAGCATGTGGCTAACACTGAAAGCCAGGCCAGTGCGGGATATGGTCCCATAACAATGTATCCATGTATAAATTGATCAGTAAGTCTCCAGAATTCCAAAGAAAGATAGAGGCACACTTGAATATACACAGTTCATTCAGCAAATGCAACAGACTGTAAACACATGCCAGGGTGGTGCAAAACACAGTGCTGCTGCAATCTAGCCTGATAGCAGCAAGCTGTGACCACAGGTTTAAGTGTGTGTAAAGACACGAATAGTGGGGAGGTAACTGTCCCTGTGGGGTTCTTACCCTTCCCTTGTCTGAAGTCACTGAGTCCTTACTGGGGGTGTCTCACACGCTGTGGTTCCGGCTGGTCAAAGAAAAGCTGCTGACATGCAGACTTGGAGATTTCCATGTGTCCAATGGTGTAGCCACTCATTTGCATGGAAAGCAATGGATCAGTTTGTGTTTGGTTCACTGCACAGATGGTGTTGCTGTGTTTGGCCACTGGAGGGAGCTCTTAGGTAATTCCATGATAACGCTTGTTTCTTCAGTATAAAAATAGCAGGGAACATCCCGCTGCTGTCAGAGATATAGTGGGTTGTCAGGGGGGCTGCCAGTGTCTATAGCATCGCTACGTTGGCGCGTTTCAAGCTTTGAACAAGCACTTCATCTGGACGTTTGTGAGGAAACCCATCTTACTCATACGGCCTTGGTGCCACATCAGTGAGATTTATATATTTTTATAGTACTGTGCAATAATCAATAAAGTTGTATTTTTCATTGATCAATACCGTTGTGATTCTCCCATTGATTGCAGTCCTGGGACTGCTCTGGTCCCAACCCCCCTTTTTTCTTAATATGTATGCCCACCATAAACTCCTCCACTTAAAATAACCTAATGAGGTTTTAATCGGCAACCAAACCCAAATTATCCAAATATTTCTGAAGTACATATCTGCCATCTATATCACACAGCATCCATTCACTCAATCTACACAAGGCAAATGCAATCCTTTCTAACATTACATTACGAAATATCCCAGAGACAATTCAAAATCTAATAAAAGTGGAGGCTAACGAGGTACTAGATACAATCAAATCGCTCAAACTTAACCGACCAGGACCCAACTGGTTTCCTGCAACCTATTATAAAAGGTTCTCACATACCTTCAGCCCACATCTGGTCACTTCTTTCAATAGCTTGAACTAAGGGCTGCAAACCTTTAAACTCAAAAGACCAAGTTGACTTTGTACTGTAACTGGTCGCTAAGCCAAATGATAGTATCTGCAGATTATTATAGCTCATACAACTATATGAATCCTGTAAACAAGTTTCAAAATGGATGTCACTCAATATAAAAAAAAGCCTTCTACTCTCCCTTATGGTAATTATTCCATATTTTACATAAATCCGTAAAAATTTTATAACCTTCTTTTGTGCTCTATATCATAACTTACTGGCATTCATAAACTACTAAGGCTACCAGTGATCTACCTGCTTTCCCATCCTCTATGGTGCGTGACAGAGTTGCCCACTCTCCCCACTTCTATTCATGCTGACAACAGAACTGCTCAGCGTATTTATTAAACACCCTGATATCACAGGAATCAACATTGCTGGCTACCACCTCAAGCAGTGTGTCATTGCCAAAGGCCTAATAACGGTCATTGTGAATCCCGCTATCCTAATACCTAACCTACTTTTTATAATTAAAGAATTTGCAGGCTATACATCAACAGGCAAAATCATCACTATCCCATATAAACTCTCCAAGACCCTTCAGGCATCGTTTGAGTTCTCTTGGACCCCAAACCATCTTCCTTAAGTATGGAAAAATGCTTATCAACCTCCTAGGACTTTCTATCCTAAATAATTTACCCATCACTAACTCATAAATTCACCAACCAGGTGACCAAATAGAAAACATACCCAATTTAATTTTTGAAAAAAATAGCTGCACTGTACTTATTTTCTATTTTCTCTGTGCAAATCTTCTCCCATATACTCCTGCAAAAGAAAAATCCCTACTTCATAGGGGCATCCAAGACAACAAGATTGCCCAATGCACCCTTACACAAGCCAAAATTCCAAGTAGGCCTCCGTCTTTCAGGTTACTACCACATGGCCCAAATCTACCAATTAAAGCGGAACTACACTACATCTGAGCACCACAAACCAAAAACGCAATTTAATTCATTTTTAATATTCAAAGCAAACTCCCTATCTATTCATGTCTCCAAGCTTTATTTTGCTGAGAAATCACTTTGAAAAACACACAGCTAGCATTTCTGGCCATGGCCATCTTGAGTAAGAGCAGATGATTGATCTAGCATTTACTTCCTGGAATCCATCTGACCTTAGCTCAGGCATGCAGGTAGGAGGGTATGCTTAGCTGAGAAAACCCCTCCTGAAGACTGCTAGGATGTATGACACCAATTGTCTAGGCCTGTAAACCAGGAAGCAACTGAAGAAACTGAATAAAAATAATAAAAAAATATATAAATATAATATACCTTCCCATCTATTTACTAATGCTAGCAGCATAAGGATTAAACATGGTCAATGTTCATTGAGAGAGCAAAGTTCTTCTTTAACCCTAATACATGTCACCATAACTGTATCCCTTCTGGGTCAATCTGGAAGCCTACTCATTGTCACGGACACTGATTAATAATTTATATCTCTGTCTCTCTCCAACTCACAGGACATGCCTCCTCAACCCAATTCTATCCTATTCCATAATAGTTTGCAGTGCTGAAAAATATTCTGACAAACTAATGTCTGCCCACTTGCCCCTAAACCTCAGGATGCAAACGCTATCCTTTACAGAAGAAACAGAGCTCAGTCATGGCTAAACAAGAAAAGAAGGGGGCAGGGAGTGATAATGGTAATACCTTGTCCTAGGTGCTAAGAGACAGGTTCAGGACAAAGCACTATAATTGCTGCAGACCTGAAAAGGATCCTGTAATGTGACCTATCTAGAGATGAGAGGGACAGAAGATAGAATCCAGTACTCAGAGGGCACTTCCAGGTGTGCCCTGCAGAGCTATGGCCCTGTTGGATTGTTACAGTGAGATCCACTGACAGGCTGACTAGGATAACCTATGCTTGATGGCTGAACTGTAGAGACTCTCAGGATCAGAAGGCTCGGGTCCCAATCTACCTGCAGCTGTTTATTAAAGAGAAAAGATCTCAGGAAAGATGAATGCATATGTGCTGAGAGAGATGTCCATCCTACTAAAGACACTAGCTAAAACTGAAACATCGTTGCATTGGGAGAGTTATAGTCCCTTGGAGCAGCCTATATTTTATTTTGTCTAGTGTTTTTTTTCTCTTTGTGGGCAGCAATATAAACCATGGTAAAGGATTTGTGTGTATAAAAATCTGGGGGTCCAGTATGACGCTGAACAAAAGATTTGGCAACTGGGGTTTTCAGCTTCAAAGTCTGGATCCAGCAGACCTAGAGAGTAAAATCCTGTTTCTTCAGGACAATAAGCTAAATGGGTTTGTTCAGTATATGCAGAGGTATAGCCATGAGATTGGGATGTGCTTTTGGGATTGTCTAGTATACAGGAACAAGAGCTATACCCAGGAATTGAAAGCTAGATTCTCTGTAAATATTCCTTATCTTCAAAACAGAGACACTCTTTAGTTGTAAAAAGCAAATTACAATAAATCTGTATTGAACTTTAGAATAAACCTGATTAAATGTTAACAATGGTAACAATATTGCTAGGCTGGAAAAATGTGTAATAAAAGGGCTGAAATATCTTCCTAGAGAAAGAAAATTATGATAACTTCTCTGCCAGCCATGTGACAAAAAGCTAAAGCATCTAATTGTAATATCAGAAAGAAAGAGAAAGAAGTTTTGCAATTTGCAAAAAAGAAAAACACTTTATTTTAATCACAGTAATGTGTATAATAATTGTCATATAAAGGTATTAAAACCAATGACTACCTAGATGACCAAACTGTAATCTAATAACTTTTTTTTTTTAAGTTGATAAAAATCTATGCAATATCTTTCTGATAAATAAAATTGGACACAATAGAAAATGAGCTCTTGGGTTTAATGATAAAAAAGAAGAGTCGATGGTGACCACTTTTCAAAAAACGGACAGCAGGAAATATGCTCCTTCATGCAACCAGCCGTTATCCTCCTACCACAATATGAGGTATTCCTATCGGCCATATTTTGCGTATACATTGTCATTGTGCAGACGAAAAAGAATTTTAAAAGTAGGCAAGCAAATTTAAGGTGAGATTCTTAAACAGTTTATAGCTATAGAACAATAAGAAGAGGAATGAACAGGGCCAAGATGTCCGTGTAAACTAATGTACATTGGAAAAACAAAGACACCCTTAAAAGCCCAAGTTCACCTTTCTGACAAAAAATAAATAAAAACACGTATTTTTTGCAGGGTAAAAAAATGTGCATTTATTATTTTATTCACAGGGGCCTGCAGGGCATTGCATCTGTGATCAATGGATCGCAGGTGCAATGTTAGGCACCCGCACACTGTCCCTCCAGTTTTTTTAGCCAATCCTCTGTGTGGGCTTTCTGTTAGAAAGCTGGAGAAAGTGTGAATGGACTATGAGGGCACTCATTAGCACCCTCACAGTTAATTGAAAACTACAAGCCATCTGCCACGCTGGAAGATGGTACATGTAGTTTATTTATACATAGATCACTTTGAATGAAGGATGAGACTTCGGGTGTGGGAGAGAGGAACCCCAGTTGCTGAGGCTGTCTGAATACAACAGACAGTAGGAGAGATTATTTCATCCACGCTGGAGGAATCCATTTAATCTATACGTGTATGGCTTCATCTAATAATCATATCAGCAGAAATACCTTTCCTGTATATAAATACTGTAAATGTATGTAAATAAAGAAAGTAACTTTTGAGCAAGAAACTTTTGGGAGTGTGGTGATTCATTGGAATAGTATAGCAGTGGCAAATTGGAGCCTGTCTGTTCCCGGCACCCAATACCCAGGACACGCTGTCCAACTTTCATTTTTTTCCCAAGGATCCATATGGGTTTAAAAATACAGGCATATTGACATTCTTGCCTAAGTGCATTATAAAGTGTTTTTCATGTGTTGCAGACTATATGTTTATGGTCTGGGTATATTTAACTACATTTAGTTGAACTGTAGGTGAAAAAGGGCACACATGCAAAAAGACACAAGCATTAATGCAATTAATTATGCATTTAATTTTGCAATTATTAATGCATTAAAACACTTAGGAGTCTATTTACCAATATCTACACATTTTCACATAAGAGTCAATTAGAAAAATGTGTGAATCTTGGGTCAAAGTTTTATAAATCTTGGTGAAAACAATGATGAACAGACCCCTTAAAAAGGAGTTACAAACTTTTTTCACAAAATAAAACACTGGATTACTGGTCCTTTCAAATGCTTCCTACAGTTGTAATTAACTAACAGATTCCTGTGTAGTTTAGCACTATTTCCAAATGACTTAGGAGTTCACCTTGAGTAGGTAGATGAGGGTCGACCCCGCAGCTGGTCTATCTCTAACTGCATGCGTTCAATCTCAGCCATTAGTTGCTCCTAGAGGAGAAATACAAAGTGTTTACTGCAGCTATTCAAAATTTGATAAAGACAGGTCAGACTCTTGAAACCAGTTTAGTAGACATGTTTAAATAAGAGCTTTGAAAAGGTTATCAAGGTAATTAAAATACATCTGAACAAAATATTTAAAACTATCTTCTACATAAGGTGGCAAAAATCCTTAAATAAAATAAACCCTGTAAAGGTTTTTTTTTTTTTTTTAATAACAAACATGTTATACCTACCTCCTCTGTGCAAGGGTTTGCACAGAGTGGCCCCAATCCTCATCCTCTGGGGTCCTCCAGCGGCGCTCCTGGCTCCTTCCCACATCGAGTGCCCCCTCGGAGACCGGCATTCCAAGGAGTCACCCATGTGGGCGTGCTCCCGAGTCCTGCTGCTGCGCTCATTGACATAGACACTGGATTTGATTGACAGCAGTGGGAGCCAAAGGCTGCGCTGCTATCAATCTATCCAATGAGGACCCTAGACAGCAGCTGGAGCTGCTGTGCTTGTCCACGTCGATGGAACGACCGGGTTCAGGTAAGTAAAAGGCACTACAGAGAATTCATTGAGGTGAAAAACCTTGAGGGTTTATATAACTACTGCCCTGTTCATTTACACAACAGCACTCACAACTCTAGAACAATGTCTAATATTGGCCACAGACATTTATTTACTGCCAGATGTACAATGTGCCTGTATTTTTTATGTGACAGTTTCTCCCCTTAAATGAAGGCTAAAAAGATTATGTGAAAAGTTTATATGTTTTTAAAATATGTACAGTAAAGATGCTAAGAAAAAGTCAAGGATCACAACATAAAATTTCAAGCAAAACATTCATCAGGTGTTACCACAAAGGGAATTCTAAAGAAAATGAGTTGTTTACTACTTTTTAATGTTTCTTCTTTGCATAAAGAATAAACACCTCACGGAGGGTACATCATCCTTTCTCACAAAACCAACAGTAATCCTTCAGGTAAACGCATAGTTTTCTTAAGCTGGAAATACAGGACTCAAATTTGCAGCTCTTGGTGGCCCGATCTGCATTTTTGTTGAACACTGTTCAGCCAATCAGAACAGTGTCTGCAATAAATCAGATGCAATCACTGTTTGGGTATTCAGCTGCTGAATACAATAGCCGACAAGGGCGATTCCTTCACCCACACTGTTTAGTGCGTATGGAAGAATTAATTAGAGAAATCTAGACATGTATGTCTAAGCTTTACTCTTAAGTTCAAGAGCTTCTTCTTTCGCATTCAAATCTCTGATATCTTCCTTTGCTTTGTCCTGTCATGCACTGCCCGGTAGACATTAGATCAGCCTATCTCAACCAGGGTGCTGCCTGGGTTCTTCAGGGGTACCTTGGCAAAATGCCTAGAAAATTGCAAAGAAAAACAGTTGAACCAATCCTGCCTTATTTTACACAGAGTCACAGGTTGTTACTACCATTACTACTACATCATACAATACTGACCCTGTGCTGGGCCAATCACTTGCGTCCTACCTGCTGATGACACCCACACAGCATTTTTGGTTCCCCCTGCCTATCCCCCAGTGCCTGGACAACTCTAGCTGCGTAAGAGAGAGAAATTGAGGTAGAAAGGCTGCTGCCTATGCTCTGCCTATGCACTGCCACTGCAAGAAGCTGTTCCACTCAGCACAGAATAGGGTTACCACCTCATCCCTTTAAACTCAAACACATATGAAATACACAGGTTCTGAGGCTAATTTAATGCAGATAAGGCACCAAGTGAGTTTAATTACCATCTTAATCAACCATAGAACCTGTGTAATTAATATGCGTTTGGTTTTAAAGGGATGAGGTGGCAACCCTAACATGGAACCTTGTCCAGCTCAGCACAGAAACTGGAAACTAGAGAGAGATCATTCTAGTAGTGGTGTCTACTACTGTAATTTCCAGCTGTCAGAAGCATTGTTCCACTGGTACAAGTTAATTTAATGAAGTTATTTAACTTCTAAACACAACACTGATCCCTAGTAGTGTACTGACTATATTAACCGCTCTCCTGCTTGTTCTTAATTTCGATATTGTTGCAACTGACATTGCCAGGTGCCACAAAGAGAGGTTGCTGGGGAACCCCATTAAAGTTCTGCTATGGGGCTCCATGAATTGTAGGGTCACCAATGCAGTGCACCAGAACACATGGTAATTCTAAGTTTTGTTTTCTTAGAATCCTAGACAGGAGAAGGTCTCTCACATTAGGTAGTTTATTTTTAAAGTAGTTCAGGTTCTGCTGTCTTTATCTAAGTACATTCATTAAAAGGCATTATTATCTTAGAGACCTTTACTGGAAAAAGCAACTGCATAATTCTCATTACAATAATCAATACACCAAACTGCATGTGATCCTACAAGTCAATCTGTGTTGCATGCTGGGCAATTTTTCTCTTACAAAAAATTTCAGACACAGATGCTTCATGCCAGTAAAGAAGTGTTTAACGAATAGTCGAACACCTGCCTGTAGATGGCAATCTTATACATTTTGGAAGTAATGGCATTGCTGGAACATATTCAAGGCAACTTGTTTAGCTACAGGTATATGCTGTGCCTAAGTAATCTTTCATACACACCTTGCTCAGAAGAAGTTCCTCCTGAAGCTTTTTCATGTTAGCTATCTCTTCCGAGAGAGTGTTCTGACATAAAAGAAGCAAGCAAATGCAAGAAAAGAGAACGGTTTAGATGCAAGCTTGAGAGAGAAAGATCAGATGGGGAGACAATTATGTCTCAGGAAATCTAAGTGAAATGTCAGATGGCTACAAGTCAGCAGCAACCAGTAATAAAAACCAGTGAAAGACTATGACATTTACTGCAGTGTTGTTACATTTCAATAGTAAGCCTTCTGAAAAATAAATCAATCAGGTTATCAACTTCTAGCTGTTTGAATAAATATGACCTTGGTGGTATGGATGTGTCATTGCCATCATCCCATGTAAGTCTAAAGAAAAATAAATAATACCTCTAGCGGGATTTTTAAGGCAATGAAAGCAAAAATATTGCTAAAATCAATTTATTTATTATTATACAACATTAAATATATAGTGTGAGTAGTTTATCCAGATGATAATAAATGGTAATGGTAATGAAACAAAGAATAAAATAATTGGCTCAAGCATATAGCATTTCTACATAAACATCCAATACAAAAAAATGAATATAGAAAATTGGCTGAAATAATTGGAGAAGAAGTGTGATGTATCCCACTACCCAGTGTGGACACCCAAGATGGCCACCCTGGTGTGTGGTAGTGGAACTCCAACGCGTTTCAACGTTTAGATCATAGTGATACAAGTCTTCTTCAGGGAAGATACATCACAATGTTCTCCCAAGGCAGCTCGGTAGGGGGCTATATGCCAGAGGGCCGGGAACCCCCCACACATCAGGAAGACCCGGTCCGTCCTAATACTCTACAAGGCGGCTGGATGTGGGTAAAAAATCCAATAGTTCGGCGTCCTTGGCCTCAAAAAAGTTTAAAGGCTATTTTGAGGTGAATAACTGGTCACTTAGATGAGGGCCAGGTGGAGGTATTTCGTGGTATCCAGAGTTTGTAGCCTGCCCCGTGTACCTGGATGTGTATCCAGGATACAACTTCTAGCTGTACCATAAACTGCTAGTTGCCTTGTTGTCTAGTGATCCTTTGGCTTTAAAGCAGGCCATACGCCAGTAGAATTTGGTTCAAAAACGATTTGTTCGATTTTCTGATTAGTAGGGCGAACTCAACATTAGTTTCAACCGTTGTGACAAGAACATTAGAAGGAGAAGGATAGAAATTTTTCTTCAATGGACAAAATTCTAACTGTGAATGTGGTTTTCATTTGGGAAAAATCATACACATTGTAATTAAACCTGTTTAATACAGCTGGGATTCCATTCAAATAGCAGGTCTAGATGAAATTGTAAAGGCTTTCAAACTACATTAGTTGACTCAATCAGAAAGAAAGAATGTCATAACAACATAACATTTTTTATGACCGTCACACACCTGTAGCAAGCATAGAGATCAGGTGTTCTGACTACACTGATCCTTCACTTGCTGCATTCTTCCTAGAGTGCTAGGTTGTACCTAGGTTTTTCTGTAGTGTAGGTAAATTGTTATGCTTGGCTGGCAGCCAAGTCTTTTTTGAATTTGTGTAGGGTGCGTGATCCAGGGAGGCTGGATGACTCATCAGGTAGCACCTCTGGTCCCTCCCCCTACCTGCTGGAACCTTAGAGAAGTTTCCTGAAGAATGGGAGGGAGGTTAGGAGGAGTTGCCTGGTGCATTTCCAGCAAAGTGGAGTGACAGGGGGTAGGCTCCTCTTAAATACTCAGTCAGGACAGCAGGGGCAGTTTGGAGTTTGTTTGGAAGCTGAAGATAGAATGCTGAGGAGGTTGTCGGAGGCCCTTGAGGGGGTAGCCTCCTAGTCTGGGGGGGTGACCTTGTGCCTGGGGCTCAGCTGCTGGAGGGATCCTCTCGAAACACACAGAGGAGTCCTGTCCAGAGGCACGGGAGCAACAGCGAGGACAGCAGGAGCCAGCAAGCACTTCCAGGAGATCTCCAGGAAGAAAACAGCCGGGTGGCTGGTGAGTGAGACAGTCTGGGAGGACTGTGGGAAGTAGCCAGTAGGGCTAGGGAAAGGGGCAGCTACAGCTCAGTGGGTTGGCAGTGCTTGAAGAGATGGTGCTGGGATCAGTAGCCACATGAATGTAGCTGGACACTGGGACTACCTGTAAAGGGCTGTTGTTTGATCTGGCTGAGTGCCTTGCCAGATCCCTTAACCGCTTGCTGACCAGCCGACATCATTATACTGTGGCAGGTCGGCTCCTTCCCGCAAATCGCCGTAGCTGTACGTCGGTCCCTTTAATAGCAATAGCAGGCGCGCGTGCGCGCTGCACAGCAGGAGAGCTGATGCGCGTGGCCAGCGGCCGCGATGTCCGCCAGCCACCCGCGATCACTCCACAGAGAGCTAGAACAGGGATCTGTCAATGTAAACAAACAGATCCCCGTTCTGATAGGGAAATACAGAGTGATCATCTGTTCCTAGTGATTAGGAACGGCGATCTCTCTGTACTCCTAGTCAGTCCCTTCCCCCACAATTAGAAACACCTCTGACTAAATACTTTTTTGCCCCACTGTAATTGTATTCAATTTTGTATCTGTGCCTATGAATTGGACGCTGCACTCGCTGTACACATAGCACTAATAATGTTTTGATTACATATTGCATTCTTTTGAGTCCTGATTAGAATTTAGCATGCGTGTGTTGCACCCCTTGTTACCATAAAAGTACAATTGTTATATTAATGTGATACCTGCGTAATCATGTGTATAAAAAACTTCAGTTGCACTGAATAAACAGAACAGTTATTTGTAAAGATGCTGAGTATATCTTTGTGTCAGTCCCCTACTGCAGTAGTTATTATTTAATTTGGAACCACTAATCAATATGAGGATAGGAGTTGCCTATCTATAAAATTTCCAGAACATTTTGTCTGTTAATTGGAGTACTACAGAATATTATCACCCTGAGGTCTCTCCTTCCTATAAACACACTGAAGTACCTCCTCCTCCCACGCATCAGCTAAGAGTGCAGGCAATACCACTGCAAGCACGATGTTCATTTTCACGGCAGCTCAGTATAAAAAAAAGCCTTCAGCAAGCCGGTATAGTTTAACTGAAAAAAATTATTTCATGATTTATGAAGAAATGCTGCCATTGAAGTTGTATTTAGCAGAACTATTTTCGAGAGTTGATCTCTAAGAAGCTAACACACTTGACAGCTTCTGTCACTCAAAAATCTCATTGTCTAAGTTATGTGCAAACTGTTCTGGCCTAGAAAACAAACAGTTTCGACAATGATCAGTCACTTAGTTGACCAAACACGTACCTTCTCTTCCAAGGCACCCATTCTCTCCTTAAGATGCAGCTGTAACCTCTCATTTGATTCAGACAGGAGTTTATCGACTGTCTCTGACAGGCGTTTGTTGTGCTCATCGTTCATTCTTTCTCTTTGACGAGCCTGTAGAAGACAGCAAGTGTTTAACAGGCACAAGTGAAAGACATAAAAAGATTATGACTCTTACTAGACAATCTGAATGGGAACTATCAAAGACTAGAATTTTTGGGGGGCTGGAATGAATTGATTGAATGCAAACCTGTTGTCTGTAGACAGGGAAATAAGCCATTTTGTCTAATGAAACAAAAGGGACTATAGACATAAAGTGGAATTAACATGGATTGTTTGAGCATTTGCATCATTTAACCACTTCAGCCCCGGAAGAATTTACCCCCTTCCTGACCAGAGCACTTTTTGGGATTCGGTACTGCGATTCTTTAACTGACAATTGCGCGGTCATGCAACATTACACCAAAACAAAATTGACGTCCTTTTTTTCCCACAAATAGAGCTTTCTTTTGTTGGTATTTGATAACCTCTGTGGTTTTTATTTTTTGCGCTATAAACAAAAAAAGAGCGTACATTTTGAAAAAAAAAGCATTATTTTTTACTTTTTGCTATAATATTCCCCCAAAATATATAAAAAAAACTACAAAAAATTGGTCCAGATTATTGGTGAAACACCCAGAATAAATGGCACCACATCCCTGAAGGAAAAATGAGTAAAAGTGGAGAGAAGCAAGGGATTTTAACGGTGCAGAAGAATCCACAAAAAGAATAGTATTAGATAAAAAAATATAATTTTTAATATGCATTCAAAGTTAAAAAGGCACACGAAGAACAGATATTTCACAGGTATTGCAGTGTTTAACAGTTACGGTGGTCACAAAAAGCAGGTAAATTTCAGATGATAAAGCCGCACATTAACTCGACATGTTTCGCTGAAATGCTGAAACATGTTGGGTTAATGTGCGGCTTTTACCCACTTTTACTCATATAAAAAAACAATTTTTTTCCTCAGTTTAGGCCGATATGTATTCTTCTACTTATTTCTGGTAAAGAAAAAAAATCGCAACTAGCGCATATTGATTGGTTTGCGCAAAAGTTATAGCGTCTACAAAATAGGGGATAGATTTATGCCATTTTTATTATTATTTTTTTTTATTAGTAATGGTGACGATCTGCGATTTTTTATCATGACTGCGACATTATGGCGGGCACATCAGACCCCTTTGACACTATTTTGTTTCGGTCAAACTTATTTGCGAGGTCACAGGCTCAAAGGTGAGCGGCCATTGCCTGAGGGTGGGGAGTACCTGAGTGTGGACACCGCAACACCTTATTTTCATGGTTTTACGAAGTCACCGTTATACCTTTAATAAGGACTATATACCGATTATGTTGGACTGATCTGTGTTTGATTAGAACGTCACTGTTATATGCACTATAGCACTTTATGATTCACGTTTGTGGCACCATATATTTAATTAAGTTTGCTTATTACTTATTACTGTCTGTGGAATGTGACACTTAACACAGAAATTATCATTACAGCAATCAAAAAACTCTATATACAGTTTTGGAATATATTATAATTTTTGTCAGTTTATCACGTTTTTATTATTATTATTTTTCTCAATTTTGATAAGTCGGCACTTTAAAAGTTTTAGTTGGAACTAATGTTAGGAGACAGCGCAGCATAGCAATTTTCTATTTATATTGTTTTTACACGACTTTATGGGACGTGATCAGTGCTAGCAGCTGTCGTTCATTATTACTTGTCTATTATATTTTGTTTTCTATATATTTTGTCACTTTTGAAACAGGTAGCTCGCAAGATCCTCATAGTTTATATGTAATGACAGTTCATGTGTCACTTAGATTGCACACAGGTGGACATCATTTCACTAATTATGTGAGTTCTGAAGGTAATTGGTTGCACCAGATCTTTTTATGGGCTTCATAACAAAATGGGGTGAATACATACGTTCATGCCAATTATTCGTTTTTTATTTTTGAAAAATTGTTTTAGGTATATATTTTTCTAATTTTACTTCACCAACTTAGACTATTGTGATCTGATCCATCACATATAATTCAGAAAAAACAGACTAAAGAAACTCATGTGGTTGTGGGTTGTAATTGCCTTCCCTTTAGATAATTGCAAAACATGTCCTCATTCTTGCGATTTTTAAGGCAATTCAAATGTTATTTTATATAAAAAATATATTTTATTAAGGTAGCTTTAAAATTGCAATATAAAAACAGTACATCGTTTTTAAAAAATTACAAAATCATGACACATAACAAAGTGCTTTCAACAAAACAGTATATTTGAGATGCATGGAAGTGGTATTCCCCAACTACTTGTTTATGAAATCCACCATGGTGGTGAGCTGATGGAAATGTCCAGTAGATGGGGGTATTCAACGCGTTTCGAAATTTGGATATTGATATAAATAATTTCTTCCTCAGGGATTTTTACTGCGTCTGCAATAAAGGTAATATCACTTTAAGAATTCATATGTTGTAAACATATAATGTCCATTATCATGCATTCATATATACTCACATAATATTCTCTCTTTTGTTAGAGCACTCCTATAGCCCAAAAGGGGGAGTCTCATATGTCAGCTATGTCGCAATTTGTGTGGTACAAAGACCGCTGGCGAATGTCCAAAAATTAGACCCCAATGCTTCAAAAAAAGGGAAAAAATAATAACTACACTGAGTATCAAAAAATATATCTATTCATGTCCCTTCCCATGTGTTTAGCCCTCAAAGGGGGCATTGTCTAGAGAGACACAGCAAAAGTACTTACAGGTAAGTGGTGCTGTAGTATGTACAGTCCAAGGCTGCCCCATAGAAAAATCACGCTTCTCAATCCTCCCTAGATTGGCTCCTGTTCATATGGATAGGAGAGTTGCAAAGTCCTGTCCTTAACCACAGATGTGGAAAGGAGGAATGGCATCTGATGAGATCTCCGGCGTTCCAATATAATTTGCATGCGCGTCGTGATGGTGTAATGCGTCGCCGCATCATATCCGGTCTCCACGATGACAATATCCGGAGACCAGTATGTGCCCATATTGGAGACGATACGCCACCGACATAGGGTATCTCCAGTGCTTGGGAGCCTAGGAATATCTCCCAGCTCTCCAAGCATACTGGAGACTTAGGAAAGACCCCAAGCAACATTGCAGGGGTCTTCCTGTGCTGGGTACAAACACAAAAGCCACATAGAGCTGGGGGATCTAAACTGAGGGAGTGCTCACGCCAATACAATGGAGTTTCTTCAACATAATGTTTATATGGAACATACAAAAAAAACATGAAAAATCGAAAACCAACAAATACAACAAAAAATTATAAATATATAACAGATATATAGCAAAGGAAACCCAAAAGGTGTTTTCTTAATATCTATTTCTTCATCATACAGGTACTAAACATTAGGTCATCTAAAAGTCAGAGATCTTATTCCAATCCCCTCCACTGGATGTAGTATGAATTGTATTTAATCAAATAAATATATATAAGGCAATATAATTCTGGTAGAGTATGGGGACACGGTAGATGGCTGGTCATGCACAAGATACGCAAGATGTCATGCTCTGTGTGGGGGAGGTGGTGTCATAATGGACGGCTCCGTGTGGTGGGAGTGGTTGAGGATAGTATGGTGTTGGGACGGTGATAACAGCACGTTGTCTGCTTCATGTGATAGATGGATATGGTAGGCGGAGCCTACTTGTGTAGGTGTGGCAGGCCCTGGTGGGCGTTTACTCATACATGTGACTGTAGGTACTTAAAAGAGGACAGTAGAGGTGGTCAAACCACCATCGCTATGGCTCTGAGTAAGAGGGCTCACCCTCATAACGTGTAAGCTGTAATGCCATCTGGGTCCTCTAAACATCTGGTCCAGGCTGTAGGTCAGCCTTTCTCAACCTTTTCAACACAGAGGAATCCTTGAAATAGTTCTCCAGTCTCGGGGAACCCCTGCTAAAAATGAGAAATCTACAACTCATGATACATTAGTGTGATGGTCAGTGGGAAGAATGGTCCTTACACTTGTGATCATTGGGAAGAATTACCTCCTTACAGATAGCTAAAAAGATCAATGGTGTTGGTGGGAACTTATCCAAGAGGCAGAAATGGCCCTATGATGAAAGAACCCCTAGCAACCTCTGGAGGAACCCTGGTTGAGAATCACTGCTGTAGGCATTCAGCGATGCTGTTCGTTATTGCTGGAGCATTGATAAGCCTTATTTTTAAACATGTTTGTGAGTATATTTCTTGTTATTTTATGAATAAATTTTATCCTTGGTAATATACAAGGTCGGTACGCCCCCCTGTTCTTTTTGTATGTTTCAGTTATAACGGATACTCATTAGTCTGAGGAGGGCATTAAGACAGCGACATTCCGCTGACTTTGCTAAAGGGATTGGCTACGCCACTTACTTAACTGACTAGGCACCTGAGCGCATGAGATTGTTTGGATCTGTATTACAGTGCCTTGCAAAAGTATTCACCCCCTTGGCATTTTTCGTGTTTTGTTGCCTCACAACCTGGAATTAACATGGATTGTTTGAGGATTTGCATAATTTAATTTACAGAACATGCCCACGACTTTGAAGATGTTTTTTGTTTTGTTTTTGTGAAGCAAACAACCAATAGGACAAAATAACAGAAAAAGTCAATGTGCATAACTATTCACCCCCTAAAGTCAATACTTTGTAGAGCCACCTTTTGCGGCTATCACAGCTCCAAGTCACTTTGGATCAGTCTCTATGAGCTTGCCACATCTTACCACTGGGATTTTTGCCCATTCCTCCTTGCAAAACTGCTCCAGCTCCTTCAAGTTGGATGGTTTGCGCTTGTGAACAGCAATCTTTAAGTCTGACCACAGATTTCCTATTGGATTGAGGTCTGGGCTTTGACTAGGCCATTCCAACAAATTTATATGTTTCCACTTAAACCACTCAAGTGTTGCTTTAGCAGTGTGTTTGGGGTGATTATCCTGCTGGAAGGTGAACCTCCATCCTAGCCTCAAAACCACACACAGAGTGGTACAGGTTTTCTCAAGAATATCCCTGTATTTAGCACCATCTATCTTTCCCTCAACTCTGACCAGTTTCCCAGTCCCAACTGCTGAAAAACATCCCCACAGCATGATGCTGCCACCACCATGTTTCACTGTGGGGATGGTGTTCTTTGGGTGATGTGTTGGATTTGCGTCAGACATAGCGTTTTCTTTGATGGCCAAAAAGTTCAATTTTAGTCTCATCAGACCAGAGCACCTTCCTCCATACATTTTGGGAGTCTCCTACGTGCCTTTTCGCAAACTCAAAATGTGCCATTTTGTTTTTTGCTGAAAGTAATGGCTTTCTTCTGGCCACTCTGCCATAAAGCCCAACTCTATGGAGCCTATGGCTTATTGTTGTCCTATGTACAGATACTCCGGTCTCTGCTGTGGAACTATGCAGCTCCTCCGGGGTTACCTTGGGTCTCTTTGCTGTCTCTTTGATTAACGCTCTCCTTGCCCGGTCTGTGAGTTTTGGTGTGCGGCCGTCTCTTGGCAGGTTTGCTGTTGTGCCATGCTCTTTCCATTTGGTTACGATAGATTTGATGGTGCTCCTAGGGATCAAAGATTTGGATATTTTTTTATAACCAAACCCTGACTTGTACTTCTCAACAACATTGTCCCTTACTTGTTTGGAGAGTTCCTTGGTCTTCATGGCAGTGTTTGGTTAGTGGTGCTTCTTGCTTAGGTTTTAAAGCCTCTGGGGCCTTTCAAAAAGGTGTGTATATGTAATGACAGATCATGTGACACTTATTTTGCACACAGGTGGACAACATTTCACTAAATATGTGACTTGTGATGGTAATTGGTTGTACCAGAGCTTTTTATGGGCTTCATAACAAAGGGGGTGAATACATACGCATATGCCAATTATCTTTTTTTTTATTTCTGAAAAATAGTTTTATGTATATATTTTTCTAATTTTACTTCACCAACTTAGACTATTGTGTTCTGATCCATCACATATAATTCAGATTAAAAAAACACTGAACTAAAGGCTGTAATGTAACAAAATAGGTAAAAAACCAAGGGGGGAGAATACTTTTGCAATGCACTGTATATTTATAATTTCTTGTTGTTTTTGTTGGTTTTCGATTTTTCATGTTTTTTTGTATGTTCCATATAAACATTATGTTGAAGAAACTCCATTGTATTGGCGTGAGCACTCCCACAGTTTAGATTTGGGATCCCCCAGCTCTATGTGGCATTTGTGTTTGTACCCGGCACAGAAAGGCCCCTGCAATGTTGCTTGGGGCCTTTCCTAATTCTCCAGTGTGCTTGGAGAGCTGGGAGATATTCCTAGGCTCCCAATTCTATGTTGGTGGTGTGTTGTCTCCAATATGGCCGCATACTGGTCTCCGGATGTTGTCATCGTGGATATGACGCGGCGACGGATTACGTCATCACGAGCCACATGCACATTATATTGGAACACTGGAGTTCGCACCAGACGCCATTCCTCCTTTTGACATCTGTGGTTAAGAACAGGACTTTGCAACTCCCCTATCTATGTAAACAGCAACCAATCTAGGGAGGATTGAGAAGTGTGATTTTTCTGTGGGGCAGCCTTGGACTGTACATACTACAGCACCACTTACCTGTAAGTACTTTTGCTCTGCCCCTCTAGACAATGCCCCTTTGAGGGCTAAACACATGGGGAGGGACATGAATATATATTTTTTTGATACTCAGTGTAGTTATTTTTTCCCTTTTTTTGAAGCATTGGGGTCTAATTTTTGCACATTTGCCAGCGGTCTTTGTACAACACAAACTGCGACATAGCTGATATATGGGAAGTCCCCTTTTGGGCTATGGGAGTTCTCTAGCCAAAGAGAGAATATGATGTGAGTATTTTTGAATGCATGATAATGGACATTATTTATATGTCAACAACATATCAATTCTTAAAGTGATATTACCTTTATTTCAGAAGTGGTAAAATCTCTGAGGAAGAAATTATTTATATCCATATCCAAATTTCGAAACGCATTGGATACCCCCATTTACTGGACATTTCCATCAGCTCACCACCATGGTGGAAATCATAAGCAACTAGCTGGGGAATACCACTTCCATGCATCTCAAATATACTGTTTTGTTGAAAGCACTTTGTCATATGTGATGATAATTTTGTAATTTTATTGAAAAATGATGTACTGTTTTTATATTACAATTTTAAACCTACTTTAATAAAATATATCTTTTATATAAAAAAAACATTTGAATTGCCTTAAAAATCCCAAGAATGGGGACATGTTTTGCAATAAGGCACTAAATATCCCTGTACAGGATGTGCCTCATTTCAAGGAGTCCAAATATAAACATTTGGAGAATTTTTCTAAAACCTTGTTTTTACCTGCTGGTCCTGCCAAGCAACATGCAAATTGCACCCTGTGATGCAAGATCTGTTTCCCTCCAAATTAATCATCTGTTTGTGGAACATTTGGTCTTGATGCCCAGAAATAGGTTAGTAGATACCAAATGTCTTATTTCTAGAATCAATCTCCTGTCTGTGAACATGTGGAAGACTCCTGGGGTAAAATGCTGGACTGTGGAACAAGCATTAAACAGCATTTGCTTTGCATGCTCTTTAAGGGACAACATCTTTTTGAAGCTGCCTGGGACAACCACATCAAGGATATCACTGGGGGGTAGAAGCATTTATCTGCATCAGCAGAAGCCTAGACCTCAAACAGGAAAAAAATCACTCTCTGATGTCAAAAACCTTTCCTTTTATTACTCCCAGGCCTCAACCTCTAAAACAAAGCCCAAGCTAGCTGCTAAACCTTGAGCTTTCGGATCCCACAAACCTAGTGACAAATCCTTTTTGGCAAGGCCCCCAAGTCCCCTCCCTGGTTCATGCATTCCAACCTGACTGTTACTGCACAGTTAAGCAGATCTCCATGCAGCACTTGCAGATCTTTTGGATCAAGATGTTGTCACTCTAGTTCCTACAGTGCAAAGGTTTAGGGGGTCTACTTCAACTTTTTCATAGTTTCCAAATACAAAGGGGGCATCTGCCCCTTCTTGTATTTAAAGGCCTTGAATGTTTTTAATTAATCTTGAAATTTCTGCATGGAATCAATCAGGTCTGTAATAGCTTTCCTTTCTTTAGGAAGGTGTCCTGGCCTCTGTGGACATTAAGCATGCATACAACAAACCCAAAAATACTTTATGTAATTTTTAATAATGGTATCTATAACATTAGGCTGTGTCTAAACAAGCAGTTCTGGGGCTCAGCTGGCCACATAGGCATAAAGCAATGGTCTTCATGATCCATTATGCTATGATGAGGATTAAGCTAATTGTTTAGAGTTCTGATGGACAACACAACATTCCTTCTGATGTCTCTACAAATCAAAGCCCAACTCTGGCCAAATAGTTTTGTTTTAGATTTGGTGGAGAATAGAGGATGCTAGAGATAATCTATCCAATAAGCAGTGGGGACCCCACCCAGCAGTCGTAAAACATTTTTTTTTTTTTAAAGGCTCCTTTAAAAAAATAATAGAAAAAAATGTTCTTTAAGTGCACTGTGTTCGGGCGCCAGACACAGTGCACTATGGGAAGTGCCAGGTCAATGCAATCACGAGATTGCAGATGAGGCACTTCATTTGCAGGCTTTTGACCTGCTTTGCGGCGCAATCCATAGCACCAAGCAGCTTCCACCATAGTATTACCCTTGTTCCAGAGGGAACCCGGAAGTGACATCAGCAGCTCCGCACGGCTCGAGCGGAGCTGCCTGTAAGGTATGTGAGGCTGCATATGATGGGGCACAGTGAGGCTGCATTTGATGGGGCACAGTGAGGCTGCATTTGATGGGGCACAGTGAGGCTGCATTTGATGGGGCACAGTGAGGCTGCATTTGATGGGGCACAGTGAGACTGCATATGATGGGACACAGTGAGGCTGCATATGATGGGACACAGTGAGGCTGTATATGATGGGGCACAGTGAGGCTGCATATGATGGGACACAGTGAGGCTGCATTTGATGGGACACAGTGGCTGCATAAGATGGGACACAGTGGCTGCATAAGATGGGACACAGTAGCTGTATTTGATGGGGCACAGTGGCAGCATTTGATGGCACAGTGGCAGCATTCGATGGCACAGTGGGAGCATTTGATATGGCACAGTGGCTGTGTTTGATGCACAATGGCTGCGTTTGATGGGCACAGTGGCTGTGTTTGATGGGCATAGTGTCTATGTTTGATGGCACAGTGGCGGCAATTGATGGGCACAGTGGCTGCGTTTGATGGCACAGTGGCTGTGTTTGGGGCACAGGGGCACAGCCACCACCTCCTTCCTTCTTTTTTGTTAGGCATGTTGTCTATGCTGGGGATTTTTACTTATTGAACAGCTGGCCACTAGCTAAAACTATCTAGTGCTAAACTCCACTTTTGCTAGAGAGAGCTTTAGTTAATGGCCAGCAGTTCAAGAAGTGAAAAACAAACAAAAGTTTCAAAGCACACTTTTAAGCTAGTTGACAGAAAAAAAAAAATTGAGACTTTTCCAGCAATTTACATTAAAAGTTAAAAAAAACAGAGGTTTTAGTTTTGTAAATCTTTAGTTTTGATGCGGCTAGGATTTTGCCGGTGACCATAAAAACCTACACGTTCAATGACTGAAACTATCCCTCAATGAAATTGAAAATAGAGAATTGAAATTGTAATAGAGAAATTAGAATTTCGACTGATAACTCTTGCTTTGCTACTCACTCTTTGCAGTTCCTGGTTCTTTTCTTCCAGCTGTGCTTCCAGCTGGCGGAGCCTCTCTTCAAAATTTCCATGCCGCTCTTCAGCCTTTAAGAAATAGAAAGGACAATAGACATATTAGCTGGGAATTAATTAAATCTTAAAACTGCAAAGAAAAATGTCCACAAACACAATTGTTAAAGACATCAAGAGCAGATTCTGCATCATATACAGCAGTAAACATTTACATACTCCTAAAGTTAATGTATAGTGCTTTTGTAAATATTTTTTTCGTTATTACGTTCAAAAGTAAAATCACTATTGTACATTTTTTTTTATTTTGTTTTTTTTTTAATACAGGTAAGTATACAACCTGAATTCCATAAAAGTTGTGATGTTGTGTAAAATCTACATAAAAACAGAATGCAATGATTTGCAAATCTCATAAATCCATGTTTTATTCACAATAGAAAACAGAAAACATATAACATGTTTAACCACTTCGTGGAAAAAGACGTTCCCGTACATCTGTACTTTGACGCTAAATACCGGGTTATGGCAGCAGCTAGCTGCCATAACCCCAGTATTTTCTGGGACACCGTGCGTTTCTCCTTAAGGTAAAAGTGGTCTCCGTGGTGGATTCGCTGCAAAATCACTTTTATCAGCGGCAGGAGAGGTGCCCACCCCTCTCCTGGTAGCGGCGGAGACGATCGCGTCCTCTCCCGTGGATGCCTGGCTGCTGACTGAGGGGAAGATGGCCCCTGCTCGGCTTCATGGCATAGGAGGGCGGAAGTGACATCAAAAGTCACTTCCGCCCATAGCTCTTAAAGGAGAATTTTTTTTTTCTTTTTTTTTTTTATTATTGCATTTTAGTGTAAATATGAGATCTGAGGTCTTTTTGACCCCAGATCTCATATTTAAGAGGTCCTGTCATGCTTTCTTTCTATTACAAGGGATGTTTACATTCCTTGTAATAGTAATACAAGTGACCCAAAATTTATTTTTTAAACTGTATCAAACTAAAAAATTTTAAGTAAAATAAATAAGAATTTTTTTTTTTAAAGCGCTGCATTCCAACGAGCTCGCGTGCAGAAGTGAACGCATACGTAAGTAGCGCCCGCATATGAAAACGGTGTTCAAACCACACATGTGAGGTATCGCCGCGATCGTTAGAGCGAGAGCAATAATTCTAGCTCTAGACCTCCTCTGTAACTCAAAACTGGTAACCTGTAGAACTTTTTAAACATCGCCTATGGAGATTTTTAAGGGTAAACTTTTGTCGCCATTCTACGAGCGGGCACAATTTTGAAGCGTGACATGTTGGGTATCAATTTACTCAGCGTAAAATTATCTTTTACAATAGAAAAAATTGGGCTAACTTTACTGTTGTCTTATTTTTTCATTCAAATAGGTGTATTTGTAAAAAAAAAAAGTGTGCTTGTAAGACCGCTGCGCAAATACGGTGTGGCAGAAGTTATTGCAACGACCGCCATTTTATTCTCTAGGGCAGTGATGGTGAACCTTGGCACCCCAGATGTTTTGGAACTACATTTCCCATGATGCTCATGCACTCAGCAGTGTAGTGGAGCATCATGGGAAATGTAGTTCCAAAACATCTGGGGTGCCAAGGTTCGCCATCACTGCTCTAGGATGTTAGAAAAAAATATATATAATGTTTGGGGGTTATAAGTAATTTTCTAGCAAAAAAAAATGATTTTAACATGTAAAAAGAGGCTCGGTCCCTAAGTGGTTGAGAAAATGTACAATTTTAGGAAATAATAGGGTCATTTTAAAATTGGTGGCAGCAACACGTCTCACAAAAGTTGGAAAAGGGCAACAAAAAGCTTGTAAAAAGTACAACGCCAATTCCAAAAAGTTGGGACAGGGCATGTTTACCACAGTGTAGTATACCCTCTTTAACAACACTCCGTAAACGTCTGTGAACTGAGGAGTCCAGTTGCTGGAGTCTTGAAAGAGTAATTCTTAATTGAGATTATCATAATTGAGATTATGCTGCTCTAAAACCTGCATATTTCTTTTAGCATTAATGGTGCCTTTCCAGATGTGCAAGCTGCTCATTCCATATGCACTAATGCAAGGGTCTCCAAACTTTCTAAATAAAGGGCCAGTTTATTATCCTTCAGTCTTCTTAAGGGGGGCCAGACTGTGGCCAGCGGGAGTAGAAATTTTCCAAGCATCACACAATTGGTATAAGGGGAAGGAATAGTGCCCCATCACTGGTATTATTGGGAGGAATAGCGCCCCATTGTTGGTGTCAGTCGAAGAAATGGTGCCCCATTGTTGGTGATGTCAGTTGGTAAAATAGTGTCTCGTATCATTGGGAGGAATAGTGCCCCAAAGGCCAGATAAAGGCAAGCAAAGGGCCGCAGTTTGGAGACCACTGCACTAATGCACCATCATACAATCAGAGATACAGGCTTTTGTAATAAGCGCTGATAACAAGCTGGAAGGCTCCACTCCTCTTTATTCTGAAGGATGCAGAGCCCATGGTTGCCAGAAAGAATGTTACATTTCGATTTGTCTGACTGCAGAACAGTTTTTCACTTTGCAACAGACCATTTCAAATATGCTTTGGCCCAGAAAAGACGTCAGTGTCTCTGGATCATGTTCAGATATGGCTTCTTCTTTGCATTATAGAGGTATAACTTGCATTTTTGGATGGCACAGTGAACTGTGTTCACAGTGTTTTTTTGTGTAAAATTTTTATTGGATTATCACAATACAGAGTATAATTAAACCTGTCTACAATGAGAAGTATAGATCTGAGTAACTCTAAAACATGGCAGCATTACAATGTATAGGGTAAGTACAGGAGAAGCAAAGGGTGGGAAGGGAAGGGGAGGAAGTGGGGGAAAAAAAAGTGTGAATTTACCTGTAGATATTGTAAAGGTGAACTATTGCAGAACATTAGGCAGATCCCTTATTTTGAGTTTGCCCAAGGCATTGGTGATATCTAATTTCAAGTACCGGTATATCGGAAGGGATGTATGATAGATGATAATTCTTCGGTAGTGAACGTATGTTCCATATATTTTCTTCATCTGGCAAAGAAACGAGTAGTAGAGCAAAAATTCAAGACTAAGGTGTCCAGCCTTTCAATATGGAACAGCGATAGTATTGCTTGCTTCAGGCCCTGTAGGGAAGGTGGCGATGATTTGATCCAGTGGCACATGATCATTCTGCGAGTCACCATTAGACATATATGAGACCATTGTGTGAGAGTAGGTGGTCCTGTTGATGCGGAGGGGGAGTCTTGTGGATCACATCCAAATAGTTATAAGAGTGGATCTTTGGGTAACTTCACCTTGCAGACCTTGAAGATGTGAGCACTGAGTCACAAAACGTCGAGATTGCAGAGCATTCCCACAAACAGTGCAGCAGTGTAGGGCGGGATAGAGAGCACCAAGGGCATTGAGATTGGGTAGATTCCGAGGTGTTCGTGCGGAATGGGTAATATGCTCTGTGACTAATTTTAAAGTGGGTTTCCCACCACGCTTCTGATATAGTGAGTTTGTGAATGTGGCGATAGCTTTGTAGGATCCTTTCCGGCAGTTCAGTGTCATTGAATATTGAGGACCTTTTCTGGAACAGGATAAGGTGATATTTATCCGTTTGGTATGTAACAAGGTGAGAGTAGAGACTGGAAATAGAGTAATCGTCTTTCTGGAGCACTACATCTAGGTAAGATTTTTGTAGGGGATCTGTTTGAGGTCCATGACAAGTTCGTAAATGGCTGAGGAGCTGATGGGGGTGGAAAGCATTGTATGGTGGCAAAGAGTATTCCCGTGAGAGACCTTGATATAATTTAAATTCACCCGATCTACCACAATACAAAGGAGTAACAGTAGTGAGAGCACGTGTTCTCCACACGTTCAAGGCCGTGTAGATAGTGGAAGGGAGGAACATGGGGTTTCCCTGGATGCTAAGATGGCTGGATATATTTGAGGGTAACCCCAGCAGTCTCCACACCTCCCTCCAGGCAATCACTGTGTCTCTAATGAGGACGGTTGATCTAAGATGTAGAGGCAGAGCTTTTAGAGTGGAATGGAGGACAGCTGGAATGGTGTGCGGGGAGACCAGAGCCCCCTCAAGCATACGGTTTGAATGCCGAGATTTACTCGACAGCCAGTCCAGACCTTGTCTAAGTAAACATGAGAGATTATAAAAACGTAAGTTGGGTAAGCCTGCACCACCCTCGGACTTTTGCACATCTGAGTGTTTTAATAAAAGAGGGATGGTCTGCATTGGGTAGAGTAGTCATGCAAATGACACCATTTTAAATAGATGGCATCTCCCAAAGAGCGGGAGGGGGAGGGTCACCCAAGCTTCCAACTCCTTTACAATTTTTGTTATTACAGGTGGGTAATTGAGAGTGTATAAGGATGATGGCTCTCGACCTATGTGTATCCCCAAGTATGTGATATAATGAGAGGCTAGAGTAAATGGTGAAGATAACCGCCACTTAGCGGATAACTGGGGGTTCAATGCTAGAACCTCACTTTTGTCAAAGTTAATTCTAAAGCCAGAGCTGAGTCGAAAGGCCGCAAATAGGTCACGTAAGGTATCAAAATCTGAAAGAGGATTGGTTGAGAAGAGCAAAATATCACCCGTAAATAAAGCTGAATGGATAGTTTGGTCACCGATGGTTATACCACTACCACCAGCAGGCGAGTTGAGGATCCTGGACAAGGGTTCAATCGCTATGTTAAAGAGCAGAGGGGAAAGGGGACAGCACTGTCTTGTTCCCTTAGTGAGAGGTATGGTGTCAGAGATAAAATCCGGAGTAACAAGGCGAGCTGTTGGGGATGCATACATTTGGTGTTAAAAACGTATTTTCGAGCCCGAAAAAACGAATGCAATCATTACTTTAAATAGCCATGAAAAACTAATATTATTGAAAGCCTTTTCGGCGTCTACAGAGATAATAGCAGTGTCTTGATCTGGATGTAATTTGGCATATTCCAGCATCATCAGTACTTTGTGTATGTTCAGAGTCGCTGAGCGCCCTGAAATAAAGCCCGCTTGAGCTGGGTGAAGCAAGGAGGGGAGTAGAGTAGCTAGGCGTGAGGCAACTATTTTAGAAAGAATATCTACATCCACATTAATTTGTGAAATTGGCCTATATGAGCCTGGGTGTAACGGGTCTTTCCCCTGTTTGGATATTAGTTTAATGTGTGCCTGAGTTCCCGTGGGGAGGTATTGGCCCCCTTCCCACATGGCGGTAAATACATGTTTCAGATTGTCGGGGATGAAATCACTAGTCACATAAACCCAAGGTAAGAATAGTAGCAAGTCCTAGTTGCAATCTTGGAACACCCAATAAGAGGATAACATGCGACTGGTCTAAACTACGTGGCATGTTCACCAATGCCAGCAGCCTGGCGGACAAGATGGGTGAATTAGAGATACTGTTGTACAAGGATGATTTGGGAATTTCAGAGACCTGGTTCAACAGCTCTCATGATTGGCTGGCAACCATTCAAAAGTATACCCTTTATCGCAAGGATAGAGAGGGTAGAAAAGGAGGAGGGATATGCATTTATATCAAGAATAAGGTATGTGAGAGATGACATCACTAAGGGAGCTAGGGAGGAGGTGGAATCCTTATGGGTAGAGCTCCAAAGGGATGAAGCTAAGGGGAAAATAACACTGGGAGTATGCTATAGGCCCCCTAACCTGAGGGAGGAAGGGAAGACAGATCTCCTATCACAAATTGGATTAGCAGCAAGGATGGGAAGTGTTATTATAATGGGGGATTTTAATTATCCAGACATAGACTGTGTGGTGGGAACCATGCATTCTTCTAAGGCTCGCCAGTTCCTAAATGTCTTGCAAGACAATTATGGGTCAGATAGTAGACGCACCAACTAGAAATAAAGCGTTACTGGATCTACTGATTACCAACAATACAGACCTGATCACGGATGTGGATATACGGGGTAATTTAGGTAACAGCGATCACAGGTCAATTGGCTTCAATATAAATCACACAAATAGGAAACATAAGGGAAATACAAAGACACTGAATTTCAAAAGAGCCAACTTCCCTAAACTACGAACCTTGCTAGAAGGCATAAATTAGGATAAAATCTTAGGAACAAAGAACACAGAGGAGAGATGGGTTTGCTTTAAGAGCATATTAAATAAGGGCATTAGCCAATGCATCCCATTGGGTAAAAAATTTAAAAGAGCGAACGAAAGTCCTGGATGGCTTAACTCCAATGTAAAAATGCATATAACAGCAAAGGAGAAGGCGTTCAAAAAATACAAGGTTGAGGGATCATCCTCAGCATTCAGACTTTATAAAGAATGCAACAAGAAATGTAAGGGTGCAATAAGGATGGCTAAGTTTGAACATGAAAGACACATAGAGGAGGAGAGCAAAAAAAAAAAGTATGTAAACAGTAAAAAAGGGAGGACAGACCATATTGGCCCCATAAAGAATGAGGAAGGACATCTGGTTACAAAGGATGGGGAGATGGCGAAGGTATTGAATTTAGTCTTCACAGGGGAACCGGGGGGCTTCAGTAACCAAAACTGCAGTGTTTTTCTTCATGACACATCACAGGAAGCACCTCTTTGGTTAACAAAGCACAGAATTAAAATTAGACTAGGGAAAAGCAACATTAATAAATCACTGGGACCAGAGTACTTGGGGAACTCAGGCAAGTAATTGCCAGACCATTGTTCCTAATTTTTACTGACAGTTTACTGACTGGAACGGTAGCAGCTGATTGGAGAAAAGCCAATGTAGCACCAATATTTAAAAAGGGCCCAAAATACATCCCTGGGAATTACAGACCAGTTAGCCTAACATCAATAGTATGTAAACTCTTGGAGGGGATAATAAGGGACTATATACAAGATTTTAGGAATGAGAACAGTATCATTAGCAGTAATCAGTATAGATTCATGAAGAATCGTTCTTCCAAACCAATCTATTAACCTTCTATGAGGAGGTGAGTTGCCATCTGGATAAAGGAAGGCCCATAGACGTGGTGTATCTGGATTTTGCAAAAGCATTTGACACAGTTCCCCATAAACGTTTACTGTACAAAAACAGGTCCATTGGCATGGACCATAGGGTGAGTACATGGATTGAAAACTTACTTCAAGGGCGAGCTCAGAGGGTGGTGATAAATGGGGAGTACTCAGAATGTTCAGGGGTGGGTAGTGGGGTCCCCCAGGGTTCTGTGCTGGGACCAATCCTGTTTAACTAGTTCATAAACGACCTGGAGGATGGGGTAAACAGTTCAATCTCTGTATTTGCGGACGATACTAAGCTAAGCAGGTCAATAACTTCCCTGCAGGATGTGGAAACCTTGCAAAAAGATCTGAACAAATTAATGGGGTGGACAACTACATGGCAAATGAGGTTCAATGTAGAAAAATGTAAAATAATGCATTTTGGTGGCAAAAATATGAATGCAAAAATATGAATGCAATCTTTACACTGGGGGGAGAACCTCTGGGGGAATCTAGGATGGAAAAGAACCTGGGGGTCCTAGTAGATGATAGGCTCAGAAATGGCATGCAATGCCAAGCTGCTGCTAACAAAGCAAACAGAATATTGGCATGCATTAAAAAGGGGATTAATTCCAGAGATAAAACGATAATTCTCCCGCTCTACAAGACTCTGGTCCGGCCGCATCTAGAGTATGCTATCCAGTTCTGGGCACCAGTCCTCAGGAAGGATCTACTGGAAATGGAGCGAGTACAAAGAAGGGCAACAAAGCTAATAAAGTGTCTGGAGGATATTAGTTATGAGGAAAGATTGCGAGTACTGAACTTATTCTCTCTGGAAAAGAGATGCCTGAGAGGGGATATTTCAATTGACAAATACCGTACTGGTGACCCCACAATAGGGATAAAACTCTTTCACGAAAGGGGGTTTAACAAGACTCATGGCCACTCATTAAAATTATAAGAAAAGAGGTTTAACCTTAAACTACGTAGAGGGTTCTTTACTGTAAGAGCGGCAAGGATGTGGAATTCCCTTCCACAGGCGGTGGTCTCAGCGGGGAGCCTTGATAGTTTCGAGAAACTATTAGATAAGCACCTGAACAACCACAACATACAGGGATATACAAGGCATATAATCACACACATAGGTAGGTTAGACTTGATGGACTTGTGTCTTTTTTCAACCTCACCTACTATGTAACTATGTAGTCAGTTTGTAGAATTTGGCAGTGTATCCATCAGGGCCTGGGGCCTTTGATGAAGCTAAGGATTTAACTGTCTTTTGGATGTCCTCCACTGAAATGGGAGCATTGGGGGTCTCTAAAGTGTGCGGCAGTGAGTTGGGGCAATCGCACCCTAGATAACAAATTTTCCGCTAGTGTCTGAACGGTCGGGTCCTCAGAGAAGAGGGTATAATAATCAGTGTGTAATTTACTAATTTCTGCAGGGGAGGAAACAAGAGAGCCAACAGTGTTCTTAAGAGCAGAAATATAGGTAGGTCGTTTATGACCTGCAGATAGTCGGGACAAAAGTTTGCCCGCCTTTTTACCATATCTGTAGAAACGAAGCGTAGAGTAGGATGTTTTAGCTGCTTCCTGTTGCTCAGCTCATAGATCAAAGTTACGTTTAGCGAGCTGCCAGGCTCTAATGTTATCTAAGGTACGATTATGGGTTGAGATAGAATGTGCTGATCGTAGCCTCTCACTAGCCTGCATGTATTGCTGTCAGGAATGTTTTTTGAATTGTGCAGTATATGAGATAATCTTACCTCTAAGGAAGGCTTTACCTGCCTCCCAAAAGAGGTTTGGGTCGGTAAGGTGTACACCGTTTGTGGAGGTATAGTCAGCCCAGGCAGCATGAAACATGTGGTGAAAATCCTTGTTTATGGCTAAATATGAGGGGAATCACCATGTGGGAGAGGGCAATGATGGTTTGATGTTGGTCAGGTGCACAATAATGGGACTGTGATCTGAGATCACTGTGTTGCCAATCTCTGGATCACAGATCGATGACAATAAAGCTTGGGAGGCAAAAAATAATCTATTCGTGAAAAAGAATTGTGGGGGGGTGAAAAAAGGTAAAGTCACCGTCAGTCGGGGGCGACATAGGCGCCAAAAGTCCACAAAATTTATTGATGCGATGGCCCTGGCTAGTAGGGTAAGGTCTGCGATCGGAGAGTCAGGATTTCGTGGTGTCTGGGATCAAGGGCCTTGACTGTGCTCTGATGGCCGCATGACAGCAGTAAAGTTTCCTCCAAACAGGTGAAGTATCTCAAGAGCATCCAAGATCCAAGACACCATGTCCTGGAAGAATAAAGTATCAGGGGAGTTGGGGGCATAAAGGTTGGTGATAGCGATGTCTTTAGAAGCGAAGGATAGACGTAACGTCAGTTTGTGGGCAGTCGAGTCAGCTCGGACATCTCGAATAGTGTGTCTCGGATTTTTATGTAGCAGAATTGCCACCCCTGCTTTGCGGCCTACCGCAAGAGAGCCATATACCCCTCCAACCCATAATTTACAAAGACGTGGTAAATCGTTAGATAGATGAGTCTCTTGAAGGAGTACCACATCAGCCCGAAGACGTTTTAGATGTCTAAGAATTTGCATACGCTTATTGGGGGAACGTAGCCCCTTAACTTTTCATGAAATAGTTTTCAGGTGACCCCTGTCATTATGATGAGCCATGTCTGTTGAACAAGGGTTTGAATAAGTGTTAATATGTTATTGAATTTTACGGTAGTCAGTTCTCTAGTCAAGTGAGGGGTGCATATATATTGGAGATCATCTGAGGGCAGAATGGCATAACAGGTAAATAACACAAGAAAACACACAAAAAAAATAAATAAAGCAAAAACAACAGAGCCAGGTGGAAAAAAACACCTGGTGCAACTTACTGACTCCACTTTTTTCCACATGGGGATCATCTCCCACGCAGAGCTCCTGCTTAGTGCTCGTACCTCTCTCGGGGGTGAAAATGAAGCCTGGGGGGGGGGGTGAAGGGGGGAAGAGGGGGAAGGAGAAGGGAGGGGGGAGGGGGGAGGGAGGGAGGGAATCTAAGAGAAGGTTCCCATAGGGAGGATAGAAGGAAAAGGGGGAGGGGGAATGAGGAAGTGCTATTAAACCAGTGTGATTCAAACAGAAACTAAGGAAGCGGTCACATTGTTCACAATATAGCAAGAAAAGGGAGCAAAAATTAAGTTACCAGCTCCCACCAGGACTTTGAAATCCAGACGGCATCATGGACAGTTCAGCGAATTTCTGAGTGGTTGGCTTGGTCGGTGAAGCGACTGCGCTTGTATGGGGGCTTTTCAGGGCTGGGTTGGCTCTTAGTTGGGGCCCGGTAGTCCTTAATGGCCCTTAAGGGAGAGTCACCAGCAGAGCTATTATGTTCCATGTCCATGTCTGAAGGGTGATTGATGTAGTGCTCCGCTTCAGCTGGGGATGAGAAAGTGAGATTTTCCCCTGTAGGAGATAGGACATGAAGAACAGCCAGGTAGGCCAGGGTGAACTTGACTTGGTTGTTGTACAAGGTTGAGCAGATTGATGAGAATGCTTTGCGCTGTTTCATCACCTCAGTAAAATAATCAGCAAACAGCAGCAGATCTGTGCCATTGATGGAGAGGGATCGCTGGCGACAAAACTTCTGTAGGATGGCGTTTTTGTCGGCATAATTAAGGTTTCTGACGATGACTGCTCTGGGTTTAGCACGGTGTTAAGTTTGCTGGCCTATGCGGTGAGCCCGCTGGATGATGCATGGTGTACGGAGGCCAAGTTGCTCAGGGATAGTTTTGGCACAGAGATCTGTGAGCTGTGCGCTAGAGATTCTGGCAGTCCAATGATCCGCAGATTGTTTCTTATTGAATTATTCTCTAAATCGTCTAATTTGTCCCACAGTTCTCTATTAGAGTGTGTGAGGCGTAGGAGAGCAGCAGCACTGCTTGTAGTTTCATCCTTCAGTGAGGATATTCGCTCCTCTGTGTGGGAAATTCGTGGTGCCTGGTTCTGGAGTTCTATATGGAACTGTTCCATTCCCCTCTGCACTGCAGCATCCACTGTAGAAGCGTGGGTGTTAGTAGGGCTACAACTGCCTGGGCTATGCCTGCAGAAGAGGTAGGATCGCAGGCTGTTGTGCCCATGTGAGACTGTACTGTCTCTATAGGGCTGGGTGCGTGCGCCATCTTAGCCGCGGCTGCCGTTGTATAAGCTGAGGGCTGAACAATTGATTGTGGGAGCGCTCCATAAACTGATCCATGAGAGTCTCGCCAGGTACCGGAGATGGAGGGGGTGTCCCCGAGGTGTGCAGCGGGCTTTAAATGCACGTTTGGAGAGGTATGCAGCGGGAGCTTGCTCTGCCTACCTCCTCCTCATGTGGTGCCGGAACCGGAAGTCTTGTTATTTTTGGAACTATTCCTGAGTGATGTAGTGATGTTCATCACAGAATCATTACTGTTTTTAATGCAGTGCAGTCTGAGGGCCTGAAGATCACAGGCATCCAATACAGTATTTAGGCCCTGTCTCTTGCGCACAGAGAAGTCTTTGCAATTTTACATTGAGGAACAAATGATTCAACACATTTTAGATGCAGTTTTTCACAGATTGGTGAACCTCTGACCATCTTTACTTCTGAGACAATCTGACTTTCTAAGATGCTCTTTTTATGCCCAATCATGTTACTGACCAGTTGCCAATTAACCTAATTAGTTGCAAACTGTTCTTACAGTTCTTCCTTGTTAGTACCACTTACTTTGCCAACCACTGTCACAGACCACTGCCCTACTGACACAGATCACTGCCCTACTGAAGTCAGCCACTAACCTACTGACAAAGTTTACTGCTTTACTGACACAGACCACTGCCCTACTGACATAGGCCACAGCCCTACTGACACCAGCCACTGCCCTTCTGACACAGTGCACTGCCCTACTGACACCAGCCACTGCCCTCTTGACACCAGACACTGCTCTATTTACACCAGCCACTGCCCCACTGACTCAGTCCACTGCTCTAACACAGTTCATTGCTCTACTGACAAAGTGCACTGCCCTACTGACACCAACTACTGCCCTACTGACACCAGCCACTGCCTTACTGCCACCAGCCACTGCTCTACTTACATCAGCCACTGCCCTACTGACACAGACCACTGCTCTACTGACACAGTCCACTACCCTTCTGACACCAGCCACTGCCTTACTGTCACCAGCCACTGCTCTACTTACACCAGTCCACTGCTCTAATGACACAGTCCAGTGCCCTACTGACACAGTCCACTGCCCTACTGAAGCCAGCCATTGCTCTAATGACACAGTCCAGTGCCCTACTGACAGTCCACTGCCCTACTGAAGCCAGGCATTGCTCTGACACAGTCTACTGCTCTACTGACACAGTCCACTGCCCTACTGAAGCCAGCCATTGCTCTGACACATTCTACTGCTCTACTGACACAGTCCACTGCCCTACTGACACAGTCCACTGCCTTACTGTCACCAGTCCCCTGCTCTACTGACACAGACAACTGCCTTACTGACACAGACCACTGCCCTACTGACACAGACCACTGCCCTATTGACACAGACCACTGCCCCACTGACACCAGCCACTGCCTTACTGTCACCAGCCACTGCTCTACTTACACCAGTCCACTGCTCTACTGACACAGTCCACTGCCCTACTGACACCAACTACTGCCCTACTGACACCAGCCACTGCCTTACTGCCACCAGCCACTGCTCTACTTACATCAGCCACTGCCCTACTGACACAGACCACTGCTCTACTGACACAGTCCACTACCCTTCTGACACCAGCCACTGCCTTACTGTCACCAGCCACTGCTCTACTTACACCAGTCCACTGCTCTAATGACACAGTCCAGTGCCCTACTGACACAGTCCACTGCCCTACTGAAGCCAGCCATTGCTATAATGACACAGTCCAGTGCCCTACTGACAGTCCACTGCCCTACTGAAGCCAGGCATTGCTCTGACACAGTCTACTGCTCTACTGACACAGTCCACTGCCCTACTGAAGCCAGCCATTGCTCTGACACATTCTACTGCTCTACTGACACAGTCTACTGCCCTACTGACACAGTCCACTGCCTTACTGTCACCAGTCCCCTGCTCTACTGACACAGACAACTGCCTTACTGACACAGACCACTGCCCTACTGACACAGACCACTGCCCCACTGACACCAGCCACTGCCTTACTGTCACCAGCCACTGCTCTACTTACACCAGTCCACTGCTCTACTGACACAGTCCACTGCCCTACTGACACAGTCCACTGCCCTGATGCCAGCCATTGCCCTACTGACACATTCCACTACTCTACTGACACAGTCCACTGCCCTACTGACACAGTCCACAGCTTACTGTCACCAGTCCCCTGCTCTACTGACACAGACCACTGCCCTATTGAAACAGTCCACTGCCCTACTGATGTCAGCCACTCCCCTACTGACACAGACCACTGCCCTACTGACATAGGCCACTGCCCTACTGACATAGGCCACAACCCTACTGGCGCCGTCCACTGCCCTACTGGCACAATCCCCTGCTCTACTGACACAGTCCACTTCCCTACTGACAGCAGCCACTGCCCTCTTGACACAGTCCACTGCCCTTCTGAAACCAGACACTGCTCTACTTACACCAGCCACTGCCCTACTGACTCAGTCCACTGCTCTACTGACACAGTCCATTGCTCTATTGACAAAGTCCACTGCCCTACTGATACCAGCTACTGCCCTACTGATACCAGCTACTGCCCTACTGATACCAGCTACTGCCCTACTGACACCAGCCACTGCCTTACTGTCTCTAGCCACTGCTCTACTGACACCAGCCACTGCTCTACTGACACATTCCACTGCTCTACTGACACAGTCCACTGCCTTACTGTCACCAGCCACTGCCTTACTGACACAGACCACTGCCTTACTGTCTCCAGCCCCTGCCCTACTGACACCAGCCACTGCCCTACTGACACAGTCCACTGCCCTACTGACACCAGCCACTGTGCTACTGACACAGTCCACTGCCCTATTGATGTCAGCCACTGCCCTACTGACATAAGCCACTGCCATACTGACACAGCCCACTGCCTTACTGTCTCCAGCCCCTGCCCTACTGACACCAGCCACTGCCCTACTGACACAGTCCACTGCCCTACTGACACCAGCCACTGTGCTACTGACACAGGCCACTGCTCTATTGACGTCATCCACTGCCCTACTGACATAAGCCACTGCCATACTGACACAGCCCACTGCCTTACTGTCACCAGCCCCTGCGTTTCTGTCACCAGCCACTGCCCTACTGACAACAGCCACTGTCCTACTGACACGGGCCACTGCCCTCTTGACACGGGCCACTGCCCTGTTGACACGGGTCACTACCCTACTGACACAGGCCACTGCCCTATTGACGTCAGCCACTGCCCTACTGACACTGGCCACTTGCACTATTGACACCGGCCACTGCCATATTGACATCAGCCACTGCCCTTCTGACACAGACCACTGCCCTACTGACACCAGTCACGGCCCTACTGACACAGTCCACTGCCCTATTGACGTCAGCCACTGCCATACTGACACTGGCCACTGCCCTATTGACGTCGGTCACTGCCCTATTGACACCGGCCACTGCTCTAGTGACTGACACCGTCCACTGCTCTACTCAAACCATGGGCCAGGGGGCGCGCCAAACTAAGTCTTTGCCCCGGGTGAAGAAATGTCTAGCTTCGCCCCTGACATCTGGTCTCCTCAGTTCCCAGATGTTTACAGAGTGTTTCTAAAAGAAGAGGGGATGCTACACCGCGTTAAACTTTGTCCTGTCCCAACTTTTTTGAGACGTGTTGCTGCCATCAATATCAAAATACACTTTTTTTTAATTTAAATGCTGCATTTTTTTCAGTTTAATCTTTTGATATGTTTTCTATATATTCTATTGTGAAAAAAAATAGGGGTTTATGAGATTTCTAAATTATTGCATTCTGTTTTTATGTACATTTTACACAGCATCCCAACGTTTTTAAAATTGGGGTTGTATTGACCTTCAGGCTTTAGAAACCCCAACTTTATTGCTGGTATTATGCTCTTTGGCGAAGTCTTGTAGCCTACACCATAGCCCCAATCTCTTTAGGCAATCTAATGAGAATTTTACCAGGTTTTCGAAAAATGTATTCTACCCGATCATAGATCACTCTATGAAACTCTGAGATAATGTCAAATATTCCAGCAGACCTCTTCCTTTTCCATCATTTTCCCTTAAACCTCCATTTTAGGGAGTTCTTTTTTTCATCCTAATCTGAATATCCCAAACAACTTAAAATGGTGGCTAAAAGAAAAGCTCCAAATATTTATAAAACAATCCCTGTGCTAATCATGTAAAATATCTTGTATCTGTGATAAAAAATAAATAAAAAAAACAAATAGCTGCTACCACTACATTCAGTGCAAACACCACACCGTTAATGAATTAATGAATACAACTCAAATCATAAAAGTGAAGTACTCTAAGGTAAAATGTATATAATAGATAACCACAATCCCTCAAAGTATAAAACAATATGTGGTGTGAAAAATTATATATATATATATATATATATATATATATATATATATATATATATATATATATGTATATATATTGTAGCAGAGCGTCCCAGAGAGAGCCAGGAAAAGTCCTGTTCGGGGTTTATACATCTCCCAGGCTGCTCTCATACACGTTCAGGGATCTCTGATCCATGGTCCAGTTCAGGTCTTGGTCCTCACCCCCAGGCTAATTTAAGCTCACCTGAGCAGGCAGCCTTTGCTCTTGGCCTGGGAACCTCAGACAACTTCTGAGTAGGAGAGCAAAAGGTTGGTGGAAGCTATTAAGCTCTGACTGTGGAAGCTGACAAGCTGTAGGCTTGCTCAGCCTGATAGTTAGGATCTGTAAATATCGTTTAGTTAGTGCCGAGACACGGCTAGGTTTTGTTTTGGCTATTTTTTGTTCCTATTTGTTTTTGGAACACTACAGCACCTGTATATAGACTTGTATATATCACAAATAAACACCGCACTGTTTGTCACTACTTCACTGGATTTGGTATCTGTGCCTGAAAGACTGCTCATCCCAGGGAGCTTTGTACCTGCTACCTGTCCCCCAGGTTACATATGGTGGAGACTACGACCAGCTGTAGTAAGTTACTACTTAAAAGGCCAGTGCCTAGAGTGACTAAAAATGGAGGAAATCCTAAAACAATTGGTGATATCCAATGCTGCACAGCAGCAAGTAAGCGCTACACAGCAGCAAACAAACGCTATCGCACAGGAGCAAACCAAGGCACTGTGCCAACAGATTGGTGCTGTACAGGAGCTATCGCAGAGGCTGTTTGAACAGCTGGCCACTGATGCAAAAGTGGATAGGAAAACCCTGGCTGGGGTTGTGGAGATGCTGGCATAGTGGTCACCTGCTAAAGTTGATGTTGTTGGAGACAAGCCCTCAGCCATCCATGTGGGTCGCTTTCTTTCTAAGATGACTGCAGATGATGATCCAGAGGCCTTTCTCCTAACATTTGAACGGACCGCTGAGAGGGAAGGTTGGCCAAAAACCCAGTGGGCAGGACTGGTCGCCCCCTTGCTGTCTGGAGAATTGCAGAAGGCCTACTATGATTTGGAGTCAGCAGAAGCAGGAGACTATGAAAAGGTCAAGCGGGAAATCCTAGCGCGACTTGGTGTCACCTTGGCAGTTTCGAGCACAGCGGGTCCACAGCTGGTTCTTCTAAGACGAGAGGCCCCCAAGATCGCTGATGTTTGACCTAATTCACTTAGTGAGGAAATGGCTACAGCTGGAGTCCCTGTCTGGGCCACAAATAGTGGAGCGTGTGGTCATGGACCGGTTCCTGAGGTCACTACCAATTCCCTTGCAGAAGTGGGTGAGTCAAGGAGACCCCAGCTCGGCGGACAACCTCGTGGAACTCGTTGAAAGGTACTTTGCTGCAGAGAGCCTGGTCACCACCCCTACAGCCGCACGGACTTTCCACCCAAAGCCACGGTCTCCCCAGGCAACCAGTAAGACTGTTCCAGGGGAAGTGGGTGGTAAGCATGGCAAGGAAATAGAGGGGAGGATTTTTGGTGCCAGGACTGAAGTTTGGCATCCCAAACAAGGGAAGCTACTGCCTGTCAGCAAACCAAACTGGGGAAACATCAGGTGTTTTCGTTGCCAAGAACTGGGACATGTTGCAGCAAACTGTCCATTGACAGATGACCCAATGCAGTGTGATCTATCTATTAGAAGGCAGTCTATGTTTGCTGCTGTTTCATGCGCTGCAGCATCAAATATGGGAAAACACATGTGCCAAATGACTGTTAATAATAAGCCTATTACGGCCTTGCTGGACTCTGGAAGTCTAGTGACTTTGGTTACAGCTGAGATGGTTGAAACTGTGAATTTGCATGCTAAAAAAGTTGCTGTGATCTGTGTACATGAGGATACCCGCGAGTATCCTATAGCCACTGTTCAGTTTAAAACTGGTACGATGACCCATCCGGTCGGACTTGTGCCCCACTTGGAGCACGAGGCCATCGTCGGTAGGGACTTCCCTAAGTTTTGGGAACTGTGGGATCGTCCCGACCTGGTCGCAGTAGCTGACTCAGTGACAGAGCCAGAACTCCTGGCGCTACTGACAATGTGGGTTCAGGGGACTCTTCTCAGTGTTCCCCGGGTTTTCCTTTCTCAGTTATGGCAGGAGAGCTGGAGAAGCTTGAGGAGGTCCCCACAACCAGTGGAGCTGGACAGCCATCTGCTGAATCTGAGCCTATGTTGGAGTTTGCTACCCTTAATGTGCGCAAGGAAAATTTGAGAAAAGACCCAACCCTTGCCAGGGCCGGGGAAATTGTAATAGTGATTAATGATGTACCTGTCGAATCAGGGGATAGGCTCTGTTTTCCTTATTTCAGCAGCAATGAGGATTTACTGTATCGTGTAGGTAAAAAAAAAATGATGAAGTGGTTGAACAGTTGGTGGTCCCTAAGCCATACAGACGGGTGTTGTTGGAACTTGCCCATGGGCACTTGCTAGGAGGTCATTTAGGGGTTGAGAAAACTACTGAAAGGGTGTTGCGCAGGTTTTATTGGCCCGGGATACAGAAGGATATTGAGAATTATTGTCAATCCTGTCCTGTGTGTCAGATGTCAGCCCCACTACAGCACTGCCGAAGTCCTTTAGTGCCCTTGCCCATTATTGAAGTGCCCTTTGAGAGGATTGCCATGCACCTTGTGGGTCCACTCCCCAAGTCTGCCCGAAGTCATCAGCATATCCATGTAATCATGGATTATGCTACCCGCTACCCAGAGGCCATTCCCTTACGCACCGCGTCTGCTAAAAACATTGCCAAAGAGCTGTTTATGGTGTTCAGTCGTGTTGGAATGCCTAAAAAAGTCCTTACAGACCAGGGCACCCCATTTATGTCACGAATAACTAGAGAGCTGTGCAAGTTATTTAAGGTGACGCAATTGCAAACCTCGGTGTACCATCCTCAAATGGATGGCTTGGTGGAACGCTTCAATAAGACATTAAAGAGCATGTTAAAAAAGGTTGTTGACAAGGATGAGAAAAACTGGGACTTCCTGATACCATACTTGATGTTTGCCATCAGGGAGGTTCCCCAGTCCTCCACGGGGTACTCTCCATTTGAGTTGCTTTATGGGAGACACCCTCGGGGACTCTTGGACATAGCCAAAGAAACTTGGGAGGGGGAGCAGACACCCCATAAAAGTGTCATTGAGCATATCGCTCAAATGCAGGACAGGATTGCAGCAATCATGCCGATGGTAAAAGAACACTTACTGCAGGTCCAAGCAGCTCAACAGAGGATATACAACAGGGGGGCCCAACTCCGTGTTTTCTCACCTGGTGACAGGGTCCTGGTGTTAGTTCCCACTGTTGAGAGCAAGTTCCTGGCTAAGTGGCAGGGTCTCTTTGAAGTAATAGAAAGAGTTGGGGAGGTCAATTACAAAGTATATCAACCAGGAAAAAGGAAGCCAGAACAGATTTACCACATAAACCTGTTAAAACCCTGGAAGGATAGACTGGCGTTAACTGCGAGGTCCCTCCCGGTAACGCCTAAGGGTGCTGAGTCCCCTCTGATCCCCGAGGTCACAATTCCAGACACCCTGTCATATTCCCAAAAGCAGGAAACTAGAGAATTCCTGATAAGAAATAGAGAGAAATTTTCAGAGTTACCTGGCACGACTTCAGCAGTTTAGCATGATATTGTTACTGTACCTGGGGTCCATGTCAAGCTCAAACTGTACCGAATTCCTGAAGCGAGGAGAAAGGACATCAGCAAGGAAGTTAAAAGAATGTTGGAGCCAGATGTCATTGAGGAATCCAATAGTGACTGTCTAGTCCCATCGTGTTAGTCCCAAAACCAGATGGCACTTGGAGGTTCTGTAATGACTTCAGGAAGCTTAATGCAGTGACAAAGTTTGACACGTACCCAATGCCCAGAGTGGAGGAACTTATAGACCGACTTGGCAAGGCTCGCTATCTGATCACTTTGGACTTGACAAAAGGTTATTGGCAAATAACCCTGACTGGTAGTGCCAAAGAGAAGACTGCATTTGTGACCCCAGAGGGCTCCTTTCAATATAAAAAAATGCCTTTTGGTTTGCAAAATGCCCCCCCCGACATTTCAGAGGGCCATGGACAGGACTCTAAGACCCCACCGACAATATGCAGCAGCATATCTAGATGAAATAGTGGTACATAGCACTGACTGGGAGTCTCACTTGCCCCGTGTCCAGGCTGTCCTTGATTCCCTCTTCAAAGAAGGTTTTATGGCAAATCCAAGGTTTTATTTGGGCTACACTATTGGCCGTGGTGTCATAAAACCTCAAGTGAATAAAATGGAAGCCATCCAGGAATGGCCACGTCCTGCAAACAAGAAGCAGGTCAGGGCCTTTCTTGGCATTGCGGGGTATTATAGAAGATTTATCCCAAATTTTGCAACTATAGCTGCCCCACTGACAGACCTTTCGAAAGGGAAAGACTCTGTAATGGTGAAATGGTCCTCAGTAGCAGAGGAATCTTTCCAAGTCCTGAAGAAGGCTCTTTGTGCACAGCCAGTACTGTACTCCCCCGATTTCTCCAAAGATTTTTTGGTTCAGACGGATGCGTCTGATGTTGGTATCGGGGCAGTACTATCACAGGTACACAATGGGGAAGAACACCCTGTGGTGTACCTAAGCAGAAAGCTCAATGAACATGAGAAAAGGTATGCAGTCATTGAAAAGGAGTGTTTAGCCATAAAGTGGGCCGTGGACGCGCTCAGGTACTATTTGTTAGGGCGCCAGTTTGAGTTAATAACTGACCATGCTCCCCTGAAATGGATGGCCCAAAAGAAGGAGACTAATAGACGAGTGAACGGGTGGTTTTTGGCTCTACAGGATTACTCATTCACTGTAAAACACAGGCCAGGTGCTGAGATGGGGACTGTAGATGCCCTGTCTCGTGTTCACTCCTGTTGGGCTACTGGTGTTCCAACCCTGGGGTTGAAACAAGGGGGGAGGATATGTAGCAGAGCATCCCAGAGAGAGCCAGGAAAAGTCCTGTTCGGGGTTTATACATCTCCCAGGCTCCTCTCATACACGTTCAGGGATCTCTGATCCATGGTCCAGTTCAGGTCTTGGTCCTCTCCCCCAGGCTAATTTAAGCTCACCTGAGCAGACAGCCTTTGCTCTTGGCCTGGGAACCTCAGACAACTTCTGTGTAGGAGAGCAAAAGGTTGGTGGAAGCTATTAAGCTCTGAATGTGGAAGCTGACAAGCTGTAGGCTTGCTCAGCCTGGTAGTTAGGATCTGTAAATATCGTTTAGTTAGTGCCGAGACACGGCTAGGTTTTGTTTTGGCTATTTTTGTTCCTATTTGTTTTAGGAACACTGTACAGCACCTGTATATAGACTTGTATATATCACAAATAAACACCGCACTGTTTGTCACTACTTCACTGGATTTGGTATCTGTGCCTGAAAGACTGCTCATCCCAGGGAGCTTTGTACCTGCTACCTGTCCCCCAGGTTACAATATATATATATATATATATATATATATATATATATATATATATATATATATATAGACACGCTGTGTATACAAAATTCTGTGTAATCAAATGGTACTGGTGCAAAATAAAAATCACTGTCCAGGTGTCATCAATAGTGCAAAGATAGTGAAAAAATAGTCCATTGTTAAGAAGACCTTGAGAAAGCCAGGATTGGCACAACAAGTCAACACGAGACTTGGCGGATGCATTGTCAGATGCCGTGTCATTAACACCCGATGTTGTTTGATGTAAGTACCGGTATTTATCTATTTATTTATGCAACTATTTATCTATTTAAATGTGAGTGGATCTTTTTTCAAGATACAGTTTTTAGTGGTCTACATATTAGTCTCTTTTAAATCTTTACATTAATTTACCTGTTGGAGGAGTGGAGGGGATATCCATAAGAACTGGGAACTTTGCTGGCATCTCTGTATGCAAAGCTTGTCTGACCCTTATGACAGCGTTTGGGTGCACACATTAAGGTGAGAAGATATCCACAGGGGGTCCTGGTGGTGAGCACACTGATGGTAAAGTGTGTGCATATAGAGAAGATTTTGAATGTTTTTTGACACACAATTTTAGTAACATTTGGGACTTGTTTTTAACAATGGAATCTTTGCATTATTGATGACACCTGGACAGTGATTTTTATTTAGCATCAGTGTTATTTGACTACACAGAATTGTGTTTGTGTGAGATATATATATATATATATATATATATATATATATATATATATATATACACACACATACATACAGTATCTCACAAAAGTGAGTACACCCCTCACATTTTTATAAATATTTTATTATATATTTTCATGTGAGAACACTGAAGAAATGGCACTTTGCTACAATGTAAAGTAGTGAGTGTACAGCTTGTATAACAGTTTAAATTTGCTGTCCTCTCAGAATAACTCAACACACAACCAATCATTTCTAAACCACTGGCGACAAAAGTAAATACACTCCTAAGTGAAAATGTCCAAATTGGGCCCAAAGTGGCAATATTTTGTGTGGCCACCATTATTTTCCAGCACTGCCTTAACCCTCTTGGGCATGGAGTTCACCAGAGCTTCACAGGTTGCCACTGGAGTCCTCTTCCACTCCTCCATGACGACATCATGGAGCTGGTGGATGTTAGAGACCCTGCGCTCCTCCACCTTCCGTTTGAGGATGCCCCGCAGATCCAGACAGAGGGCACAACAGAAAACAGCATGAACAAGCTAATGCCCAATGCCACCGCTTAACCTTGCTCTTGATACTTCTAGTCAGCAAACTTTGCTCTTCAGCAGACTGGCATGCACTGCCCTCTTTAGTGCCAACATTCACTCACTGTCTCTTCAGATTAATGCTTTCTTTATGGCAATCAAAAAACAGTTTATTAATTTCATATTCAATATCTCTGCAGTGCTGTGCATATACAGAACTTTACAAAAATTAAGTTACAAAGTTAGTTATACACAAGCAAACAGTTATTAAAAATAAAAGGGCTAAAAATTGCAGAAAAGTTTCCCAAGGTTGCTTTCTTGTCCAAGAGTTGGGTGAAAAAAGAATCACACTACAACAGCAATTTAGGGCGATGTATTGGTCTCAGACCTTAACTATATACTTTTGAAATCAAAGTTTAGGTAATATCTTTGCCTGTCTATTGAGATGGGGAGGCCTGTTGTTGCATTACTTAATTTGCAGAGATAGAATTGGATTTAGCCAAAGCTTTAAACACTCATTGCAGATAAAGCTACATTTTTTTCTTAAACAACTGGTCTGCCTAACCACTCCAGTCTATAGGCATTTTCTCCCTAAAAACCAAATGACAGTGCCAAAATTATTATTTTTGTTTGTAATCTATTCTAATATATTATACATCATTTTACATGGGGCAGACAAGGCTTTACATTTCATAGCAGATTTTAATACAGTTTTTTATTTTAGAAGAAGCAGTAAAAAATTGAAAAAAAAAAGCAAATTTTTTGATGTTTGTGATTGCTAAAAATTCAAATGCCACTGTGTTTACTTATGTGAACAATTAATATCTACTTTACAAAGAAACAATCTTCAAGTCAGTTCCTTGCTTCCACTTCCCAACTCTTGGGAATCACACTGAAATCCACAGAACACTTAGCAAAGAATGGAATAAAGAAAATAGGGCACACCAGCCATGTGCATTATCCTTTAGTACATTTATTTGTAAAACCAGATTAAAAACTACTCACAAACATGTGAAGTAATTTGTTAATTTGTGAATGTAATTTGTTTTGTAAAAAGCCTCCAAATGGTGGCAGTCAATCTAGGTACACTCTGAGGAAGAAGGTATATCTTCGAAACATGTCAGCCAGAAGTGATCGTTAAGTCCTCTTCTTCACCATCTGGAGACTGTGGAGGCTTTTTACAAAACAAATTAAATTCTCGTTTGTGAGTAGTTTTTACCTCACAACCTCACAGATGCAAGTACACAACTATTTATCTTCCTTGACTGCCTTTCATATTTTTTTATCTCACATTTCCCAGTCTATATATATATATATATATATATATATATATATATATATATATATATCTCTATCTATCTATCTATCTATCTATCTATCTATCTATCTATCTATCTATCTATCTATCTATCTATCTATCTATCTATCTATCTATCTATCTATCTATATATATATAGTCTATACACTATATAGAATCTTTTCTGAGGCCTTTTGCTCTTCTTTTTTATGTTCTCCTTATTTGGGGATATTCCAATCCTTTGTGAGCATTTGACACTCTTGCAATAAACACCAATGTCATCTAAATCAGGGGTACCCAACCCCCTGGCTGTGGACCGGTACTGGTCCGTAGCCTGTTGCTGACCAGGCAGCATAGCAAGAGATGAGCGGCAACTGCGGTCTGCACAGGGCTATTACAGACCACGGTCGCCGCTTACCTCCTGCTGTACGGCCATGCCCATGTGTCCTCTCCTGGCTCCTCTGCCCGCCCAACAATGTCTGTTGCCTATCAGCAGGGCAGGGGGTATGAGGAGCTGCAGATCGGAATGGAGAGCTCCTCTCGCCCCCTGCCCTTCTGATAGCATGACATCATCGGAAGGACTGGCGGACAGTGCCCCTTTACAGTGCAGTCCCCTTTATATCACAGTGCCCCCTTTACATCACAGCCCCCCTTTACATTGCAGTGCAGTCCCCTTTATATCACAGTACCCCCTTTACAGTGGAGTCCCTTTATATCACAGCCCCCCTTTACATTACAGTGCCCCCTTTACAAAGCAGTCCCCGTTACATTAATGTAAAGGGGCACTGTAATGTAAAGAGGGGCTGTGATGTGAAGGGAAACTGAGGACACTGTGGGACTTCTTTAAAGGGGGACTGTGATATAAAGGGGGGCTGTGCTGCAAAGGGGGGTTGTGGTGTGAAGGGGACTGAGGACAGACTTCATGAATATCCCATCCCCGCTGAACCCTTCCAACACAACCACTATCCTCCCCCAGCATGACGAATCCCCCCTCCTCCCGGTCCCTAGGTGTGGAAGAGGTATCGATAGCTGGAAACACCAACCTGCAAATGCACCTGGACGCACCACAGCCAATGATTCCTGGTGCCATTTTAAAACTGGACATATATCCGCTGTCCTTAAAATGGCATCCAAGGCTAAAAAATAAGAGAATTAGGCTTTATACAAGATATATCAGTGAACCTCAGTTTGAAAAGCATGCTAAGCTTTCCACTAAGAAAGCCCAGATTTTGTATAATGGAACTATGACACAGTATAATATAATCTTTCTTCTTTGTCAAATCTTTTTTACAAAACGAGCAGTTTTGAAGTGCCAGAATGCTAGTTTATATATTTGGAGCTTGTCATCTCCTGACTGCAAGTGCTAATTGTGCAATATTCATTAGCAACAAACAAAAAATGTTTCTTTGTTTATTAATTAATAACATCAATACAAAAAAGATGTAAAAGGGGTACCCTATGCATTTGTTCTAATTCTTGCTTCTCTTGTAAAGAAAAGGACTTATTATGGAAGATTTTCTGGCTTCTTCCTACTGTGTGCTCTGATTAGACAGTGTGTAAGTATAGATACCTTGCTGAGAGCCGCCACTCGCTGTGCCAGCTGAGCTTCAATCTCTGGGAGAGTCTCTGCTTTCTGCAGGGTCTGCTGTAATTTCTGTTTGGCGTCCTCTAGCCACTCTTGCAGCTGCCGGTTCTTCTCTTCACTCTGTGGCAGGAGGCATAAGTCAACAATGTTAAAAATGATCAGTCAATAGCAACCAAGGCACAACTCAGCCTTAAAGGATCACTATTAATAATTAATAATTGATTAATTTTTTTTTTTTTTAAATAACAAACATGTTATACTTACCTCCACTGTGCAGCTCGTTTTGCACAGAGTGGCCCCGAACCTGGTCTCCTGGGGTCCCTCGGCGGCTGTCTCGGCTCCCCCCCGCAAGGACTTAACACCTTAATGTGAGCTCCCTCGCATGGTGTTGAGTGCTTGCGGGCGCGGGGCATAGCCGCTCACTGTATCACTCGGCCCCGCTCTGCGTCAGTGGATGTGATTGACAGCAGTGCGAGCCAATGGCTGCGCTGCTTTCAATCCATCCACTGTAATCAATCGACGGCCAGGCTGAGTGGTGAAGAGAATGCCGGGAGCGAGCGCAGAACTTTCGAGGGTTCAGGTAAGTAAAACGGGGGGCTGGGGGGGCGGTATTGTCTGATGTTTTTTCACCTTAGTGCATAGAACCTTTACAACCTTTTACCTTTACAACCCCTTTAAAAGCCACACTGGTTACCAGATGCTCTTTGTTATCTGTTGCAATGTACAATCTCTGTCATTTACTTTTTCAGTAAGCCAATTTAGATTAATAGCCCAGAAACTCAGGGCCCATAATGGAATGACCAAAAACAGCAACCAATGACCAGGAACTCAAAATCTCATGTATAGCTGCAGCCCAATCTCCTAGTTATAAAATTAGTGGCTACATCTGCTGTGAGCAATCTTCTGCCTTTAAAGCAGAATTCGGGGTTTGATCAAACTCATTTTAAAACTGCTTCCCCACCCTTTAACACTTATATTAACTATCCTGTTGAATATAGATGCATATATATATATATACCTATTCTCAGGCCGCTCTGGTCTGGTCATGTGATCTCCCCTATGTCAGCCAGAACTGGCTCCAGGGGAGAAGAGAGAGCACTCCAACAAAATCTGGAATGCCTGAGAGGTCATGTCACCCATAGGCTTAAGTAAAGTAAAAAATAAGGGGTTGCGCTAATAACCAAATTCATCAATATAGTAGCTATAGTGAAGATAATTGAATCTTAACTGTGAATAAATCAAAAATATTGTGCAAACATAACATGTGAAATACATTCATCAAATAAGGCCATCAAAAATGATATCTTAGTGAGTCCCGAAAATCATCAAGGAAACCCAACAAAAGTCCAAGTGATGTTTGCAATTAATCCGTGACAGTGAAGGATCCACCACCAAAAAAATAGAAGGGGTAGCTCCTTACCAGATAGCCGTGACCCCCCACTACAGAGGATCACAGCAAGCAGAAATCTTTACAAGCCAGAGTTAGGAACTTCCCACGATATCCACTAGAGGTCCTCTCACCATCAGTCACCGCAATAAGCCCATGGCAGCGGTCCCATAAAACACAGAGGAAGCTCACATAGTGTAAAACAAACCAACATGGCGGCAGCAAGCCAAGCGCTCACATCTGAAGGCCTTCAGATGTGAGCGCTTGGCTTGCTGCCGCCATGTTGGTTTGTTTTACACTATGTGAGCTTCCTCTGTGTTTTATGGGATCGCTGCCATGGGCTTATTGCGGTGACCGATGGTGAGAGGACCTCTAGTGGATATCGTGGGAAGTTCCTAACTCTGGCTTGTAAAGATTTCTGCTTGCTGTGATCCTCTGTAGTGGGGGGTCACGGCTATCTGGTAAGGAGCTACCCCTTCTATTTTTTTGGTGGTGGATCCTTCACTGTCACGGATTAATTGCAAACATCACTTGGACTTTTGTTGGGTTTCCTTGATGATTTTCGGGACTCACTAAGATATCATTTTTGATGGCCTTATTTGATGAATGTATTTCACATGTTATGTTTGCACAATATTTTTGATTTATTCACAGTTAAGATTCAATTATCTTCACTATAGCTACTATATTGATGAATTTGGTTATTAGCGCAACCCCTTATTTTTTACTTTACTTATCCACAATTGATGTTTGTTGTGGGGTTTGCAGCTTTTCGCATTATAGAACACTTTGGTTTATAGCGCGGTTTTTTTAATTTTCCACCCATAGGCTTACTATGGGCCTTCCACTGTCTGAGGCCTCTGCTAGCCTAGACAGGGAAGCCAATCACATGACCGAACAGGAGCAAATTGAAAATAGGTACGCATATATTGTACATCAGCTTTCTCAACCCTTGAAATAACTTTCCAGTCTCAGGGAACCCCTGCTAAAAATGACTTGATCTACAAATCATGATACACTAGTGTGATGGTTAGTGGGAAGATTGCACTTGTGGTGATTGGAAAGAATTTCCTCCTTACAGATAGCTAAAAATATCAGTGGTGTTAGTGGGCATTTATCTGAGAAGCAGAAATTGCTCATTGATCAAAGATCAAAGGAACCTCTGGAGGAACCCTGGTTAAGAAACCATGCTGTACATCTTTCTTCCACAGGGTAGTGAATATACAGTAGGTGTTAGAAGGGGGTGGGAGCAGTTTCAGGATTAGTTAGATCGATTGCAGAATTTCACTTTAAGCAGTCCGATAATGCTTCTTAACCAAAGAGTGAAGCATCATGGGAGAATCAGCAAAAATAAAATAAAAGAAAGAAAGCAAGAAAATGGCAAGAAACAACATATCTGAGGCTTATACAATAAGGGGTATATTTTTAGAGCAGTTAATATCACTTTCACTAAACACTGCAGGTTAATCTTCCAGGTGCATGTTTATTTTAAATGACTGATGATTGAATTACCACCAGTAAATATTTGGTGAAAGTCACATCACCTTTTTTTAAATATACCCCTAAGATAAAAGTTGTGTCAACACCAGTGTGTATTTTCTGTTCTGGGTCTCCACTTTTTTGTCACTGATCTCCCAGATTCTACTGGTATACAAAGTTTCTGCACAGCTATAACAACCCAAACTTTGTTATCATTAGGATATGGGGCCCTTTTACTCCCATGAATATGCAGTAACCCACATTTATAATATGTTATTTCATGTGTTTTCACATAGTGAAATTTTTACCACAATTATGAAGTCCATTTTTTTTCCAATGTGTTAAAGTGATTTTAAACCCAAAACAAAAAATTTAATATATTATATATATTTAGATATATTAACAAATTGAAGCACCACGGGTGCTGTTTCTGTTTGTTGCATGTAGAGTGTCATTTTCCACATGTTGTCATGTTACAAACAAAAATTTGAATATATTTTATTGGGATTTTATGTGATAGACCAACACAAAGTGCCACAAAATTGTGAAGTGGAAGGAAAACCTTTCGCTGCAATTACAGCTGCAAGTCTTTTTGGGTGTTCTCTACCAGCTTTGCACATCCAGAGAGAAATTTTTTCCCATTCTTCTTAGAAAAATAGCTCTGTCAGATTGGATGGAGAGCATCTGTGAATAGTAATTTTCAAGTCACAGACTCTTAATTGGATTTAGGTTTGGACTTTGACCGTGCCATTCTAACACATGAATATGCTTTGATCTATACCATTCCATTGTAGCTCTGGCTGTATATTTAGGGGAGTTGTCCTGCCGGAAGGTGAACCTCTGCCCCAGTCTCAAGTATTTTGCAGATTCTAACAGGTTTTCTTCTAAGATTGCCATGTATTTGGCTCTATCAATCTTCCCATCAACTCTGACCAGCTTCCCTGTCCCTGCTGAAGTAAAGCATCCTCACGACATGATGCTGCCACCATCATGTTACACGGTGGGGATGGTGTGTTCAGGGTGACGTGTAGTGTTAGTTTTCCGTCACACATAGCGTTTTGCTTTTAGGCCAACAAGTTACATTTTGGCCTCATCTGACCAGAGCACCTTCTTCCACATGTTTGCTGTGTCCCCCACATGGCTTCTCGCAAACTGCAAACAAGACTTCTTATGGCTTTCTTTCAACAATGGCTTTCTTCTTGCCACTCTTCCATAAAAGCCAGATTTGTGGAGTGCCCTGTGGACAGAATCTCCAATCTAAGCTGTGGATCTCTGAAACTCCTCCAGAGTTACCATGGGCCTCTTGGCTGCTTCTCTGAATAATGCTCTCCTTTCCCTGCCTGTCAGTTTAGGTGAATAGCCATGTCTTGGTAGGTATGCAGTAGTGCCATATAAATAAACAGGAGGGAAAACCCTATACCCAAAACTAACTCCCCCAATCTCAGCGCTATGTATAAACAGGTCTTACAAAATTGCAATTAATAATATCTAGAATATAAATGTCAGGAGACGCAGGTCGCCTCTGTCCGCCGGGCTGCGGGGCACATGCGCAGCGGGCTAGTGTCGAGACGTGCACCCATTCGCGGCCCGATGGTGCGGCGCGCGCGGGTGCACGGCGGTCCCCGTGTGCGCGCCGTCGCCCGTGCGGGTGCCTGGTAGCGCGTCACGCTGACGCGCTCGCCGGGAGGTTACTTCAGATGACTCCAGCGCCCAGTCGGGATGCTGGTTTGTCGTCAGCTGCTCCTGTGTACCTGAGTCCTGAGAAGTTCCTTGTTCCTGTCTGCCTGATACCCCTGACCACTGCTCACCATAAGGATTACTCTGCCTGTTTGCCTGATACCCCTGACCTCTGCTTGTTAAACGGACTATTCTACCTGCCTGCCTGATACCCCTGACCTCTGCTTGTTAAACGGACTATTCTACCTGCCTGCCTGATACCCCTGACCTCTGCTTGTTAAACGGACTATTCTATTTGCCTGCCTGATACCCCTGATCTCTGCTTGTTAAACGGACTATTCTATGTGCCTGCTTGATACCCCTGACCTTGCTTGTTAAAGAGACACTCTACCTGCCTGCCTGATACCTCTGACCTTTGCTTGTTTAAAGATATCTCCGCCTGCCGGATACCCCGGTCCTAACCTCTGCCTGCCCTACGGACTTCCTGCTCTCAGTCTCCCGGTCCTGCACGGTACCCGCCGGTACCTTCCAATACCTACTGTGACTCCTAGTCAAACCTTTCTATATCCTGCAACTACCGGAAGCCCGTGCCTCCGCGTGCCTCTGATCCCCTGTATCACCCTCGGGGGTTTGGGTGCGCGTGGTCGTAAGGGCGAGCCGCTCTCGGCATCTCGGCCTCGGTGAGTATTGTCGTGGCAATAAAAAAATATGTACAAAAAACACAATTAAAAAAATAAGTACATTAAAGAGGAGATTTCCCTCAGCAGCCACTTAAAATCAATAGAATGGTATAAAATGTTGAAATTAAAAACCTCAATAGAGATCAGAAATAAAAACATTAAAGCAGCGCTTCTATCAGGCAGAAAAATTGTATCTGATAGATGGATTTGTATACAGATACTAGACTATAAATAAATAATAAAGAGTCTCTGATAAGTGTAAGTGGTATATCAGGCCATATATTCATAAGTGCACCGTTCACCAGACACTTCACCTCCGTGTGCTCCACACCCCCGCAAGGGGTTTGTACTCACCAGAACCTAGAGAAAAATAGGCACGAACACACATCTCACGGACTAGCTAGTAGATAGTAGATTTAGTAGATTTATTTACACACACAGTAAAAAGTTCAATAGCACATCGAAGTGGCAATCCAGCTATGGTAATGTAGCTCAAGATCTTTAAAGCAAAGAACCACAATCATCCACTGGCCCTGTGTTAATCCCGGACGGAGAGAAGTGTACATCAGTGGGGACAGTGAAGCCCTACATCCACCACTTCTTACTTCCTCCTTCCTGGTTGTAATCCTAGGGCTTTGGAGCGCACAACGTAGTGATGTAATTTCCGGTCGCCGTAAGGTCACACCCTGATGCTACGTTTCGTCATTACGACTTTCTCGAAGGGCGTGGCCTTACAGCTCAGCGTCCCGGTATTTAACTGAGGGACAGGCAATCAGTCTAAACTGAAGCTCCGCCCACAGCAAGCGAACAGGCTGGGATATTAACCCCGCTTGTAATGGTTAGTTAGAGGTGAAAGATCGGGCCGTTCTATCTTGCCAATAATAAGATTAGTGGACTAAAGATATTGAGCTACGGACTAATACAAACATAACACCCTAAAAATCTAAAAATCAATATCACAATACAAAAGACTTTTAATCACACCAATTAAATTGGAAATAAAGATTAAAAATAAGAATAAAAGGTCACACTAATATCCTTATTATGTGTACTCGCAAATTTGCATCAATCATATCCCCGCAATGTATGTTAAAAACTGTTTCAACATCATAATCTGAGATCAGTAAAAACATTACCTCATTAAAACTGACAATCTTATTAGGTAGTTACCCGTAATTGGTATAGGAACAGGAAAAAATAAAAAATACAAAAATTTAAGAATTATGGATAAAAGGAAATTCATAGTTGCATGAAAATTGTGTGTAGACACCCCAAGCGAAATTTAAACCAAAACATCTTAGAAAAAGGTGTAAAATTGAATTACAAGCCCAAAATAATGAGACGGAAGTCCTATCATAAAATGAACTAAAAGTGTAATAACAGATCACCCCATGTAAACCAGCATCATACTGTAATATTGGTTTAATAATTGCTAATGAAGCAATTAATATCTAATTCTATATTTAACCCGTTCGGGCTAAGGGTGTCTGTAAGAAAAATCCATTGAGTTTCCTTGGATTTCACCTAGGCGGGTCGATTACTCTTTTGACAATCAAATCCCCAAAGCTCTGTGCTTTGCGATAAATGAACTTCGGTTTCATAGGCAGAACAGTAGCTAGTGTTCTGTCTTAATGGAGTATGTGCCAGTGGCTATGGAATATATTCTCCACCTCTTTATATTGAGAGTGGAAAGAGGATATAAAGCCCCATTCATGGTCCACATTCGGATCAATTATGTTTCTATCCCTCAGGCACTGGTCAAGTGGTATAGTTCTTACCTCTTCTACAATCAAATCAAGCTGTTGTGGTATGTACCCCTTCTCAACAAATCTATTTTTTTAGGACCAATGCTTGTTGGTCAAAATCCTCCAACACGGAACAATTCCTCCTGACCCTTATCATTTGACCTTTAGGCACATTACGAAGCCACAGAGGGTGATGGCCACTGTGCAAAGGAAGGAAGCTGTTTCTATCCGTGGTTTTAAAGAAGACTTTTGTCTGTAGTTTATCTTTAACCCTGAATATCGTCACATCTAAAAAGTTTATTTGTTCGGTACTCCATTGGCTTGTTAACTTGATATTATGCGTGTTATCGTTCAGGTGATCCATATATTCTTTTAATGTGGATTCTGTACCTGCCCACAGTAATAACAGGTCGTCTATGTAGCGTCTGTAATAAAGGAGTTCTGGTCTCCTCTTATGGAACACTACCTTGTCTTCCCATTCACCCATAAAGAGGTTAGCTATGCTAGGTGCAAATTTTGCACCCATTGCTACACCTCTCTTCTGGGTGAAAAACCTATGGCCAAACCAGAAATAATTATGTGAAAGGCAAAACGCTAACGCATTCCTCAAGAACACTTTCTGCTGATGGGGTAGATCATCTCTTCTACTAAGCACCCAGTTGAGAGCCAATAGAGCGTCTTCGTGTTGTATAACTGTGTATAGACTGGTCACATCTGATGTGACCAGAAATACTTCTTCTCTACCCGTGAGATTAATCTCCTGTAATTCCTGTAGTAGGCTTTTTGTATCCTTCAGGTAAGCTTTTGTAGCAACAACACTTTTTTGCAGAAATGTATCTAAGTATTGGTCCAGTCTGGAAGTCACTGAGTCTATCCCATTAACTATGGGCCTTGGAGGAGGATTTAGCGCATCCTTATGGATTTTTGGGAGGGTATATATAGTGGGAGTTCTACTACTACTGGGGATGAGGTATCATTTTTCTTTACTAGTTAAGACATGTGACTGGTAACCAGATTCAATCAAAGCTTGCAATTCTGCTCTATATTGTAATGTGGGGTCTCTGTCTAAATTTAAATACGTGTCTCTATCTGACAAAAAGTCCTCCAATTGAGTAGTGTAGTAGTCTTTGGACAAAATGACAACCCCCCTCCCTTATCCGCTGGTCTGATGATGATATCCTTCCTATCCTCCAGAGACCTGATCCCCTCTTTAATATACCACGGATTAATATTCTTTTTTGGTTTCAATTTATCTAGATGAGAGATGAGATGTTCTCTTCCACCTCAAATAATAGAGAATTTTCTATCAAACACTTTATTACGTGCAATACATCGCATGTAGTTTATGCTCTTAGGTGCCATGTGGGCTAATGTACATAGGGAGAACAAAACGTTTGCTTAGAATCAGAATTGCAGAACATATACAGAACATTTCTATCGGCTTTAAGGATCATAATGTATCCCTTCACTTTAAGCAACACCATGACCAAGATCCTTCAGGACTTGTTTTTTGGGGTATTGATCATATCAAGCCATCTTGGAGAGGGGGGAACACAGTACGTGAACTCTCCAAAAAGGAAACTCAATGGATTTTTTTTACAGACACCCTTAGCCCGAAAGGGTTAAATATAGAATTAGATATTAATTTCTTCATTAGCAATTATTAAACCAATATTACAGTGATGCTGGTTTACATGGGGTGATCTGTTAGGATATTCGTTTTGACTTGGTGGTTCACTTTTATTTCATTTTATGATAGGACTTCAGTCTCATTATTTTGGGCTTGTAATTCAATTTTACACCTTTTTCTAAGATGTTTTGGTTTAAATTTAGCTTGGGGTGTCTACACACAATTTTCATGCAACTATGCATTTCCTTTTATCCATAATTCTTAAATTTTTGTATTTTTTTTATTTTTTCCTGTTCCTATACCAATTACGGGTAACTACCTAATAAGATTGTCAGTTTTAATGAGTTAATGTTTTTACTGATCTCAGATTATGATGTTGAAACAGTTTTTAACATACGTTGCGGGGATATGATTGATGCAAATTTGCGAGTACATATCTCGGATAAGGATATTAGTGTGACCTTTTATTCTTATTTTTAATCTTTATTTCCAATTTAATTGGTGTGATTAAAAGTCTTTTGTATTGTGATATTGATTTTTAGGTAGGGTGTTATGTTTGTATTGGTCCATAGCTCAATATCTTTAGTCCACCAATCTTATTATTGGCAAGATAGAACGGCCCGATCTCTCACCTCTAACTAACCATTACAAGCGGGGTTAATATCCCAGCCTGTTCGCTTGCTGTGGGCAGAGCTTCAGTTTAGACTGATTGCCTGTCCCTCAGTTAAATACCGGGACGCTGAGCTGTAAGGCCACGCCCTTCGAGAAAGTCATAATGACGAAACGCAGCGTCAGGGCGTGACCTTACGGCGACTGGAAATTACATCACTACGTTGTGCGCTCCAAAGCCCTAGGATTACAACCAGGAACGAGGAAGTAAGAAGTGGTGGATGTAGAGCTTCACTGTCCCCACTGATGTACACTTCTCTCCGTCCGGGATTAACACAGGGCCAGTGGATGATTGTGGTTCTTTGCTTTAAAGATCTTGAGCTACATTACCATAGCTGGATTGCCACGATGTGCTATTGGACTTTTTACTGTGTGTGTAAATAAATCTACAAAACGGAACTAGACTATGTGGAGTCTCTTTTATATACCCTATATACTCGAGTATAAGTCGTTCCGAGTATAAGTCGAGGCCCTAATTTACCACCAAAAAAAATGGGAAAAACGTATTGACCCAAGTATAAGACGAGGGTGAGAAATGCACAGCTACTGTAAGTGGAAAAGAGGGTCAACAATGCCCATTTGCAGCCTCACTGTGCCCATTTGCATGCCTCACTGTGCCCATTTGCAGCCATAGGTCCCCTGAACTTCAAACTTGGTAGTTAAGGGTTCCTAGATGCCCCCTAGCTGCATCCAAAATTTGGGGTCTCTGAACCCAAAGGGTCCCGAAATGACATTGCTGCAGATGGACACAGTTGACCGAATTTGGGGCCCCGTATCTCGGGGCCACTTAGTGCTAGGAACCCCAAATTTGTTGTGCAAACCCAGTGGAACTAGCACCATTAAATTTCCAAAGCTGGTGTTTCTAGCACCAAGTGGCCCTGAGATACAGGGCCCCAAAAATCAGTTCAGAAAATGTCAAGCACTTTTCTGCAGCAGAGAATGACATTTTCCGAACCGGTTTTGGGGCCCCGTATCTCGGGGCCACTTAGTGCTAGGAACTTCAGCTTTGGATATGTTGTGGTTCCACTGGGTTTGCACACCAAATTTGGTGTTCCTAGCACCAAGTGGCCCTGAGATACGGGGCCCCAATATCGGTTCGGAAAATGAAATTTTTTGCTGCAGAAAAGTGCTTGACTCGAGTATAAGTCGAGGGGGGCACTTTCAGCACAAAAAAAAGTGCTGAAAAATTTGACTTATACTCGAGTATATATGGTATATGAGGATTCCGGAGATAAGACTGCACTCCCCCATTGGGATATCCAGACAGCTAGTCCATGAGATGTGTGTTTGTGCCTATTTTTCTCTAGGTTCTGGTGAGTACAAACCCCTTGCGGGGGTGTGGAGCACACGGAGGTGAAGTGTCTGGTGAACGGTGCACTTATGAATATACAGCCTGATATACCACTTACACTTATCAGAGACTCTTTATTATTTATTTATAGTCTAGTATCTGTATACAAATCCATCTATCAGATACAATTTTTCTGCCTGATAGAAGCGCTGCTTTAATGTTTTTATTTCTGATCTCTATTGAGGTTTTTAATTTCAACATTTTTTACCATTCTATTGATTTTAAGTGGCTGCTGAGGGAAACCTCCTCTTTAATGTAGTTATTTCCTTAATTGTGTTTTTTGTACATATTATTTTATATTCTAGATATTATTAATTGCAATTTTGTAAGACCTGTTTATACATAGTGCTGAGATTGGGGGAGTTAGTTTTGGGTATAGGGTTTTTCCTCCTGTTTATATATCTTTGTTTTTTTACTCTAGCTTGCTAAGAATATATTCAGGTTCTAGCATAATAGGAAACTAGATGTTGATAGCTTATTTCCAATTAATGAGCAGTCTACAATTGAAGAGAACTATGAGATTGCACTCACAGCTTTGGGCAGTACGCTAGAAAAACAAGTACGCACATGGTGGGATATTTGTACTCTAGAGCACTACCTAAAAGAAAATATTGTACTACGCAGCCTGAGGTGGGAGGTCTCACCTCAGGATTGATTAGATGATTCAGACTCCATGTCTGAATGGATAAGCTTTTTTAATGGAGTAGGAATCAAGTTACAAGAATTGGTACTAGGTAGAAAAAGGAAGAAAATGATTAAGTTAGAAACTAAGATTAAACAATTACAGCGGGGGCGTGTCCAAGATGGCGACACGAGAGGAGGCTCACTAACGGAGCTCCCGGAGTCCGGCCGATAATCCTTCTTCCTCCCGGCGCAGGAATCGCTTTTACAGGGGTGAAGCACTCCCTAGAGCACTGCGGGAGCGCCGGGTCATGCCCAGCAGCAAAAACCGGCAATCTCAGTCTACAACGGCATCCGCAGACAGAGCCAGGACAAGGGGCCGGACCGCCATTACAGAACACATGGCGTCTCAGACGGAGGCGGCGGAGTCTCCCCCTGCCACGGACCTGGCTGCTGCCCTGCAGACTATTGCAACGGGCCAGGTGGCACTTATGGATAAAATAGACCATGTCCAGACGAATGTGGACTTTATACGCCGGGACCTAGATTCCTTCAGAGGCCGGGTAACGGAGGTGGAGCAGCGGGTCTCGGCTGCGGAGGACACAGTGAGAGAACACTCGGGGGATTTACATACTCTAAAAGCCAAGGTGAAAATCCTGGAAAGCCGCGCTGAAGACGCGGAAAACTGCAATAGGCGCAACAATCTGCGGATCATAGGCCTCCCGGAGGGGGCTGAAGGTAAGGACCCGGTCACGTTTATTAAACATCTCCTCAAAGATTTGTTCCCCACTGCCAGATTCTCCTCATTCTGAAGAACAGCCCTCTGTGAACAGTGGAGAGGGCTCACGGCATGCCTGCTGCCAGGGAACCCCAGGGCTCTCCCCCCCCACACGTTTATCTTTAGGCTATTACATTTTAAAGACAGGGATGTGGTGCTGAGAGAGGCCAGGGCTATGCAGGAGCTGCGGTTTGAGAATACTAGATTGATGATATTCCCTGATTACTCCGTAGAGACTCAGCGACAGCGTAAGTCCTTTGATGCGGTGCGCGCCAAACTGCGTGCAAAGGGTCTCAAATATTGCATGCTCTTCCCGGCTAGACTGAGAGTGGAAGATGGGGAGACGGCTTGCTTTTTCACTTCCCCTGAGGACGCTTCCTCTTGGATTGAAACCGTCCGCAGACACTGACAGTCTTACCTCCCGCGTGCGAGCTGGACATCTTCCTCATGAGAAGTGTTTGCTAATATTACCTGGGAAAAGTTTGAATGGCCTGTTTGACAATGCCCTCCATTTTTAGGCCGCCCAGATGAGCCGGTTTGTTGCATGGCGGGGAGGGGGGAGCCGGAGTGTGGGTGATCATCTAAATCCCTCTTATTACCTAAAAGATCAAGAGTGTGTACCCTGGATTTAATACGGTGACTGCTCGGTCTCTCTCCCCGGGGCCGGGGGGTTTTACTGGTTAATCTTTTGTTTTTGGTGAAATTGAACATACATGTGTCAGTATTGCAACATAGATTTAATTTTCACTCAAGGAATCTGTTATTTGTGCTAAGTGGTGGGGTGGTGGGTGGTCAGCCTGCTTGGGGTATGTTTCATCCCTCTTCATGTTGGATAATGGGACCCTATGTCAATCTGTAAGATAGTGTCCTGGAACACCAGAGGCTTGAACTCCAAGTTTAAGAGGTCACTAGTGTTCCAGTTTTTGCAGAGACAGTCGCCTCATATTTGTATCCTCCAAGAAACCCACCTAACCGGCGGTAAACTGTTGAGTCCCAAGAGGTCATGGGTGGGTCATTCATATCATTCGACCTATTCTAACCTCTCGAGAGGGGTTAGCATATTAATACGTAAATCCCTACCCTTTAGCCTATTGGCAGTGGAGGTGGATCCTGGAGGGAGGTACGTGATTGTGCATGCCAACATCATGACTTTAGAGGTAGTCGTTGTAGGATTGTATGTGCCTCCTCCCGCCTCCATTTCCTTCTTATACCAGGTGGTGTCTAGATTCCTGCAATATGCAACTGACAATATCCTGCTGCTGGGAGACTTCAATATGGTCCCAGATCCGGAGATGGACAGACTCTCCCGAGCGACAAGTTCTGCCACTGAATTGAAAGCTTGGGCAGATGCATTTAACTTCATGGATGTATGGCATTGGAGACATCCCTGATTGCGTGCCTTCACATGCCATTCAGCATCCTAAAGAACGTTTTCCAGAATTGATCCGGTGTACTCCGGGGGGTCTGTTCTCTCCAGAATACGAGATATTACCATCTTACCCAGGGGGGTCTCAGACCACGCCCCAGTTTCTCTGCAGCTGGAATTGTCATATCCGCCATCGGAGGGCTTGTGGCGACTCTCTAGGTTTTGGTTGGCAGACACGAGAGTGGAAATGCCATGTAAGGATGACATGATTTCCTTTTGGAGTACACGGGACAGGTCTACCCCTGCCCCGGTAGCTTGGGATGCCTTTAAGGCCACTATGAGGGGTAGTTTTCAGGCTCACATTGGGAGAGTCCGTAGAGGGGCTCGTAAGGAGCTACAGGAGGCCGAGACTAAAGTAGGAGCTCTGGAGACTGTCTTTACTCGGGAGCGCACTCCACAGGCGTACTCCTCATTTCAGGAGGCTCTGCGGGATGTATCCCTACTCAGGATCTCCACTACAAAAATCCATTTACTTCACCAGAGTCAAAGAATATTTGAGCAGGGTGAGAGAAGCGCACGCTTGCTCACCTGGCTGTCTCTGGAACATTCCTCAGCGGTGTCTATAGCCCATATACAATCTGTTAATGGGGAAATTCTGACGGATCCAACCCACATTAATGCTAGGTTCTCCTCTTATTATCAGGAACTCTATAGCTCGAAGGTGCAATACACTGATGGGGAGCTGTGGGCTATCTAGACCAAATAGATCTGCCTTGTCTTACGGACGCCACCAGGGAAAGACTAGATAGTCCACTGACCCTTAAAGAGATCCAGACGGCGGTCAAACTTTTGCAGAATGGGAAAACGCCGGGCCCGGAAGGGTTCCCGGTGGAAATTTACAAACAATACGCCGATGACCTCCTACCCACGTACCGCAAATTCCTTATGTCGGCCTTAGATAGAAACGAATTGCCTCGGTCCATGTCTGAGGCGGTGGTAGTAGTCCTTCCTAAGCCGGGCAGGAACCCTGAGTTATGCTCCTCATACAGGCCGATATCTCTGCTGAATGTTGACCTGAAGATACTTGCTAAAGTGTTGGCTGGTTGCCTGAACTCTGTAATAACGGCTCTGATTCACCCTGACCAAACTGGGTTCATGCCCGGCAGAGGGACCAACATAAATATACGCAGGCTATTGACACATCTGGACAGGGCGGGGGGGGACAGCCTGGAGGTGGTGGTGTCTCTTGACGCAGAGAAAGCATTCGATTCGGTCGAGTGGGAGTACCTCTGGGCTGTCCTCCAAAAATTTGGTTTGGACCTATTTTTATTAGGTGACTACGCCTGATGTATGCCCTTCCCACGGCTAGGGTGCGCATGAATAATTCGCTATCTCTGGCTTTTTCACTGGGTAGGGGCACCAGACGGGTGTCCCCTCTCCCCAGGACTGTTTGCCCTGGCAGTGGAACCCCTGGCTTTGCAGATTAGGTCCGAGCCCACAATCAGGGGAATCCGGGTGGGAGTGGTGGAGGATAAAATCTCCTTGTATGCAGACGATACTATCCTCTATCTGGGTGATGTCTCCTCCTCCCTCCTGGCCGCTCTACAGTTGATCGACATATTCGGGTCATACTCCGGCATTAGAATAAACTGGGACAAATCCCTTATATATCCCTTATATATCCCTTGGATCACACTAGGGCTAAACCCCCCATTCAGAGCCCATTGGTCTGGGTAGACAGTTTTAAATACTTGGGGATCCGTATGGGTGGGCTGGTAATCAGATATATGGATCTTAATTTGACACCTTCACTGGAGTCATTTTCAAAACGATGTACGGAATGGAGGTCACTCCCCCTGACCCCTGTAGGTAGGATCGATCTGATAAAGATGATTTATCTCCCCAAATTTGTATATTTTTTCAGAAATAGTCCAATCCAGATCCCGGCCTCATTTTAAAAAAAAATTGCAATCAATAGTCATTTCCTTTATTTGGCTTGGTAGGGTTCCTAGATTAGCTTTGAAAACATTGCAGCTATCGGTGGGGCAGGGAGGGTTGGCCCTTCCTAACTTCCAACAATACTATTGGGCAGCCATCTTAGTGACAGTTCGCTGGTGGTTCTCGCAGCCTAGAGACAACCCGGCGGTGACCCTGGAGGCAGCGCTTCTCGGGTCCTATGCTACACTTAGTAACCTAGTATACCGCAGAGTCAAGGCCCATCCGGAATTGACTACATTGATGCGTACAACAGTTATGGTATGGTGTCACTCTGAAGTCGGACCCGGTAGAGAGTCTGTTATCCTCTAAAATAGTGGTGGGCTCCTTGTCTGCACTGTACCTCTGCCTTTCAGTGGCCCTACCTGCTAAGTTAACTAAAATCTTTACTAAATGGAAGCAGGACATTCCTTCTCTTATGGAGGAGGTTTGGGAGGAGTGCGTCTCCTCATATGTGTCAAATATGATCTCGGCTCGTTTTGTTCAATTGAAATTTCTGCATCGGGCATATTATACCCCAGGTAGGCTGGCCACCATCTACCCAGAGAGGTCCTCCTCCTGTCCCAGGTGTAGGGACCCAGAGTCTTCTTTCCTGCATATGATTTGGTCGTGCCCCCATCTGCAGGGATTTTGGAACCAAGTTTTAGATGATATAAACCAGACAGTAGGAACTTCACTCCCTTTGGCCCCAGAGATTATGTTACTAAATATACTTACCGACCCCACAATGCGCAAATATGTCAAATTGTTTATAGTATACTCTACCTTCTATGCTCGTAGGGAAATTTTGCTGCGTTGGAAGAGCGGGGCACCACCCACCGCCACAGACTGGAGAAATACCTTGAACACTGTTTTACCCTTGTATAAAATAACATACATCAACAGGAACTGCCCAAATAAGTTCGATAAAATTTGGTCCTCCTGGATAGATTCCTGGGGATCCTTACAATTGGATGTACCTCCGCCTGATCCGGTCGAGGATCCTTAATGGATCCGGACCGGGTTGGGCGTTCAGAGGACTGTGAGTTGTCAGGGCGCGCCCCCCCTTCTCTCCTGCCCGCCCCCCCCTCTTTCTGTGACCCTCTGGTCTCCTCTCCCCCCTGCTCCTGCTACCCCCTCTCCCCCCCCCTTTAATTTCCTTGTAGCATCCTATCCACTCTCTCCACCTATTCCTTCCTTCTCCTGATACCCCCCCGCCCACCACCCCCCTCTTTCCCCCCCCTCTTTCCCCCCTTAATGTACCCAAGACTCACAGGTCCAGGTGAGAGTATTCTCCTATTGGTATACTTAATTCAAATGAGATATAATTACAGGATAAATAATGTACAGATGTATGTATGTAAAGCATTACACTTTTACATGTACTTCTTCTTCAATATTAGGCAAAATGTTGTGAACTGACATGTGAATACTGATCTTAAATAACATTTACCTTTGTTAAAAAAAAAAAAAACAATTACAGCAACAGATAAAGCCTATCAAAGAATTACCCCAATATATTGAATTTAATAATAGGATCACCAAAAAACTTGAGAAAGTTGATAGAGATACTCAGAAAAAGAAATTAAAAAAGTTCTTTAGGGACTTGAAAGATTTCCAGTCCAACACTATTTATCTGTGGCAGAACTCTTTAGACCCTATCAACACAGAGGAAGGACAGAGGGTGTCTCAACTTCAGCAGTCCAACACAGTACGTTCACAACAACCTCACCCTGGTCAGAGTCATACGTATCAGGGGAGGGGTCTTCAACAACAGATAAAGACATCTATCCCACCCAGTTTACTACCCAGCACCCTGAGAAGGACTAACATAAGTCAAGGTAAAGCTAAAAGGGGAAGAGGAGGTACGGGTGTGAACCCCCAACCTCCACAATATGATAATTCTTATCAAGTGCCCATTTCTAATAGATATGAGCCATTGTGGGATCAAAATACAAACTACGGAAACTACTCCCCATGCCCTTTTTTAGGGAGAGGCCGGGGGGGCCAAAGGAGAGGGAGAGGTTTCCCACCACACAGGGGCAGACCTCCGAGTTACCATTATCCACCAGCGATACCCTACCACAGGACCAGCCAGAGGCAGGACCATCCATATTGGGAAAGGAATTGTGTTCAATCACTAAACCCAAGGAGAGACGAACTAGGGGGTGCAGAGCAGGACTTAGGATCCAAAAAAAGGAGGGAAACCGACTAAATGGCATCTTCAATTTAAGTAATGTTACACTGTCACATAATGAAACTAATATATTGCACCAAGGACTAAAATGTGGCCTGAAAAGACCTCTTGGCAAGTTTGATGCATATATTGACGTTCATATGATTGATGCAAATTTGCGAGTACACATAATAAGGTTATTAGTGTGACCTTTATTCTTATTTTTAATCTTTATTTCCAATTTAATTGGTGTGATTAAAAGTCTTTTGTATTGTGATATTGATTTTTAGATAGGGTGTTATGTTTGTATTGGTCCGTAGCTCAATATCTTTAGTCCACTAATCTTATTATTGGCAACCATTACAAGCGGGGTTAATATCCCAGCCTCTTCGCTTGCTGTGGGCGGAGCTTCAGTTTAGACTGATTGCCTGTCCCTCAGTTAAATACCGGGACGCTGAGCTGTAAGGCCACGCCCTTCGAGAAAGTCGTAATGACGAAACGCAGCATCAGGGCGTGACCTTACGGCGACCGGAAATTACATCACTACCTTCACTACCATCACTAAAGCCCTAGGATTACAACCAGGAAGGAGGAAGTAAGAAGAAGTGGTGGATGTAGAGCTTCACTGTCCCCACTGATGTACACTTCACTCTGTCCGGGATTAACACAGGGCCAGTGGATGATTGTGGTTCTTTGCTTCTTTAAAGATCTTGAGCTACATTACCATAGCTGGATTGCCACTTCGATGTGCTATTGGACTTTTTACTGTGTGTGTAAATAAATCTACAAAACGGAACTAGACTATGTGGAGTCTCTTTTATATATATGAGGATTCCGGAGATAAGACTGCACTCCCCCATTGGGATATCCAGACAGCTAGTCCATGAGATGTGTGTTCGTGCCTATTTTTCTCTAGGTTCTGGTGAGTACGTTTGTACTCACCAGAACCTAGAGAAAAATAGGCACGAACACACATCTCATGGACTAGCGGGGGTGTGGAGCACACGGAGGTGAAGTGTCTGGTGAACGGTGCACTTATGAATATACAGCCTGATATACCACTTACACTTATCAGAGACTCTTTATTATTTATTTATAGTCTAGTATTTGTATACAAATCCATCTATCAGATACAATTTTTCTTCCTGATAGAAGTGCTGCTATAATGTTTTTATTTCTGATCTCTATTGAGGTTTTTAATTTCAACATTTTATACCATGCAGTTGTGCCATACTCTTTCCATTTTCAGATTGAACATTGCTCCGCGAGATGTTCAAAGCTTGGGATATTTTTTATAACCTAACCCTGCTTTAAACTTCTCCACAACGTTATCCCTGACCTGTCTGGTGTATTCCTTGACCTTCATGATGCTGTTTGTTCACTAAAGTGCTCTAACAAACCTCTGAGGGCTTCACAGAACAGCTGTATTTATACTGAGATTAAATTACACTCAGGTGGACTCTATTTACTAATTAGTTGACTTCTGAAAGCAATTGGTTCCACTAGATTTTAGTTAGGGGTATCAGAGTAAAGAGGGGTTGAATACAAATGCACGCCACACTTTTCAGATATTTTTTTAAAAATATGTTGAAACCCATTTATCATTTTCCTTCCACTTCACAATTATGTGCCACTTTGTGTTGGTCTATCACATAAAATCCCAATAAAGTACATTTACGTTTTTGGTTGTAACATGACAAAATTTAGAAAATTTCAAGTGGTATGAAGGCATTGTATTTATGGTTTTGGTTATTTACAGATTTTAAGCAAAACAGCAGTTGCATGCCTGCCCAAAGCTTTGTTACAGGTACTTTTGCCTGCATGTCTTTAACCTCTTAAAGACCGCCCACCGCACATATACTGCAGCAGGGCGGCTCTATTACGCCAAACGACATACCTGTACATCCTTTCATGCAATAGATACTGTGGGCGTGCGAGTGCTGTGCGCCATGGGAGCGATGACTCCACAAAGAGGCAGAACAGGGATCTGCCTATGTAAACAAGGCAGATCCCCGTTTTGACAGGGGACAACACTGAGATCTGTTTTTCCTAGTGATCAGGAACAGCGATCTCTGTGTTGTCCCAGTGAGCCCATCCCCCACACAGTTAGAACACATCTAGGGAACACAGTTAACCCTTTCATCGCCCCTGGAGTTAACTCCTTCCCTGGCAGTGTCATTTATACATTGATCGGTGCATTTTTTAAAGAACTGATCACTGTAATAATGTTACTGAACCTCAAATAGTGTCAGTGTCTTGGGGTCAGATTTTTCCGCCGCAATGTCGCTGTCCCACTATAAATCGCTGATCGCCGCCATTACCAGTAAAAACAATTAAAAAAAAAAAAAAAAGGCCATAAATCTATCCCCTTTTTTGTAGACGATATAACTTTTGCTTTTTTTTATAATACATATTGGCCTAAACTGATGAATAAATTAGTTTTTTTATTTATTTTTTGGATATGTATTATAGCAGAAAGTAGAAAATATTATTTTTCTTTTCAAAATTGTTGGTCTTTTTTTAAAAATAGAATCTGCAGAGGTGATCAAATACCACCAAAAGAAAGCTCTATTTGTGGAAAAAAAGGACATAAATTTTGTTTCGGTATCGCAAAAAATGGCCTGGTCATTAAGGGGGTAAATCCTCCCGAGCCTGAAATGGTTAAGTAACTTCATTGAAGATTTCTTCATTGGCCTATGGCCTACCTATGGCCATGCATACATATCTACTATCTCGTATTCCACCTGGATTGATTGCATTGAAGCTAACAATTGTCAGGGTCCTACAGGAGGCATCACATCTTTTCTGCTTTGCTACTTTATATCAGCTGCATTAAGGAGGGTTTCGAAGACAGCTTAATGTATACTTCTATGCTTGAAACTATGGGAGTATCACTTGGCAGACACCCAGTATGGGTGTGTCTGTCATATTCCCAATATATATATGATAAACAGCTTTCTATAGTGGCCAAACTTATGAAGTTCTTTGCAGAATTACTGCTTTGTAATGTGCTAGGAGTATTACCTGGCAGACACACTTTTGGGTGTGATAGCCACACTCTTTTCTAATCGTTATCTTAGAGGTTGGAGAATTATTTTTTCTATTATTAAATTATTAAATCACATATGACACCTCATGGAAAAAAAAATCATGGATTACACACTTTTGATGGTTAAAAGTATATTAAAGAATATTCTTGAAGTACAATTAAAAGGGGTCCTGCAACTATGTTTTGGGTTGCTCTGCTTGATGCCTCTGTTATGTTCTTTAGTTGCTGAACTTTTTCACAGTACTCCCTGGTAGCATTTACAGTGCCTTAAAGTATTTGTACCCCTTAAAATTTTCCACATTTTGTCATGTTACAACCAAAAATGTAAATGTATTTTATTGGGATTTTAGGTGATAGACCAACACAAAATGGCACATAATTGTGAAGTGGAAGGAAAATTATAAATGGGTTCAACATTTTTTACAAATAAATATCTGAAAAGTGTGGCGTGCATTTGTATTCAGCCCCCCTGAGTCAATACTTTGTAGAACCACCTTTAGCTGCATTTAAAGCTGCAAGTCTTTTTGGGTATGTCTCTACCAACTTTGCACATCTAGAGAGTGAAATTTTTGCCCATTCTTCTCTGCAAAATAGCTCAAGTTCTGTCAAATTGGATGGGAGAGTGTCTGTGAACAGCAATTTTCAAGTCTTGAAACAGATTCTCAATTGGATTTAGGTCTGGATTTTGACTGCGCCATTCTAACACATGCATATGCTTTGATCTAAACCATTCCATTGTAGCTCTGGCTATATGTTCAGGGTCGTTGTCCTGCTGGAAGGCCAACCTCTGCCCCAGTCTCAAGTCTTTTGCAGATTCTAACAGGTTTTTGTCTAAGATTGCCCTGTATTTGTCTCCATCCATTTTCCCATCAACTCTGACCAGCTTCCCTGTCCCTGCTGAAGTAAAGCATCCTCACAATATGATGCTGCCACCACGTTTCAAGGTGGGGATGGTGTGTTCAGGTTAATGTGGAGTGTTAGTTTTCCGCCACACGCATGGTGACCAAACTGGATGGCATTCTCAAGATGTGGCTGAACCAGTTTTGTACAGTGGTAGAATTATAGTTTTATCTCTTGATTAGATACCCTTTTTAATGCATGCTAATAGTCTGCTAGATTTGCTGCTGCAGCTTGGCATTGCATGCAGTTATATTACATTTTATTACATCATCTCTGCCTAAGATATCTGATGGTTGAAATGCTTACAACAGTTACAATATTTTTCTTTCTGGGGTACAACTATCTTTGAATGATTTAAAAAATTTCCTCCACATGTATATTTTATATGCTATATATTGTTAAAATAGGAACACATATTTGTTTATGCACATATATGCATTTTTACAGGTAAAAGATTTCTGAGCCCATGGCCACGGTGTAAGGTTTTTGAGGGGGCAAGTTTTTACTGCTTATATATATATATATATATATATATATATATATATATATATATATATATATCATGATATTTTAAGTAAGTGGATAAAATGGGATTTTTTGTTACCATAAAATTCCTTTCTCTGAATTCATTGACGGACACAGCTCTTCTATTCTTTGAAGAAAGGATTTTATAGTGCCACATACAGGAGTAGAACAATAAGCAGAAAAGAACATAGCACTGCCTACAGGCAATCCTACCTAGTATAAAACCCCCTCTCTGCTATAGGCAAGCCAGTTAGATACAAAGCAGTGTAAGAAAAGTATGAACTCAAGTAGTAACAAAAATCCCATTTTCTCTTACATTCATTGACGGACACAGTTCCTCTATTCTTCAATCCTAGGGACCTCCCAAAGCAGAGCCTCAGTGAGAGATGGGCAAACAAAAAACTGGAGCCACCAGGCAAACAAGCCAAACACTCAAATAAACAGCCCAAGGAGCAACATGGATCCCTAAACAGTGGCCTGCAAAACCTTGGGGCCAAAATACATCAACTCTTTAAAATTTGGTAAACATGTGCACAGAAAAACAGGTAGCCGCTTTACAAACCTGAGACACAGACTCCTGATGTCAAAACACCCAAGAGAAGCACTAATCGTTTCTGGTGGATGGAGTGTGCCATACCAGGGAAGGGAACAGCCCAACCCTTAATGGCATATGGCTGAACAACTGTCTGTCAAATCCATCAGGAAATAGAGGCAGTCGATGCCATCTGGTCTTTCCTTGGGTCATCCGTGAGCACAAAAAGAATCCGATGTCTGGAAGGAAGCCGTAGCAGACACAAACCGCCCCAACCACATTCAAGGAGTGCAATGCAGTGCAGTGCGAGAGATGTGGACACAAGGAAGGCGGGACAGCGTTCTCATTCAGGTGAAAATTTTACACCACCTTTGGAAGAAAGGTGGGGCATGGACTGCGAATCACCTTATCACTGTGTAAGGCCAAATAGAGAGATTTACAAGATAGGGCCACCAGCTCCAACATCTGCTATGCAGAAGTGATGACAACCAAGAAGACAACTTAAGCAGGGGCATATCTTGAATACTCTCAAAGGGAGACCAGGGTCAGGTCCCATGGTGGCAACAGGGAAAGCACAGGGGACGCCACATGGTGAACCTCTTTTATGAAAGTGTAAATCAAAGAGTGCATGGCCAAAGGGCACTGAAAAAAGATTCCAAAAGCAGAAATCTGGCCCTTAACTACTTCAGATCCGCACTATAGCCGAATGATGGCTACAGCGCAGATCTGCTTTGCCGGGAGGGCATCAATAGACGTCCTCCCCTTTGCAAGCTGGCCACGCCCCCCTGCAAGGCGCGCACGGCAGGCGCTGTGATCACCCGAGTCAATGAGACTGGGGTGAGCACAGATCGGAGTAAGAGGTCGATCCCGACCCCTTACCACATGATCAGCTGTCAGCCAATGACGGCTGATCATGGGATGTAAACAGAGGATCGGTAATAGTTTTTTTTTTCTTCTCACGCTGACAGTGTGAGGAGAAAAAAAAGCCGATCACCAGCTTCTGTTGAAGGGACATCGGTCCCGAGCAGGGAGAGGTGAAGCCGCCTCATATGTGCCTACAGTGCCCACCGATCAGTGCCCACCAGTACATCAGTGCCACCTATCAATGCCCACCAGTGGTTCCAATCAGTGCCACCTAGCAGTGCTGCCTATCAGTGTCGCCTACCAGTGCCGATCAGTGCACATCACTGCCACCCATCAGTGCCCATCACTGCCACCTATCAGTGCCCTTCAGTGCCACCTATCAATGCCCTTCAGTGCCACCAATTAGTGCCACCAATCAGTGCCACCTCATCAGTGCCCACCAGTGCTGCCTATTAGTGCCCATCAGTGCCGCCTTATCAGTGCCCATCAGTGTCACCTTATCAGTACCCATCAATGCATCCTATCGGTGCCCATCAGTGCAGCCTATTGGTGCCCATCAGTATAGCCTCATCAGCGTACACCAATGAGGAGAAAAATTACCTGTTTGCAAAATGTATTAACAAAATATAAAACGGTTTTGTATTTTTTTTTTTTTTAATTCGGTCTTTTTAAAAAATTTTTAACAAAAAATAAAAAACCCAGAGGTCATCAAATACCACCAAAAGAAAGCTCTATTTGTGGTAAAAAAATGCTAAAATTTCATTTGGGTACAGTGTTGTATGACATTCAAAGAGTGGGCAGGAGGGGGGTTTAGGTGCCCAGTAAGCAAGTGGTTAATGGTATCAAGACAAGCTTTTGTTCAACATTCCATCGGAGAAAGGTCAAAACCTGAGCCACTAAGAAGGAGCAAGTATAAGCCTCACATCAGGCGATATAATCCTTTCAGGTATGATGATAAATCTTCAGAGGTAGACTTGTGTGCCTTTAACATCGTAGGAATCACTGATCCGGACAACCTCTTATCTCTAAAACCCGAATATCAATAGCCATGCCATCAAAGCCAGAGGCAGTAAAGCAGGGTGGCAGATCAGTCTTTGAGTCAGGAGGTTCTCTTGAAGGGGAAGCCTCCAGGTAGAAACCTGTAAATCTCTTGCATCCGCCAGGGGATCCCTCATTCTCGCCACATACCTTCCTGTTGAGGCAAGATATCAGAATATCCAAATCCGGGGTCCCCCAGGGTAGGTAGATCAGACAGAGCACGTCCAGGTGTAGGAACTATTCCCACTGATCCAGCGTCTGGTGACTGAGGTAACCTGCCTGCCAATTGTAGATGCCTGGAATGTACATAGTGGAGAGAGCCAGTATGTTAGGTTCCACACACGGAAGAGTATGCTTCTTCCATCATAGCGGTTGTCCGTTTGGATTCTGACCAGGCGTCCCTAGGGCCTGATTGCTCACAGCCCCAGGACACTGATGGGCAGCCAAACCTACTCTGGTGTCCAATGACCCTGCGCTAATCATGAACCCAGGACTCCTCCCCGGCTGGCATCTGTCATGACTACTGTCCAGCAGAGAGGGAGAAAGGACTTCTCGGCCTATAGGGAGGGAGTTAGAATCCGACAGAGGATGGAGGTCTTCATCAATTGACCCAGAGGAGTCTAATTATCCAGGGAAGTGGGTGATTTGTCCAATTTTGCCAGGATTTCCCTCTGCAGAACCCTTGTATGGAACTGTGCATATGGGACGATCCCAACGATGGACATCATAAGACCCAAGGCCTGCATGCAAGACCAGAGGGAAGATGGTCTGCAGGAGAAGAGCAGCTGGATTGCAGTCTGAAGTTTCCAGAGCTTGACTGCTGGGAGAACACCTTGGCCTGCGCTGAGTTGAGTATCAGACCCAGATACTCCAGTCTCCTGGTAGGGATCGGGGCACACTTTTGAGGTTCAAGATCCAACAGGAGTCCTGCAGGGAGCACATTGTGATCTTCACGTTGTCCATCAGCTTCTCCTCCCGGCCAACCCGATCCCTCCTGATTGGCCAGGAGGAGAAGCCGGAAGATAATAGCGAATATATATTCGCTATTGTCACAAGTGGGTAGGTTTGGGGTGCAATGCTCTGCACCCCGAGCCCAATCTTTTTTAAGCCAAGTCATGTGGCTTGAAAAAAAAAAAAAGTATACAAACGTATGAGTCCAGGGCCCTATAGGGGGACGGTGCCTCTAATGGACTGGCCATTCCTGGCATGACCCCTTTCAGGGGATCTATCTGCTGATTTCTGCTGAGCAGGCGGATGACAGGTCTGTGTCCTCTCCACTGATGCACAGCCTGCTACAGACACAGCCTGCTGTTCTCTATGGGGTGGTCGGATAGAATCGGACCGTCTGTCCATTTTCATCGGATACAATCCGATACGATCTGCTAGATGGATGGGGAATAGGATCCCCAATTGTCTGTTTTTTAATGAACTGGATCGGATGCAGGTGGGTGTAAACTGACACATATCCATTTACCTCAGCCTCTCCATAGAGAACAATGGGTGTTCCGATTGGGTCCACCTGAAAAACGGACATGCAGACCCGTTAGGTCTGCTTGTGTGAAAGGGGTCTAAGGCCTTGTTCACACAGGGCATACACAGCGTACCTTTACAGGGATGTACAGGTGTTCCATGCATCTCTGTGCAGGCAGTCCCATTGATGTAATTTGGGATGTAGCAACTGCACGAACAGAGCCATTGCTCCCAATTTAACATCCATGTAGGTCTGCATGCATGTCCCTGAGCTCATACTCAGGGGTCTTTAACAAACTCTGAGAGCTGTAAGGGAACAATGAAAACCTTCAGATTTTTAGAGAAATGTGGTTACCGTATTTATCGGCGTATAACACGCGCCGGCGTATAACACGCACCCCAAGTTTAGGAGGGAATTTTAAGGAAAAAAACTTTTAGGAGGGAAGTTTAAGGAAAAAAAACTTACATTTAAATGCCCATCAATGCAGCCTCATCAGTGTTCATCTGCAGCCTTTCCCCAGTGTCCAGTGCAGCCTTGTCAGTGCAGCTTTGCCCCAGTGCAGCCTTGTCAGTGCAGCTTTGCCCCAGTGCAGCCTTGTCAGTGCAGCCTTGTCAGTGCAGCCTTGTCAGTGCAGCTTTGCCCCAGTGCAGCCTGGTCAGTGCAGCCTTGTCCCCAGTGCAGCCTTGTTAGTGCAGCCTTGTCCCCAGTGCAGCCTTGTCCCCAGTGCAGCTTTGCCCCAGTGCAGCCTTGTCCCCAGTGCAGCTTTGCCCCAGTGCAGCCTTGTCCCCAGTGCAGCTTTGCCCCAGTTCAGCTTTGCCCCAGTGCAGCCTTGTCCCCAGTGGTCCGTGTAGCCTTGTCGCCGCCGACATACAAACGTTTCGTTTGTATTTTTAAACATGGCGCCGCGGAGTTCGGAGGGACTCGGGGGAGCTCGTTCAGCTGAACGAGCGCCGCCAAGGACACAGTGACTGGGCGGAGCCGAGATACACATAGCCGAGGCTTCTCGGCTATTCTCGGCGCCGTTCACAGTCACGCCCAGTCCCTATGATGGACATAACACAGGTCCAATAGCGGGACTGGGCGTGACTGTGAACAGCGCCGAGAATAGCCGAGAAGCCTCGGCTATGTGTATCTAGGCTCCGCCCAGTCACTGTGTCCTCGGCGGCGCTCGTTCAGCTGAACGAGCGCCCCCGAGTCCCTCCGAACTCCACGGCGCCATGTTTAAAAATCCAAGCTATGTGATCTGTCGGAGCGATCGCCGCGATCGATCCGACAGATCACAAAATAGCGGGGATCGGCGTATAACACGCACCCACGATTTTCCCCTTATTTTAAGGGGAAAAAAGTGCGTGTTATACGCCGATAAATACGGTATTTACATTTTTGCATACGTTCAGTTTTCACCATTTTGCAAAAAGGCATAATTTAAAAATTGTAAAAATGTGTTATTTATTAGCTCAATACAGGTTAACCTTTTATATTTAGTAGGAATTTAGCAGGAATTTTCTGTGTTTAATATGCTGTGTTTATATCTGCTAAAAATGATTTTAGAACATTTTTCACAAATATATTGTTTGATAAACATTTGCGCAAATATCTTTGGGCCTTAAAAATCAGTAGCACCTTGTTTTTATTTTACTGATCCTATGCTTTCAGAAAATATATGGTTTGGGGGGGGGGGGGGGGGGGGTTTAAACAGACTCTGAAAGCTGTAAGGGAACAATGAAAACCTTCAGATTTTTTAGAGAAATGTGGTTATTTACATTTTTGCATACGTTCAGTTTTCACCATTTTGCAAAAAGGCGTAATTTAAAAATGACAAATATTTGTTATTTATTAACTCAATACAGGTCAAGCTTTTTTATTTAGTAGGAATTTTGTAAAATGTACTGTGTTTTTATCTGCTAATAGTGATTTTAGTGTATTTTTAACAAAAATATTGTTTTGATAAACATTTGCGCAAATATCATTGTGTCCTAAAAATCAGTAGCACCTTATTTGTATTCTACTGGTCCTGTGATTTCAGAAAATATATGCTTTGGGGGGTCTTTAACAAACTCTGAAAGCTGTAAGGGAAAAATAAAAAAGCAATGGAAAAATTGCAAAAATGGCCTGGCCACCTGAGTGTAAAAATGGAGCACAGGGCCTGGCAGCAAAAGGGTTAAACCACATTTGCCATGTAGTTGCCCACCCCATTAATTTGTTTATATCTTCTTGCAAGGTTTCCACATCCTGCGTAGAAGGTTTTGCCCTGCTTAGCTTAATATCGTCCGCAAATACTGAGATTGACCTGTTTATCCTATCCTCCAGATCGTTTTCGAATAACTTAAATAGGATTGGTCCCAGGACAGAACCCTGGGGGACCCCACTTTCCACACCAGATCATTCCGAGTACTCCCCATTTATCAGCACCCTCTGGACTCACCCCCGTAGCCAGTTTTCAGTCCATGTACTCACCCTTTGGTCCATGCCGACAGACCTTAGTTTGTACAGTAAACGTTTATGGGGAACTGTATTGAATGCTTTTGCAAAATCCAGCTACACCGCATCTACAGGCCTTCCTTTATCTAGATGGCAGCTCACCTCCTCATAGAAGGTTAATAGGCTGGTTTGGCAAGAACGATTCTTCATGAATGCATGCTGATTACTGCTAATAATACCGTTTTTATTACTAAAATCTTGTATATAGTCCCTTATCATCCCCTCCAAGAGCTTGAATGTTTTTTATTGTCCTGAATCATGCGAGTACCTTGTGGTGTTTTTAACAATACATGTGTTCTAGTAGTATTGTATATGTTCCTTTTCCTCTGTGGCGGCTGAGTTGGATCCGAAGTTGTGGCGTTGGTATTGGGGAATATATGTTGAAACCCAGTGGACCAGACTAATCCCAGTTAGAGAGACCCGGAGGGGTCCATTATTTCCCATGTGTGTTTGAGCTTTGTAATTGGGGATCACAACCATCTGGCAAGTGGCTTGATTATGGTGGAGGGTATGTATGTATGGTGGAATTCCTTAATAATTCACGTGATTTGCCACCCAGTGAGATATATCATTATCTTGAGAAGAATTAGATACACCTTCATTCCACTATATGCTTTAATTTCCATAATATTTTATTAGGAGTGTTCAGAAATACAAGAATAGGAACACAAAAATTACATGGGCCCAAAAGCCTAAATATATACTTAAGTTCCATAACCATAACAATGATTAAACAAACAATCTAAGGAAAATGTAGAACAGAACGGTGATGATTGGTATATACTCGAAAGTTGCATAGATTATAAAGTGCGCATGAGTGTTGTATCGCAGAGGCCGATGCGGCCTTAATCTATAGCGAAGTCAGAATCACGATGGTATCGACTTTGTTGTGAATTGAGCTGACTTCTTGAGACAGGAGGGGTTGGTTAAGTAAGGTTCAATAAGGTAGTGAGGTGGTGGAGTTTACGGGGTGGCAAATGCCATAGGGTAGATGTTATTTGTTTATTATGTTTATTTCCATATTGCACTTTATGGACTATTCAATTCACTGTTTGATTGTACATTGATACATCTTCAGTATTTAATTACTTGCATAGTAACCAGAAGCACACTATTATTTATAGACATACATGTAGATGCCTACTACTGGCAGTTTAACAACTTTTTTCTTTAAAGTGCACCCCAGATTTTCAGTCCCTCAGATAGCTTCAGAAATTGCGTGACAGCAAGTTTTTGCTGGTGTTAAATGCAAATCGAAGGTTTGCAGACAGGTTCACGTATGATTATTTTAAAAGCCTACTATTTATATTAAGCTTTATAACCACAAGAAAGGACTGTACTACGTATACTGTGTCACATGGGCAGTACATTCTGTCACTATAGGACAGGGTGCTGAGTCACTGGTTACCCTACCTGTCTGTAGAGAGACTCTTTACTGGCAAGTTCATTTTCCAGCTTGTCATTGACATCGTGAAGTGATGTGGCTTCCCTTTGTGCGCTCAGATAGCGTTTCTCTAACGTGGTGATCCGCTCCTCCATATCCTCCCGTTGTGCTAGAGCCTGAAGTCGAGGAAAAAAAGAAAAACTTTGCAAAGTGAACGGAATCTTAAAACCAACAGCAAAAAGAGTATTTAAATGTAATTTCACTTTCCCAGTAGAGCAATGGATATGTTTATAGCAGAACTGTCAGTAAGAGTCTAGCCTAAGAGCAGATACTGCACGATACCTGCTATTACCTCTTTTGGCAAAAAAAAAAAGCCTCTTCTGTGTTCCCCTCTGCACGCTTTCATTACTTATTATAGGTTTCATTTCCCTGAGTTTTGAGAAAAGGGCCTTCCCCAGAGCTAATGGTCATCAGACAAGAGGATGGTGGGTGGATAGGTACTTTTGTGTGAAAAACTTCAGAGGTTTTTTGGTTATTGGCTGCACAAAACTTGTAGTCTTGATTTACCATTAATGGACCCATTTTGGAGTTCATTAAAATACATCCTACATCTTTTATTTTACTGTAGACACCAAGCTGAATGGCAGACATGGCAGCCAACAGCTCATGTCCCACAGCAATTTTGCAGTGGAGTGATTTGCTGACAGCGTTCTAGCATCATGGCTACATCACTTCCCCTTATCTTCTTCACAACAATAATCTCCAATCATCCCTACCATGGCAGGCCTTTCCCTTATGAAAAAGGTTCTGGAAAATAGGATGAAAGCATTGTACAGCACAACCCCACTTTCCAACACTACACTGACATGCACAATCCCACTCACCCCACTACACAAAAGGGCATGACTCAGCCTGCTGCCACTGTACCAACATGCACGACCATGCTCTTTACCACTGTACCAATATGTACTTTCACACTCCCCAACACTGCAACAAAGTGCATGACCCCACTCGCCACCGCCATCACTGAACCAACGCTGACTACTGTACCCGCCATCCCTGCACTAAGACTCACTATTAATTAATGTTGTTTCACCATTACACTACCTTACTTGCTGCCACTTCATTGATGCAAACTTCTGCAATCACAGAATGCCATTCTTCTACACTGCACACTACTCTGCTTGTAGTCAGAGTCTTCACTTGGAAATACGATAATTCCAACTACCAAGACCTGCAGTGTGCCTTGGCCTAGCTGGTCTGTATGCCTAAAAGAGGGCATACCCTGAATGAATATCTATGAAATGTAAATGAAATGATGAAAGTATGGGGGAACGGGTGGGTGGGAACCCAGAAATGAGCCAACAAAGATCTGAAAGAGGAGGACGAGGGATATATATACCTCAGACTCCTCCTACAAATTCAGGCTATGGCCTACGGCCAGCCTTCTAACTTGTCATCACTGCACTCACATGCACTACCCTTTGCCACTGCGCCACATGTCAACACACTCTACACCAATGTGCACTTCTGCACTTGCCGCCATTGCTCTGTTGTGCATGAACCCACCTGCTGCACTGACAAATAATTCCAACACTAAAACAACGCGCTTGACTCTAATTGTCGCCACTGCACAACCCCACTTGACACCAATCTACCTACATACTTCTGCACTAGCTACCACGTACTGAATGTACAAGACCACTCTCCAGTGCTGCACTGAATCACACTTTTGCTCTTGGCACTGCTACCTTACATCACCTCTGTCACTTCACAGACGCACTCTTCTCTATTAATCTTGTTTAACCACTTCCAGACCGCCGCACACCGATGTACGTCCCTACTTTAAGGACTTATATTGTTGTTATGGCAGCAGCTAGATGCCATAACCCCGGTATCCCCGTGTTCGGCTGGCGGTCTGGTACAAGGTAAAAGTGGTCTCTGCGGATTCACAGCGAGATGACTTTTATCGGTGGCGGGAGAGGCCCCCCCTCCCGCTGCGGTCCGTTGCCCTCCGCCGCGTACCGGAGCCGTCGGCAGCGGCGGAGGTGATCGGGTCTGTTCCCTGGGCTAACATGGAGACGAGTGAGGGGAAGATGGCCCCCACCCATCTCCATGACACTGCAGGGTGGAAGTGAAATCAAAACGTCACTTCCACCCATAGCTCTTAAAGGGCCATTTTATTTTTTAAATGACAATTTTTTTTTTTATTATTGCATTTTAGTGTAAATATGAGATCTGAGGTCTTTTTGACCCCAGATCTCATATTTAAGAGGTCCTGTCATGCTTTTTTTCTATTACAAGGGATGTTTACATTCCTTGTAATAGGAATAAAAGTGACACTTTTTTTTTTAAAACAGTGTAAAAAATAAAAGGAAAAATAAACAAGAAAAACATTTTTCTAAACGCGCCCGTCCCGCCGAGCTCGCGTGCAGAAGCGAAAGCATACGTGAGTAGCGCCCGCATATGAAAACAGTGTTCAAACTGCACATGTGAGGTATCGCCGCGATCGGTAGAGCAAGAGCAATAGTTCTAGCCCTAAACCTCCTCTGTAATGCAAAACATGCAACCAGTAGAATTTTTGAAATGTCGCCTATGGAGATTTTTAAGGGTAAAAGTTTGTCGCCATTTCACGATCGGGCGCAATTTTGCAGCGTGACATGTTGGGTATCAATTTACTCAGTGTAACATTATCTTTCACAATATGTAAAAAAATTGTGCTAACTTTACTGTTGTCTTATTTTTTAATTCAACAAAGTGTATTTTTTCAAAAAAAGTGCGCTTTTAAGACTGCTGCGCAAATACGGTGTGACAGAAAGTATTGCAATGAATGCCATTTTATTCTCTAGGATATTAGCAAAAAAAATGTTAATGTATGTATAATGTTTGGGGGTTCTAAGTAATTTTCTAGCAAAAAAAAATGTTTTTAACTTGTAAACATCACATCTAAAAAAGAGGCCTGCTCTTAAAGTGGTTAACAAATCGGACACATTTTGTTTTTTTGTTTTTCTATATAATAAAAAAACACCACATTCCCCGATTAACACAGATGACTACTATTGGCAGCACCTAAATATTCGTATATGAAACACAAGATTAAAATATAGAAACCAAAAAAATAAAACTGTGAAAGTAACATCACGTCATTACTTACAGGCAAATATTACAATTAAAACCAAATTTGTAAATGCTGAAAAATATTTTCGCTTAACTGGTCCCCGACCGGCTCACGCAGATATACTGCGGCAGAATGGCTGCCTGGGGCGAAATCTCGTATATATACGACTTTGCCCAGTGGTGTGATTGCCTGCACGAGAGCCAGCACGGAGATTTGTGTGTGTTAACACACTAATCCCTGTGCTGTCAGAGGAGAGAAGACAGATCGTGTGTTCCTACAAAGTAGGGACAGTGATCTGTCATCTCTCCTAGTTAGTCCCATCCCCACACAGTTAGAACACAGTGAGGAAACACACAGTTAACCCCTTGATCGCCCCTAGTGTTAATCCCTTCCCTGTCAGTGACATTTATACAGTAATCAGTGCATATTTATAGCTCTGATCGCTCTATAAATGTCAATGGTCCCGAAAATGTGTCAAAAGTGTCCGATCTGTCCGTCGCAATACCGCTAAAAATCGCAGCTCACCACCATTACTAGTACAAAAATGAAAATAAATAAACGCCATAACAATGCCATAAATCTTTTCTATAGTTTGTAGACGCTATAACTTTTGCGCAAACCAATCGATATACGCTTATTGTGATTTTTTTTAGCAAAAATATGTAGAAGAATACATATTGGCCTAAACTGATGAAGAAATTAGTTTAAAAAAAAAAATGGGGGATATGTATTATAACAAAAAGGGAAAAAAATTTTTTTTTCTAAATTGTCACTCTTTTTTTGTTTATAGCGCAAAAAATAAAATCCGCAGAGGTGATCAAAGAAAGCTCTATTTGTCGGAAAAAAAAGGACGCAAATTTTGTTTTGGTACAGCATTGCATAACCGTGCAATTGTCAGTTAAATCGACGCCGTGCCACATTGTAAAAAGTGCTCAGGTCAGGAAGGGGGTAAAATCTTCTGGAGCTGAAGTGGTTAAAAAAGTACTCCAAAGTGTGGCTCATTCTAATGTGATTGTAATTGCAAATTAAGTTCTCTGTGGACGACACCTTAAAATATTACTTGGCTTCACCTGCATCAGACTGCATCTGGCAAAAAATCTCAATAGGGAAATGGTCTGCTCAACAAGCTTTGCATTGTGCTTGGAAAGATAGACACACATACACATGGTAGGATTACTGCTTGTAAGATTTAATGAACACTTTAGGCAGCAGGTGAGGGCTACTTCTCCCGTTGCTGAGCAAAGCCCAGTGGGAGCGGTGCAGAAAACCTATAAAGTAGCCATCTACAGGAGTTCTTCCTATGTCAGTATCTCACTAACATGTATAAGGTAGAGAACACAGAAAGGGTGGACTTACCTCTTTCAGATCACGTTGCAGTTTGGCACAGACCTCCTCAGACTTTATAAGATCTTTTTGTGCTGTGTTTAGCTCCTCCTCAAGTTCGGACATTTGGCGGCACATCATGGTTAAACGTTCCTTGAGCTGACACAGCTCTAACCTCTGCTTCTCTACCAACTCCTCCAGTTCTGACTCTCGTCCACCTCTCAATTCCAGGTGAGTAGAGCCATTGATGACAGCCTAAAAAGAACACACAGAAATAACCATAGGTCCTGGGTGTTTAGAACCAAACTAATATATATTTATATATATATATATATATATATATATATATATATATACGGTAATTGGATCAATTAATAAATAGGTGAACATTGGCATTCCTTGTCTAAACCGAATATAGTATAGTATGGGATATATTGATCTTCAGAGCTTGCCGCAATTATTTTAATTCAGATGCATCTCTACCAATTTTACTGATGCTTTTGGATAATCATGGCTAAAAAAACAAACAAAGAAATTGCCCTAGACCTCAGTTTAATGCTCATCTCCAACTCCTAGCCCTCTAACCTAATACCTAACCATTAAAGCTGAATGTAGATGTAAAACAACGCTAACAAAATGATGCATTTGTTAAAAATATACAGTATATATACAGTAAATGCATTTATAATACAGCCAGTACCTGTCTGTATATTAGCTTCCTGTAATACCCAACACAGAAAGACTCACACTAGGCAACACTGTGAGCTTTGTGATTTCGGATTATTATTACAAGCTCCCCAATAGGAACAGAGATCAGAATGATGACTTCACCATTGTTAATGCGTAAACACAATGCATGTAGAAATAAAGTAGGAGTAGGAGTAAATGGCTATCATTGCGTCTTTACAAACCTGGGCTGGTACCAAAATGCCCAGGAAACTACCACTGATCTGGTGGAATGGTGCACAAAAAAAAATGTTCTTTGCTGGAAGGAACACTTTTGCTTGGGATGTGTCCAGGACCAGGCAAAGAGAAGGCTCAAGAGCATATTTTTCTAAATTAATCATCCAACCAAAAGCCTGGTGCATCTGAATTGTCCTGTAGATGTTTGCTGAAAACTGGATGGGAGAGGAGTCCTTCAGGGGAAAGCCGTCTAGGTAGTCTGTGACCTGGATGCCCTGAGTTCTGAGAAGGGCAAGAAGAGGTGCAAAGACCTTTGTGACTACTCGGGGAGCAGAGAACAGGCCAAAAGGCGTTGTGACCAACTGGAAGTGATTGTCTGCCACTGTAACATGCAGAAAGCTTGATGAGGTGGATAAATAGTAACATTTAGATAGACATCTTGGATGTCTATGGATGCCATGTGTTCCCCTTGTATCAGAGAGTCAGTTATTAACCTTGCAGATTCCATGCCAAATTTTGGAATGTGAAGGTATCTGTTTTGAGATTTTAGGTCCAGAATAGGGCGAATACCCCTGTTGGGCTTTGGTACTGTAAACAGGTTTGAACTGATTTCTTTGAACCTGTCTTGGGGACTTGTGCATATTGACTGGCCTGCACAGAGTCTTGACCTCAACCCAAAGAACACCTTTGGGATGATTTAGAGCGGAGACTGCGAGCCAGGCCAAAACATACCACGCAAGACTAATCTCAAAGATATGGGAAATTAATGCATCGCTATCATTTGGACACATCATAAATATGTGCAAGAATGAACAATACACTAGATAAATATCATATCAATTGGACTACTTGGGTTAGTTTAAAAGTTGAAAACCAACTCCACTAGAGAACATTACTAATTTTTCAAACCATACATATGCTTAGGTTTTCTACCCTTGCTTTTGACAGCCATGCCAAACTGGAGGTTATCCTGCTTTGTACCATTTCCCTAATACCCCCTTTTTTATTTTTACACTCCACACCCCTTTTTCCTGCCCACACATACAAATAACCTGCCTCGCCTGTGTTTCTTACTTGTCTTCCTTTTCTCGTTCTCTATACATCTGGACTAGTTCATATGATGAGTCCAATGCTGCTCTCAATTGCTTGTTTAGCCGCTTTAACATACCAAAAATATGGCATTAGACCAAAGAAGACACATCAGACAAACGTTTTTGACAAACTTTAATAATGTATACTGCTTGCATTGCTTGATACTCCACAAAAAAGTTGGGTTCACCATAGCCTTTCCCTTTCTATGTTAAAGCAGAAGTCCAGTGAAATCCTATCTAAACCTAAACCTGCACTAAACCCCATTCTAATGCCCCATACACACGGTCGGATTTTCCGACGGAAAATGTGTGATAGGACCTTGTTGTCGGAAATTCCGACCGTGTGTAGGCTCCATCACACATTTCCATTGGATTTTCCGACACACAAAGTTTGAGAGCAGGATATAAAATTTTCCGACAACAAAATCCGTTGTCGGAAATTCCGACCATGTGTACACAAATCAGACGGACAAAGTGCCACGCATGCTCAGAATAAATAAAGAGATGAAAGCTATTGGCCACTGCCCCGTTTATAATCCCGGCGTACGTGTTTTACGTCACCGCGTTTAGAACGATCAGATTTTCTGACAACTTTGTGTGACCATGTGTATGCAAGACAAATTTGAGCCAACATCCGTCGGAAAAAATCCTAGGATTTTGTTGTTGGAATGTCCGAACAAAGTCCGACCGTGTGTACGGGGCATTAGACTTACAGTAGATATAAAAAGTCTACACACCCCTGTTAAAATGTGAGGTTTCTGTGCTGTAAAAAAATGAGACAAAAAAAAAAATAATTTCAGAAATGTTTCCACCTTTAATGTGACATATAAACTGTAAAGCTCAAAAACAAACAAATCTTTTTGGATGGGGAAGCGTTAGAAAAGTTTTAAATGTTCATTGTGTGACTATTAAAAAAGAAAAACCCTAAGACTGATTTTTAAGATGGCTTCTAATTACACGTGTTTCCTCAGCCAATAGAAGCGTTATAGCTATATTATTGTAGATATTAGGAGGGGGGCTGTACATCCCTTGTATGATTCTTACTGCATTCTTTGACTTGTAAGAATCATCCTTTTGTGTGACACATCTAAAATAAATTGTCTGCTTTTCAATACATCTGGAGTTTGACTGATCACAGGAGAAGAATAATCCTAACATTTTGGTCTTTTGGGTCGGACGGTCCAGACAAAAACTTTGGTGAGTATTGGACTTCAAACCTCACTGAGAATTAAGTCCCCCCCACTCAATGTTAGTGGTGAAATAGGAGCGGAGGCCTGAGACCCGGATCCACCGTCTAGTTTCGAACCTACGTGATCTAGTCCTCCTGGTGTTTGAGAGGTAAGATAATTTAAATTATTCCAAATTCTTTCTAAGAGTCTCTTCTTCTCTTTCTGTTTGATTCTGGTTTAATGTGTTGTAATTGCCGACTGTGGGATTGATTGTATAATATCTCGATAACCCGGTGTTCGTAGACAGAGGCATTTGGGGATGTTGCCTAAGGTAAAAAAATTACGTCACCAGCTGTCCGTACAGACAAAAAAAAAGATTTGAGGTATACCAAACGTCAGAGGTTAATTGCCTGACGTCGTCAGAGGTTGATTGCCCGACAATTTAGGCGCTTTTTAGTTAAGTGATCTAGAAAGATCACAAGGCTAACTTTCTTCTGTGTGTTTAGTTTCTCCTTTCTAATGTTTAACCTTTCTGTTGACGCTGTAACCTTATTGAACAACAATAGTAATGCAGAGACAAGTTTTAATTATTTTTTGATTCTCCCTATAGTGTGGGGAGTGCTGATATTTTTATTCTTCTTGTATTCTTATTGTTACCGTGGGCCTAGAGTCACTAGCCCAGTGTTTTATAGGTTAATGAGAGACCCGACTGGCGCTGACAATGGGGAATAGTCTCTGTAAAAGAATGTTTTGTGCCTGCTTATGAGGCTGCTGTGTTCCTAATGTGCCAAGTGGGAGGGGAAGTTTGGATTTAATAGTAAACTAACTGTAAAAAAGTGTCAGGATTTAGTGGATAAACTTAAATTATTAGGACCCAAAGATCAAAAAAAGGTATGGGTTGATAATAGGAGTTTAAATAACCAGCAAAAAATCATTCTTCACATCTCATGTTCTGTGTGCCTGTAAACTAGCAGTTAGACACAACTCACTTCCCCCCTCCCCACGTGTTGTAGCCTGCTTGCCTATCAGTGACAGATGGGGAGCTGGCAGAGAAGCAGGAAACTTTGCAAAAGCTTAACGAGATACTTGGTTGAATTGTCTTATGGCTTCACTCTGTAAGGCAGCCAACACCTTGCTAGCCAATGTATTAAGCAGGTAAATATGTAAAATACCAGGTGGTATTGCACTATATGGCCCATGGGGATTGGACCGGAGCCAGCGTCTTGGATTACTGCACTGTCTCAGGTACCACTGGACAACATTGTCTGGGAGACTGTGCTACATCTGGGTCGCCTGCTCGGGGACAACCTGGACTCATAGGAACCAAACAGTTGGAGTTGCAACTTCAGGTAAAGGTGACCCAATAGCTAAATTAGCAGATTCATATAATGCATATCACTGATGGGTCTAGCAAAAGAGAATTAGACCAGACGCAAGTGTTATCTAAATGTTCAACAAATGCTTGAAAGCAGAAAGATAGCTATGTATTGCTGAGTTGAAAAATATGCGTGAGAAATCTTTTTGGGGATGAGAGAGGCCTGCTTGCAGATTCCTGCCCCCCCCCCCCTTTGTGTTTCAGTGTAAGGAGCGCGGTACCCCTCCCTTTGAATTACTGTGTAAAACAGCCAGAGAGTTCTGAATATCTAAGAAATTAGTAATTATTGTGTTGTTGTGGGAATATAATCCTAATTGAAATTGTTAGTGTTTACTATATAACTCTAGGATTATTTTAAACAAAGAATGAAAATAGCTGATTATGGCTGAGACCTTTTAAATTCCTAAAAAGGTAGATACAATTATTTAAATTATTTAAATGTTTAAGTTCTCCACTTTAGCCTACTGAGCATGAAAAGAGAAAATGTTTCAATCACTAATAAGACCTGGTTGATTTATTATTTTAGCATGTCAGAATATTAAAGGAAGCACATGGCAGAAATTGTCAGAAGGTCATTAATGGTTTTAAAGCAATAGATAGAAAACATGAAAGTGAACTGCACTATAAAGAAAGTGAACAGAATGTTGTAGAATTATTATCAAGTGGCTTGATGAATGTGGGAAAAGAAAAGGCTGAGAATGTTTTGATTACTTTAAATGTGTCCAGTCCAGAGACAGTATGTAACTGAGTGCTAATTTTACTGCCACAAGAAAACAAGGATTTGAATGGGCTTTGCTAAGAGAACTGTGCAGTAGCATTGAAGCCCAGAGAGAGGAGAGAAAAGGGTATACAACAGACTTGATGCTTTTATAGCCCAAAAATGATGGTCAAGATGCTGTTTCTCAGAAACAAGAAAATGCAGATTGCCTGACAGACTTAGCAGAAGAAAGAGGGAGATGATATGGATGACTAGTAGGGCAGCATTAACCTTTCGAGCACACAGAGGTTAATTTGTGCATCTGTGAAAATATTAGGATTTTCGGTGGGAAAAAAAGTCTGAATAATACCGTTTCCCCGAAAATAAGACCTAGCGTGATTGTCGGTGATGTCTGCAATTTAAGCCCTACCCCCTAAATAAGCCCTACTTAAAGTCCTTGTAGGTCTTGTTTTCAGGGTATGGCTTATTTTTGAGAAAACAGGTAGGGCTTATTTGGGGGGTAGGGCTTATATTGCAGCCATCATTGACAATCATGCTAGGTCTTATTTTCAGGGAAACGGGGTAGTCTTAAAGTAAATATTTCTTGGATATGTTACTTTTAGAATTCCCAGACTTTCAACTGTAATGTGTTAATGATGCAATGAGGTTTATATTTGGGTACATTTATAAAGTTAAAAGGCTAAGTTCTGAATCAGAATATGTGTTTGGGTAAAAAAAAATGTTCTGTTTTGGGACTCTGTGGATTTCACTTGGGACCAGAGAATAAGGGGAACAATACAAAAGGGGGTTCGAGTTTTCTTAAATTCTGCTAAAATATTGGGGTCTGAGAAAAAATATTCATATATATATTGAATCTATATGCCAAATAATGAAAATGCTGCTAGGAAACATTTTATGTCTGCATACTTGGTGGACTTATGGACTTATAATTGAATAAATGTAAGAATATTGTTTTTAACAACTCCAAAGTAAGGAAGGCTTTTGTTGGTAGTTTGACCTGTGATCCTGTGCTCATTCATGTTAGAAGGAGAGTATCCATTTTCCCCAGCCCCAATTCAAGTGCAGATATGACACCCCCCATCCTTCTACAAAACTGAAGGATGAGGCGAGTTCCTTTTTATGGGGTGGGTGTCTACTGATTACTGAATACATGAATGAGTACAAAATTGAACCTTTAGAGGTATTTTAGAGTTTAGGACATTAAATTAAGGTATGAAATAATGTAGACTACACAGTCCTTAGAGACAAAGAAACAAATGATGTCCTTCCTGGGTATGATAAACTTTTGTAGAGCCTGGATTCCCGGGTATTCCATGCTGATGGTCCCGTTGGTTCAGGCAATACATTGGAGCTCCTTGGCCCCCCCAGGATGCTATAAAATGGAGTGAGGAAACAGACAGCCTTTACTGACCTAAAACAAGTTCTTTCTAGTTCATCAGTGCTAGCCTTACCAAACTATGACAAAGCTTTCGAACAAACAGTAGACTCAAGGGAAGGTCACATGACATCAGTACTTACACAGTCACATGGCGGGCGCCAGAGACCGATTGCTTACTATTTTACAAAATTAGACAGTGTAACTAGAGCACTTCCACCCTGTGTACAGGCAGTGATAGCTGCAGCTGAAGCAGTTAAGGCCTCGGCATCTATAGTGCTATATCACCCGCTGACACTCAAAGTACCACATGCAGTATCGGTTATCCTTTTATAACAAAAGATATCACATTTGAGTCCAGCACACCTTTCCTGTATGACAATAGTCTTGACACAACCTCACTTAACAATACAGAGGTGTACTACATTAAACCCATCCACACTAATACCACTTCCTACTGATGGTCATAGACATGACTGTACTGCTGCCATCGCTGAAAAGGTACTGCCACAAAGTGATTTGAAAGATGTACGGTTATCTAACCCTGACATGACACTTTTTGTTAATGGTTCCAGTAAGAAAAATCCAGAAGGCGCAACTGGATATGCAGTAGTGACACAGGATGAAGCTAGACCATTACCAAAACATTATTCAGCACAAGTAACAGAACTTATAGCACTGACAAGAGCATGCATACTATCAAAAGGAAAATCCGTAATCATATACACTGACAGTCAATATGCCTTTTCAACAGTACATGTTTTTGCACAACAATGGAAAAACAGGGGGATGGTCACACCCAGTGGTAAACCAATTTCACACACAGACGTCAATCTAGAACTCCTAGATGCAATGAAGTTACCAAAAGAGCTTGCCATCTGCAAATGTCAAGCACACACAAAATATACAGACCCCATCTTAAAAGGGAAATAAAAGGGCAGATGAAGCAGCCAAAATAGGGGCACAAGAAACACATCAAATAATGACAGAACAGGAAGTCATAGAGATAGATCATACAGTCCTTACTGATATGCAGCAGAATGCACCCCCCGGGGAGAAACAATATTGGAAAACAAAGGGTTGCACAATAATAGATAACATCTACATGTCACCTGACTGAAAACCAGTATTGCCAAGATCCCTAGTTAGGTATGCAGAAGTATTGACACATGGAGTAACTCATGTGTCAAACAGGGGGAAGACTGAGATGTTAAATACGGTATGTACAGCCTATGGCTTCACTAACTACTAAAAAAAATAAAAAGAAAAAAAAACAAAAAAAAAACAATGAATTAGACAAATGTGAAAGGAAAAATTATTGTTTGGTAATCATAGACGCCCTGACCAAATGAGTGGAGATATTCCCAACAGGAAGTGCAGATGCACGGACAGTGATAATGGACCCCATTTTATAAACAAAACTATACAACATTTGACAGAAGTGATGGGAATTCAAGTGAAATACCATTATGCCTATCATCTGCTGGATTGATGGAAAGACACAATGGCATTATAAAAAGCAAACTGAGGAAAGCTATGGAAGAAAAGGTAAAAATTGGATGTACTGCCTACTAGTAGCTGTGACCAGTATGCATATCACACCCACAAAAGAAGGTTTAAGCCCATTTGAAATGATACATGGAAGGCCATATAAGATACCCTTACAACCAAATGAAACACCTACTGAGGAGTCTGAGCACACACTAGCAGAATACATGTCTAGGCTGTTAAGACAAAGACATACTAATGATTTTTGTTCTGTCTTAGAAGGTCCAATTCAAGAAGATGAAAAGGTGCATGTGGGAGATTGGGTCTTAACAAAAAGTAATAAGAAAAAGCAGTGGTACTCCCCAAGGTGGGTTGGTCCTTTCAAAGTCCTCCTAACTACCCCTACTGCGATAAGGATTGCAGAGAGGTCTACCTGGATTCACCAGTCCCATTGCAAAAAGGTTTTACAGGCAGAGTAGGGCCAGCTGGCTGCAAGAGGTTCAGAAAATCTGGCTACAAAGGGAGGTCTCGCACAAGGTGGGACTTGTCTCAAACCGGTGAAGTCTCCCTCCCCTTCCAACTCCCCTACCCTATCTGCTGGAACTCTGTAGCTGGTTAGGATGAAAGGGACAGTAATTATCCTTGGGTTACTGGTGACAATAGGAGAGGCATCCATAATAGGGGGTATACGTTATGGAAGAGCAGAGGAACCTTTGGATTGGGAAAGAACGAGAAAAGCATTGAATCTAAACTTTATAGAGGGAATAAATAGCACTATACTGGTGGAGTTTTGGCAGATTGCAGATTGTGGGGATTCAACTTGGGCTAGAGGACTTCTATGGGCAGATAAATACATTTGCTGGCTCTGGAATAGGGCAGGATGTCAAGCATGGGATCAGGCCCTGTGGACCACAGCGCATCAAGATTGGGGGTATAATCTACCAGGGCCTAAAAAGAGTGGAATAAAGGAAAGACTCATATTTACAAAAGGGGCCAACTCCCCCTGCACACAAAGTAAGAACTGTAACCAATTATTGATAACATTTAAAGGAGGCGGGGGAAGGAAGATCAGCGGTTGTACTCTATGGGAGCATGGGTGTCAGGAACTGACCCCTTATGCCGCGTACACACGAGCGGACTTTACAGCAGACTTTGCCCGGCGGACGGGATTTCGTCGGACAATTCGATCGTGTGTGGGCTCCAGCGGACTTTGTTTGATCAAAAGTTGGACGGACTTAGATTTGAAATATGTTTTAAATCTATCCGTCGAACTCGAGTCCGGTCGAAAAGTCCGCTCGTCTGTATGCTAGTTCGACGGACAAAAAGCCACGCTAGGGCAGCTATTGGCTACTGGCTATGAACTTCCTTGTTTTAGTCTGGTTGTACGTCATCACGTACGAATTCGACGGACTTTGGTGGATTGTGTGTAGGCAAGTCCGTTCATTTAGAGAGTCCGTCGTAAAGTACGTCAAAGTCCGCCGGGCAAAGTCTGCTGTAAAGTCCGCTCGTGTGTACGCGGCATTAAGCAAATTTTTCCTCTAGGTATTACCACCCAATAAAACTAGACAACAGGAAAAGGTAGACACAGAAGGGAAAGAAGAAGGCCATAATAATAAAAGTTCTGAGTAAAACTATAATGCCGCGTACACACGGTCGGACTTTTCGGCTACAAAAGTCCGACGGACTGTGCCGGACAAACTAACCATGTGTGGTCTCCATCGGACTTCCGACGGACCGTTTCGGTCGGAAATCCGACGTACTTTAGATTTGAAACTTGCTTCAAATCTTTACGTCGTAACTCCGCCGGACTCGATTCCTGACGGAAAGCCCGTTCGTCTGTATGCTGGTCCGACGGACCAGATACGACGGAGGAGCAGGGTACTGCATCTCGCGCTCACTGCAATAGGAAAAACTGATTTTCCTATTGTGGCGAGCGCGGGGGGGGGGCATCCCAGGCCCTAAGGTCTGGTATGGAACTGTAAGGGGAAACCCCTACGCTGAAAAAACGGCGTGGGGTCCCCCCAAAATCCATACCAGACCCCGATCCGAGCACGCAGCCCGGCCGGTCAGGAAAGGGGGTGGGGACGAGCGAGCGCCCCCCCTCCTGAACCATACCAGGCCGCATGCCCTCAACATGGGGGGGTGCTTTGGTAGAGGGGGAGCGCCCTGGGGGCCCCCCACCACAAAGCACCTTGTCCCCATGTTGATGAGGACAAGGGCCTCTTCCTGACAACCCTGGCCGTTGGTTGTCGGGGTCTGCGGGCGGGGGGCTTATAGGAATCCGGGAGCCCCCTTTAATAAGAGGGCTCCAGATCCCGGCCCCCACCCTATGTGAATGAGTATGGGGTACATGGTACCCCTACCCATTCACCTAGGAAAAAAGTGTCAATAATAAAACACGCTACACAGGTTTTTAAAGTAATTTATTAGGCCGCTCCGGGGTGGTCTTCTTCCGGCTTCGGGGGTCTTCTTCCGACTTCGGGGGTCCCTCCGGTTCCTCTTCTCCCGGCGTCCGGTTGGTTCTTCTCCGCTCCCTCGGGGGCGCTCGCTCGTCCCCACCCCCTTTCCTGACCGGCCGGGCTGCGTGATCGGATTGGGGTCTGGTATGGATTTTGGGGGGACTCCCACGCCGTTTTTCGGCATAGGGGGTCTCCTTTACAGTTCCATACCAGACCTAAGGGCCTGGGATGCCCGCGACGGGGCTCGCAAGATTTCAATCTCGCCGATAGAAGCGGCGAGATTGACTTCCTTTTCTAGTCCGTGTGTGGGAAAGTCCGGTCATTCTGAAAGTCCGGCGGAAGTCCGTCGGGAAGACCGGATTCCGGAAAGTCCGGTCGTGTGCAGGCAAGTCCGTCCGTTCAGAAAGTCCGGCGGTAGTCCGCCGGAAGTCTGGCGGCAAGTACGTCGGACCTAGCTTCCCAGAAAGTCCGACCGTGTGTTAGATTTACTAACCTAACAGTAGAAGATGCCATAGCTTTGAAAATGGGTTACCAAGAAAAAAATATGAGTGGTTAGAATGGTTTAGGTACACCTTTAAAACTCTAAAAAAAAAGGAAAACTGTTTAGTTTGTTCCGGAGCCAGACCACATTTAGCCCTTTTCCTCTAGATCACAATACAGAAGGTTTAAAATGTATGTTGCGGTTGTATAATAAGAGCTATAAACCTGAAACAAATTCTACCTGTCACACGTTGAGTTTGTTGTTTCCCCCAGTACAGAGATCTCAGATACCTCTGGCAATTACTGCATATTCGGGCAACTTTACTTGTTTTGCACTCCCAGGGAACTGTAGCGGGGTGGATCTTGGGTCACTACCCGATGACTACCGTGCGGAGAGGATTAACATGGGCAATGGTGACTGGGTTGAGCATTACATTCAGAGAGCTGATGTCTGGTGGATGTGTGGGGATAACTTCTAGCTAGGATACCGGCCAATGTCCGAGGGAATTGAGCTATGGTCCAGCTAGCTATGCCCCTGAGGATCCTGTTTGAACACCCGTGGACTAGAGTCACCAATGGTATCAAAGGGACACCTCTCCCATGGGGTCATTTGACTCTCTGGAACTCCAGGAATCAGGTGACAGCTGGGTTTGAGTCTCTTCTCTGGTGGGTGACTATAAATAAAAATGTTGACTGGATGAACTATATATACTATAACCAACAACGATTTATAAACTTTACTAGGGACGCTGTGAAGGGCCTAGCAAAACAGTTGGCCCCCACATCTCTAATGGCATGGCAGAACCGAATGGCCTTAGATATGGTCCTAGTTGAAAGAAGAGGGGTATGCAAAATGTTTGGTAGCATGTGTTGCACCTTTATCCCTAACAATACAGCTCCTGGAGGGATTGTGACCAGAGCCCTGGAAGGACTGACTGCTCTATCGAATGAATTAGCGGAAAACTCATGTATTAATGATCCATTCACAAACTGGCTTGAAGGATGGTTCGGTAAGTGGACTGGACTTATCACATGTTTGATCTCAATTGCTGTGGATTTAGCCGTTTTGGTCACTTGCGGATGCTACTGCATTCCCTGTATTCGAGGACTTTCACAAAAATTGATTGAAACCACAGTCTCAAGAACAATGTATCAAGCCCTTCCTACCTCTGAGGAGAACTATGTGGACATTGAAGCTCAACCTAATGACATACAGTCCGAAAGTGTATAACACAGATACTATCATCGAAATGTGTTGAGATAAAATAGTCACACAAGAGGGAATGTTAGAAAAGTTTTAAATGTTTATTGTGTGACTTTTAAAAAAGAAAAACCCTGAGACTGATTTTTAAGATGGCTTCTAAGCACATGTTTGAATTAACTTCTTTTTGTCTTTGTCTAACAAGCTTTGCCATATATGGTAGAACAAAGTGTACAGGGAAACACTGATTAGCCAATAAAGTACATACCATTTTGTACAAGGCACGCTAACTGTGTTTCCTCAGCCAATAGAAGCGTTATAGCTATATTATTGTTGATATTTAGGAGGGGGGCAGTACATCCCTTTGTATGCTTCTTACTGCATTCTTTGACTTGTAAGCATCATCCTTTTGTGTCCCACATCTGAAATAAAATTTTCTGCTTTTCAATACATCTGGAGTTTGACTGATCACAGGAGAAGAATAATCCTAACAGGAAGTAATAATAAAAAACTACAATAATGCGGTTGCATAAGTGTGTACACCCTGTTATAACTGGAGATGTAGCTGTGTTCAGAATTAAGCAATCACATTCAAACTCATGTTAAATAGGAGTCGTTACAAAACTGCCATCATTTAACGTGCTCTTATTAACCCCAAATAAAGTTCAGCTGTTCTAGTAGGTCTTTCCTGGCATTTTCCTAGCCACATCCTACAGTAAAAGCCATAGTCCGTAGAGAGCTTCCAAAGCATCAGAGGGATCTCATTGTTAAAAGTTATCAGTCAGGAGAAGGGTACAAAATAATTTCCAAGGTATTAGATATACCATGGAAGGCAGTGAAGACAGTCATCATCAAGTAGAGAAAATATGGCACAACAGTGACATTACCAAGAACTGAACGTCCCTCCAAAATTGATGAAAATACAAAAAGAAAACTGCTCAGGGAGGCTGCCAAGAGTCCTACAGCAACATTAAAGGAGCTGCAGAAATATCTGGCAAGTACTGGCTGTGCGCTACATGTGACAACAATCTCCCATATTCTTCAAATGTTTGGGCTATAGGGTAGAGTGGCAAGATGGAAGCATTTTCTTACGAAGAAAAACATCCAAGCCCGGCTAAATTTTGCAAAAACACATCTGAAGTCTCCCAAAAGCATGTGGGAAAATGTGTTATGGTCTAATGAAACCAAGGTTTAACTTTTTGGCCATGATTCCAAAAGAAATATTTGGTGCAAAAACAACACTGCACATCACCAAAAGAACACCATATCCACTGTGAAGCATGGTGGTGGCAGCATCATGCTTTGGGGCTGTTTTTCTTCAGCTGGAACATGGGGCCTTAGTCAAGGTAGAGGGAATTATGAACAGTTCCAAATACCAGTCAATATTGGCACAAAACCTTCAGGCTTCTGCTAGAAAGCTGAACATGAAGAGGAACTTCATCTTTCAGCATGACAACGACCCAAAGCATACATACAAATCAACAAAGGAATGAAGATGATTAAAGTTTTGGAATGGACCAGCCAGAGCCCAGACTTGAATCAGATTGAAAATCTGCAGGGCGATCTGAAGAGGGCTGTGCACAGGAGATACCCTCGCAATCTGACAGGTTTGGAGTGTTTTTGCAAAGAAGAGTGGGCAAATATTGCCAAGTCAAGATGTGTCATGCCCAAAAAGACTGAGTGCTGTAATAAAATCAAAAGGTGCTTCAACAAAGTATTAGTTTAAGGGTGTGCACACTTATGCAACCATATTATTTCGTTTTTTTATTTTTACATCCCCCCACCTAAAAGATTTCAGTTTGTTGTTCAACTGAGTTACACAGTTTATAGGTCAGATTAAAGGTGGAAAAAGTTCTGAAATTATTTATCTTTGTCTAATTTTTTTTACATCACAGAAACCTGACATTTTAACAAGGGTGTGTAGACTTTTAATATCAACTGTATACTAACTACCCTGTAGAGGAACTATGCTTATACTTACTGTAGCGGAGGGCAGAAATATATAGATTTTTTGTGTTGTTTTGTTTTGTTGAAATCAACAGTGTGTAAAGCAGTCACCTTGTCTGCTTAATTGGTGTCTGAGTTCCTGTGCCCCGCAGGGGGTAAGACATGAGGTTGATCTCACTAGGAAGCACAGACAGCATTGTGTCCTGTAGCTGGACAAAGCCAGATGTCCTAACACCAGGCGTTTTGGCTTAAAGCGGTTGTAAAGGCAAAAGGTTTTTTATTTTAATGCATTCTATTGCTTAAGATAAAAAGCCTTCTGTGTGCAGCAGCTCCCTTAATACTTACCTGAGCCCCATCTCTATCTAGCGATGTCCACAAGTCCCTCGGCCGTCCGGGACTCTCCTTCCTGATTAGCTAAGACACAGCAGTGGCGCCATTGGCTCTAGCTGCTGTCAAAGTCAGTTAGCCAATCAGGAGAGAGAGAGAGGCGAACCGAACCGCAGCTCCGTGTCTGAGTGGATGCGGCTTGGGTGCCCGCACAGCAAACTGCTGGCTGTGGGGGCACTCGACAGGAGGGAGGGGCCAGGAGCAGTGAAGAAGGACCCGAGAAGAGGAGGATCCAGACTGCTCTGTGCAAAACCCCTGCACAGAGCAGGTAAGTACAGTATAACGTTTGTTATTTAAAAAAGACCAAAAAACAAGACTTTACAATCACTTTAAGTATTGGCTGAATTCAACGTACAATATAATATCCCTATGCAGTCTGAAAGTGTCAGACTATTCTGAGTTGACTCCTGTGATGGGCACAGAGGAGCTGATGGCTGCATGCCTTACTAGAAGGTACTTAAAACGGCTAAGTCTGATGGGTCAGTATTGACTGTGTGCTGAGCCTTCCTCGGATTGCTCTGCCTGCCCTCTCTGCTGTGTGCACACAGTTCTGCAGCATGAGTCTTTGAACCCTCTTATGCCTGTCATCTCCCCTGCTGTTATGGTTGTGAGGATTTCCCCTGGCTGTGCCTATTGTTGTCCTGTGAACTGTTTCCCTTTTGCTGTGCCATATTCCTACTCCATGGATTGTTACACCTTGCTACTGCCCTGAGGATCATCTCCCTTTGTGTGCCATATAGCTACCCGTGAACTGTTTATCAGCGATGTGCCCATTGCTACCCCATTAACTGTTTAATTGTGTTGCGCCGATTGCTACCCCATGAACTGTTTGTCTGTGCTGTGCCCATTCCTACTCGGAGAACTGTTTATCTGTGCTGCACCCATTGCTACCCCATGAACTGTTGATCCGTGCTGTGCCCATTTTTACACCGAGAACTGTTTATCCATGCTGTGCCTATTGCTACTCTGAGAACTGTTTATCCGTGTTGTGCCCATTGCTGCTCCAAAAACTGTTTAACTGTGTTGCGCCCATTGCTACCCCATGAACTGTTTGTCCGTGCTGTGCCTATTCCCACTTGGAGAACTGTTTATCAGTGCTGCACCCATTGCTACCCCATGAACTGTTGATCCGTGCTGTGCCCATTCCTACACCGAGAACTGTTTATCCGGGCTACACCTATTGCTACCCCATGAACTGTTTATCTGTGCTGTGCCCAATGCTACTTTGTGAACTGTTTATTCGTGCTGTGCTCATTGCTACACTGTGAACTGTTTATCTGTGCTGTGCCCATTGCTACTCCGAGGACTGTTTATCTGTACCGTGCCCATTGCTATCCCGTGAACCGTTAAACTATAAACTACTATGTTCTCTGATACTCCGTAATTTGATTATTCGCCACCCCTCCCAATAAACATCTGCCAGTCGGTTTCGTGTGATCTGCCTCCGTGTTCTCCTAGTTCTTCACACTTACCTATTCCCTGGGCGCTCTGGTCCAGTCACATGGTCGACTCCCAGCGCCAACTTCAGGGGAGAGGTGGGACAGCTGATAATGGATGCTCCATAGTAAGTCTATAGGTGACGTCGCCACATAGGCATTGCAGCCATTGTTGGCAATCTTACCTCCTCACTGAAGTCGCTGCTGGGGAGATCAAGTGACTGGACTGGAGCGCCTTCAGAATAGGTATGTTTACACATCTTTCCTCTACAAGGCAGTTAGTATAGGACTTAAACTGGGAGTGGGAGCAGGTTTAAGTTTTAGATAGGATTTCACTGGACTTCTACTCTAATGATTTGACAAACTCACTGTGCTGCACATTGTATTTGTAGCTAAATTTCCAATTCTAATCTGTTTTCACTGAATGTCAAGATGATTTAGAATGTTTACTTTTTATAATAGGTGAATAATAAACAGCGCCTGCTCCACCAACTATGGTGCTAAATACCTGTGCTGTAATATTTTGTGTCTATAACTGAACCATAAACCAGCTTATACTAAACAAATCAATTAAATCAAAAATAAATAATACAGTCAATAAAGGATAAAGAATAGCATATAAAGTCCATACATTAGTGACTGAGTACCAAAGTCCAATCTTAATAGTGAATATCATCAAATGAAGCAATAAAAAATTATTGGAAAATAACGCTATGTTCTAATCAGCGACCACTATTCCCACACGTGCAGGGTCAGGAGTTTTGCTTTTGTGATGTCTAGTTTGGTCATGTTTGACCATATATTCTATAGCAACACAGTTTTAAATGGATTTTATTATGTACGATGCTGACATTCAATAAACTGTTTGAGGATTTTACCCTATGTGGCATTTTTCTCTCTATCTATCGCACACCCGCACTTTTTGACCCTGGAGCTCTGGAGTTGGAGTAACCTACACCAGCAGGAGTAACCAGAGCATATCGCAGAGGGATAGGTCCCCCTAAAGACCTACAAGCACAGGAGACTCCTCTTGCTATATGGTAACGGAGTCCAACATATCTGGTGAGTGCGGAGTATTGTCAGTCTCCCACAAGATGGATGCACAGACACCATTGGAATATGGAGCACGACCGTATTTTTTCACAAAGAATAGATTTTGATTTGCACTGCCATCACATTATGCACTATATATGTCACTTTAATTTTCTAATAATTTTTTATTGATATTTTTTGATGATATTCACTATTAAGATTGGACTTTGATACTCAGTCACTAATGTATGCACTTTAAATGCTATTCTTTATCCTTTATTGACTGTATTATTTATTTTTGATTTAATTGATTTGTTTAGTATAAATTGGTTTATGGTTCAGTTATAGACACAGAATATTACAGCACATGTATTTAGCACCATAGTAGGTGGAGCAGGCGCTGTCTATTATTCATCTATTTTTATTTGGCCCACTAGTGAGGACAGTATTGACAGAAGCGGCCCAATCATATTGGCAGCTATCTCCAAGGCGTGAGTGCCCAACATTTTTACTTTGTATAATGTTTGCAAGTCTTCCTCTGATACAATTTAAATTAGTGTGGTACTTACAGAGCTCTGTGAGTCGCCATCTTTATTGCCATCATCTATCCCCGATCTCCTCCTGGCAAGTTGCTCTCGAAGGGATAGTGACTAAAACATAAGACAGAGATTAATACTTCTTGACTATGTCAAAAGTCAGTTCCATAGAAATGTGAGCAAGCCCACCTCTTGACTGGACATCTCCAACTCCTCCTCTAACACTGCAACTCTTTCGAGCGCCACACGGAGGCGCTCCCGTACCTGGAAAAGATAAAGTATTTAAAATTGAGTGTAGTCAGTATAAGGACCCTTTCACACGGGTGATCCGATCAGGTCAGCGTGTCAGTTTTTCAGCCGGACCTGATCAGAAGGTCCATGCATTCTTACGAACTGACAGGTGTAAACAAACTTGTGTCTCTTTACACCCGCCATCCTCCAGGTCTGATCAGGCCAACAGAAAAAATGGAGGACTGTGTCCTCTTCCCTTTTGGGAGACCGGGTGGGAGGCAGCCGGCCGCCCATAAAGCAGGGAGGGGTCTGTCTATGTCTGCGTTGCATCCCCCTGTCAGAGCACAAAAGCTCAGTCGGGGGAGATCGCTGGACTAACCTTGCATGGCTAGTACAGTGGCTCCGACCGGAGCTGTCAGTATTTTTTCGTGCAACCCAGAAAAAAAACTGTGGTGTGTACCCTGTCCCCCGGCTTTAGGTAAAAGAAGGGTCTTTTCACATGCTCAAGCCATTTTAGGAATCTTTATTATTTTAACTCAAATGTAGACTTCTTTAACACATAAATCATAAATTGCTGACCTGACAAGTGCAAAGTACAAGATCTCCCGCCTAAACATAAATATAAATAAAAATAATTGCGTTGCGCTCAGGTATGTGTCTCTGTAAACATTCACTCAATTGATATCATATGAAAAAAGTGCTATGTGCACGTGATTCCAACCCTGAATTCATTCCACATATTCAAATCAAAAAAACATTCTTCAACTGAATGCCACATGTGTTAAATAAGTGCGAATAGATATAATGCTCACTTATTAATATTCCAAAAAAAAAAAAAACAACAATAACCTTACAAAGATTAATGTGTAAGAAAAATACACCAAAATGCTCTATGTATAAATGCAAAGTGCAATGTGCAAGAGTGCACCTTATATGTATCTATATATCTTATAACATACCCACAATGATAATGTTCAATGAATTACAAATGAAACTTATAAATAAATACGTGCATAAAAAATAAAAAAATATAAAAATTTTTTTAAAAATAAAAAAATATAAAATTTAAAAAAAAAAATTAATGCCACATGCAAAACTCCAATAAAATCATATGAGTGACAAGTGATCAATCAACACATGAGTGATGATTTGAAATAGTGACCGTTCTTTTCTGTAAGTTCTTCCAAGTAAGGTATAGGATTATTGTGGCTCGCAAGTTTTTTCCCTTATATAAACATAAATATAGCCTACTGTATATACTATTTATAAAGAGGATGATTTACTAAAACTGGAGAGTGCAAAATCTGGAGCAGTTGTGCTTGGTAGCCAATCGGCTTCTAACTTGTTCAATTATGCTTTGACCTGGTTTCTATGCAGAGCTGCACCAGATTTTGCGCTCTCCTGTTTTAGTAAATCAAACCCAAAGTGACATACTTTGAGTGTTTTTAACACTATTCAGAGATGAACATGTAAAAGATGAAAGGATAGAGATTCAAAACTTTTAAGCTTACTGACCCCTTCATGAAGTTTCATATTGTTCACAAACCCCAATCATTATATGAACGTTTTGTATTAAATACTATTTTAAATGGAGGCGTGGCCTGATCGGCATGCGAGAAGCAGCTTCCTCACAGAGCTCCAGCCTGTAACCTTGCTTTGATCCTGTTCCCGGCATCACTACACGGCTTGAAAGCTACCAGCTGATTTCGGAACCTCGTGGGAATCCGTTGTGGTACCTGGCAGAGCAGAACTAATGATGGTTTTGACAGGAAAGGGAAAAGAAGACAGACACCGCTCAGATCCAAGATGGCACCGCTGCGGGTCCGCAGCAGCAAACACAGCGCGGTGCTGACAAACCTAAGGACACAGTGGGTAAACCCCCCAAAACTCCACAGCATGTCAGCGGAGACCCCCTCACCAAGGACATTAGATACTATGCCCAGAAACTGGCAGGCTCACTGACCCTGGATGAGCCATCTGAGGGGGGGGGGAGAAACAGAGAGAACCCACAACACAGGGAACTATGGAGGAAGGTGATCCAGAGTGCACAGATCACAGCATCATAACAGCACAAGCAGAGGTGATGGAGGAGAACAGTGAGAATGAGGTATAGGCACAGCCCACCCTGGCTGAGATCCTGAGGACTGTTAACAAATGCGCTGCCTCAGTAAATACCCTGCAAGAACGCTTTGAAGGCCTGAAAGAGGAAGTGTCCCTAATAAGGCAGGACATACAAAAAATTAGAGAAAGAAACACTGCTGCTGAAAGCAGGATTAGTGATGTGGAGGACAAACTCCCCCCTCTGATAAGAAACTCACAACATAATTCCATGGTTGCTGCTGTGGACCAATGTGCAGATGACCTTGAGAACAGAATGAGAAGGAATAACATGAGAATAGTGGTTCTCCCTGAGAAGATTGAGGGTGGAGACCCCACCGAGTTTATTGAAAAATGGATGCTGGAGGTGTTTGGGAAAGATGCGTTCACACCCCTTTATGCTGTGGAGAGAGCCCACAGGGTTCCATTAAGACCCCTTCCCCCAGGGGTCATCCCCCTCGCCCTATCCTTGCCCGTCTACTACATTACAGGGATAGAGAATTCATTTTACGCCTGGCCAGAGAGAAGCAAGACATATGGTACAATGGGGCACGTGTTTCTTTTAATCCTGATTTTTATTCAGGATGTCCGCCTGGTTGGATATAAATGAAAGTGCTTTTCGCCCGGCCAGAAGGATGGCGGCTGAAGATGATTGAATTATCCCAAGTTTTCAGGGCCTAATATCCCACTGAAACCTGGAAGGCACATTTGTTTGATACCTGCCCTGTTTGTATCCTTTCTTACATATAGGTGCAAGGATTTTCAACTATGCTGGGAACAAGAGCTGATTTATTGCTCTCTGTCCCCCCGGAGAGAGAAAGCGTAAAGCCACCACAAAGAAAAAGGTACTTTAAGTGCTAAATGCATTTTGCTTTACCTGATGAAACTCTCTGATTGGTGGTTGCGAGACCAGCGGAGTCTGGGACCTATTGTCCTACAGTTGTGCCAGTTATACAACCCCTCACAGTTCTTTTGATCCTGGAAACCCTTGGGATCGCGTCTTTGCCTGGGGCCGTATACAAGTTTGTGGTCCGTTTGAGGCCATTACCTACCGGGTTTTACATGGCAAAGTTAGAGTTCCATTGCGCTCAAAGGTTCAGTCAGTTTGGAACTGTTCGTACGGTACAATGTTTACAACACCTACAGACTCGAACTCTACATCTAATGTGCCAGACACATGTTATTAGTTGGTGGGTTTGGGGAGGTGGGAAGAAAGTTGGGAAGGACCGGAATGTGTTACATTGCCAATGCCCAGATATGTTTATAATATGGCAGGAAAGATGAACACGCTCAAAGTAATGTCTTGGAATGTTAGGGGACTAGGTGACACTCTTAAGCGCACAATGGTCTCCACCTCTATGAGAAAATATCTCCCAGCCATATGTGCATTGCAGGAAGCTCACCTCACCCCCGATTCCTTGTCATGTCTCAACTTCAGGTGGGTGGGCAAGGCCTATCACTCCACTCACACCTCCTTTTCCAGAGGTGTGAGTGTCTTGATACACAGCTCACTGGACTCCCAGGAACTGGATAGCGTGGTTGATAGTGAGGGAAGATATGTTATCTTATATTGTCGTCTGTTTTCCTTGAAATGCATACTTGCCTTAGTGTATATTCCACTTCCGTATAGTCATCAGGTCCTCAGGGCGGTCCTGGACTTTCAACTGGGGCGCCCGGAGGTACCAATCTATGTTATGGGTGATTTTAATTGCTTCCTGGACCCATTGCTAGACAAACAACCCCCCGTTTCAACGGGGGGGAGCCTTATGCTGCACAGTCCTGAGGAAGCTGGTGGAAGAAGTGGGATGGTTGGATGTGTGGAGGAGGAGGAATCCTGGGAAATGTCAGTTCTCATGTTTTTCGAAAGCATATATGTCCCTGTCACGTATTGATATGTGCTTATGTTCTGAGCCTGCAGCTCAGAAATCACCTATGCTTTGAGGGGAATCTCGGGTCATTCCTCTCTAATCATGGACCTGGAGGTATGCCCCTCATCCACATTGCTTAGAGCTCCTTGGAAGCTTAATGCCTTTTGGTTCAATTTACTACCGTCACCATCACAGATCCTACCAAACATTATTAATTTTTGGAAAGAGCAGGCAGAAGGGCGAGATGCAGGAGTGAGATGGGAGATGTTTAAGGCCTACCTTAGGGGGTGCTTATAAGAGAAATAAATACGTTTAAACAGAAATCCAGTGCACAGAGTGAGGGAGTGGAGCAGTTAGTACATGATTTAGAGGCCCAATTTGTAGCTGACCCTAGTAAGGAGCGTAGGGATGCCTGGTTGTCTGCCCAGGATGCGTTGAACAGGCCTACTTCTTCCACAGCGGAGCGGAAACGCTTCTTCAGGAAACTCGCCTTCTCTGAGGAAAGGGAACATACTGGTCGCCTCCTGGAAAAAATCTCCCGTGCTCAACAGGTGTCGCCATCCATTGGGGCCCTAAGAGCGTCTGATGGTAAGGTAACTAATTTCCCAGACAACATTATGATGATTCTTAGATTATACTTTTTGGATTTATACCGTTCCCGACAGAATTACACTGAAGTCCCCCTGCAGGACTACCTCGAGGGAATAGAAATGCCCACACTGTCAGATACAGACTGTCAATTTCTCGAGGCTCCTCTGACTTTGGAGGAGCTTCAAACAGCGAGCGGTATGTTCCCTAACTCCAAGGCACCAGGAGAAGATGGCATACCCATAGAGGTATACAAGAATATGGGGAACATGTATTACCTAGGCTACTGGGGGTATTTAATGCAGCTAAAATCTCTTCCTCTGTCTATGTCTAAGGCCATAATAGTACTTCTTTTGAAACCCAGCAAAGATCCCTTAGACCCAGGCTCTTATAGGCCAATATCCCTTCTACAGTCAGATGTGAAAATACTGGCCAAGGTTCTAGCTTTGAGACTGAACAAAGCCATTTTATCCATAATTCACTCGGACCAGGCAGGGTTCATGCCCCAAAAATCCACGACTATTAACCTACACAGATTATTTATCAGTCTACAATATATTTCTGATACTATGGGTGACAGGGCATTGCTATCTCTTGACACCCTCAAGGCCTTCAAAAGCATCGAATGGTCCTACTTATGGGCAGTAATGAACAAGTTTGGGTTTGGGACAAATTATATAGCATGGGTCCAACTTCTGTATACCTCCCCGAAGGCTGCCATCCGGGAATCTGGGAGGGTGTCTGAATATTTCAATCTTTTCTTCAATCGCCTTTACTGTTCACTCTGGTTATTGAACCGCTGGCCGCATCTATATGCGCCAACGCAAATATCAGGGGCTTACAGTATGGAAAGTGCCAAGAAAAATGCATGCTATATGTAGACGACACCATGCTCCTATTGGGCGATACAACCACATCCCTAAAAGAGGCCATGGCGGTGATTCGCACGTTTGGCCACTATTCAGGATTAGTAGTTAATTGGACCAAGTCCTCTCTTATGCTACTAGAGAACATCCCTGGTTCTCAGGAATCGACTCTATTAGATATCCCAGTGTCCAAGGAATTTAGGTATCTGGGAGTTCAGATCACGTCTAACCCCTTGGACTATATTAGCTTGAATCTGTCCCCCCTATTGAATCGTTGCAGAGATCGAGTGAAGGTATGGTCTAAACTGAAGATGTCCCCCGTTGGTAGAATAAATTTAATCAAAATGATATTAATGCCACAACTCCTATATATACTTCACAATTCCCCCATGGTTGTTCCTCAAACAGTTCAGGGTCATTAATTCCATTTTTAGGTCACTCATTTGGCTAAATTCCACAGCTAGGAGTTAAACTATAACAGCTACAATGTCTAAAGTAGGCGGGAGGGCTAGCTCTCCCTAATCCATGTGGATAGATATAGGGGGCGCTATTGGTTACAGTGGATATTGAAAAATTATTAAAGTGTTAAATGTTAAATACAATATAAAGACTAAATGAAAAACCTTTCACAAAGCTTTGAGAATTAGACAGTGAGTGAATATATAAAAAAATGTATATAACAAATTTGTGACACACAATAAAAGTGATAATGGAAAATGTCCCATTGGTGGACTAGCTCAGTAGCCAGTGAAGCAAAAGGATCTTCCAAATTGGATTAATTTCTTGATGTAAACAGATAGGGGTTCCTTCACCAAGAGAAATGAGAAATGCACCTTGCAGTAGTAAAAGATATCTGCTTACCAGATACCAATGACTCCTTTAATTAAAAAGAGAGTCATTAGCGCTTCTGCAGGATTGTGCCTGCTCACATTGGATAGCTGGATGTTGGATGGTGATAAGCAAAGAACCCTTCTGGCCCCGGTGATACGTGAAAAACAATAGAAACTTCCATAGTATAACACCGTTTAATAAAATTGTATAAAACAGATTAAAAAAGCCAAATGGCCGCTTACATTAGTAGGTGCCTACCCAGCACTGGGACTGCTCGCTTGTTTCGGTGTGGAGGAGGACAAGGAGTCCTTCGCACCGGACTCTCGAGGCGGTGTGAAGGAATCCTTGTCCTCATCCACACCGAGAATCTGATGCAAAAAGTGTGGAACAAAGTTAGAACAATACAGCAGGTGGAGGGCTTCACTAGATATAGCCCCATCTGGGGGAACAAGCGTTACTTGGAACTGGAAAAACTACAATACAGCAAGAGATGGCAGCAATATGACACACATATTTAGAGATGGAAAACTGCGTTCCTTTACTGCAATACAGTCTGAATTTAACCTTCCTGCCATTATGCGATTTTACTATTTCCAGCTCCAACATGCAGTGGGGGCACAGTCGAATGGGGATGCCTGGATCCAGTATCCCACACCCATATTTAACTATATGAGAGAAGTATCCACTAAAGTACTCCCTGACAATACTTCGGGGCTTATATCTAAGTGGGAGAGGGATTTAGACACCTTCGAGGAAGACCAATGGGAGGAGGCACTGTAGGCAGTCCCCATGTGCTCCCTTAACTTGGCCCAAAGATTGTCCCAACTCTACATTCTTCTCCGAGTACACTACACACCTGCTAGGTTGGCGAGAATGGGGGTGCGGGGTGATACCCCCTGTACGAGATGCAGGAGAGATCATGGAGACCTGATCCACATGTTGTGGAGATGCCCTTAACTGCATATCTACTGGAGGGATGTGATGGATACAATTAATAGAGTCTTCCAGGTTCAGCTGAAGGCACACCCTAAACTGTGCTCATTGGATAGCGATAACTAGAGCCCTCTTCCAGGCCAGGAAACTTATACTGAGGCACTGGAAGTCGGAAGAACCCCCTGTGGTGAGGGAATGGTTGAACCAAATGGACGACACTATTAGATTGGAGAAATATATATACTGTATATGTATATATATATATATATATATATATATATATATATATATATATATATATATACCAACACAGGGGGAGTATGAAAAAAATTTGAAAAAATATGGGCACCTTGGTTGAATGTCCCTGGTTTGGCTCCGGTTGATCTTATTATGGATTGTCTGCTATTATATTATATTAAAGTTGGGGGCTGGGTGGAACACTACCTGAGGTACTTACTGTTGCCAGATTTATGAGGCCCGTCCGGAGCCACCCCAGGGTCTATGTTTTTATATGGTGTAAATGACTGTTTTCTATGCTATACGTCATTGTGTTGTGGATATAAGACTAATTGTGAAAAAGAATATATGACCGTACTGCTTGTAAACATTTTGCATATTATCAATAAAATCCTTTTTGATTAAAAAAAATTACTATTTTAAATAATGCTACCTTCCTATACAAATCAGACTTTTTAGTAAATGCACAGCAATCAATTCTTTGGCACCACTTCTATTGTTATGGGTGTACTCAATGGCTCTCCAACAGAGTTTGAGGTGGGTGTACACACTGGATCAGCAACAGAGTGTGAAGTGGGGGGAGTACATTTAGTACAGAAGATGAACGTATATCCTTTCTGGGAGCCTAGGGAAGGAAGGTCACAGTACACTGGGTAAGCAAGGCCAGTAACAACAATTTAAGGCTGCTTTTGCTGACTGTTGACCATCCAACCCTGGCGCGAGTCACACCAGAGTCTGGGAGCCCCCAAAAGATAAACTGATCCCAATCAACCTTCAATCATTTATTGACAACCTATTGACCCCACCCACTTGATTGAACTTTTGGATGCTTCTATCAACCCTTGGGGCCATTTATGATCACTTTGGAGAACCATCAGAAGAGAAGTCTAAAACACAGGCAAAATGTTGAAACTCACTTCTGACTTCTAGTTGATGCCATAAAAAAGCTAACCACAAGCTATATTTTGAAACCTTTTGCCAAAAAATTTCAAAAGCAAAAGACATAGGCTAGGTTCACATGGGCAGCAGTGGGGAGTTAAATACAGCCAGTTGATCCACGTTTTTAGCTTCCCCCAGCCACCTACCTGTAAACACACACATGATATACATCTCCCCCCCAACTCAAATTATTGACTATTGGAATTTCCTTTTCCATGGTTTCAGTGGTCATCAGAATATACGAATTGGTCAACAGCGGGTCAAGGTTTGTTGTAATCATGTAATGGTGCCCGTATCAATAGCTCTGGCTTCTTTAATAGAATAGTAGGCATCGATCCCGTAGATCCATTCACTTCGGAGGGAGTGGCAGTTGCTTTCCATTATACGGGGTCCTTGTTGTGTTAAGCAGATGAATGGTTAGTGAACCTTAGTAGGCATTGATCCCGTAGATCCATTCAATTCCGGGGGAGTGGCAGTTGCTTTCCATTATACGGGGTCCTTGTTGTGTTAAGCAGATGTATGGTTAGTGAACCTTAGTATTTCTTAAGGGATGTATTCGATATATATGTGATAACAGAGCGGGGTCAGAGGCTGGGGTTGTCCTTGTGATCTGAGCAATGAGATCCTTAACTGTGGGCCAAAAGAGTATAATGCAGGTGCAATCCCGCCAAATGTGTAACATTGATGCCTTAGCTAGCTGCCATCCGCAGAATCTGTAAGTCTCCTTCTACAGCTCTACAGCTGGGTACACACTATGTGAAATTCGGAAGTAAAAGTCCATACAAGGTGCGATCGCTCAACTTTTGTACACAACTTTCGACATCCGATTCAGACTTTCAAAATGAAAATTTCCAAAGGGACAAACTCCAAAAAATTTCTCGCATGTGAACAATTTTTGTTTAATGTGCACTGTTTTTGTACGGTTTTTCGTACGAGAACAAACAGATAGGAAAGACTGCGTATGATCAAAAAAAATATACAACCACAAAAAAATCCTTTGTCGTACAAGAATTTTCATACATTATTTTCATGCCCAGTTCCAGCTTGCTGTGAAACTTCAAGCAAAACCAGACGATTGTTCGCCCAATTTTCTTATAGTGTGTACCCACATTATGAAGCATAAGGAAGTCTGTCATGCAAATTTCTTTAGGGTTAGATGTTAAAGAGATACCAAAGTATCTGATCGCCCTAAGTTCCTAAGATGAAAGTTAGACTGCAGCAATGAGGTTGATTTATATGTTAAAGTTAAGTTACTTCCGGTTCCGGCGCCACATGGGGAGGAGGTAGCTAGCTCCAGCTCCCGCAGCGCTCCCCACAAATCTGCCTCTTAAGCCGGCTATTGCTCCGAGGAGACCCCCCATCGCAGTGCGGACACTCAGCGGGCTCCCATGGATCGCTTTGTGGAGCGATCGTACGCTCGGGCGGTCACATCCACAATCCCCACCGGAGGAGACACAGCGGCGGACACAGCCAAGATGGCGGCCGCCCCAGGCATGATGGAGCAGGCACACACGCAGCCACAGCCGCAACCACAGCTCCCCTCAGCTCCTGACATGACAGGTACGGACCCTACCTCCCCTGCTGGTAGTGCACAAGCTGTAGTCACGCTGTTGGGCCCTACTCTCACAGCTACAGTAGATGCAGCAGTACATAGAGGGTTAGAGCAGTTACATATTGACCTACAAGCACAGGCACAGAGAATCAATCAGGTAGAGGATAGAATTTCCTCCCTGGAAGATGAACTCACAGCCTCATCTGCAGCAGTAGCACGTCTCACAGCTACTAACAGAGACATATGGGACAAACTCGATGATTTGGAAAATCGTTCGAGGAGAAACAATTTACGCATCATTGGACTGCCTGAATCAGTACCCACACCACAGCTAACCAATATATGCGCAAAAATCATCCCAGAACAACTGGGCCTTCGCATTCCCTGCACTATTGAACGCGCGCACCGCATAGGTCAATTCTCAGAATCACGTGCTAAACCCCGCCACTTTATTGTAAAGTACCTCAACTACGCGGACAAGAATGCCATAATGCAAAAGTTTCGTCGTTCACGGTCTTTAATGGTTGATGGCGCCAAACTCCTACTTTTTGCAGATTATTCCATAGAGGTAATGAAGCAGCGTAAAGCGTTTTCACCAATCTGCTCCACCCTTCATCATAACCAAATCCGGTTCTCCTTAGCCTATCCAGCTGTCCTCCGCATCCAAACACATGAAGGAGAACACCTCACGTTTCATACCCCTGAGGAGGCGGAACATTTTCTCGCCACCCGAGGCACCGAAATGGAGCATAGCAACATTGAAGAGAATTCACCATCATCGTCACCGTCGACAGCGAAGATACCACCCAAACATCAACGCAGCCCCACAAAACCTCCATACTAACGCAGCCGCTTTACTAACCAAGAAGACTGCTCTGCAAATCGATGAAGGACTCCAGGAACCTTATCTGACCAATTACACTTCCTCGGATGGGTAATATTACCCCCCATTGTCTCTAACCTGATTTCTTCTTATTTCACTTGTTAGCCTGACTTAGGTGTAATGTTTTACACGGTTGCTATTTCTTGTTAGCTCAAGCTCATGTTATAATGCCTCCCAGCCTGGTATACCACCACCCACCGCCCACACTCTGTCTACCCAAAAGGTCAACATAATAACTGAGTTGATCTTCACAGCAATAGAACCCTTACTGGGCAGACCCTTTGATTAAGCCCCCCCCCTTTGTACTATATTATTTTAGCTGAGCCTATTTTCTGACACAGATACAACCAGCCACTTCCCTTAACCTCATACCCTGATTCTACCCCTATACCAACCCCTTCCTACTACCCCCCCCCTCCCTCCCCCCTTTCCCCCATTTCTTCCTCCCTTCTCCCACTCCTCTTAGCCAAAATCATGCTCATATGTGAGGAGCTAGCGGGCCGCTGAGAGACATTACGGGTAGATGTATCTCATGTGGAAAAAAGTGAAGTACACTGTTTGTAGTTTCCTACGCTATAACCATAACCTTGCTTTGTTACAGCTCAATACCTGTTGCTTAATATACTTGCAATTCATGTTTGCCTTATTAGTACCTTTTCTTTTATGTGACCTGCAACTTTTGGGTGATTCCCGTTTGGCTAACACTGTACATATCAGGAGGCTTGCTGATCAGCCTCCCACTCATTACAACTATAATATCCAATCATGTCTTTGTCGGCCGATGGGAGTCACCTGAAATTTATTTCATGGAATGTTAAGGGGCTCCGATCCCCGAATAAACGTATGTCCATTCTTAGACATTTACGGCGTCTTCGGGCAGATGTGGCTCTACTGCAGGAGACACATCTCTCCGCTGACGATTTAACTCGCCTTCAAAAAATGTGGGTAGGATCTGTATACGGGTCCCCCGCATTAGGCCGCAAAGCTGGTGTAGCTATTTTAATTCATAAAAACTTACGACACTCTGTCAGAGAGGTGAGAGCTGATGCCCTAGGCCGCAAATTGACTTTACATATGACCATAGGCGACAAAGCCGTAGCTATCACTAATATCTATGCTCCCAACTCTCCAGACACTTTATTCTTCCAGGACATGGTTCAATGGGTTCTCACTGCCCCTGAAGTACTGCATTTAGTGGGTGGGGACTTTAACTCGGCCATGTCCACACTGGCAGACCGCACTTATCTCCCTAAGCAAAAGACAAGGCCCGGTCCCTCCCATACACCAGACTTGACTCCCCTAGCGCACTCCATTGAATCTATGCATTTTGTTGACATCTGGCACCTGTCACATCCAACGGACAGAGAATATACTTTTTTCTCGCCCCCACATAATACCTTCTCTCGTATAGACTACTTCTTTGCCTCCCCGGCCCTAGTATCTCTTATAAACACCCCAGACATTTACGATGCCAGAATCTCAGACCACAGCCCCATCGCAGTTCATTTGACTCAATCCACACCCTCAACACCTTCCCCTATCTGGCGTTTCCCTTCATATCTGGCGGATAATGAAGACTTCCGACACGTTTTGCACCAAACATGGGAAGAATATATCTCCACAAATGGAGAACATATTTCTGACCCAAACCTCTTCTGGGAAGCAGGTAAAGCCTTCCTACGAGGTAAAATCATTTCGTACACCGTACAATTTAAAAAGCACACCCGATAACAATATATGCAAGCGAGTGAATCCTTGCGTCTAGCTCATGACAAGCTAATACTAAACCGCACCTTAGCTAATATACAGGAATGGAAGCGGGCCAAGTGCGCCTTTGATCTCTGGGCAGAACACGAAGCTGCTAAAACTTCGTACTCTACTCTTCACTTTCACAAATTTGGCAACAAGGCAGGCAGATTGCTTGCCAGAATATGCTCAGGACCAAGACGTCCTACACATATCCCAACCTTGAGAAATGCTTCCGGCTCGTTAGTTACCTCGCCTGCCAAAGTCAGCAAATTGCTTGCAGATTATTATACTGATTTGTACCGAGCAGACCCAGCAGATCAATCTGCCGTGGAAGCTCTACTAGACAAGATACGCCTGCCCAGGCTTCAAACGTCACACTTGGAGGCACTTAATGCGCCTATAACCCTAGAAGACATACAACACACGATCAAATCTATGGCCTCTGCTAAAGCTCTGGGTCCCGACGGGTACACTGCGGAATTCTTCAAATTAACCGCCGATTTCATTCCCAACACACTGAAGCATGTATATGCAGCCATGTGGGACGGAGGTCCATACCTCCCCACAGGGACACAAGCTCATATCAAATTATTCTCTAAGAAAGGTTCCCAAAAACTTCCAGGATCCTATCGTCCAATCTCGCTAATAAATGTGGACGTAAAAATCCTGTCTAAAATCGTAGCATCACGTTTAGCCCTCTTACTTCCATCCCTCCTACACCCAGCCCAATCTGGTTTTGTCTCAGGACGATCAGCTACACTATACATCCGCAAGGTCTTAATGGCGCTAGAATTTGCTAAAACACACTCCGATCAAGACGTAGCAATCATGTCCCTAGACGCCGAAAAAGCCTTGGACAACATTGGTTTTTCATGGCTTTTCACGGTAATGGAAAAATTTGGCTTCTCAGGTCAAATCACAAGGTTCCTCTCACTAATGTACGCCTCACCAACGGCACGCCTTGTCACTCCGGACTTCATGTCAGACATAATCCCCTTAGCGAAAGGAACGCGACAGGGCTGCCCCCTATCCCCGTTGTTATTCAAAATTGCAATTGACCCCTTATCTAGAATCCTCAATTCAACTGAAGGGGTTAGTGGCATCACCTTGGGAAACCAAACACTCCGCTCTTCACTATTTGCGGACGATACTTTATTGTTTTCCACTGACCCCGTATCAGACTTTGACAGACTTAAACAAATATTTACGGCCTTCCGACTCTGCTCTGGTTTTCGTATAAACTTTGATAAAAGTGAAATCTTAGCACTACACCCTTGACTATCCACTAAGTGGACACATTTGTCCCCGCTGACCATTGCACCTCAACATATCACATACTTAGGTATACACATAGGCCGAGACCCATTTCCCTGTATATACTCAACTATCCTCCCTTGGTGGCCAAAATTGTTCGGGAATTGGAGGCTTGGGGTGCCCGTCCCCTCTCGCTTTTTGGGAGATCCCACCTTTTTAAAATGGTATCATTGGCACGCCTACTGTACCCCATGCAAACCATACCTCTATTATTGAGGCATTCAGATGTGCAAAAACTTCAGAAGGCTGTGACAGCTTTCCTATGGTCTAGCAAAAAACCACGCATTGCGCTCCAAAAACTATGTCTCCCGAAGGGCGAGGGCGGGGCAGGACTCCCCAACATTTGTTTTTATAATTTAGCCTGCTTACTTAGACAGGGACTAGACTGGTTATCAGGAGGGTCCAAATATTCCAACTATGCCCTAGAGGACTCTATGGCTTCACCATACGACCTTGCAGGCATCCTCCACTCCAATCCTAACAACCTGCCGCATCACCTCAAAACCAGCATACTATTCAGGGATATTGTCATCGCCTGGAGGGAGGTCAGAAAATTACTTGGACTGCCTTCTAGCATCTCGAAACACCTCAAAATACAAGGCAACCCTATGTTCTTACCCTCCACTCTACATAAAGCCTATACCCAATGGCAATCCAGAAGTCTCATACGGATAATTTCGTTATACCGAGAGAATACAAGTAAGCTCAAACCGTACCAAAACCTGATGCAGGAATTCTCCCTCCCACCAACTCACAGCTTCTTCCATTACCAACTCACGAATTATCTGAGATCCTGTTGTGGTCCCGAGTCTGACCCTTTTAAACCATCCTTTATTGATAACTTACTGCAAAGCAAAGATTACTCTCCAATATCTACTCCCACCTCATTCAACACCAGTCACGGAAGTACCGCCTCACGCCTTTCCAAAAATGGTCACATATACTGGGAGATGAAGATCTACCCGACAAAATTCTTGAGGGATACAGGCTCACCCGGAAACTTACGATCTCTGAAACATGGCGTGAAACTTAATTTAAGATTATCCACAGAGCATACTTCCCATTTCGTTTCAACAAAGAAGACCCGTCTCAAGCTCTATGTCCATGGTGCTTAGTGCCACGTCCCACGCTGCTCCATAGGCTTTGGGAGTGCTCTGCTATTAACAACTACTGGAACGACGTGATAGCTTACATTAACAAAATCTGTAATATAAGGTTACATAGTGACTGCCTACTATGCTTGTTTAGCATCACACCTTCAGCTTCCTCCTCGTCCACACTGGATTTTCCAAACATACCGCACTGGGCCCATATCTGCCTTCTTGTAGCCCGCAGGACTATTATGTCCCACTGGATTACGACGTCGCCGCCCAGTCTGCCTGCGGTTATAAAAGCCTTGACGTCTTTATTCTATCTAGAAAGATTGGACCTCATCAAGTCAAAACTCAGCTTTACCCCACGATTTTTCAAATGCTGGAGAAGGTTTCTGAAAGCCACATTTCCTCAACAGACCATCCAAGACATAATGCACCCATTTAGGTATACAGAATGGTACCTGACGAGAGACATTACTAATTCACTCGGCAAACTTAAAATTCCTCCAGCGACTGATCCTTCTTCATTTAAACCACCATAAGCGGCCTATAACTACTTGAAGCTCCTTGGCATCCATCAACTTCAGCTATTACACTCTGGGACTATATTCACCCAAACAAAATGTATTAACCAGATCAGATTGTAGGTTATCTAGCTAGATATGTTCATATGTCGCCTCCATTCCCTAAAGGTACAAAAATTTAGGTTAAATCTTTTTGGCAACTTCCTGCCCAATGTTAGTGACAAGATGGCAAATGTGAATTGCTTTCCCCCCTTTCCCTCCCCTCTCCCCTCCCTCTCCCTACTGCCCCTTATAACTATGTTCATGTTTAGGTATAACATACATTCTGTATAAGGAATATTTATGTATATTCATGCCTTACAATTGTTTTGTACAATGTCTTCTATGAATATATTTTGAAAAAATCAATAAATATTTTTCAAAAAAAAAAAAAAAAAGTTAAGTTAAAGATTTCTAATTTTGAGTGTTTTTTTTAGATTCACACATCTAAACAGATCAGAGACCTTTTATAAACTGGTGAAAGCCACTAGTGACTATAATGCCGTGTACACACGAGCGGACTTTCGACGGACTGAACTCTGAAGGACTTTTTGACGGACTTTCATCAGAGTTCCGCTGCAACGGACTTGCCTACACACGATCACACCAAAGTCCGACTGATTCAAATGTGATGATGTAGGACCGGACTAGAATAAGGAAGTTCATAGCCAGTAGCCAATAGCTGCCCTTGCGTCGTTGTTCGTCCGTCGGACTAGCATACAGACGAACTGATTTTTCGACTGGACTCGAGTCCATCGGAAAGATTTGAAACATGTTCTATTTCTAAAGTCCATCTGATTTTTCGACAGCAAAAGTCCGATGAAGCTCACACACGATCGAATTGTCTGGCGGATTCGTTCCGTCGGACCTTTGCTGTCGAAAAGTCCGGTCGTGTGTACCCGGCATAAAAGTCAGGGATGTTTTCTGTCAAGTTAATGGTTCTAATGAAAGACTCTAACGATAGTATGAAAAGGAGAGGGGAGAGTGGACACCCCTGTCTGGTCTCATTTTGTATATGTATGGTGTCTGAGAGGGAGCCATTCACTTTTCTTTTGCTGTGAGGCATTGATAAAGGGAGGATATCTATGCCATTGTTTTAAGGTTGAGCCCTCTGTAGGAAAGAATTTCAAATATATTGTCCCAGGCTACTCTATCAAAGGCCTTTTCTGCATACAGGTGAAGGTGTTTGAGGATCTGTGATATGGTCCAACTGATGGTATTGATTGCTTTAATGGTGTTGTCTCTAGCCCCATCTTCCTGGCATAAAGCCTACGTGTTTAATGGGAATAAGTGTGTTTAACCACTTGTTACCCAGGCCAATTCTGACATTTCTCTCCTACACATAAAAATCATAATTTTTTTGCTCGAAAACACAGAACCCCCAAACATTATAGATGTTTTTTTTTTTTAGCAGAGACCCTATAGAATAAGATGGCGGTCATTGCAACTTTTTATCTCGTATGGTATTTGCGCAGCAATTTGTTAAACGCTTTTTTTTTTGGCAAAAAAAAACTGTTTCATGCATTAAAAAAAACAATACAGTAAAGTTAGCCCAATTTTTTTGTATATTGTGAAAGATGATGTTACGCTGGGTAAATATATCCCTACCATGTCACGCTTCAAAACTGCACACGCTCATGGAATGGCACCAAACTTAAAAATCCCCATAGGCGACGCTTTAAACATTTTTACAGGTTACATGTTTTGAGTTACAGAGGAGGTCTAGTGCTAGAATTATTGCTCTTGCTCTAATGTTCACGGAAATACATGTGTGGTTTGAACACTGTTTACATATGTGGTCGCGACTTACTTATGCGTTCGCTTTTGCGAGCGAGTACGCAGGGACAGGGGCCCTGTAAAAAATGTTTTTTTTTGTTTTTTTATTGTTAATTTTATTTTTGTTTTTCTATTTTGACACTTTCTTTTTACATTTTTTTTAATCACTTTTATACTTTTATGTAAACATCCCTTGTAATAGGAATGATGCTTGACAGGTCCTCTTTACAGTGAGATCTGGGGCCAATAAGTCCCCAGATATCACCTCTAGGCTGGGAAGTCTGAAATAAAAAAAAAAAAAAGATTCCCAGCCGAGGCGGCGCTATTTTTTCAAATAACCGATAGAAAAACAGAAAATGACTCCTGCGCACAAGTGGTCGACCCAATAGATCAAAGGGATACACTGGCCTTGCTGCCCTCAAGGATGGGGAATCCTAGCAGACACAGAAATAAAAAGAGAGAAGGGCGCACCGGCCATGTGTATTATCTTTTGTAAAACATTTATTTAAGTAACTTACTTAAATAAATGTTTTACAAAAGATAATACACATGGCCGGTGCGCCCTTCTCTCTTTTTATTTCTATTTTTTCAAATGCAGAGGCCGGACATGACATCAAAACATCGCGCCTGGCCTCAGAACGTTCAAAAAGACTCCGGGGACCATCTGACCCGCCAGAAATCTCTATGGTCAGCACCCGGGGCCGGTCGGTTCCTTCTCAGGTTCACCGATGGCAGAGGCAAGCCGGGAGAAGCACCGGAGGGTGGGGGGAGACGTCCTCTCCCGCTGCCTGTAAGAACGATCAAGCGGCTAAACAGCCCCTATGATCGTTCCTATGGTGAAGGGAAACTCTGGCTTTAAAAGACGATATCTGAATGATGCCTGTAGCTGCAGACATCATTTAGATATCATCGCTCAAACTCTGCGACGCCATATGACTTTATGCAGGTGGCAAGCAGTTAAAGGGTAACTCCACTTTCGTGGGGGAAAAAAATAGCAAATTTATTGCAAAATGATTGCGACACTAATCGGGCTATACTCGTATCGTTAGTGATATTGACCATTGTGACTGAAGAAATTAATGAGTGGATCTTTATCCAAAAGCGGCGAACCTTAGGGCACACCCACCACACATGCAATGGTGTACCTATTTGGCCACAGCCCCTGAAGCATGCGGCTGAGGTGCCTGGATGCATTTTTGACAAACGTTCCGGAACCAAGTACCATCTGGCATGGACTTTACAGCCTGATTCAATCAAGGCTACATTTAGGATACCTTTATAAATCCACATGCTCCATTTACGCCAGTCCTCCACCTTAGGGGTTATGGACAGTTTCCTTTCCCACACCGCCTGGTAGGATAATCTATCATTATTGTTGATAAACAATTCATATAATAACGAGATGCCCCCCACAGAGTAGTGTCCTGCATGCACCTGTTTTCAAACACAGTACGGACTGGCACGTCAGAGCTATCCTTCTGTAGGGATTTGAGAAAGTGGTAAATTTGATGCCAGTGGAAGCTTTCAGTGGGGGGCATCTCCAGACTTCCCGTGAAATATGAGGATAGGATGTATGCCTCTGTGGTCAAAATAGTCGAAAATACGGTACAGTCCCTTATTCAACCGCCAGCCATACCTGTCAGGTTGCATACCCGGTGGAAACAAGGTTGCTGAAAAGGGGAGCCACTGGGGTATGTGAGAGGCCATCTCCTTCAGCTTGTTTCCCACACCTGAAGTGAGTGAAAAAGCGTTAGGCTAGTATAGCAAGTGGGAAACTTGCCTGGGCCTCTATGGAAACCCAATCTGGTCGGTAGTGTTTGCTATAGAGTTGGCCTAATTGAGCAAGCTGTGCTGCCACATAGTATTTCCTAAAGTCAGGTACACCTAGTCCGTCAGTATCCATAGGAGCATACATCATGGCCCTTGTTATTCTGGTGCCTTTGGTACCCTAGATAAAACAGAGAATTTTGGATTGGAACAATCGAGTGGCATTAACAGGGACCTGGATCGGCAAAGTAAGGAAAAAATATAGTAGCCTAGGGAGGACTGTCATTTTTACAGAGGCAATACTATCCATTCATGACAAACTCACTTCTTACAATGCCTGTATGTCTTCTAATATCCTAGCAAATAGAGTTGGGTAGTTGGCCTTGTAAAGGAAGGAAACGTTGGGGGTCAGCTGGATTCCTAAATAGGAGAGGATGTCTGCTGCCACTGAAATGAGTTTTGAGACTGGATACTCTGTAGAGTCGAGGTTGGGAAATTAACATTCAAAGTCTCCGAATTATCATGATTGACTATGAACCCCAAAATTTTTCCAAAGCGGTTCAGAAGAGACAGTAAGTTTGGCAGAATAGTGTGGGGAGAGGTGATGAACATCATCAGATCATCTGCGAATAAAGCACACTTATGGCTCCTCCCCCACTCTCTATCCCCAAAATGTCTGGGTTCTGAGAGGCTATTTTAATTAAAATATATGTGCAAGGTACACTTATGTGCCTTACACATTGGGGAGACGTCTGGGTCGTATTTGTGGTGAAATAATTACATAAAGTGGTTCTGACACATACAAAAATTGGATTGATTGTTAAAAAAAAGTGTTGTTTTAGATCCATTTGGCATTGTTATTTACTTGATTAAGATAGTTTGATAAAAACTGAGGTGTAATCTGAAATGGATTGTACATCTATCTTGGCACTAGACAGAACTGGGAGATCTTGCTGTGAAATAAAGATAAAGTTGATAAATATTTTTCAAGTGGTAATGAACAAAAGGTAAAGTCTCTCCCTTTTGTGTGCAATGTACACCAGAAGTAGTGCAAGGACAAAACCTAGAGAGTTTTTTTTTAGTTTTTTTTTTTAAGAGGAGCTCCACCCAAAAAGGGACGCTCTGCTTGTTTGCCCCCCCCCCCCCCAACTGCCTTTTTTGGCACCTTACGGGGGGAGAGCAGGTGCCCGTTTTTAACATGAATCTGCAGTAATGTCTCATGCCCTGTCTGTCTGCTTACCTCCGGTCTATATATCAGCTTAGGGACCGCGCTCTCACACCTGCATGTTCAAGTAATCTTCTCCCAGCATGGCACCACCCAAGCCTCTAACAGGAAACACTTTTTTAACACCGTGCACTGCAAGCCAGTCTTGCCCAATAGTGTGTTTAGGCTCCCCTGTGTGTTTCTTGCCATGTGCTCTACGTTTGATTCCGTGTACCGACTTTGTCTTGTTCTCCTGACTATCCCTGTCTGCTTGTTACCGTGACCTTTGGTGTGTTCTACTGACCAAACCTGGTCTGCTTGTTACCCTGACCCTTGGCTTGTCCTTCCGACTATTCCTTGTTGCCTTGCACTGCTGCTTCCTCTCCATCCACCAGAGCCTGCCATGACTGTGAGCTGGGAGACTCTGGGGGCTGTGACCTGGAGTCAGCTACAGTGAAGTCCATCCTCACCATCAGAGGCTCTGGTGAAAACCTGCTGGCTCTTAGACTCCGCCCCCTGGGGAATCTTATGCTCTAGCTCCCTGTTTGATCCATGACAGTGCTCAGGTGGAGCTGCTTTCCTTAACCACCCAGAGCTCCATCCTCAGCACTTAGCCAAAGGGTCCACAAGCTTAGCGGTGCGCTCCTGACCCCAGCGGTGTCCGTCTGTCACCTGGCCTCAGGTTGCATAGTTACATATCTTGTGACTAAACGGTTATTCCTAGATAAAAACCACCCTCTACTAGGTCAACCCCCACTGCGCCTAGGATATTTCACCCAGATGGTGCTACACATCCGGTGAAATGACACCTACCTATAGCTGCCACTTAATATGTAAGACAAATATGCAATGGAATTTAAATCTGTGCTGAGTGATACACAATCACCACCCGTGACAAAATTAAATTGTGGCGCTCTCTCTAAAGAATTAAATCATCTCCTACAGTGAAAAATACAAAATCTAAAATCTAAATCTAACCCACACCCTAATAGTGGTGTGTATCTAGATGAAAAACAATTGTACAACAGATATCTGATAAATACCTGCTGGTACCCTCACAATGTGTTCATTGTAAGAAGTAAGTGAAAACAACAATAGTGACACCAAAAATACCTAATACATAACGTGACTCAGTGCTAATATTAATCAGATGTTGCTGTACAGATTTACATATACTAGATAGGTATACAATCTATATATATAGGTGCAAAAACACAATGCAAAAAATAGTGTCCGTGATGGTAATCAAAACCAACATATAATGTGCAACGACAAGTCCTTCTGCTGTAAGCATGTGAGTTCTTCTACAAAAAATCTTCCACCACACCTCTGTGCTCAGTGACCACTCTCCCTATGGACAGTCACTCACCAGCTCCTCATGCCTCCACTTTCGTATGAGGCTAAAAAGGCATAGATGACTGCTGCTACTGGCAAGGGTTAAGCCGTGTCCATCCAGGAGGCTCGTTCCATATAGAAAAAAAGACTTCCAATAGTGTAATACCGTAAAACACTTTAATAATTCACACTGCAAATTACACTTCAAAGGTTCCACTCACATTGTGTATAAAACAAAACAGCACAGCAAACTCCACAGCAATCTGCCCGATTAAACATCAACCAACAGCTGAGATAAACCTCCTAGGGGGTATGCGGTCACAGCGGACCCTCTAATCGCCAGCGCTCAAAGTGTCTCTCACCCTTTCGCCGCTTGCTTCATAGATGGGTATAGCTATCCTCCCCACTGGGTTAACTAAACAGCCAGCTTCTTCCTGTCACTAGTACGTGGTGTTCCTCTTCTTACGGCCACGCCCCCGACATGTTTCGATACGCCTGTACCTTAATCATGGGATAGGCCGTTTTGGACATCCATCATCCCTTATATTCCCTCCCATTGCCAATCGGACTGAGGACGCCTAAGTGCGCATGCGCGCCTCCATATTCGACGGCCAATCGAATGTTCTCCGTCGGAAATAAGGGCACCCTAGTGCGCGTGCGCATCTCTCTCTCCAGCGTCTGCGCTCTACGAGTGTCCCCGTGACCGCAAAACCCCGCTGATTTGCATAACACAGCTCATAATGTAGCTGCATATTCTGGCGCTATAAAATTAATTCTTCCCAGCCAACATAGATGGTGGGCTGCCAGATAGCGCTGTTATACCCTGACATGTCAAACGGAACACTTCCTTTACCTTTCACATATTGCAGCGATTCACCTATATAAAAGCATGTATCAACATTATCTTCTCTATGCTCTTATACACTCTCATAATACAATCTATTAAAAGCATGGTTACAAACTCTTCTAACCATTGCTGTGGTGAGAAAATTGGTATATCTTATAAATATTGAATGAACTATATTTACGTATACATATAAAAGAAAAAAATGTATTATATTAGGTAAACAAGAATGGCTGAAATACATCATTTAAAACCCCAACCCTCACTGTTTAGTAAAGGATGGGGAGTAGATTCTACCCAAATCTATAGACTTCATAAAATTACACTACAAATTGATCTGTTCCTAAGTTCGATAGACAATTAATGCTCATATTAATAATAATTATAAAATCTACACGGAATAAAAATCCAAAAATTTAAAATTTAAAATTACCAAATTTTTTTCTCACTCGTAGCAGCATGATACGTAAATATAGTTCATTCAATATTTATAAGATATACCAATTTTCTCACCACAGCAATGGTTAGAAGAGTTTGTAACCATGCTTTTAATAGATTGTATTATGAGAGTGTATAAGAGCATAGAGAAGATAATGTTGATACATGCTTTTATATAGGTGAATCGCTGCAATATGTGAAAGGTAAAGGAAGTGTTCCGTTTGACATGTCAGGGTATAACAGCGCTATCTGGCAGCCCACCATCTATGTTGGCTGGGAAGAATTAATTTTATAGCGCCAGAATATGCAGCTACATTATGAGCTGTGTTATGCAAATCAGCGGGGTTTTGCGGTCACGGGGACACTCGTAGAGCGCAGACGCTGGAGAGAGAGATGCGCACGCGCACTAGGGTGCCCTTATTTCCGACGGAGAACATTCGATTGGCCGTCGTTATGGAGGCGCGCATGCGCACTTAGGCGTCCTCAGTCCGATTGGCAATGGGAGGGAATATAAGGGGTGATGGATGTCCAAAACGGCCTTTCCCATGATTAAGGTACAGGCGTATCGAAACATGTCGGGGGCGTGGCCGTAAGAAGAGGAACACCACGTACTAGTGACAGGAAGAAGCTGGCTGTTTAGTTAACCCAGTGGGGAGGATAGCTATACCCATCTATGAAGCAAGCGGCGAAAGGGTGAGAGACACTTTGAGCGCTGGCGATTAGAGGGTCCGCTGTGACCGCATACCCCCTAGGAGGTTTATCTCAGCTGTTGGTTGATGTTTAATCGGGCAGATTGCTGTGGAGTTTGCTGTGCTGTTTTGTTTTATACACAATGTGAGTGGAACCTTTGAAGTGTAATTTGCAGTGTGAATTATTAAAGTGTTTTACGGTATTACACTATTGGAAGTCTTTTTTTCTATATGGAACGAGCCTCCTGGATGGACACGGCTTAACCCTTGCCAGTAGCAGCAGTCATCTATGCCTTTTTAGCCTCATACGAAAGTGGAGGCATGAGGAGCTGGTGAGTGACTGTCCATGGGGAGAGTGGTCACTGAGCACAGAGGTGTGGTGGAAGATTTTTTGTAGAAGAACTCACATGCTTACAGCAGAAGGACTTGTCGTTGCACATTATATGTTGGTTTTGATTACCATCACGGACACTATTTTTTGCATTGTGTTTTTGCACCTATATATATAGATTGTATACCTATCTAGTATATGTAAATCTGTACAGCAACATCTGATTAATATTAGCACTGAGTCACGTTATGTATTAGGTATTTTTGGTGTCACTATTGTTGTTTTCACTTACTTCTTACAATGAACACATTGTGAGGGTACAAGCAGGTATTTATCAGATATCTGTTGTACAATTGTTTTTCATCTAGATACACACCACTATTAGGGTGTGGGTTAGATTTAGATTTTAGATTTTGTATTTTTCACTGTAGGAGATGATTTAATTCTTTAGAGAGAGCGCCACAATTTAATTTTGTCACGGGTGGTGATTGTGTATCACTCAGCACAGATTTAAATTCCATTGCATATTTGCATAGTTACATAGTAGGTGAGGTTGAAAAAAGACACAAGTCCATGAAGTCTAACCTATGTAGAAATGACCTGACAGTGACCTGACAGTTTTCTTGGGCCATGTACCCGGCTGATGTCCTGCTACCTGCCGATGATCAGCTGCAGGGCATAGTCAGCAGACTAGAGACCCAGTATTCTAAACAGACCTATGTGATGAAACTTCTTCAGGATTTGGCTTCCCGCTTTGAACAGCTTCAGGTCTTCTTAGGACTCCTGGTTTGACAACCTTAACCACAATCTGCTGCCATATCTGTTCCGGTCACAGTCGCAGCCACTAACACTTTGCATTTACCAGCTTTGTCCCGTTACTCTGGGGACTTCAAGGCCTGCAGGGGGTTCCTTAGCCAGTGTACCATTTTGAACTCCAGACCCAAAACTTCCCGTCTGATCAGACAAAGGTAGCCTATATTATTTCCCTCCTGTCCGGTGAGTCTTTAGCCTAGGCTGCCCCTCTGTGGGAGAGGAATGATCTAGTGGTTTACAGCCTACAATTTTCCAATATCGTGAAACTCTTTAGAAATATCTTTGAGGAACCAGGTTGTGTCTCTTCAGCAGGCAGTGCCCTTTTACGTCTCTGCCAAGAGTCTGCTTTGGTAGGACAGTATACTCTTCATTTTCGTATATTAACTGCTGAGCTGAGCTCGAACAAGGAGGCCTTAGTCGCAACCTTTTTACATGGCCTCTCTGACAGAGTGAAGGATGAATTAGAACCATCCCCGCAGATCTGGACAATGTCATCTCCTTGTGTAACCAGATCGATATTCGTTTTCAGGAAAGGACCCTAGAAAAGAGAAGCTAGCACTCCTTGGTCATTGTAGTCAGCCTGAGCTCCCCTCTCTTTGACCAGGCTATCTCCCGAAGGCCGTGCTAGGCACAGATCTCTGGGCCGGTGTCTCTATTGTGGGAACAAAGGTCATTTTCGTGACATATGCTCACTTCGTCTGGGAAACGCTCGGGTCTAATACATCTGGAAGGTGGAGTATTGGACCCAGAAATATCACCATTTTGTCACCTTCTTTCGGTGTTCCTTTATGTTGGCGCTTCATCTCATTTGGTTTTGGCTTATCTGGATTCCGGAGTCGCTGGCAATTTTATGGACTGGAGAACTGCATCTTCCATGAACTTTACCCTTTCGCCCCTCACCACTTCATTGGTGGTCCCGGCGATTGGTGGCACTGTTCTTTCAGGGGCCCTATGTGCTTCCAGATGTTAAGATGTTGGTAGGGATACTCCACCAGGAGTGGATATCCTTCCTTATCCTACCTTATGCCTGAACCCCTATCGTATTGGGCCTTCCTTGGTTGCAACTCCACTCTCAATACGTTGACTGGGCTTCTGGGCAGAACCTGGCTTGGGGTCCCTCCTGTTTCTCATTCTTCCTACTCAAGGTTTGCCCTAAGGAGAGACTTCCTGTTGCCAGCACCTCAGTATCCTCTGCTCTTCCCACTGCATATAGCGATTTCCAGGATGTGTCGCGTAAAAAATTACCTTAGGTGCTTCCTCATCACAGGTCCTTTGACTGTGCTATTGACCTTGTTCCCGGAGCAATTCTGCCCAAGGGTTATACCTACCCCCTCTCCATCCGAGAGACCCAGGCCATGTCAGAGTATGTTGCAGAAAATCTAGAAAGCATTCATCCTCATCACCTGCGGGAGCAGGGTACTTTTTTGTTGCTAAAAAGGATGGTACTTTAGGACTCTGCATGGATTATCGAGGCTTAAACGCAGTGGCCATCAAAAATCGATACCCCTTAACCACTTGCCGACCGCCTCGCGCAGATATTGTCAGGGAATCTAATTGACCAGACTGTGTGGACTGCACAGAGGAGACCAGAAACACATGTAAGTGAAATAATGGTGTTTATTAAACAAGTGACAAGTAAAAGGAATATAAACAGTGCAAAACCAACACAACAAACCCACTACAAACAACAATATATACAAGAAAAAGGAGATACCGTAATCGTAAACAAAGCCAGGCCAAGGTCATACACAGGGAGGTCAGCAGATGGGTAAGGACGGGAAACCAGCAGGAAGGGGAGAGGATGGATGGTAAAGCTGCAGGGTAGGGATCCAAGGGAATCAGGAGGGACAAGAACAGGATGGGCCTGGGATAGGGATCGGATCGGATCAGAGCAGAGCGGGACAGAACAGGTTCACAATCAGGATACAGGCAGCAAGGTCAAGGCACAGGGAGAAAGATACCAAGGCGAGCATGTGAGGGCTTGCCGGGTATTTATAGGGCTGACTATAATTGGCTTCAAGTCACACCTGAGCGCAGGGAGTGTTGTCTGCTCCATACTGCCAGGATCCATCCGCTGGTGGACATCAGTACTGCAGCCAAAAGATGAAATGACACCAGCAGGGAAATATTCTCCTGACAGTTCAACACTGCCAGGAGACACCTGCTGGTGGACCCCAGTACTGCATGCCAAACGATATATCTTACCAGCGGATGGACCCTTTCCTGACAGTACCCCTCCCTAAAGGAGCGGCCTCCGGACGCTCCAACTGGTTTTAATTGTCCATGGTCTATGGCATCAGGCAGAATGGTGGAAGAAGGCATTTCAGGCTGGTCATCAGGCACATCCGGGCAGACGGCTGGCATTTCAGAGTCATTGAGCTGGGCAGCGGACAGGAACAAGCCGAGCTGGGCAGCGGACAGGAACAAGCCGAGCTGGGCAGCAGACAGGAACAAGCCGAGCTGGGCAGCAGACAGGAACAAGCCGAGCTGGGCAGCAGACAGGAACAAGCCGAGCTGGGCAGCAGACAGGAACAAGCCGAGCTGGGCAGCAGACAGGAACAAGCCGAGCTGGGCAGCAGACAGGAACAAGCCGAGCTGGGCAGCAGACAGGAACAAGCCGAGCTGGGCAGCAGACAGGAACAAGCCGAGCTGGGCAGCAGACAGCAACAAGCCGAGCTGGGCAGCAGACAGGAACAAGCCGAGCTTGGCAGCAGACAGGAACAAGCCGAGCTGGGCAGCAGGCTCCGGGTCATCGAGCTGGGCAGCAGGCTCCGGGTCATCGAGCTGGGCAGCAGGCTCCGGGTCATCGAGCTGGGCAGCAGGCTCCGGGTCATCGAGCTGGGCAGCAGGCTCCGGGTCATCAAGATGGACAGCAGGCTCTGGAACATTGGGCCGAACAGCGAGCACCGTAAGGGCAGGCCGGATTGCAGGCACCGGCTCAGCAAGCTGGGTAACGGACCCCGGCCCAGTGGGCTGGGTAACAGGCCCCGACTCAGCGAGCTGGACACCGGGCACTGGTTCGGCAAGCCGGATAACGGATACTGGCTTGACAGGCAAAGTGACGGACTTCGGTTTAGCAGACTGGGTAACGGGCACCAGTTCAGCAGACCGGGTAACGGGCACCGATTCAACAGACTGGGTAACGGGCACCGATTCAGCAGGCTGAGACACGGGCACCGAAACTCCAGGCTGAAACACGGGCACCGAAACTTCAGGCTGAGACACGGGCACCGAAACCTCAGGCTGGGATACCAACATCACGACATCAGGCTGGAAGACAGGTACCAGGATATCAGGCTGGAGGATGGACACATCAAACCGGAAAGCAGGCTCATCTGGCTGAACAGTCGGCACATCAGGCAGAACAGCAGGTACTGGCACAACAGGCTGAACAGGTACATCGGACTGGTCAGTAGTCGCTGGAGCGTCAGACTGGAACATGGACACTGGGATTTCGGGCTGAGCAGCAGGCACTGGGACCTCAAACTGGGCAGCGGACACAGGCATTGGCACAACTGGCTGAGTAGCAGACACTGGCACATCAGGCTGGAAAGCGGACTGGAAAGCCGGCACCGAGACATCAGACCAGGCAGCGGGTACTGGAACTTTAGACTGGGCAGCAGACACAGGCGCTGGCACATCGGGCAGAACAGCAGGTGCTGGCATACCAGGCTAAACAATAGGTACATCGGACTGGACAGTAGTCACTGAAGCGTCAGACTGGAACATGGGCACTGAGATGTCAGGCTGAGCAGCAGGCACTGGGACCTCAATCTGGACAGCGGGCACAGGCATTGGCACAACAGGTTGAGTAGAAGACACTGGCGCATCAGGCTCGGTAGCAGGCACTGGACTGTCAGGCTTGGTAGCAGGCAGAGGTTTGACAGAATCAGGTGGGTTAGTTGGTGTGGAAGCAAGTTGGGTTACTGGCAGGATCGTGTGGGTAGGAAAGAATTTTTGTTTCTTTTTTGGTTTAGCCCGTGCAGTTTTGTATGTAGGTGCAGGGCTGAAAGAAAAGTAGCTGGATCGAAGGAAGACCAAGGAACTGTAGCCAGAGAGGGGTTTTGTGGGACTGTTACAGGTGGAGGAGAGAAGACAGGTGGATTGAAGGCGGGATAGGTGCTACACTTGGAGACTGGGTAGTAGTATTTGGTAGGGGGTTGAGTAAACTGGGCTGTAGCTGAGGTTGCCATAGGCGACGGGGAGATACATTTTTGGGAAGACAGATGATTAATGGCAGGGCTGGAATATTGTGGCTTAGCTAAAGACAGGAGATCTGACCATGCCTGCAGCATAGGTTTAACAAACGCTGATTCACACACAGCCTGACTAATCAAGGATTGCACTGACTGGATGCAATTAGACAACACTTGCTGTGAACAGGAGGAATAATGTTCCATAAAATAGGCTGGATCATCCTCTAACAAGCAAACCAGGGATTCAACTTGGCCATAATTGAAGGGGGGCGAAAAATCATCACTTCCCTCGGGAATGCATGACAGGGCTGGTTTTGCACATATCTGGATCAGGGGCTGAACATCTTCAAAAGACATATACCCCTGATCCACTAGGGAATGAGCTGATCGGATAGTTTCCATCAGCTGGTCACTAGTCCACCCTTTTCAAATCTGGCGACAATATTCATCATCCTCTTCTGCTAGCAGAGAATAATAAATGTTTTTATCGAAATCCATATTAGCAGACCTGATAAACCAGGATGGTTTCCTCAATGCAGCCACGTCTGGTCAGGGATGGCCTTGGTATACTGTCAGGGAATCTAATTGACCAGACTGTGTGGACTGCACAGAGGAGACCAGAAACATATGTAAGTGAAATAATGGTGTTTATTAAACAAGTGACAAGTAAAAGGAATATAAACAGTGCAAAACCAACACAACAATCCCACTACAAACAACAATATATACAAGTAAATGGAGATACCGTAATCGTAAACAAAGCCAGGCCAAGGTCATACACAGGGAGGTCAGCAGATGGGTAAGGACGGGAAACCAGCAGGAAGGGGAGAGGATGGATGGTAAAGCTGCAGGGTAGGGATCCAAGGGAATCAGGAGGGACAAGAACAGGATGGGCCTGGGATAGGGATCGGATCGGATCAGAGCAGAGCGGGACAGAACAGGTTCACAATCAGGATACAGGCAGCAAGGTCAAGGCACAGGAAGAAAGATACCAAGGCGAGCATGTGAGGGCTTGCCGGGTATTTATAGGGCTGACTATAATTGGCTTCAATTCACACCTGAGCGCAGGGAGTGTTGTCTGCTCCATACTGCCAGGATCCATCCGCTGGTGGACATTAGTACTGCAGCCAAAAGATGAAATGACACCAGCAGGGAAATATTCTCCTGACAGTTCAACACTGCCGGGAGACACCTGCTGGTGGACCCCAGTACTGCATGCCAAACGATATATCTTACCAGCGGATGGACCCTTTCCTGACAGATATACTGCGGCAGAATGGCATGGGCAGGCAGAGTAAAGTGCCCAAGGCGGTTAGCATAGTTCCAGGAGCAATCCGTGCTGAGGGGGAGGCCACCGATTCATGGCCACCCCCTTGCGATCGCTCCTGGCGAATGAGAAGCTTCCTGTGCTTCTATAATGTAAACAGAAGCAGAGGAAGTGATGTCATCTCGCCTCGTGCAGTCTTTTCGTTCCGGCGCCCGAGGAGAGAAGACATCAGTGAGTCTGCACCAACACTACACTGACACTAGCACACATAGGCACATAACCCCCCCCCTGCACCCCCTGTCACAGTGACACCAATAGCAGTTTTTTTTTTTTTTTTTACTGATTACTGCATTGGTGTCATTTGTGACTGTTATAAGTGGTAGGGCGTTTAGTGGTAGGCCCCTTTAGGTCTAGGGTACCCCCCTAACAAAGGTTTAACCCCTTGATCACCCCCTAGTTAACCCCTTCTTCGCTTATCGCCAGTGTCACTAAGCAATCTTTTTTTGATCGCCATATTAGTGTCACAGGTGACGCTAGTTTGCCAGATAAGTATTTAGGTTCACCGTCAGCTTTTTATAGCGTCAGGTACCCCCATATACTACCTATGAAAGGTTTTAACCCCCTGATTGCCCCCTAGTTAACCCTTTCACCAGTGTTACGGGTGATGCTGGTTAGTTTGTTTTTTATACCTGCCGTTTATTGCCCAAGAAAGGTTTAACCCCCTGATCGCCGGGTGATATCAGTTAGTGTCAGATGCGTCCCAGGGTCTGCGTCGCCCCAGGCAGCGTCAGATTAGTGCCAGTACCGCTAACACCCACGCACGCAGCATACACCTCCCTTAGTGGTATAGTATCTGAACGGATCAATATCTGATCTGATCAGATCTATACTAGCGTCCCCAGCAGTTTAGGGTTCCCAAAAACACAGTGTTAGCGGGATCAGCCCAGATACCTGCTAGCACCTGCGTTTAGCCCCTCCGCCCAGCCTAGCCCAGCCCACCCAAGTGCAGTATCGATCAATCACTGACACTTACAAAACACTAAACACATAACTGCAGCATTCGCAGAGTCAGGCCTGATCCCTGCGATCACTAACAGTTTTTGGTAGTGTTTGATACAGTTGCTGACAGCCTAAGAGCTTTTTTACCTGTGAGTCTCACTACTGTACCAGTAAATTTAGAGCCCAAAATGGCAAATCGAAGGTACAGTAGTGAAGAGGCCTAAACGTTTCTGAGCTTGACAGATAGTGAAGAGGAAGTCACTCATCTGTCAGATTCAGGCTCAGAATATGATCCTGTAGACGACAGCGGCTCCATGACAGATAGCTCTGACGATGGAGTTGTGGTCCCTGCCAAGATCAGGTGTACCAGACCCTGATCTTCTTCTGCTGTTAAGGTGCAAGAACCACAGGGCTCTCATATGGAGCAGAGAAGTACTAGTGCCGCTCATCCTTCTGGTGAACTGGCAAACACCAGCGGCCTAGTACACCCTGGTTGTACATCCAGCACTGCAGTAACACTTGGTGACGTGGCGAGTCTCATAAGTGCAGTTCAAGCTGGCGAGGTGGTAACCACAAGTAGTGTCCCGCTGCCACTAAGAAGACAAAGACAGGCCTATAGTGCCCTTCCTGCTGCATTCGCCAATCCTTATTGGGAACCCACCACTTCTGCAGCACCCGTACTTCCCCCATTCACTGGCCAACCCAGCATTCAGGTGGAAACAGTTGATTTTACGACACTTGATTTTTATTTGCTGTTTTTCACGGAAGATCTCTATAGATCTATTGTTGACCAAAGCAATATGTATGCTGGTCAATACATCGCCGCTAATCCCCAGTCCTCCCTTGCCAGAGATTGAAAACCAATTACGGTTTCCGAATTTAAGATCTTTCTGGGCCTATCCCTTGACATGGGCATAGTTAAAATGAGTAGCTTGCGGTCATATTGGTCCACTGACCCAATTTACTATATGCCTGCGTTCTCTGCCTCCATGGCCAGGGCACGATACAAGCAGATCTTGCGGTTTTACAAGCAGTGGGAGGGAATGTCCGCCCCCCCTCCACCACCTTCCATGGTTTTCTCTGGCTCTCCTGTCCCAACAGGGAACCTGAGAAAGCAGCCGGTGGTTCCGCCAGCTGACCATAGAGCCGATCAGAGACCAGAACGGCTCCAATCATCTCTATGGCCTAAGAAACCGGAAGCTACGAGCATTTCATGACTTAGAATTAATGTAAACAGCGCCATTGGGAAAGCATTTTATCACACCGATCTTGGTGTGGTCAGATGCTTTGAGGGCAGAGGAGAGATCTAGGGTCTAATAGACCCCAATGTAGCTGAATACATTTTGGCCTAAATGTATGACTAAAATTGAGTTTATTGGATTTTTCTTATAACAAAAAGTAGGAAATATCATTTTTTTTCAAAATTTTCGGTCTTTTTCCATTTATTTTGCAAAAAATAGAGGCAATCAAATACCATCAAAAGAAAGCTCTATTTGTGGGAAAAAAAGGACGCAAATTTCGTTTGGGTACAACATTGCATGACCGTGCAATTACCAGTTAAAGCAGCGCAGTGCCAAATTGTACTTTAGATGGCCAAAAGGTCCAGGGCTTAAGTGGTTAATATCTGAACTATTCGACAGATTGAAGTGTGCCTCAATTTTTACTAAGTTGGATCTCAGGGGTGCATACAATCTGATCTCAATACGGGAGGGTAATGAATGGAAAACTGCGTTTAACACTAGAGATGGCCATTACGAATACTTGGTTATGCCCTTTGTAGGGTTGCACCAATACCGATACTTGTACTTGTGCAAATGCTCCACTGCCTAATCTGATACCTGGATAGTCAGGGGTGAACAGTACGGCGGTGGGGGCCGTTACAAGCACCGATCTCCCTGTATAGATTTCAATAAAGCAGCTGACAGCCCTCTCCGTTCTGTGGCTTTCAGCTGATTTATTGAAATCTATACAGGGGAATTGGTGCTTGTAACGGCCCCCACCGCCGCACCAATCATCCCTGAGTGTCCCCTGTGTCTTTCTCCATTTCCTCCTTTGTGTTTTTTAAGGTCCTCCGCCATGTTCTCCTCCGCTCCCCATCCGCTCCACCTCCGTGACATCCTCTGCTCCGTCCCTGCTCCCTCCCCATGTGTCTTCATCCGGTCCTTCTCCACTCCCCCTCCGGTTCCTCCTCTGGTCCACCCTGTGTAAACTGTGTTTACGATGCTTCAGTTTATGAATGGGGAGGAGCCTCTGTCTCCTGTCCATTCATCTTCAGTGCAGCTGAGGCTGGGAATCTGTGTCCTCGGTCCCTTTCTTTGTCTCAAAGAGGAGATGTCAGATGCCTGATATCTCACCAAAGGCACCCCCCCCCCCCCCCCAACAGGGTTGATTATAAACATTTTTTTAATAAATAAATATTTAAAAGTAAAATTTTTAAAATAACAAAAGGTAAAATAAAAAAAACACTGACACTGTCCTCCCCCCCCCCCCAAATAAAAAGAAAGCATTGTAAACATAATGATGAAAAAATATATAAATTGTAAAAAAACTATTAAAAAAATAAAATTGTAAAAAAATTAAAAACTACTGACACAGTCCACGCCTCATCAGTGCCACCTATCAGTGCTACTGTCACATGACATTAAAAAAAGTATCAGTAATCGTGTCGGCGAGTACTTGAAAAAAAGAATCAGTACTTGTACTGGGTCTTAAAAAAGTGGTATCGGTGCAACCCTAGCCCATTGGTTTGTGTAATGCCCCAGCTGGGTTCCAAAACATTGTTAACAAAATCTTCAGGGATCTGCTTTATCAATTTGTTGTTAGATATCTGGATGACATTCTCATCTTTTCAGAAAATCTGTTTATTCACCGAAACCATGCCTGGATTGTACTTCAGCATCTTCGAGATAATATTCTGTATGTCAAGCTGGAGAAATGTTCTTTTGAATTTACTGAGGTCCTGTTTCTGGGATGCTTTGTCTCTAGCTTCGGTCTTTGTATGGATCCTGGAAAGGTCTCCACCATTACCAACTGGCCTCTTCCTGTCGGCCTCAAGGCCACACAGTGCTTTATTGGGTTCACTAATTATTACAGGTAGTTCATTAGGAATTACTCTTCCATTGCTGCGCCTATTATCGCCTTGACTAAAAAGGATGCGAATGGTCCCCTGAAGCTGTCTCTGTGTTTCATGATTTGAAACAGGCTTTTGTTTCTGGACCTTTTTTGAGGTGACCTGACCCTGGGGATCCATTTTTTTATTGAATTAGACGCTTCCTCAACTGGGGTGGGAGCGGTGCTTCTTCAATCCTTTGAGGAAAAATGTCAACCATGTGTGTTTTCTCCCAAAAATTTTCTCAGGCAGAGAAGGATTAAGCTATTGGGGATCGGGAACTTCCTGCGATTAAATTGGCATTGGAGAGTGGTGCCATCTCTTGGAGGGTTCCCCACATTCCATAACAATTTTCACTGACCATAAAAATCTGCAGTACTTACAGAATGCCAAACGACTGAATCCCAGACAAGCCAGGTGGAGTCTCTTCTTTTCCCGTTTTAACTTCACTATTATTATTATTATTATACAGTTTTTATATAGCGCCAACAGTTTGCGCAGCACTTTACAACATGAGGGCAGACATTACAATTACATTACAATTTGATACAAGAGGAATCAGAGGGCACTGCTAGTTAGAACTTACAATCTAAAAAGGAATGGTCAATTGATACAAAAGGTAATCGCTGTGGGGGGAGGAGCTGATGGAGGAAGTAAAACAGAGTTAGTTAGAAGCAGGATAGGCTTCTTTGAAGAGAAGGGTTTTCAGGGATCGCCTAAAGATGGATAGATTAGGGGACAGTCAGACAGATTGGGGTAGGGAGTTCCAAAGGATGGAAGAAGCTCTGGAGAAATCCTGGAGGCAAGCATGGGAGGAGGTGACAAGGGAGCTAGAGAGTAGGAGGTCTTGGGATGACCGAAGAGAGCGGCTTGGTTGGTATTTTGGGACTTGGTTAGTGATGTAGCTGGGGGCAGAGTTATGGATGGCTTTGTAAATTATTGTTAGTACTTTGAATTTTTTTTCATTGGGTGAGTGGAAGCCAGTGGAAGGATTGGCAGAGTGGGATGGAGGACACTGAATGGTTGGTAAGGTGGATGAGTCTTGCAGCGGCATTCATTATGGACTAAAGGGGGATAGTCTATATAAAGGTAATCCAATGAGGAGGGAGTTGCAGTAATCGAGGCGAGAGATGACCAGGGAGTGAATTAGAAGCTTGGTGGTGTCATTAGTTAAAAAGGGGCGTATTCTGGAAATGTTTCGGAGGCTAAGGCAGCATGATTTGGACAGGGATTGTATGTGGGCTTGAAAGGACAGTTCAGAGTCTAAGGTTACCCCTAGCACCCTGGCATGTGGGGATGGACTGATAGATGTGTCATTGATCTTGACAGAGAAGTCAGGGAAGGGGGCACGTGGGGGAGGAAATATTAAGAGCTCAGTTTTAGATAGATTCAGTTTGAGGAAGTGGTTTGACATCCAGGTTGATATGTCTGTTAGTAGATCAGTGATGTGTGAGGAGATTGATGGCGTGAGCTGAGGGGCAGAGAGAAAGATTTGGGTGTCATCAGCATATAAATGGTAGTGAAAGCCATGGGAGGCTATCAGCTGACACAGGGAGGACGTGTAGATCGAGAATAGTAGAGGTCCAAGGACAGAACCTTGGGGGACCCCAACGGTAGAAGGAAATGGAGAAGAGGAGGTGGAGTTGTAAGGGACACTGAAGGTGCGATGAGATAGGTAAGATTCAAACCAACGGAGAGTGCAGCCATGGAGACCAAGCAAATTGAGTTTTTTGAGGAGGAGGGGGTGGTCAACTGTATCAAAGGCAGCAGAAAGGACCAAGAGTAAGAGTATGGAATAATGACCGTTGGTTTTGGCTGTTAGTAAGTCGTTTGTGAGTTTTAGGAGGGCATTTTTTTGTGGAGTGCTGTGGGCGAAATCCAGACTGAAGGGGATCAAGAAGGTTATTCACAATGAGGTGGTCGCTCAGTCGGTTGTAGAGTAAACGTTCTGAGTTTGGAGGCAAAAGGGAGTAAAGAGATGGGTCTTAGGTTGTTAAGATTGGTGGGGTCTGAGGCTTTTTTGGTAAGGGAGTGACTAGCGCATGTCTTAGAGGGTTGGGGAAGATGCCAGTAGAGAGTGAGAGGTTGAAGATATGAGTTAAGGAGTGTAGGACTGAGTCAGATGGTGACCGTAGTATTTGAGAAGGAACAGGGTCCAGGGGGCAGGAGGTTAGGTGGGCATTAGAAAGAAGTTTAGTGACTTCCTCTACAGTAGCTGGGTTAAAAGAGGGAAGTATTGATTGTGCAGGAGGACAAGGAGTGTAAAATGAGGGAGATATCTGTAGAGCGGAGATTGAGACAAATTGTCTCAATCTTATTTTTGAAGTGATAAGCAATCTCCTGGGCAGTGAGTAAGTTAGTGGGTGGGGGTAATGGAGGATGAAGTAGAGTGGTAAAGGTAGAAAGGAGTTGACGGGGACTGCGTGAGAGGGTGTTAATCAGAGTGATAAAGTAGGTCTGTTTGGCAGTGTGCAGGCAGGAATGGTATTTTTGGAGGGCAGATTTATATTGGCTGAAATCTTGCTGTGACTTAGTTTTACGCCACAGACGCTCAAGAGCGCAACTACGTTTTTTGAGGCTTCTGGTATTGTCTGTCTGCCAGGGTTGTAGCGGTCGGAGTCTGATTCTGTGTGTAGTGAGGGGGGCCAAGGTATCCAGGGTGGATGACACTGAACTGTTGTAGATAGAAGTGGCCAAGTTGGGGCAGGACAAGGATAAAATTTTGTCGTGGAGACAATCTGTAGCAGAAAAAAGAAGAGAAGCGTTAAGATGGCACAGGTTTCTACGGGTAATAGTTTGGTAGTTGGAAGGCAAGGAGGAGGCAGACAAGGAGAGGTTGAAACTAATAAGGTGGTGATCAGAGAGAGGAAAAGGAATGTTTGAGAGGTTGTGCGGAGTGCATAGGTAGGAGAATATGAGGTCAAGGCAGTTGCCAACAGAGTGAGTAGAAGCGCTTGTCCATTGTTTTAGGTCAAAAGAGGAGGTTAGGCTCAGCAGCAGAAGTAGCGGGAGTGTTAAGATTACCAGGGATGTTGAAGTCACCATTACATTCAAACCTGGTTCCTGCAACAGTCAGGCTGATGCACTTTCTAGGTCTTTTGACATTCAGGATGAGGAGCCTACCCCTGAACCAGAGCCAATCATCCCTACCTCATGCATCCTTGCCCATTCTACCACCCTGGAGTCAAAAATTCCTTCTGGCAAGACCTTTATCCCCACTGAGCTAAGAGCTAAGATCCTTTATTGGGGACATGATTCCAAGGTGGCAGGTCATGCTGGGTTCCTCCGATCCTTCCTCCTCATCAGTCGCCAATACTGGTGGCCTACTCTCCATTCGGATGTCAAAGATTACGTTAAGGCTTGACATGTCTGTGCCCAGTCTAAATCCTCCATGCAATCGCTCGCTGGTCTTTTCATGCCCTTGCCCATTCTCACATAGCCATGGACTTTATCACTGATCTTCCACCGTCTAATAATAATATGGTCATTTGGGTGGTAATCGATTGGTTCCCAATATGGCTCATTTTGTTCCTCTTCCTGGGAGACCTTCTGCTCCTGCTTTGGTTCCCATTTTTGTTTGAGAGATTTCCACCTTCATGGGGTTCCTTCCCATATTGTTTCTGACAGAGGCGTTTAGTTCACATCTCGTTTTTAGAGAGCCTTTTGCAAATCCATCATTATTGTCTTGGATTTTTCCTCTTCGTACCATCGTCAATCCAATGGACAGACTGAGAGGGTAATTAGGAGTACGAGTTTAGTCAAATTCTGGATTCCCGGCTCTGTAAAGACATTCTTCAGTACCTTGTGCATTGGAAAGGTTTTGGTCCTGAGGAGAGGTCTTGGATCCCTGCATCTGATGTCTTTGCACCTTGTCTTTTGAGGAGGTTTCATTTAAAGTTCCCCTCCAAGCCTGGGCCCAAGCGAGGAAGGAGGAGGCCTAGTAAGAGGGAGGGTACTGTCTGGTGACCTGACACCTGTCCCCACCTCTGGGAGACCTCACTGCAGACCTCGCCGCAGGAAGTTCAGCCCCCTCCTCCTTCTCCTGCCTCCAGGCCATTCAGAAAGCACAGCACGTTTGGAGTATGCGCAGTAGGGATCCGGCTGTAAAGCCACGAGGCTTCTCTGCCGTTTTCCCTTACAAGGAACGGCTTGACAGCACCCGAGAGCCGATGAAAAAATCAGATAGGGTGCCGACATCACGGGACCCCTGGAAAGGTAAATGTCCTATAAAAGTCAGCAGCTACAGTATTTGTAGCTGCTGACCTTTAATTTTTGGAGGGAGGGGCTGGAGCTCCACCTTAAGTGCTCTGTAAGAGATGGCTGATTTTCTGTTAGATCCATCTTGTAAGTGATTAGACATTGGACATGTGCAATTCATTTCATTCCAAATCTGTTTATGTTAATTCACAAATATTTTTTCCTTTCCTTCCTTTTTTCCTGAATTTCCTTTCAAATTTGGCTGTTAGTGAATGTAACGAATACACATTTATCTTAAGTTACGAATTATCCGAAATAATGAATGCTGCTTCTAAACTAATGGAACAAAACAAATTAATAATAATAAATAATAATAATAATTACAGTGCCTTGCAAAAGTATTCACCCCCTTGGCTTTTTACCTATTTTGTTACATTACAGCCTTTAGTTCAATGTTTTTTCAATCTGAATTTTATGTGATGGATCAGAACACAATAGTCTAAGTTGGTGAAGTAAAATTTGAAAAATATATATCTTACATAAAACAATTTTTCAGATATAAAAAACTGATAATTGCCATGTGCGTATGTATTCACCCCCTTTGTTATAAAGACCATAAAAAGCTCTGGTGCAACCAATTACCTTCAGAAGTAACATAATTAGTGAAATGATGTCCACCTGTGTGCAATCTAAGTGTCACGTGATCTGTCATAACATATACACACCTTTTTGAAAGGCCCCAGAGGCTGCAACACCTAAGCAAGAGGCACCACTAACCAAACACTGCCATGAAGACCAAGGAACTCTCCAAACAAGTAGGGGACAATGTTGTTGAGAAGTAAAAGTCAGGGTTGGGTTATAAAAAAATCTTAAAATCTTTGATGATCCCTAGGAGCACCATTAAAGCTATCATAACCAAATGGAAAGAACATGGCACAACAGCAAACCTGCCAAGAGATGGCCGCACACCAAAAACTCATGAACCGGGCAAGGAGGGTGTTAATCAGGGAGACAGCACAGAGACCCAAGGTAACCCCGGAGGAGCTACAGAGTTCCACAGCAGAGACTGGAGTATCAGTACATAGGACGACAATAAGCCATACGCTCCATAGAGTTGGGCTGTATGGCAGAGTGGCCAGAAGAAAGCCATTACTAAAATTGAACTTTTTGGCCATCAAAGAAAAAGCTATGTCTGGCGCAAACCCAACACATCACCCAAAGAACACCATCCCCACAGTGAAACATGGTGGTGGCAGCATCATGCTGCGGGGATGTTTTTCAGCAGTCGGGACTGGGAAACTGGTCAGAGTTGAGGGAAAGATGGATGTTACTAAATACAGGGATATTCTTGAGCAAAACCTGTACCACTCTGTGTGTGATTTGAGGCTAGAACGGAAGTTCACCTTCCGGCAGGACAATGACCCCAAACACACTGCTAAAGCAACACTTGAGTGGTTTAAGGGGAAACATGTAAATGTGTTGGAATAGCCTAGTCAAAGCCCAGACCTCAATCCAATAGAAAATCTGTGGTCAGACTTAAAGATTGCTGTTCACAAGCTCAAACCATCCAACTTGAAGGAGCTGGAGCAGTTTTGCAAGGAGGAATGGGCAAAAATCCCAGTGGTAAGGTGTAGCAAGTTCATAGAGACTTATCCAAAGCGACTTGGAGCTGTGATAGCCGCAAAAGGTGGCTCTACAAAGTATTGACTTTAGGGGGGTGAATAGTTATACACATTGACTTTTTCTGTTATTTTGTCAGGGGACCACACCAAGCAGATGACTGTAACCCCAGCCTGGGATCTCTCTGACACACAGTGGGCTCCTTAACCTCAATGGAAATAGTCCGCAGGTGGGTCAATTCAGATTCGTTGTGAAATCCCCATAAAACAACAAAGGCTCACATAGCGTAAAACTCTTCTTTCCAATAATACTTTTATCATCATTGGTAAGAACTGCTTAAAGCGAATAAAACCTGTAGGCTCTTCTTCCTCTACCTCTGCAAGCATATCATGAAGTTCTCCTTCTGTTGGGCAACATCCTAATGATCTTATGATTGTTCCAATTTCTCGGACATCTACAGTTTTGTTGTTTTCAAGGTCAAACACTTCAAATGATTCAGTGATCTTTTTCTGCAGATCTGTCACAAGTGCCTCACTGCAATCCACAGGTGGCCTGGAGCAAACCAAAAAAAAAAAATGTTCTTTTTCTTTTCAAAATTTCTGTGACTTAATTTTTTCTTGATTTTACTTGTTTTCTCACCCCTTTTTGACCCGGGACCCCGGGGAAAGCGAGTGACCCTAACGGTGAGTCATTCCCCCTAGAAGAGGGGAAGAGTTGGACACGACGGCCTTAATGGCTAATGGTTAAGTTCCAATGTTTTGTAATAGTTATAAGTTACCTGCCTTAAATAGCTGTTATCACTTGCACTGTTATATCCCAGCAGGGGACCCTGAGATTTTCACCACTTATTAGATTAATAATCAAGTTCACTCAAGGTGCTGTTTGATATGTTTTACTATATTTAGATACAACTTGGATGGGGGCGGAGTACCCCTGGTCAGACTTACCACGTTCCCCACAATAGGGTTAGCAGAGTCTTTACTGCCTCTGTTCTTGACATTCATCTTAGTTTTACTTAGTTGTGCCCATTATCCTTTCCCCAAAATGGACACTAGAGGGAGCAGTCCTCTCATAGTTAGCAACAATATGCTCAGTCATATGCAATTCACCAAACTGCTCTCAGAGACACCTTCCCCAATTCTACTTTGCACTTAACATACACACTGTTATACCACACCGAATACAGCTCCAAAGCATACATTCTTTCCCTTTCTCTCCTTATATCTTCCCCCACCTCCCCTGTCCTTCCCTTTTCATCTCAGCTCTACATTCCGAATCTAGGCCTTCTAGTTCTAGGACTTACAGTCACTCAGCACATCACTCCATGATTCTCACATTATGGCGTCCGCCTTAGAGTTTAAGATATCCTTGCTGAACTGTCGAGGATTTAACACACCAGAAAAACGCAGACAGATACTACATTTCCACAAAGCCAAAACGCAGATACTATTATTACAGGAAACCCATTTTCATTCGGACGCAGTACCAACACTACCAGTCAAACTTTTTACTGCATGGTTTCATAGCACTAATCCCATATCTAGAACGAAGGGGGTTTAGATAGCCTTCCACAACTCCTTTACTCCAGCAGTACTCGATACTGATATAGATCCAAAGGGCAGGATTTTGTTTTTAAAATTGCAATATTTACAGACTGTTTTTAAAATTGCCAATGTTTATCTTCCAAATCAGGAACAGCTCCACTTCCTTTCCTCTGTGACAGCCCGCCTGAAAGCCTTCGGGACTCCCAATCTAATCTTAGGGGGTGACCTCAACGTACCTCTCATTCCGAGACTGGATTCGTCCACCGGTAAGTCACATATTACACCCTCTTCCTTAGCCAAATTATGCACTACCCTAACAGAATTATCCCTGGTCGACACATGGCGTCTTTTGCACCCTGCTAAGAGAGACTACACATATTACTCCCCCGCACACAAATCATATAGCAGGATAGACTATATTTTTCTTTCACAAACATTACTAGACCTAGATCCTGCTTGCACGATAGTTCTTAAATTATGGTCAGACCAAGCACCGGTACATATAACCCTTGGTAGAATACCACAACGCTCATGCTGAAACACGTGGAGACTCAATGATAATTTACTGTACGACATAGCATGCGCTGCAGCAGTATCTAATGTCATTAAGGACTTCGTCCAACTTCACACCAGAGACGAGAGGTAGGTTATGAATAAATGGGAAACTCTAAAATGTGTGTTACGAGGGATTTTTATACATCATGGGTCGAGGCTGAAAAAACCTTGCACAGAAGACATACGGCGCCTTTTCGCCCTGATCGCCTCTCTCAAATCCACACACAAACGCACTTTAGACCCCAAGACATTAGTCAAACTCTCTAATGCACGTCAAGACCTACTGTACCTCTTCACAGAAAGATCACTGATAGCCTGTAACAAAGGACGCCACATTCACTACGCCCAGCAAATAAATGCGGGAAGCATTTAGTCAGGGTTATCCACCCCAGACAACAGAGACAAAACATCCCCCACATAATCTCACCAGCCAAACAAAACAAATACAAGAACTCGGAAATCGTCTCCGAATTCAAGGACTTTTATTCCTCGCTCTACAACCTCCCTCCTCCCAGGAGGCAGTCCTCACTACTCACCTCGGACACCTCTGACCTACACAAATATATACAGGATACAGCCTTACCTAGGATACTCCCTACAGAAGCAGACATTCTGGAACGACCCATAACCGCCTCAGGCTTTTTGCTCACAATCAAAGGTCTTAAGAATGGCAAGAACCCAGGCCCAGATGGTTATACCCCTCAGGTTTACAAAATGTTCGCTCAACAATTAGCACCGATTATGGCACGAGCATTTGAAAAAGTGGACAAAACACACCCACTACCCCCACAACTCCTCCAGGCCCAGATAGTGGTATTACCTAAACCCGGAAAAGACCAGTCACAATGCAGCAATTATTGGCCCATATCTCTTTTGAACATTGATCTCAAGCTCCTCTCCAAAATTATAGCCACACTTCTAGCCCCCCTACTCCCTTCCTTAGTACATAGTGATCAAGTAGGATTTATTCCAGGTCGGGAATCTAGGGATAATACAGCGAAAACACTACACCTCATAGCATATGCCCAACGCCACAACATCCCTACTTGCCTACTGACGTGTGACGCCGAGAAGGCGTAAGAGAGTAAGTTGGCCCTTTTTACAAGCATCCTTACATTAGATAGGTCTGGGTCTATGTTTAGTGACCAAAATAATGTCACTATACTCCAACCCATTCGCAAAAGTGGCTGCAAATGGTAAGTCCTCGGCAGCGTTCGAGATCAGAAACGGTACTAGACAAGAATGCCCGTTATCACCGTTATTGTTCGCGCTCACTGTTGAACATTTGGCCCAAGCCATTAGAAATAATGACTCCATTCATGGTATCCCCACACCCTTGGCTCCCCGCAAATTGTCGCTTTACGCGGATGATCTGCTTCTCTATGTCACACAGCCACAAGTTAGCATCCCTGCCATTCCCTCAGAGCTTGACCGCTTCGGAGCGCATAGCAACTTCAAACTAAACATCGACAAAACAGAAGCCCTGAATATTTCTCTCGCACCAAAAGAAGTAGCTTTTATTCAGGGAAAATTCCCTTTCCCTCAGATGATGTCATGAGTGACGAAACGTGTCAGAGTGGAGCCACACGTCGTACACAGATCCATCAGACAACTCAGGGAAAGACAGCCCTGCTCTCCGTGGAAGTTATCCATTGAGGACAGTAGGAGACGCTGCGGATCCTGGAGTCTCTGTCTGATGCCTTTTTAGTGAATAATCGCCTATTAACTTGCACGTTCTTGTAAGTGTATATCTGGACGGGGGACTCCTTCCCCCCTCCTTTCTGTTTTTTACAATAAAAGTGATATAAACGAAATTATGCTATGTCCGATCATTTCTTCTCATTACCCATGTGATTGAATGACCCGAGCGAGGTTCCGTTCTGGACAAAGGAAGGAGAATACTCAGTCGAAAGTCTATCCATTTGAATGACATACACGCAAAGATCCATCTCTCGTCTGGTAAGAGTTTGCCTAAGAGGGGGGTTTTCTCACACACACCCCCTCTTTACTTGAGCACGTGTGGTGTCTGGACTCTTTTTCTTCTGGTAACAGCTGTTCTGTCTGAAAAAGGACATAGAAGATCGTTCCCTCCCAAAAGGATTTATTTCTGTTAAAAAAGGACTGTTTTCTTTTTCATAGGGATAATTTATCTGTTTTTTATCAAATGAATGTGTTGATCTTATCACTTAAAATAATTACAGTTCATGGACTTTTATCAATTTGATTTTATGTTTCGATGATCTTTTACCATTGATCATTTTTGTTTATGAAAGTATTTTATTTATAAGCGCTGCCTGAGTCCTTCGGACTTTCGTATTAAAATTCCCTCTCCGTTGGCAATCACGCTCAGATTTAGTATCTGGGGACAGAGATCCCTAAAGATCTACAGGACATATACGCCTTGAATTATAGTCCTCTGTTGACCAACATTCGGCGCTCACTGGAATCTTGGCATCACCTCAAGCTCACGTGGTGGAGGTGAATGAGTGTCCTTAAAATGGACATTCTCCCTAAACTGCTCTATTTGTTCCAAACACTACCCATACTCCTACCCAACGCCTTTTTCCTCTTGCTTCGCTCCCTGGCGGTCAAGTTCATATGGCAACACCACCCTCCCAGACTTAAACGTAAAATACTTTGTACACCCAAAATTTGAGGAGGCATTGGACTTCCGGATTTTCAACTGTATCATACCTTGGCCATACTCTCGAGACTTCTTGAATGGTTTCTGAGACCCTTAACCAAACCATCCATGATCATAGAGCAAGACATGGCACAAGCAGACCTCCGTGCTCTTCTCTGGGAAAATAATGTAAAATTTCGCATGATAATAGGAATTTCTCCCATGACAACGGCAGCGCTCACTACATGGTACAGCAAACACAACACACTCGCCATATCCACCAATCCTAGCCCTCTCACCTCTCTCTTTGACAACCCATCACTCCCAACCTTTCACAGCCGGGGACAATGCGGCTCATACACAAGAGAACAGTGGCCTACAGCAAGACAGTTTGTTCACCCCTCCACAGGCCAATTCCAATCACCATCTGATAGTCAGTCCCCTACTTTGATTGACTGGCTCTCCATAATATCTCTAACACATCACAGCAGGGTACTGCATCTTTCAGGACAGGTCCACAGACCGCTTACGACTTTTGAGGATATGTGTAGTCTGTCTTAGACCCCCAAACACACTGTATCCCTGATATACAGAGACATACAGTCCCATACATGTGCCTAGATTCACACAAAAGTGGTCAAAGGACCTGGGCTTTGATATTTCCCCAGAACTATGGTTGAAATCATTCACGATCACACATAAATCATTCATATCAGGATTCACACAGGAGAAGAATTACAAACTATTATGGCGGTGGTACAGAGATCCAGTCACGGTTCACAGGATGTATCCAGGCACTTCGGACATATGTTGGCGCTGTCACAGAGGAAAGGGATCATACGTTCATTTGTGGTGGGAGTGTGACCGAGGTTTTCAGTATTTACAATGATGTATATGATGTCTCTCTAACCCCCTCCCCTTTAGTGGCCCTGCTATCCATCCTACCAGGAACAGTCCACACTCACAAGAAAAACCTTATGGGGCGTACACACGGTCGGACTTTTCGACCGGACTGGTCTGACGGACGCCGACGGACCAAATCCGGCGAACAATCCGATCATGTGTGGGCTTCACCGGACCTTCAGCGGATTTTTCCAGTCGCAAATCTGACAGACTTTAGATTTGGAACATGCTTCAAATCTTTACGTCGTAACTCCGCCAGACCCAGAAATCCACTTGTCTGTATGCTAGTCCGACGAACAAAAAAACGACGCTAGGGCAGCTATTGGCTACTGGCTATCAACTTCCTTATTTTAGTCCAGTGTACGTCATCACGTACGAATCCGTCGGACTTTGGTGTGATTGTGTGTAGGCAAGTCCGGTTGTTAGAAAGTCAGTTCAAAGTCTGCCAAAAGTCCGTAGAAAGTCTGTCGAAAGTCTGTTGGAAAGGCTGTCGGACTTTTGTAGCTGAAAAGTCTGACCCTGTGTGCACGGCATTAGATTCTTCCTATCCGCGGCCCGTCATGTAATTTCTTTATATCGAAAAATGGACGCCATTCCCTCTATCACTAGATGGATAGACACACTCGACAATATAATGCTTATGGAGGAGTTACAAGTAAAGACGAGTGATACCTGTGAAATATATAATCTATTGTGGTACCTATGGCATCACCACTCCTCATCGGACCTCCTCCTCGACAGAATTTCTGCTTGAGAACTGGGCCCCATATTACACAGTGATGAAGGGAAGTAGTGGGATTATTATTAGTATCACTTTCATTTTTGGTTCTAATGAAAAGGTTTCTGATAACGGCCTATAGTACAACATGTAAGTAATTAAGTTACCGCTTATTCTACAATGCTGAGTCCCCCCCCCTCTTTCTCCCTTCCTTGTTTTCCCATCTCCTGCCTTGCTCTTTACCCCATACACCCCCCCCCCAAATGACAGTTGGATTGTGTGTATCAAGTTCCGGACAGTGTCCTAAAAGAAGGAAGACACTGCACGGAGGGATATATATATATATTTTTTTTTACTATGAAAAACTGTTCTAAGTACTTGTGTATATGTAAACTTTTACTATTCGGTACGATGGGTGGAGGATGGGGACCAACCCCGCACCCTTAATTCCCCACCCTGTTCTTTTTTCTGCACCCTATCCCCCTTTTGAAACAGTTTTGCTTATATTCTTTTTTCTGAAAAAAAAATTCAATAAAAAAACTATATTCAACCGTAATAGTAATGCCGCGTACACACGACCGAATCATTCCGTCAGACATTCCGATCGTGTGTGGGCTTCATCTGACTTTTTCTTTCTAAAATTCTGACGGACCTAGAAATAGAACATGTTTCAAATCTTTCCGATGGAATCAGTTCCTATTGGGAAAACCGCTTGTCTATATGCTATTCCGACGGACCAAAAAGGACGCAAGGGCAGCTATTGGCTACTGGCTATTGAACTTCCTTTTTCCAGTCCCATCATACGTCATCGCGTTCTAAACAATCGGACTTTGGTGTAATCGTGTGTAGGCAAGTCCGTTTCAGCGGAACTACGTCGGAAAGACTGTCGGAGTCTATTCTGACGGAAAGTCCGGTCATGTGTACGCGGAATTAGTTATTATTAGTTAGTTATTTATTATTCCAGATTTTCGTTCTTATTTTTCGGATTTTCAGGCCAAATACTTATGATAAAAGGCCTGGTGGGACCCATCCTTTCTGATGGCAGGATTTTCCTCACAGGGGAAGGGGGCCTGGGTCTCAGCAGACTAGTTATAAAATGCTACAACTACAACCATAACTAATCCATACGTAGTCACTTGAAGCCTTATAAGCAAAGATTCCACTAAAGCAATGTGTTCCAGGGAGCATGAGACTTGTACTTTTGTCAAAAAGCTCAGTGAACTCTGAAGCTCAGCAAAGCACCTGTGTTAAAGTGAACACAGACTGTGCACTTAGAAGCTGCCGACCTCACTGGCTTTAATCGTTCAGCCAGACACCCTGCTTAGGAGAGATCAAGCGGTGGAATGCTGCTAGGCATTGAATGTGCATTTAGATATCACTTGCTGCTGTTTAAAGACAGAGTTTTCTTACCTTTTCATCAAGGGCTTTGTGATGCTCAAACAGGGACTTCAAAGCCTTTAACACCTCGACCTCACTGGAGACCCCAGCTGGCGATTGTGCCTGTCTCTTTACAACGGTCATCCTCAGAGAACGTTCATGACGTGAAACCAAGCACTCCAAATGCTCCAAAAGCAACTGTAGATATGGAGACAGCAAAAGGATAAGTAAAGGATTATGGGAACAAAGCCAAAAATCAATCAACCAAAAGTTTTGTTCCTTGGACAACATCCCCGCCCAAAGATTTTTGCCTCATCCCTTTACCACCTTAGTTAAAAACCTTAAAGACCTTTTTTTAGAAACAAAGGGGCATTACCTGCTGATATAAAGAGCAAAGAGCAATAAAGAGCAAAGCTTAATCCGCATAGACAACAGCAAGATACATTACTGCAGCAGAGTTGCTGCATTTGACAAATGAAATTTGAGGGAGCAAGCGAAGGAAGTCAGTGAGCTCATAATGCAAGAGCTAAAAAAGCAAGTTCAGGTAGTTCTTACCAGCCCTCAAAATTTCCACTCGCCTGCACGCATTAGGTGAGTGGAAATAAGCTGAGAGTGAGTGTGGAGCAGGGGCTGACTGGGCCGGGGGCCAAGGAGGCTGCTCTGATGCCCTATAAAAAAGGCTGCACCGCTTCTGGCAGAAGCGATCAGCCAGGAAACACAGAGAGGCGATCTCCTGCTGTGAAACACCTTGGATCTGAAATGCCTGCCGCTGTCAAAGTCCTGCCTCCTGGACCGGCTCATATAATAGACAGCACACTGGTTCAATGCCGGGAAATTGAATCAGTGTGCTGTCTATCATAGGAGGTGGTCCAGGAGGTGGGATTTTGACAGCGGCTGGCGTTTCAGGTCCAAGCTTTGTCACAGCGGGAGATCCTCTCTTTGTGTGATCCGGCTGGCTCTCCTCCTAATTCCTCCTATGAGGCTGCACAAGAAATTGGATGGTCCTGGGAAACCCTGCAAGATTAGCCTATTAAGAGGAAGTACTCTCCTAGTGTTGTACAGGGAGGGTGTATTCAAATCTAAAAACAAAAAAGAAAATTGTACACACCCAAGCGAGTTACCTCTACAAAAATTTATTGTGCATGTATAATGCAAGGTAAAATATCAGCATCACGCACCCACAATACCCCCCCCCCCACCCTGCATATCAACCCTAACCAACTATAACTACTAGGAGAGGTGCAGACCTCCGATGGGAGCTGGTGCAAACCCTCCCCAATAAAGGCCCCCCAATCCCCTCCCGTTCAGCTGCACAGCTAAACTGTAACTGGCCTGCCTGGGCCCTGATAAGATCAGCACCCCACCTTAGAACCACAGTGGGTGAATGAGGTGCTAGGACTCAACCAGGGCTAAGACTAGTGTCCCATGATGGTCTCCCTATCTCAAATCCTATATAATGCTACATAAACCAATATAACATAATGGTCAAGTGTGTGACTCAAGTCCAGATAGATAACAGTTCTGGGCATGAATTGTCATATGTATATGAGATATCACAGGAAATGGCAAAGTCTATGATACAGAAAAATGGGATAAAAAAACTATCCTTGTACTCCTGTGAAATCAAGTGAAGGTCTAGGGCAATGTACAGCACTGTGGGAGTCCGCCAAGATGGAACTTACGCGGAAGTGATAATATCAGATAACATAAAATATCCTTAGTCCTAGAAGTGTTGTGCAGTGTAGTGTGTCATATAGACTCTCTTTGGTGCCTATGGTCCGGCCTGCAAGACAGGGGTGGTCCCATGTATGGGTGGGTAACTTTTCCCCTCAAATTGGGGGCCTGTCCCTACATCAATATGTTTTGTTTCGCCCACCGGAACATCGTCAGGATGTACAAGACTACTGTCACCAGTTTAAGTTCAGGGTATGTCCTGCCCCTTCTAATATATTAAAGTGACCAGTGGCTCAAATCATTTGACAGCTCACCTAAAGTACCTTCACGAACATCGGGTTCACGGCATCGATTGCACATAATATATATAATAAAAGCTACCTCGTCCCTACATCTAGAAGACAGGGGGGAGGCATAGGGGAAAAACTGGAAGGACAGAAGAAAGATAATGACAGAAGGAGGTGCAACAAACACAAAATAAAAGCAATAGCCATGGCCACTTGTATTAGTAGCCTCAATTACTATTACTCAATTACTACATATTTATACATTCATATGATATAGATAAGTGTCCGCCCTATCCAAAAATAGAAATATAACCATTTAAACAGATACTGTACCAGGAATTGGGAAAAGAGAAATGTTGTGTACCCAGTGGTCATATCAATGGATTCGTAGAACTACTTTGTACAAACCTGGGGGGTCAGGAGGAGTAGGTTGGGACTGAGACAAGAAAAAAATCTCGTTTTCATAGGAAGCATATCATCCTTTGGTGATAATGAATCCAAGAAAAAGATCAATTTTGCTTCCTTTTGTAATAACACCTTGTCCCAGTCTCCCCTCCTTTCAGGTAATTAAAGCTTATAAATAACCATACATTTAAAACCTTTGGTTGATGCTCCATGTACATCCCTGAAATGTATCGCCACTGGTGACTTGTCGTTCTTCTTGGATATACTTGTTAAGTGCTCCCCCATCCTCTTGCGGAATTCATGACTGGTTTTCCCAATGAATATCTTGCCACAAGGGCAAATTTTCTGATATACTACAAAAGTGGAGGAGCAGTTGACAAATGATTGTATTTTATATGTCCGTTTGCCTTCAGAATCTCTGAAGGTTTTAGTCTTAATCACATGTCTGCAGACACTGCAGTGTCCACAAGGATGCATGCCCACCAAGGGTGAGGTAGATGAAAAGATTGGGTTAACTTCCTTAGTTCGAGTATACTCACTGTGAATCAATGCATCTTCACCTGTTGGTGCTCGCTTGGCAATTAAGTGCAGTCGAAGGCCCAGTATTTGCTTTAGCCTATTATCCAACAGTAGGATATGCCAGTGCTTACAGCACTACTCTCAATTGGTTCCATAGGTGGTAACAACTCCTATTTGTTCCTGTTTAGATTTCTGTGAGATATTAATGTCCCCCTGTTCGATCCCAAGGATTGTCTCTTTTTTTTAGATCCTCCTAGAGATCTTTGCCATGAGTGCCATGTTGAACTTCCAGTGACCAGTATGAGAGAGAGAGAGCAATAACACCTGCTCCCCATTCACACCTGAGACCTTGTAACACTAACGAGTCACATGGCACCAGGGAAGAAAAATGTCTAATTGGGCCTAATTTGGATAATTTCACTTAGGGGTGTACTCACTTTTGTTGCCAGTGGTTTAGACATTAATGTGTGAGTTATTTTGAGGGGACAGCAAATGCACACTGTTATACAAGCTGTGCACTCTTTACATTGTAGCAAAGTGTAATTTCTTCAGTGTTGTCACATGAAAAGATATAATAAAATATTTACAAAAATGTGAGGGGTTTACTCACTTTTGTGAGATACGGCATACTGCGATGCATACTAGCTCATTATGCCTTTGTCTTGCAGGGGTTTTTTTTTGGAATTTTTTTTCAGAGGTTTACAAACTCTTTAAAGCTTGTGGGGGGAGTTTTCATTCTCCCCTGACCCTCTGTCTGGACGCCCTGTGCGGATCACATGCACTCTCCCAAGAAAAAAGAAAACTCTCTAGCAATACACACCAAATTGAGCATGTGCAGCCTGACTCCTAATGTTCTGTTCTATTAGGAGATGGATTGGAGTCAGTTAAAGAAGGGGAGGATCAGAGAGACAGGATCACACAGCCTTTATACACAATGCAAAGGATAAACCCCTTATGTTTCACAGTGAGTATAACAAGCATGCTTTACTGCATATACAGACTGATTTTTCTGTTGTGGGCTTAGTAACACTTTAAAGTGGTTGTAAACCCTTACAACACACTTTGTGCTACAGGTAAGCCTATAATAAGGCTTACCTGTAGCTACCCTGGATATCTCCTAAACCTGAACGGTTTAGGAGATATCCCCTGTATTTGCATGTGCTGACATCATCAGCACATGCGCACTGAAGCAAACTGAATCAATGGCACGTACGTGCCGTTGCTTCAGTTAGACTGTGCCATTACCAGCGGCTCCTGCGCACATACCTGGAAGTAACCGCGCGATACCCAGAAGTAACTCCGTGAGCGATGTCGCCAGCCGGAGCGGTGAACGAGGACCGCTGCGGGGGCCTCGATCTAAGGTAAGTAATACATATGCTATGCATATTAGCTCATTATGCCTTTGTCTTGCAGGTTTTTTTTGGGGGGGTTACAACCACTTCAAGCTAATCCTACATAAAAAAAACACTTACAAACAAAACAATACAGAAAGTAACAAATGTATACAAGTGCTTACATTCAATTAGACCAGTGTCTCTTTAAAAGAAAAAGTTGAATCTTGAAGCAATTTGTGCTACAAAACGCCCAATGTGTTCTTGAAAAAACAGCAGTGTATGATCACCTTGCACAACTCACCACTGCTTAATGGACACACATTCACCAATATTTTTGCAAAGGTTTCTCAAGTAGGGCAAACAACCATGACAGACCTCAGCTCTGCAGCCTTTGGTTTCTCTCCACCGTCCCCACTCGCATCTATATGATCATATGTAAGACACCCATTATGAGATAAAGTGCCACGCAGTGTAAAAATTATTATCTACTCATATAAAATCACATAATGAGCACTTGTATAGTATGCACAGAGTCCGGTGTCCCACTCCTGCCAGCAGCGCTAAGACTGCTTTCACACTGAGGCGCTTTACAGACGCTACAGCGCTAAAAATAGCGCCTGCATAGTGCCTCTCCTGTCTCTCCAGTGTGAAAGCCCGAGTGCTTTCACACTGGAACAGTGCGCTTGCAGGACGTTAAAAAAAGTCCTGCAAGCCGCATCTTCGCAGCGCTGTAGAAGCAGTGTATACAACGCTCCTAAAGCGTCCCTGCTCATTTAAATTTTAACCCTTTTTGGCTGCTAGCAGGGGTTAAAAGTGCCCCGTTAGCGGCCGAATAGCGCTGCTAAAACTATGGTAAAGCGCCACTAAAAATAACGGCGCTTTACTGCCAAAGCCTCGGTGTGGAAGCACCCTAAGATAACAGTCCCTCATACAAGCAGTCACACTGTGTGTAACTCACACTGTCTGGCCTCTGTCACACAGATCATCTGGCTCCTCCCTAGGGATGGGCTGTCTGTTCGAGTCGAACATGAGTTTGACTCGAACATTGGCTGTTCGATCGTTCGACGAATTGGGCCGTTCGCACCAAATTCGAGCGGCGCGTCGTGGCCCATAATGCACTGCGTCATCGCAGTGCATTGCTGGCTGATGATTGGCCAAGTATGCACTATGACCCGCATGCTTTGGCCAATCACAGCGCCGTCAGTGAAGAGAGCCATAATTGGCCAAAAGCAGGGTGCTTTTGGCCAATTATGGCTCAGGGGGTAAAGTCCACGCCCTACACTATATAAGGCCGCCTGCACGTCAGCCGTGTGTAGCGTGTTGGTGGCGTTGTTAAGAGAGAGACAGAGAGAGGCAGGGAGAGTGTCCTTTCATTTAGTTTGAGCAGGCAGGTGATTCAGTTAGCTGCAGTGTATTTCACATATTTATATATATATATATATATATATATATATATATATATACACACACACATACATACAGTCAGTCTAGTATATATATATATATATACACATACATCCACTGCATACAGTTTAGCTATATCTCACTCTCATATATCCAGTCAGTCTAGTGTATATATATATATATATATATATATATATATATATATATATATATATATATACACACACTGTATACAGTTCAGCTTCATCTCACTGCAAACCGTTCCTGGTGTACTGTTTCTATTATACTTCAGGCAGGCAGTTGATTCAGCTAGCTGCAGTGCATTTAATATCTTTATACAGGCTTGTGTGTATATATATATATATATATATATATATATATATATATATATATATATATATATATATTCTAGCCAAGCCTATACCTGACTGTAGGCGATTCCTGGAGTACGTGTTCAAAGACACTTTCAGGCAGGTGACTCAGTGACCTGCAGTTCATTTAGTATACATATGTGTATATATATATATATACATATGTGTGTATATATATATATATATATATATATATATAATATATATATATATATATATATATATATATACATACATACACACACACATATATATATATATATATATACACACATGTATATACACACACACACATATATACATATATTATACACACACACACACACACACACACACAGGCTTGTATATAAAGTGGGGATGGAAAGTATTCAGACCCCCTTAAATTTTTCACTCTTTGTTATATTGCAGCCATTTGCTAAAATCATTTAAGCTCATTTTTTTCCTCATTAATGTACACACAGCACCCCATATTGACAGAAAAACACAGAATTGTTGACATTTTTGCAGATTTATTAAAAAAGAAAAACTGAAATATCACATGGTTCTAAGTATTTAGACCCTTTACTGTGACACTCATATATTTAACTCAGGTGCTGTCCGTTTCTTCTGATCGTCCTTGAGATGGTTCTACACCTTCATTTGAGTCCAGCTGTGTTTGATTATACTGATTGGACTTGTTTACGAAAGCCACACACCTGTCTATATAAGACCTTACAGCTCACAGTACATGTCATAGCAAATGAGAATCATGAGGTCAAAAGGAACTGCCTGTAGAGCTCAGAGACAGAATTGTGGCAAGGCACAGATCTGCACTTAAGGTTCCTAAGAGCACAGTGGCCTCCATAATCCTGATGACCAGAACCCTTCCTAGAGCTGGCCGTCCGGCCAAACTGAGCTATCGGGGGAGAAGAGCCTTGATGAGAGAGGTAAAGAAGAACCCAGAGAGAGAGAGACCTAAAAATGGCTGTCCACCAACGTTTACCATCCAACCTGACAGAACTGGAGAGGATCTGCAAGGAGGAATGGCAGAGGATCCCCAAATCCAGGTGTGAAAAACTTGTTGCATCTTTCCCAAAAAGACTCATGGCTGTATTAGATCAAAAGGGTGCTTCTACTAAATACTGAGCAAAGGGTCTAAATACTTAGGACCATGTGATATTTCAGTTTTTCTTTTGTAATAAATCTTTTTTAATAAATAAATGTAGGGGGTCTGAATACTTTCCGTCCCCACTGTATATAGTCTAGCCAAGCCTATACCTGACTGTAGGCCATTCCTGGAGTGCATGTTCAAAGACACTTTCAGACAGGCAGGCAGGTGACTCAGTGAGCTGCAGTTTAGAAAATATATATCCACTGCATTATAGTCCAGCCAAGCCTATACCTGACTGTAGCCCATTCCTGAAGTGCGTGTTCAAAGACACTTTCAGGCAGGCAGGCCACTCAGTGAGCTGCAGTTCATAAAATATACATCCACTGCATTGTAGTCCAGACAAGCCTATACCTGACTGTAGGCCATTCCTGGAGTACTGATTTTAGTAAACTTCAAGCGATGTTTTGCTAATCTAATTGTACAGTATGTCTGGAAGGCCACCAAGGAGAGGCAGACGCTCACAGGCCACTAAAAGAGGGCAAGCAGGCTCTGTGTCTACAGCGAACAGTGCTGGTCATGGACACGGTGCATCCTCAGCATGTGGCCGTGGGGCATGCTTGTCCTTTTTTTCGGCAGCTGGCCGTGTTGAGCCACAACATGCAGAAGAGTTGGTAGAGTGGATGACCAAGCTGTCCTCATCATCCGTCACCCAGGCTCAGGGTACTTTGTCTGCCAATGCAGCTGCCAAAGCTGCCTCTTCCATCGGTTCAATGTCATCAGTCACTCATTCCCTAGCCCCACCATCATGCCCTGAGGAGTCCCCCGAACTGTTCGACCACAGTGTAGGGTACTTTTTCCTGGCAATATTATAATAAATGATAACAATACCCTGCGGTCATGGAGAGATGCCCATAAATCCAAAATATTCTTCTGCTTATACCATTGCACTTACAAGGAAAAGAGGCACATCATTTCACAATCCACACATTCTGCTTTGGATTTCAAAAATAAAAATAAAAAACAAAAGGATCAACAATCTGTATGATGGGCCAGAAAGCATCAAAAACTAAAAAACAACTGGCTGCAGGTGGCATCTATCCTAACAGGGCGTGTGGACTTGATGTGATGGGTCTGTTATATTTAATTTTTTTTATTATAACTCTCACATCATGGACCGCACATCAAGTTATTATCAAAAACCTTAAAATTTCATTTTTGTAGAAAAACTTCTTATGTATCCCATCCATCTTGGCTTTGTTAAATATAATGGCAGCTATATTCCAAATAACAACCTCATCTTAATCTTTTTTTCCTCTCAAAAAGGGCTTATTGTATAAATGTAAAATTACAAAAATTGTTATCTTAATCTAAACTAATCCCATTTTACAAATTTCCCCAATAACCTGGATTTCATTTCCAGCCAAAGGTTGTCTAAACCATTTTCAATATATCTATATTATTAATAAAATTGTTAAACTCATATTAGAAATTAATACTCATTATTAATTAATTTTACTTCATTTCCCTTTTTTAAATGCACTGTTTCCACTATCAAAGGATATTCAATTTGTGTAATACACGGTTAAATGTAACCTTCATTTTACCATGTTTGGAAAACCGATTCAAAATAATTTTGATCACATTGTTTATCATTAGATTCGTTAACCCAGCACATTTTGTTATAAATGTTTTGTCTAAAAAACTGGAATTGGCATGGTGTCCTTCCAGCTTATCACTGACCTCTCATCCCAACCAGATTCCTTCATGAGAGCACAAAGGAAGGGGTCACATCTGCGTACATGACACACAAACAATAGAACTAAAGGTCCCAGCATTCGCACACACATACACCAATTTCTATCTAAAATCGCTTACATTTTTACCATTTGTACACAACACATGCATATTATTCTCTCACTTTCTTTTACTCTCATTAATATTTCCCTGCCTAAATTCTGCTTTCCTTATTTTGTTCAGATATCTTTTATATCTAGCTTCTATGATCAGACGGGCAGCCAGAGTGCTCATCCCATCTTCCCTCTCTGACAACATATAAAGTATTCTGTTTTAATTCTCATTTCTCTGTTTCTGACTTTTACTAGTTGTAGTGCCTGACCCCAAATTCATCCCACAACTTAACATGAAAATGTCCCTTTCTGTCTAGTGTTATTGTCACCCTTGATCCATCCTGCTCACATAGATAGCTGTTTCTCTAGCTGCTAACTCTGCATGATTCTTAGTCCCTGTGGACCTTGATGGTAACCCAGTTACCCATTGTGGATCCCTGTCCACTTTAACCATTAATCTAAGGGCTCAGTATAGGTGGAACCGCACCTTCAGTTCATATATCCTCTTGCACTGGGCATTTTTGAGGGTCTCTTACCCTTCATTCCCTTACTTAATTCAATGCCCATAATGACTGGCCAGTCTTCTCTACATGTGCCTATACCCTCTTGCCTCTAAAACAAATAGTATCTAGCAGATGTACTACATATACCTGTGAACAGCACTATTCTTCCCTTTCTTATCTATAACACTCTGATGGACAATAGACAGTGACAACATAACATATAACCACCAATCAATACAGTTCGATTAAGGGGAGTAAAATAGGTACCCTTTGTCCTGAAAATGTCTTACCGATCAAGGAAGTCTGATAACTCAAATGTAAGCAAAAGGCTTACCTCAGCCGGCTGATTATCAGAAATTCCCGGATCGTCTCAAGCTCCTCGTTTCGGATAATCAGGGTCACCTGGAATCCCCTCCTAAGGCAAAGCTTGCCATGCTGACTCGGTTAAATTGATGATAGGCAACACCTATCGTCATATTGATTAGTGGTTCCAAATTAATAATAACTACTGCAGTAGGGAACAGACACAAAAGATACGCTCAGCATCTTTCCAACTGTTCTGCTTTATTATGACGCAATTGAAGGTTTTTATACACGATTACGTAGGTATCACATTAATATTACAATTGTACGTTTATGGTAACAAGGGGCGTTACATAGGCAGGCTAATTCTAATCAGGACTCGAAAGAATGTAAACATGTACTGAAAACATTATTAGTGTTGTGTGCACAGTGAGGGCAGTGTGCAATACATACATAATAGAATACAATTAGGCCTGAAACAACTAATCGATTAATCGACAACTAATCGATTATGAAATTAATCGATTACTATTTTCATAATCGATTAATCGGCCAGTAACATAATGGGGTTGAAAAAAACCAAAACGAGCCCTTTATAGTACAAAAAGAGCAAATAATTGCTATTGTAGATGTAACTTTCACAGTTCTACAGTAAAAAAATGAACCCCTTACAGTAGTGATTATCTGCTTTTTTTTTTTTTTTTGTAATATAAAGGGCTAATTTTAGTTTTTTCAACCCAATTGGCCAAAAAAAAAAATGCAAAAACGCAAATCTCCGCAAAATCACGTGCGCAAAAATCAAAACACACAGCAAAAAGCACTGCAGAAACAGATCAAAAGCAAACTGCCTAGGTGTGTAGCGAGCCTTATTCTGCCCACACCGATCAATTTTCAGATGAGAATATTCAGACAAAAAGTCTTTGTACATTTGCTGAATGAAAGAATGTTTGAAATTTTTACATGTTTTTAACATTCTGTTTTTAAAATGAATGTAATTTCTGAACGAAAACCACATACACTGTCTGAAAATTCCTTTGACCAAGAAGTTTTCTATTTCCGAATTTTCCCGTCACTGTGATTGAAAATGAACGGCGACCTGACCCCACTAACGATTAGAAAATCGAACGTTCTTAAAATTAATTAATTTTTTTTTGGAGGAAGACATTTGATCTCTGAGTATGATAATATTTATCAGATTCACCCTTTAATAGTATGTACAGTATATCTCTTCTCTAACAGTTTATACAGTGTATCTCCTCTAATAGTATATACAGAATAGCTCTTCTGTCTGTTATTCTCAGAGTGGATTAGATATTTTGCTCCCTAACCATATAGTTGGTTATGTATATTTACCACTGCATAATGATATTTAAGAATAAATTGCCTTTTTTTTAAACTTTACATATTAACTAAATTATACGCCACACTTTTTTTTTTTTTTTAAAGGTTATTAACCGATTAATCGATTAATCAAAACAATAATCGGCCAACTAATCGATTATGAAAATAATCGTTAGTTGCAGCCCTAAATACAATTATATACAGAACGTACAAATTTCCATTACACTTGTTATATCCTTTCTGTAAGAATCAGTCTCCTATCATATTGGCTTGTGTGTGAAAATCTCCTACGTTGGTACAGTTACGTCTCAATCACATAATTTTCCTTTTTGGAATATTGAACAGCCAATTTTTTATGATGACAGCTTTTGATCGACATTTTTGGTGATGTATTTGTCATTTGCTTGAGATATTTCCAGATCAAGGGAAGATATAGTGTCCTCTTCTATCTGCCATGATGGTCTAATGTTTCTATCATTGTTGTTGAGTAATTGAAGAAATTTTGTAGATGTCTCGATCACCTTTCCATATGACAAACACATCATTAATATATTGTCTGTAAAGGATGAGTTCTTCAGGTGGATTATTAAAAATGATTTCTTCCTTCCAATGGGCCATGAAAAGTCCTGCCACACTGGGGGCAAACCTGGCTCCCATGGCCACTCCTAGTTTTTGTTGGTAATTTTGATGATGGTACCAAAAATAACTGTGTTTGAGACACACATCGAGACATTTGACAAGGAATTTTCTTTGCATAGAAGGGAGTTTAGTGAACTTCCTGATCCCCCATTTAGTTGCTTCACATGGCTGGTAGTGGATAATGATTGTATATAATGACAAGACATCTGTTGTTGCCATCAGCAATGGTCCTGTATCTGTTCTCTCTTCTAGTAGCTGTAACATTTGTTTGGTGTCCTTCAGATACGCTCTTGCTTTCTGAACTGCTGGTTGAAGGTGTTTATCAATATATTGGCTGATTCTTGCTGTTATTGATTCAATACCATTTACAATGGGTCTGAGTGGGGGGGTTGGTCTTGTCTTTGTGGATTTTGGCAGTGCTTAAATAATTGGGGTCCGACATGCCTCTGGTATCCGGTATCTTGCTTCCTTTTTATTAGGTATATTCTTCTTGATTCCCAGGTGGACCGCCTGTTGTAGTTCTTTTTTCCATTTAAATATGGGATTGCTTGGTAATAGACAGTATTTTTCTTTGTCTTCTAATAAGTTGAGCACGATACTGCTGCATTTGATCCATCCATGCTGTACCCTTACAGCAGTAAGGTGAAGGGCTTGTACACATTCAGGTGTCACTACAGTGGATTGGCCTGGCATTGGCCTTTTTCTCGTTCATGGTGGGGGGATATACCAACAACATTGTTTGATTGTCACAGTGTTTTCTGGGACTGTTTTTACACATTTATGATACTCTAATCTTGAGTGTGCATTGGACTTTCCTTTGATATATATGTTTATTATTGTTACACACTATTAAGCTTTTTTATCTCAAGACTCCACCTTAGCAACAATTTCACTGATTTACCATTCTGTGATTGGTTTCATTATTAAGTTGCCACTATCAGGTGTTGATGATTTTTTGTTATTGCAATTTCCTTCACTTTGCACTATAGCACTTAGCAAGTTGATATTTGTATAGATATACACCCATGTGTGTTTATTTATTTTGCACTAGCACTTTGATATAGTAATTTATAGAAGGTTCACAGCGCAACATCACTATTTATTAATTCTCCTCTCTATCTGCTAAGGATGAGCTAACCAGATGTTTGCTGCAGTGTACCCTTTTTAATTTGACAGCGATGGAGTATTACATTTATTCAAATTATTCTGAGGGCCGTCATGGCAAAATGTATTAAAAGAGGAAAAAGAGGAGCCAGACAATATGTGTGATGGAGGCCAGAGAACGGTGTGTAGACACATATAAACTTCAGGGCAAAATATTTCTGAAATCTTTCACTGCATATCCTTTTCTTTCACCATAGCCATTTTTGGATTTTTGCACACATGTTTAAAAAATATTTTGGGTGTAAAGATTACTTATAACACCCAAAACACATTTTTTATTTTCTGAAAGCAGAGATCCTGGATAATATAACGGTGGTAGATACATTTTTTAATGTCTTGTAGTTCGCTGATGTCTCACCTGCCCTCTATTGAAGCTAATGAAGCACAGTGGAGCTAACTCTCACATGTATGTGAAAGTGCATGTATGTGTGTATATATACACCTGCACACACAAAGTAGTGTAGAGCCACATTTCCCTCAAGGTTTTTCCATGCTTTTCCATCCAGCAGTCTTGCTTACACTGCCAATACAAGTAATTTCAAAAGAAGGGATGAGGCACAGAAATAAGTTGCACTTTTTTTAAATTCATTTCATTGAACACATTAAACTATTTTGGGTGACCCCAAGGTCAAAAGTGTTCTGAACATGCTCATACCCTGGTTTAAAGCACAGTAAAATGGAAAATGGAAACCCATAAGTCTCAGGTTCTAAATAACTAGTGAAAAACAATACTTTTTAACCATCTCAGTCCAACAACTGTGGAACACATATGAATGAATCAGTGATGTTCTCAAATTACAATACATGATCTTTCTCCATCTGTAACAAAATAAATAACATGCTGTCACACTTCCCTGCCATTGCATTTACAAGAATAAAAACAGGTTATAGTCTTTATTTAAACCTGATGGGTAAACTGATGATTCCATCTCAATTCTCTATTTCTAAATTCTAAACATGGTCTCCTCCCCTCATCAGCATTCAAAAATCATGAACCTTAAATTACTGTCTTTGTGACCTTGTTCCAAAAAATGTCTAGGGACAGGTACATTTGTCTGTTATAAGCTAAATAGATGTATGATGCTATGCTAATCTCTCCTTTGCTTTTTGTGTGGTTTCCGCCATGTAAATCAACTCACATGAGCAAATCAATTAATATATTACAAAAGATGATTGACACGTTAGGTGTTGTTGATATGGAAACATTTGCCTGTGGTAGAGTGTGTAAATACACTACCGTTTACCATCAAAGGACCCCTTCTTTTAGGGCATAAAAATGTATGCTTCTGCAATGTAGATGGTGGTCAGAAATCAGATTTCACCACCTTATTATGAAAGTTATGATTCCTTTTAACAGCTCCCCATGGCATTTGTTGGAATTCATGAATGCTTGGAGGAGCATCTGTTAGTGCTGGTTCACACTAGTGCGACTTCTGATGAGACCTGAGTTGCATAGAGTCGCATGACAAAGGAAAACACATTATATTCAATGATGCCCATCCTCATCAACGCGACTCAGCAAGTTGCAACTTTGGAAAAGGTAACTGTACTACAGTGGTGCAATTTAAAGTGCAATTAGGCCCCAAAGAATATGCAAAGTCTAACTACATAGTTGCACTGAAAATTGTGTCAAAATCACATCACAGCAGTGTGAACCGAGCCTTAGTATCTGCCAATTCTTTCTGATAAGGCCAAAAATGTTTGTATTATATGCATAATATTGTGTGATGAAGTCATTCTTTGTTCACATATTCTCTGTGTCATCTTCAATATAATTTTTCTCAAACCTTGCTTGTTCTAAATCAACAATTACTCAGGGCAAACCTCTTTCTAAATATTTTGTTTACATGACCTGTAATATCTCTCCTCTATGTCCATCCTCACAAATAATTTGCAATGATTCCGGTCTCTTGGTTTTGTATAGATGTCTGTATAAAGCATACCTAATTTCTTCAACATCCTGATATCTAAAAAAGGGACATTTACCTGCTCTATCTTTAAATTGCACTGAATAGATTAATCAAAGCTGTTCACTTCTTCGTGAAAAGATAATAAGGAACCAATGTTGCCCCAATGTTGACATCACCAATGAAGCACAACCATACACAACAGTGTCTAAAAAATGCTCCATTAGAATACCAAAGCCTAGCCTCAATTGGTTCATAAAAATCCCTGCGAATGTTGGGGTGACACTGGAACCCACTGCAACACAGTGTAAACTAAAGACATCTTGAAATGTAAATTATTTGATAGAATCAATTCAAAATGTTCCCTAAACAATTCTAATTTCATTACTGTATATAGATGGCTTGATTCCATCAAACTTACATTAGAATAATTTCCCTAAACTGTATCAATTGCCATCTCCTTGCCAGCTGCTTTGTTGGAAGGCCATGTGGGGAGGGGAGGCATCTTGTCCAGCCAATTAGCTAGCCTTTCACAGCACATAGGAAGATGGGACAAATGACTACATATACTTCATCTCCTGAGGGACAGAACACTGCAATTAAAAAAAAGCCTCTCTTCTGTAGACAAGCTGTTGGGAAAATGATCCAAAAAGTTTTTTTTTACCTGTAACCACCCAAATCTTTCAAAGCCTTGTCAAATAAATGTTTCCACTGAAGCATGAGGTTAGTTGGACAGCACGACTCTTATTAAATAATGCCACTATCAGTTCCATTGTCAAAGTAAAATGTAATTTCCATCTAATATTGTATAAATCAATAACGATACTGATTCAATGCAAATCTATCAATATGTTTTTGGACAAAATGTTAGCTCTTTGCTTAAAACGCTTGCCTACTCTGGAGTTAAAGGTGAGGCAGGGATGTTGTGAATCAGGTTCTCTGTTGTTATCTTTGTCTTGGCCTAACAGATACTTGCAGACCTCTGCCTGCGTTTCTTCCACTCTGCTTCTGCGGCCATGGAATGGGTTTGTACCCACTGCAAACATGATGGGTTTGTCCTAAGAACCCCCGGTAGAATCTGTGTTGTGTGGCTGTTGTAGTCCTCTGTATCCAGATCAATTTTTCTTTACTCACTGAATACTCTTCACCTGACAGTGTCGATTGCAAATCCCCTTTCTCCTGAGTAATCTGACCTGTCAGGGATGTTGGCTCTTTTTGAATCTGAGTGATAGCGTTATTAGGTTAATAACATTTGTTGGGAATCTGCTAAAAAGTGTTTCTGTATTCACCAGAATGACTGATATGTGGGAATTAATTTTACATGTAGACCCTACAGGATCATCTGTACCCTGTGGTGCAAGTGTAAGTTCATGTAAGTCCAAGGAAACAAATTTGTAGTTTTTCCAAAGCTTGAGTATTGTATATATGATTGTTTCCAGGAAGACTCTTTATGTACTAATCACCATGTGGGTTGATTTGTGTTTGCAAAACCATGCAAAAACAACAGACAGCTTCATTTATATTTGTATTAAAATAAATTCAACTGTTCCTAAACATTTTTGGAACAAAGTCACAAAGACAGTGATTTAAAACAGAGTTCCACCCAAAAATGGAACTTTCGCTTATCGTGTCCCCCCCCCCTCCGGTGTCACATTTGGCACCTTTCAGGGGGGAGGGGGGAGAAGATACCTGTCTAATACAGGTATTTGCTCCCACTTCCAGCGATAAATCACTGCAGAATCTGCACCATGTCCGGCCCCTCTTCCGTCCCCGCCCGCTGTCTTCTGGGAGACACACAAGTCCCAGAAAACAGCAGAGACCAGTCAGAACGCGCAGCGTGACTCACGCATGCACAGTAGGGAACCAGGCTGTGAAGCTGCAAGGCTTCACTTCCTGATTCCCTTACTGATGATGGCGACGCCTCCACCCAGGAGCTGAGGGACATGTTGGCTTTGGGTGAGGACATAAGGACAAGTAAGTGTCCTTATTTTAAAAGACAGCAGCTGCAGTATTTGTAGCTGCTGACTTATTTTTTTTTTTCGGTGGAACTCTGCTTTAAGGGCCTGTGTTTTGGAATTAAAACAGTCTTTCACGCTCTCTAACTACTTTAATTCATTTTACTCCTCCCCTTTCCTTGCATATTAAAAACCCCTTCCACCCAAAATTCCTCTTCTGTGGACCCCGTTCTGGGCAATGACTGAAACACTGCACATGCGCTGAGCAATCTGGGACACACTGCGCATGTACAGAGTTTCATAATCAGAGGGTCGGATGCAAAAACCTGGCCCTCTGATGACACCAGTATCGAAGAGGCAGGCGCGGGACCCGGCATGCGGTGGCAGAGCGGCAGGTGTCATCAGTCAATCCTTGATTCGCTGGGCATGTGATTATGTATTTTAAGTACAACCAGCTTTATAGATAAGAGAGGACCTAAAGGAGAAGTTGAAAGAGGAGAAGTGAGATAGATATTTTGGTAATCAATTAAAGTCTATGATCTGTTTTTTATCTTGTAAATGCAATGGCAGGGCAGTATGATAGCATGTCATTTATTTCTTTACAGATGGAGAAGAATCATGTGTATTGTAATTTGAGAACATCACGGATTTGTTCATGTGCGTTCCACAAATTGAGGTTGCTACAAAGTACTTATATTTGTTTTGCAACAGTTACATTGTAACCTGAGACTTAGCCCTGGTTCACACCAGTGCGACTTGTCACTCGACTTGACAGTTTAAAGTCGCATGACAAGAGGCATCCCATTTATGGCAATGGAACTGTTTAAATCGCCACGACTTAAGTCGCATCAACTTTTAAAAAGGTTCCCGCACTTTCATGTGCGACTTGCATTGACATCTGTGTAAATGAAGTCGCACAGATGTCAGCAAGCCGCACATGAAATCGCACAGTTAGCAGCTTTAAAATCATGCTGAAGTAGTGTGGTGTGAACCAGGACTGATGTGTTTCTGTTTTAGTGTGGTTTGAAATTGGGATGGGTGGTGATGCCGAAACAAGAGTCATTTAGTTGTTTCATGTGTTTGATAAAAAGAATTAAAAGAAAGAGCAGGTTATTGTATTGCCTTATCCATTTGTTTGGAAATATAAAAGGTTTGTATGGCATGGACATGGACAAAGTAACACATGGGGTCCTGCATTGTGTAATGTATCCATTTATGTGAGTAACATTTTGGTTGTAACACCATATATTTCAAATTGAATATATTTACATGTTCTTTGAATATATTTATTTTTTTGTTTGTTAGTACCCTGGGCTCCTGAAGAAGCTCTTTCTGGAAAACATGCTGAGACACACCATTCCAACCCCTACTATTTCTACTCAGCATCCCACTTATAACTTGAGATGACATTCTCTTTGGAATACAATATTTATATATCATGTTGTGTTATTGATCATTTTGAATGTAGAGTACCGGATATATACTGGGTGGTGAGTGTTAGATTCGGAGCATTTTATCACACTTGTAGACTGCTAATGCTTTTATGCACTGGATTGTGAAGTGTGTTTAACTTTTAATGTTATATAATAAATGTATTTGTTTTATCAATACCTTGTGTGCATTTTTTTCCTGTTAAAGTGGTCAGCAACATAAAAGTCCCATGCTTTGCTCTATTGTTTGAATTTACATTGGGGATATGGTGCAATATTTACCCACTAACATCATTGTTGACATTTCATAGATGTTCAATAGGATTCCGTTCGATAGGGCTCATAGAGGGCCAGTATATTCTGATGTTTTGTTCTTAGCCAATTGTGGGCGTTTTTATCTGTGTGTTTTGGGTCACTGTTCTGTTGGAGGACCCATGACCTACAACTAAGACAGAGCTTACTGACACTGGGCTGTAGATTTCACTCCAGAAATGCTTGATTGAAGTCCTAAGATTTCCTTGTGCCCTGCACCCCATGCCAGACACAGTAAAGCAGCCCCAAATCATAACCAAGCCTTCTCAATGTTTCACAGCAGGAACAGTCTTCACAGATCAAAAAAATGAAGCTTTCAAAGAAATATAGATCAGATATGACTTGCCAAAAAGTTCAAGTTTTGTCTCACCTGTCCAAAGGACAGTCTTCCAAACCATTGTGTATATAGACACAAAGAGACCTACAGTGTGTATAGAAAAGAATCCCCCCCCTTAAAATCACATCACATTTTGTTGCAGCCTGAAATGAAGACAGACAAAGCTTTTGTTCTATCCAGCTGTACTTATTATTGCAACTTATAACATCCAAGTGAAAGATTTAACAGCAACATGTCAGAAAAAAAAAAATCGAAAACAGATTCACCGAGTTGGAAAAAAGGATCACCCCCTTATGTTAGTATTTTTTGGACCACCTTTTGCTTTAATTACAGCCTTTAGTCTGTTGGGATATTTCTCTACTAACTTTGCACATCTAGACTTTGCAATATCCTTCATTTTGTTAAGCGCTGCGCAAACTGTATAATAATAATAATATTTGCCCACTCTTCTTTGCAGAGACGCTTAAGTTAAGTTAAAGTTGATGGTGACCATTTGTGGACTGCCGTCTTCAAGTCATTGCACAGATTTTCAATAGGGTTTAAGTCTGGGCTCTAACTAAGCCATGCAAGGACATTCACCTTTTTATCCTTCAGCCACTGTGTTGTCATTTTTGTTATGTGCTTTGGGTCATTGTCATGTTTGAAGGTAAACCTTCTTCCCATTGACAATTTTTTGGCAGAGGGCAGCAGATTTTCCTCAAGAGCTTGATGGAATTTTGGCCTATCCATTTTTCCTCTATCCCAAGAAGTGCTCCAGTCCATGCTGTGGAGAAGCACCCCATAATTGGATATTATCACTTCAATACTTTGCTGTAGGAATGGTGTTATTTGGAAATTCAAAATTCAAAGACAAAAACTGCGCTCTTCAAAACCACTAAAAACACCTAATCTATAAAGTGCTGAATTTAAAAATTAAAATAAATATTAAAATACATTAACAACAATTCAGAATAGATTTTGTGACAAACAATTAAGTGCTATGTTATATCCCAAAAAAATTGCTAAGTAAAAGTTCATATAGGAAGATCCATGAAGTCCTCAATAAAGTGCTTGCTGTGATGCAATACCAAAATGGTTACTTCACAAAACAGTGACAACACCCCGCACTTACCAGAAAAATGTGACCTTTTTTTTTAAAGAAGGCCAAAAAACGCCTCCGGTATTTGTGTCCCCAATTGGAATTAAAATGGCTCCTCCATCAGTATCCTGGATAATTTTTAGGCAATAAAGGATCAGCACCTCACAACAAGATATTCCTCTGTCTTTAAACGGTCCTTGCGTGGCTTCATTGGCAAAGGGGAAACATAAAAGATAGCCTCATGGTGTAATATTTTAAGCTTTTATGTACAAGGTACTTTAAATTTACACTTACATAACAACAGTAAAAACGAGCAACAAAAAGGAAATGAGGAACACCGGTTTGCACTCCACCTGCGTTTCATAGACCGGAAGTGACGCATGCCGTAAAGTCGCACCTACGCATTTCATCAGTGAGCGTCTGATGTAATCGGATCAATTGGGAGCGTAATTGGATGGTGAGCTGTATTGGATTTTTGCCAGACATATTGTTTGGTGTTGAGGCCAAATAATTACATTTTAGTCTCATCTGACCACCTTAAACGCACATAGGAAATTCTAAGGCCACATGGAAAAATGTGTTATGGTCAGATGAGACTAAAATTGAATAATTTAAATAAGGGCATTAGTGCATCCCAATAGGAAATACATTTAAAAGAGCTAATAAAAGTCCTGGGTGGCTTAACTTAGATGTAAAAATGCATATAAAAGCAAACGAGAAGGCCTTCAAAAATACAAGGCTGAGGGATCATCATCAGCATTCCAACTTTACAAAGAATGCAACAAGAAATTTAAGGGTACAATCAGGGTGGCTAGGATAGAACATGAAAGGCACATAGCAGGGGACAGTAAAAAAAATTCCAAGAAATTCTTTAAGTATATAAATAGTAAGAAAGAGAGGTCAGACCATATTGGTCCCATAAAGAATGATGAAGGGAAACTGGTTACTAAGGATGGAGAGATGGCAAAGGTTTTCAATTTATTATTCTCCTCACTCTTCACGTGGTAATCGGGAGGCTTCAGTAACCACAACTGCAATGTTTAGCCTCATGACGTGTCACAGGAAGCACCCTCGTGGCTAACATAAAAACGTAACATTAATAAGTCCCTGGGACCAGACAGCTTGCATCCGAGGGTCCTTAAGGAACTCAGTCAAATAATTGCCAGACCATTGTTCCTAATTTTTACAAACAGTCTACTGACTGGAATGGTACCTGTTGATTGGAGAAAAGCCAATGTAGCACCAATATTTAAAAAAGGGGCACAATACATCCCTGGGTAATACAGACCAGTTAGCCTAACATCAATTGTATGCAAGCTCTTGGAGGGGATATTAAGAGACTATATACAAGATTTTAGTAATGACAACTGTATCATTAGCAGTAATCAGCATGGATTCATGAAGAATCGTTCTTGCCAAACCAATCCATTAACCTTCTATGAGAAGGTGAGCTGCCATATAGATAAAGGAAGGCCCATAGACGTGGTGTATCTGGATTTTGCAAAAGGATTTGATACAGTTCCCCATAAACGTTTACTGTACAAAGTATGGTTCGTTGGCATGGACCATAGGGTGAGTACATGGATTGAAAACTGGATCCAGGGGCGAGTTCAGAGGGTAGTGATAAATGGGGAGTACTCGGGATGGTCCAGGTGGAAAGTGAGGTCCTCCAGGGCTCTGTCCTGGGACCAATCCTATTTAATTTATGCATAAACGATCTTTAGGATGGGATAAACAGCTCAATTTCAGTATTTGCGGACGATACTAAGCTAAGCAGGGTAATAACTTCTCCGCAGGATGTGGAAACCTGAAGAAGATCTGAACAAATTAATGGGGTGAGCAACTACATGGCAAATGAGGTTTAATGTAGAAAAATGTAAAATAATTCATTTTGATGGCAAAAATATGAATGCAATCTACTCACTAGGGGAATCTATTATAGAAAATGACCGGGGGGTCCTAGTAGATGACAGGCTCAGCAATGGCATGTAATGCCAAGCTGCTTCAAGCAAAGCCAACAAGATATTGGCATGCATTAAAGAAGGGATTAACTCCAGAGATAAAACGATAATTCTCACACTCTACCTGGAGTATGCTGTCCAGTTCTGGGCACCAGTCCTCGGGAAGCATGTGCTGGAACTGGAGAAAGTCAAGGGAAGGGCAACAAAACTAATTAAGGGTCTGGAGGACCTTAGTTATGAGGAAAGGTTAAGAGCACTGAACTTTTTCTCTCTGGAGAGGAGACGCTTGAGAGGGGATATGATTTCAATGTACAAATACCGTACTGGTGACCCCACAATAGGGATAAAGCTTTTCTGCGAAAGGGAATTATTTAAAGAAATGCGGCCATTCACTAAAATTAGAAGAGAAGCGGTTTAACCTTAAACTGCGTAGAGGGTTCTTTACTGTAAGAGCGGTTAGGATGTGGAATTCTCTTCCACAAGCAGTGGTTTTAGCGGGGAGCATTGATAATTTCAAAAGATTAGATAAGCACCTGAACGACCACAACATACAGGGATATGTGATTATTTTAAAGGGGGTTATTCTTTGCTATACCCACTGTATATATGCCAACCCTGAATGAGTTACAAACCTCGGTGGCAGTGAGATTGAAGATATTAGACACAGGGCAAAAGACCTAAGGACCACTTAGTAAACACCCGTTGGTGCAAGTGGCCTAAAGTGGAGGTAAACTCCACTTTTGAATTTGTACCTACAGGTAAGTCTATAATAAGGCTTACCTGTAGATACAGTGAATCTCTCCTAAACTTGCACTGTTTAGGAGATATTCACAAGCAATTCTGCAGTGTTGTCACCAGCACATGCGCGGAAATGACGTCAGCACAGTTCCGGCCATTCATACAGCTGGAGCCCACGATCCCGGAATGACGACCGGGTGAATATGGCAGCGACGGTGATCCATGGCAGCGCTGCATGGGAGGGATCCGCCTTTCAGGTAAGTCTGTCATAATGTGCTAATATGCTAATACTGGTACAATATGACTTAACCCTGCAGGGGACCCACTTAATTTTTATTTCAGTGGCTGTTTACTGCCGCTTTAAAGAGTTTTGCCAGAGTCTTCATAGCCATAAGATACTTCCTAATTACTGTGCCACAAGGAACTATGTGATGGCTGCTCAGTATCCATCTTGGTTTCTCAATTATTCGTGCCCCCCCCCCCCACTGTTGGTATTATAAGGGAGTGATGTTTACTCACCTGAGAAATGCTGCATAGGTCCTATGATGCTTACTACTTGCTCCTGGGTCTTTTCTTTGTGAAGTTGGACCTATACAATACAGGCAGCACTGGACTGTATAACTCATCTGCCCAGAGCTGCCTAAACAGAGCAAGTCAATATGACAGTCAGAGTAACTAGCTCTGTAAGGTTTCATAGGTTTCATTGTTGTATTCGATTGACAGTTTTGAATAGGCTATTGTTTCTATAGCTACAGTAAACAGGTATGTTTTCTGTTCGGTAACTATGGTAAACAGCCTGACACATAAAAGGGGGATTCAGGCATAAGCTAGGGACACACACATCATCATGCTTTAAGATCAGAAGCCACTCATGATACAAGAAAGGTGCCTGGTCTCAAGAAGAATCGTTGCCAATGGAGATTACGAACATACAGTAACCAAAAGTTAAGTAACCTTTAAGTGTATTTGTACTGTTATAGACCATAGGCTATTCATTTGCTAGGCATTTGCTTGTTATAGATATCTGTCAGTCTTGTATTGTATTCCTAATATTGTAATAGTTTTGCATGTACAGCATCTTTGTATAGTAAAAGCACATTTACACACTTCAGAAGTCTCAGTTTCCTTGCTTATACCACAAAGTAACCTTGCTAGATAGACGCAAGCAAAACATTTGGGGGCTCGTGCCGCGATCTGTGCTATAATTCAGTTGAGGAAGACCTGTTTTCCTGTAGTGTGTTGTGTAGCTTGTGCTAGGTAAAATGCTGCATAAGCTGTTTAGGAAAAGCAAGGCTGCAGAGGGTTCTGGTGGTCAGAAGGAAGTGTGCAGCTTACCTATGTGGGCCAGAGACAATGAGTGGGAGCCTCTTGCTAAAGAATTTGTGAAGTATGCTTCTCCCTTGAAGCTGACTTGGGGTGATAAAGTCTCAGATCATTTTGTATATTTTAGCCTTAAGGGGTTGGATTTAAGTAAAAAAGAGAAGAGGACAGTGTCCACAGTGAGCTGGTATTTCCTTCATGCTATTTATACCAAATCACATAGAAGGGAGAAGGCAGAGGCAGAAGTTAAGGTATTAAAAGACCAGCTGGCAGTTGCTTCTGAGTCTGTACGTTCAACCGCTAGTCGGGCTGATGATTTGCAAGAGCGGTGTGCAGCCCTCATGACCAAATCAATTAATGCCTTAAGGAAAAGGAAGGGCCGTAAACCTGTTAGTAAAGCAAGGATACGTGCCATTGTCACATCCCAAAATTGGGATTGTGAGGATGTGCTCTCCTCAAATGATAGTGAGGATGAGGAGATAGAGTTTGATATTTCGCATTATGATCTGCTATTGGGAAAGAAAAAGTATGCCAGATCTCTCATTACTAAGCATAGGAAACGGCAACATGATAGAGAGGATATGGCAGATGGGGAGGTGCATTATCGCAACCCCAGAGATGTTGAATTTAAAGAATTACGGGAGTTTACACAAACTGAACTCCATGAGCTGGCAAAACAAAGGTCTGGGGAGCCCCTATTGAGTTGGCTCCTACGCTTATGGGATGAAGGGGCGGACAGTGTTGTTTTGTCAGGTAAGGAAGCAGTGGCTATGGGAGTGTTAACCCATGATCCACAATTGCGTCAGGCAATGCGAAAAGCTGGAGAATTTAGCGTGAATTTTTCACTGTTAGACCTCGTGAGAGGTGGAATAGTCCAAGTATACGCTAGTTCTACTGACCTGGAAAATACCTACTCCTGGAGATCAATAGGAGAGGGTATTTCCAGGTTACGTGAGATGGGTTGTATAACCGGATTTAATACGTTTCCAGAATGGATGGGTCCAGATATGGAACCCTTTTACATCTGCTCTGCGCTCTAAGCTGATGAAGGCTGCGCCATTTAATCTCAGGGCTCCATTATTGTCCTTGTTGGGAGGCCTGGGATTAAACAGCAAGATTCATGAAGCCACAACCCTTTTAAGCCAGTTGGAGGAGCTAGAGGAGACTAAAACAAAACCTGTCTGGGCAGTAGATAAGGTCAAGGCCAGACAGGAAGAATACAAGCAGAAAAAAACAGAGAAGAAAGGGAATGGGGTAGAGAAGACAGGAGGTGAAGAGAAAACCAGGCTAGTTATTTCTAGGAAAGAAATGTGGGTGGACCAATTAAAGGCAGAAGTACCTAAAGATGAGATAGATGGCATTTCTACTGCAGCAATGCTGAAGAGGTGGAAACATTTAGTAGGGAAAACTGTCAGGGTTAGAAACACTACACCTAGTGAAAATAACATCAGCCTAGAAAACAGAACAGACCCCTCCTGTTAGCCCCAAACCAATTCCCAAAACTGAACTGAACTGTTAGCCCCAAACCCAAATCCCTTTATCCTGGGGAGCAGTTAGAGAGACTCAGAAAAGGGCATTGGGAGGTTCCTTATCCTTTATGAAGGGAAGGTGAGTCTCCTGTAATAGCAGTGAGGGTAGTGACAGCAGGAGGCCGACGCCCATATGCACCTGTCACTGTATGGTGGGGGAAGTCATCTTCTCCTATACATGTAGTTGATTACGGAGCTGAAGTTACACTTTTGCAAGGAAATCCTTCCCATCACAAAGGAGAATTGATTTATGTAGAAGGTTTGGGAGGGCAAACTATACCAGCAGTTAGGATACGGGTGAAATTGGCTATTGGCAAGGGATCAGGATTATGACAAATGTTTTGGTATCAGAGTTACCTGAAAATATTCTTGGGATGGATGTACTTCAAGGTCAGTCAATTCAGACTGAAAGAGGTACATTCACATTTGGGTATCCTGATAAAGCGTATCTGGTAAGGGCGGTGAAGGCTGTGGTCAGAGGTCATGCGAAATCGACCCCTGTCTACATTCCTCCACCAGAGAAGTCAGTCTGTCTCAAGCAGTACAAACTTCCTGGAGGCCACAAAGAAATTGGGGAGACCATTCAAGAACTGTTGAGAATAGGGATCCTTAGACCTGCTGTAAGTCCTTTCTCATCTCCGGTGTTCCCAGTAAAGAAACCTAATGGGACATATAGAATGACTGTGGATTACAGAAGTCTAAACAAAGTGGCACCTCCATTGAAGTCACTTGTACCAGATATGATCTCAATTGTTGAGAAAATTGCTAAAGATGCAGGAGAATGTCATGCTGTGATAGACCTTGCTAATGCTTTCTTTTCGATTTTGATAGACCCAGAGTGTCAAGACCAGTTTGCTATGGTGTGGGACAGCCGCCAGTACACTTTCACCGTGCTTCCTGAAGATTTTGTTCATTCTCCAATGATTTGTCATGGACTGATTGCCCGAGATTTAAGCACCCTGAGTTTTAAAGTCGCTGTGTTTCACTACATTGATGACATCATGATCTCTGGAATAAAAGAAGAAGTAACTGAAGCACTGCACCTGCTGATACATCACATGGAGAACAGAGGGTGGGCTATCGACAAAGTCAAAGTCCAAGGACCTGCCACAGAGGTGAAATTCCTGGGAATGATGTGGACTGGGCCGCAGAGGAAAATTCCAGAGACGGTTGTGCAAACTATCCAGGCTCTGTCGCCCCCTACTACCAAAGAGGAGGCACAGAAGTTCATTGGAGTTGTGGGGTTCTGGAGATCGTTCATCCCACATCTTGGACTGATTCTGAGGCCTATATATAATGTCACCAGAAAAAAAAGACTGAATCCTCATGGGGTTCAGAGCAGCGGACTGCATTCCTGGCTGCTAAAGAAGCTATTTTGCAGCATCAGGGATTAGGACCAGCAAGACAAGGAGTACCATTTCAGCTGGATGTAGTGGAGCAGAATGGTACCATATCTTGGAGTCTGTGGCAGCCAAATGAAAAGAAAGGACTGAGAGCAATACCCATTGGATTTTGGTCCAAACAACTGACAGGGGCACAGAAGAGATACATGCCCCTAAAGAAGTACCTGTTTGGGGCCTACACAGCACTTCAACATGTAGAGAACATTAAGGAAGGACACTGTCACCATCCATACTGCATTGCCAATAGCAGGATGGGTGAGAGATAATGGACTGACCACTAGGGCAGCTGTAGCCCAGAACCAGACACTGATGAAATGGAAGTGGTACCTTCAAGAAAGAGGGGGTATTGCAGCTGGGGATGTTAGAGACATTTCAAAACAGTTGGCAGGGTTTGTTACTTTTACCAGCACCCGGCCAGAAGAAAATCCTGTGCTGCAGTCATCCTCCATTCAAGATGCTCCACCCTTTGAGTCTCTGTCAGAAGACATGAAGGAGTCAGCGTGGTTCACTGATGGTTCAGCGATAGTCGCCTCGTCTGGGTGTAAATGGACAGCAGCAGCTTACAACCCAAGTTCAGACACAGTCCTGCAGGAGACTGGAATTGGAGGGTCCAGTCAGTATGCAGAGTTGAAAGCTGTAGTGATGACTCTTCAGGAGGTTCCTTCTTCCCATGTCACTATCTACACTGACAGCTGGGCGGTTTTTAAAGGACTGACAACCTGGATGCCCACGTGGAAGTCCAATGAATGGATGATTCATGGAAAGGTGGTGTGGGGAGGCAAGGAAGTCTGGGACTACATCTGGAAGGAAGCTCACTCCCGCACCATAAAACGGGCATGTTGATGCACATGTGCCCCTAGTCCCAGACTTTGAGAACTATAACAGAGTTGCAGATGAAATCGCCAAAGTGAAGGCGGTTGTGCCAATTGATCCTGTCTTGATGAACTTGGTCAACTGGGCCCACAAGCAATCTGGACAATTGGGGCAGAAAACAACATATGAATGGGCACAGCAGAGATGATTGCCTATATCCATGGACATGATAAAGACTGTAATAGGGAACTGTACAGTTTGTGGAGAAGTGCGACAATGGCCATTGGAAAAGTACTCCACCGGGTCAATTAAGAGGGGTGAGAGGCCTGCAGAGATCTGGCAGATTGACTTCATCGGTCCCCTGCGACGGGGAAACAATGGACTGAGATATTGTTGCACTGCAGTGAACACCTATTCACCTTGTTCATCCTTGCAAACGTGCAGATCAAGCCACAACGCTTCAACTGCTCCAGAAACTTGTTGTTGCTTATGGTTGTCCCAAACGAGTCCAAAGTGATAATGGCTCACACTTCACCAGATCAACAGTACAGCAGTGGGCCAAAGATTCTGGAGTGTACTGGTTGTGCCATATCCCATACCATCCACAGGCAGCTGGTTTTATTGAAAGATACAATGGGCTATTGAAGGACCAGATACGCAAACTTACACCCATACATACACTAAGGGGGGGGGGATCGGGTCCTCGCACAGGCAGTCATGTTGTTAAATTCTAGGCTAATAGCCAAAAGCACACCATATGAGAGGATTGTAGGGGCTGGGGCACAGATTTCACAGCTGGAGTGCAGAGTCAGTATTTATGTAAGGTTCCTGAAAGAACAGGGCTTAACAGATACCATGTTATTGCTTCCAATGACATAGAAACCAAGAGTGACGTATCTGAAGCTGAAGCCTATCTAGGAATGAGAGGGAATCTGGCAGGAAGGATTGAAGTTATATTTGCATTGACAGATGAGCTTCAAGACAGTGGCTGGGACTCTGACTGGTTAGTGGACACTTCTCAGCAAGAGTGGAAAGTGAGGCTACATAACATCAAACCTTCCAAAATAAACAGCAGTGATCTTCTGGGAAATATCAGTATATTTCCTCTCCTCTCTATTGATGTTCTTTGGGAGGGTCAGAACTGGGTACAGGCAGGGGGCAAAGTGTTAGTCAGATATCCAGGCAAGAAGCCATTTAGAGGAGAGATTTTAGCTGAAGGGCCTGGATCTACTGTTTATGTATTATTAGAAGGAACAAATAATCCGCTTTGTTTTCCACTCCACAGGCTCCGATTTGATCCATAGGAAGACCAGAGAAAGTGGTTACATGATGGAAAGAATGACGGAAGATCGCAAGAGCTGTGGAGAGCAAGGCCTATAATGTATTACAAGCCTGGACTTGTTTCTAAAGAACTTTAGAATGGACTTTCTAATGAACTTTTTAGTTAAAAACTGAAACACCTTAAAGACAAAGACAGAAATATGGGAGGTGTTGCATTCAAGGAAAATTAATGTTTAGAATGAGTTTTCTTAGTAATTAAGTGATTGTCTATATGGAGTCTGAAAGAAAGAAAAAAAATCTAGGGCAGAATGTGTTGCGTTTGTTAAAATATAATTTTTTTATATTAATCAGACATAACATTACATGGGACAATATTGCAATAGTGAGTTGGTCAGATTACTGTCAGGTTCAAACAAATGCTGTTGCATACAATGGGTACATAGATACCATTGTTGTATTCAATTGACAGTTTTGAATAGGCTACTGTTTCTACAGCTACAGTAAACAGGTATGTTTTCTGTTGTTTGGTAACTATGGTAAACAGCCTGACACATAAAAAGGGGGATTCGGGCATAAGCTAGGGACACATACATCATCATGCTTTAAGATCAGAAGCCACTCATGATACAAGAAAGGTGCCTGGTCTCAAAGAGAATCGTTGCCAATGGAGAACACGAACATACAGTAACCAAAAGTTAAGTAACCCTTAAGTGTATTTGTACTGTTATATAGACCATAGGCTGTTCATTTGCTAGGCAGTTTGCTTGTTATAGATATCTGTCAGTCTTGTATTGTATTCCTAATGTTGTAATAGTTTTGCATTTACAGCATCTTTGTATAGTAAAAGCACATTTACACACTGCAGAAGTCTCAGCTTCCTTGCTTATACCACAAAGTAACCTTGCTAGATAGACGCAAGAAAAACAGTGCTGTTAACCCACTTGTGTCCCATCTCTGCCTCCTGCACTCCTCCTCCTTTGCCAGATGCAGGCAGAGAACCCTCGGCTAGAAGACACCGCCCCCACCTCCTTTCCCCATCCAGGCTGAATTCTGTAAAAAAAATCCCTCCTCCCACCTGGGAGGTAGCAGAGAGAGGGTCACGAACGCCTCCAGTTCAGTAGCACACAGAGACTATCGCCGCTGAACTGCAGGGCGTGTGAGGTGAAGAGAGCCCGGTGAGGAGCCTGGAGCCAAGGAGACCAGGGGGAGGTTCCAATGCCAGCAGAGGGTCCAGGAGGATTGCAAGTGGCGCTGGTACCAGTACAGATGAAAGTTTCTCTCTCCTATCTCTTTGGAAGGTAGGGCAAGCAAGCTGCTTTTGGGTTCAGAGTCTATCTGGCTGTGTATATTATTGTATCAGCCCTGCCCTTATGCCATGTCCGCAGTCTCTGACCATTCTGTGGGCCATGCCTGCAGTCTCTAACCATTCTGTGTGTTTCATGCCTGCAGTCTCTGACCATTCTGCGTGCCATGCCCGCAGTCTCTGACCATTCTGTGTGCCATGCCAGCAGTCTCTGACCATTCTTTTAGCCATGCCCTCAGTCTCTGACCATCTCTTGTGCCATGCCAGCAGTCTCTGACTGACTCTTGTGCTATGCCCGCAGTCCCGGACATCTCCTGTGCCATGCTCGCAGCCTCTGACCGTCTCTTGTGCCATATATGCAGTCTCTGACAATCTCTTGTGCCATGTATGCAGTCTTTGACAACCTGTTGTGCCATGTATGCAGTCTATGACTGTCACTTGTGCCATGCCCGTCGTCTCTGACCGTCTCTAGTGCCATGCCTGCAGTCTCAGACCATCTCCTGTGACATGTCTACAGTCTCTGACCATCACCTGTGCCATGAATGCAGTCTCTGACCAACTCCTGTGCCATGAATGTCTCTGATCATCCCTTGTGCGATGTTTGCAGTCTCTGACCATTCCTTGTGCCATGTATGCAGTCTCTGACCATCTCTTGTGCCATGTCAACAGTCTCTGATCATCTCTTTTGCCATGTATGCAGTCTCTGACTGTCTCCTGTGCAATGTATGCAGTCTCTGACCGTCTCCTGTGCCATGTATGCAGTCTCTGATGATCGTCTCCTGTGCTATGTATGCAGTCTCTGATGATCATCTCCTATGCCATGTATGAAGTCTCTGACCATCTCCTGTGCCATGTCTGCAGTCTCTGACCATCTCCTGTGACATGTATGAAGTCTCTGACCATCTCCTGTGACATGTATGCAGTCTCTGATCATCTCCTGTGCCATGTCTGCAGTCTCTGTGTGTGGACTGTGATGTTAGGGGGATCCCTATGGACTCTTGTGTAAGGAGGGGGCTATGGTGACCAGAGATTCCCTACATCAGAGTTTCTCTTTACACCAGAGTCTGCAGCATGGCCGCATCTGGCAAACTTCTGTGCGCAATGGCACACACAAAGCAAACTGGCGCATGCAGATGCGCAATGGCGCAAACCTGCGAATCTGCAGGCACCCATTGCCGGATTATCGTCAGCTCTCACATGTTCCCTGTGCTTCTGTGTTTCCTGATCCTTGGACCTCCTGTTACCAACCTGGCTTGCCTTGACCTGCTTATCCTGATCTCCTGGTTTGACCCTTGGGTTATACTTCTGACTCTGCTCCTGCTTTCTCCATTGTGTTTGACCTCGGCCAGGCTTACCGACACTGCTACTGCCTGTCTAACCGTGTATGACCCCGGCTTTTTCCAGTTCTGCTACCTGAATCTGCTACTGACTGATCCGCCGTGTATGACCCCTAGCCTGGTTCCTCGTTCTGCTTCCGGTCTGCCCTGCTGCCATGTCCATCTGGTACCACCCAAGCACACCTGCCCTACAGTGCATCCTGCTTGTTCCAGCTACCTTCCAGGAATCCGCTCTTCAGTCTATAGTAGGGATGAGCCAAACACCCCCCCGGTTCTGTTCGCAGCAGAACATGCGAACAGGCAAACAATTTTTTCGAACACGCAAACACCGTTAAAGTCTATGGGACACGAACGTGAAAAATCAGAAGTGTTAATTTTAAGGGTTAATATGCAAGTTATTTTCATAAAAAGTGTTTGGAGACCTGGGTCCTGCCCCAGCGGACATGTATCAATGCAAAAAAAAGTTAAAAACAGTCGTTTTTTCGGGAGCAGTGATTTTAATAATGCTTAAAGTAAAACAATAAAAGTGAAATATTCCTTTAAATTTCGTACCTGGGGGGTGTCTATAGTATGCCTGTAAAGTTTAGTGTTTAGTGTTTAGAACATTCCCTGCACAAAATGACATTTCTAAAGGAAAAAAGTAATCTAAAACTACTCGCGGCTATAATGAATTGTCAGGTCTCTGTAATACAGATAAAAGTAATTGAAAAAAACGGCCTGGGGGTCCCCCCAAAAATCCATACCAGGCCCTTTGGGTCTGGTATGAATATTAAGGGGAACCCCGAACCAAAATTTAAAAAAAAAATGTGTGGGGGTCCCCCCAAATTCCATACCAGGCCCTTTAGGTCTGGTATGGAAGTTAAGGGGAACCCTGCATCAATTTTTTTTTTTTAAATGGCGTAGAGGTCCCCCTCAAAATCTATACCAGACCCTTCAGGTCTGGTATGGATATAAAGGGAACCCCATGCCAAAAATAAAAAAAAATGGCGTGGGGATCCCCCCAAAAATCCATACCAGACCCTTATCTGAGCACGCAACCTGGCAGGCTGCAGGAAAAGAGGGGGGTGAGAGAGCGCCCCCCTCCTGAATCGTACCAGGCCACATGCCCTCAACATGGGGAGGGTGCTTTGGGGTAGCCCCCCAAAGCACCTTGTTCCCATGTTGATGAGAAGGGCCTTATCCCCACAACCCTCTTTCTTTCCTTTCCTTTTCTTTCTTTCCTTTTCTTCCCCCCCCCTTTCTTCTCTTCTTTTTTTTCCCCCCTCCCCCCCTCCCTCCCTTCCCCCCCCCTCTCTCTCCCCCCCACTTGCACTTATTCATTTTTCGTTGCAGTCTTGCCTTGTGCATGTCCTTTTCTTCTCCATTTGAACATACACCAGAGGGCTACGGTTCAGAACATTTCTTGGTTTTGGGCCATATATATCATATTTACAATACCTCTGATCTTATAGCGGCTTTCTCAGCCCACTGATCAAATTTGACTATTCCTATATGGGTCTTTACTGACTATTCCCTGCAAACCTCCATCACAGGTGCTTTGGTGTTTTCCGGCCGGTCATCCGTTTTGACGGGCGGTATTTCAAAAATGTGATCTCTCGCAAGCCACGTTATACCTCACAATCCTGGTCTGGGCTGTGGCGGCGATAGAGGTGGTTGGAGCCCCCCACTGGAGAAGAGGACAAAGCAACTTACCTTTTAAAGGGATCTTCATGTGGGAATCTGTGTTCTTTGTTGAACATACCTATACTTGGTAATTATACTGCACTAAAGTATCGCATAGCCAATGTAGTTCATACTATATTCATATGAATGGAACATGTATATATATATCAACTTTATTTTCATGTTCTCCCCAGCAGACTGATCCTCTGAAGAAGACCCCAATTGTAGGGGTTGAAACGCGTCAGGTTTAATGTTCATGATTCTAAGTATGATTATGAACAAATGTCTGCTTATGTATGTTCAGCTTACTTTTTAAATAATTCCCACTGAAGCTCACAGTTTTTAACTTTGATGGTCTATTATTACTTAATAAAAATTGTTATACTTTTTTCATACAACTGAGTCTATATCCATTATTGCTCTGCCTAAAAACCCCAATGTGGGGAAACCTTCTTTTTTCTATCCCCACAACCCTTGCCCGGTGGTTGTGGGGGTCTGTGGGCAGGGGGGCTTATGGGAATCTGGAAGCCTGCTTTAACAAGGGGATCCCACCCCCCATTTGAAATGGTAACGGGTACATTGTACCCCTACCATTTCACAAAAAAGTGTCAAAATATTAAAAAACCACAAGACACATCTTGGGACAAGTCCTTTATTAAAATATAAAAAAATAAAAATGTCCCATGAAGTCGATTCTCCTCTCGCCCCGCCGACGGACCGGAAAGAAAAAAAATTATTAAAATCACTGCTTCCATAAAAACAGCCATTTTAAAACTTTTTTTTGCATTATTACATGTCCCCAAACACTTTTTATGACAATACCATGCATATAAGCCTTTAAAATTAGCACTTTTGATTTCTCCTATAGACAATTCATTATAGCTGCGAGTAGTTTTAACCACTTCAGCCCCGGAAGAAATTAACCCCTTCCTGATCAGAGCACTTTTTGCGATTCGGCACTGCGTCGCTGTAACTGACAATTGCACGGTCGTGCGATGTGGCTCCCAAACAAAATTGACGTCCTTTTTTCCCCACAAATAGAGCTTTCTTTTGGTGGTATTTGATCACCTCTGCGGTTTTTATTTTTTGCACTATAAACAAAAAAATGACGATTGTGACAATTTTGAAAAAAAACTTTTCTATTTTTTTTTTCCTATAATAAATATCCCCCAAAAATATTTAAAAAAACATTTTTTTCCTCAGTTTAGGCGGATACGTATTTTTCTACATATTTTTGGTAAAAAAAAAAAAAAAAATCGCAATAAGCGTTTATTGATTGGTTTGCGCAAAAGTTATAGCGTTTACAAAATAGGGGATAGTTTTATGGCATTTTTATTATTATTATTTTTTTACTAGTAATGGCGGCGATCAGCGATTTTTATCGTGACTGCGACATTATGGCGGACACATCGGACATTTTTGACACATTTTTGGGACCATTGTCATTTATACAGCAATCAGTGCTATACAAATGCAGTGATTCCTGTGTAAATGACACTGGCGGTGAAGGGGTTTACCACTAGGGGGCTAGGGAGGGGTTAAGTATGTCCTGGGGAGTGTTACTAACTGTGGGGGGGGGTGTGGCTACGTGTGACACGTCACTGCTCTCTACTTCCGATCACAGGGAGCAGAGATCAGTGACACTGTCACTAGGCAGAACGGGAGATGCTTGTTTACATTAGCATCTCCCCATTCGTCCTCTCCGTGAGGCGATCGCGGGTGTCCCAGCGGCGATCGAGTCCGCGGGACCCGCAATCGGACTCATGGAGATCCCGGCCGGCATGCACGCAATGGCACGGCGGCAAGTTTAAAGGGACATAAGGATATGCCCATTTGCCCAGCCGTGCCATTTTGCCGACGTACATCGGCGTGTTCCGGTCGAGAACCGGTTAAATGACTTTTTTTCTTTTAGAAATGTCATTTTGTGCATGGACTGTTCTAAACACAGGAAAAAGGCGCCACTTTACAGACATACTATAGACACTCCCCAGGTACGAACTTTAAAGGAATATTTCACTTTAAGCATTATTAACCACTTAAGGACCGCCTCACGCCGATGTACGTCGGCAAAGGCGGCACGGGCAGGCAGAATCGCGTACATACACGTGATCTGCCTCCCGCGGGTGGGGGGTCCAATCGGACCCCCCCCCCCGGTCCCCAAGGCGGTCCTCTTTTGTCCCCCAGCGATCGGAGGTGAGGGGGAGGCCATCCATTCGTGGCCCCCCCTCACGATCGCCGCCGGCCAATCAGATCATTTCCTTTGCTGCTGTATGCTAAACCGCAGCTAAGGGAATGATGTCATCTCTCCTCGGCTCGGTATTTTCCGTTCCGGCGCAGAGGAGAGAAGATTGCACTGTGAGTGAAAAAACACACACACACACACACACAGTAGAACATGCCAGGCACACAAAACACCCCCCTTTACCCCCCCCAATCACCCCCCCCCGTCACACTAACACCAAGCAGTTTTTTTTTTCTTCTGATTACTGCATGGTGTCAGTTTGTGACAGTTAGAAGTGGTAGGGCAGTTAGTGTTAGCCCCCTTTAGGTCTAGGGTACCCCCCTAACCCCCCCTAATAAAGTTTTAACCCCTTGATCACCCCCCATCGCCAGTGTCGCTAAGCGATCATTTTTCTGACGGCTGTATTAGTGTCACTGGTGACGCTAGTTAGGGAGGTAAATATTTAGGTTCGCCATCAGCGTTTTATAGCGACAGGGACCCCCATATACTATCTAATAAATGTTTTAACCCCTTGATTGCCCCCTAGTTAACCCTTTCACCATTGATCACCGTATAACTGTTACGGGTGACGCTGGTTAGTTCGTTTATTTTTTATAGTGTCAGGGCACCCGCCGTTTATCACCGAATAAAGGTTTAGCCCCCTGATCGCCCAGCGGTGATATGCGTCGCCCCAGGCAGCGTCAGATTAGCGCCAGTACCGCTAACACCCACGCACACAGCATACGCCTCCCTTGGTGGTATAGTATCTGTATGGATCAATATCTGATCCAATCAGATCTATACTAGCGTCCCCAGTAGTTTAGGGTTCCCAAAAACGCAGTGTTAGCAGGATCAGCCCAGATACCTGCTAGCACCTGCGTTTTGCCCCTCCGCCCGGCCCAGCCCAGCCCAGCCCACTAAAGTGCAGTATCGATTGATCACTGTCATTTACAAAACACTAAACGCATAACTGCAGCGTTCGCAGAGTCAGGCCTGATCCCTGCGATCGCTAACAGTTTTTTTGGTAGCGTTTTGGTGAACTGGCAAGCACCAGCGGCCTAGTACACCCCGGTCGTAGTCAAACCAGCACTGCAGTAACACTGGGTGACGTGGCGAATCCCATAAGTGCAGTTCAAGCTGGTGAGGTGGCAAGCACAAGTAGTGTCCCGCTGCCACCAAGAAGACAAACACAGGCCCGTCGTGCCCATAATGCCCTTCCTGCTGCATTCGCCAATCCTAATTGGGAACCCACCACTTCTGCAGCGCCCATACTTCCCCCATTCACATCCCCAACCAAATGCATTCGGCTGCATGAGAGGCATTTTTATGTCCTCCCGAGTACCTCTACCCAGCGAACCCCCCCAAAAAAGGTGTTGTGTCTGCAGCAGGCGCGGATATAGGCGTGACACCCGCTATTATTGTCCCTTCTGTCCTGACAATCCTGGTCTTTGTATTGGTGAATGTTTTGAACGCTACCATTCACTAGTTGAGTATTAGCGTAGGGTACAGCATTGCACAGACTAGGACACACTTTCACAGGGTCTCCCAAGATGTCATCGCATTTTGAGAGATCCGAACCTGGAACCAGTTACAGTTATAAAAGTTAGTTACAAAAAAAAGTGTAAAAAAAAAAAAAAAATATATATATATATATATATATAAAAAATTAAAAAAAATTGTTGTCATTTTATTGTTCTCTCTCGCTCTATTCTCTTTCTATTGTTCTGCTCTTTTTTACTGTATTCTATTCTGCAATGTTTTATTGTTATTATGTTTTGGCATGTTTGCTTTTCAGGTATGCATTTTTTATACTTTACCGTTTACTGTGTTTGATTGTTAACCATTTTTTTGTCTTCAGGTACGCCATTCACGACTTTGAGTGGTTATACCAGAATGATGCCTGCAGGTTTGGGAATCATTATTTTCAGGCAGCGGTCGGCTTTCATGTAAAAGCAATCCTAGCAGCTAATTCGCCTCTAGACTGCTTTTACAAGCAGTGGGAGGGAATGCCCCCCCCATCGTCTTCCGTGTTTTTCTCTGGCTCTCCTGTCTCAACAGGGAACCTGAGAATGCAGCCGGTGATTCAGCCAGCTGCCCGTAGAGCTGATCAGAGACCAGAGTGGCTCCAAACATCTATATGGCCTAAGAAACCGGAAGCTATGAGCATTTCATGACTTAGATTTCGCCGGATGTAAACAGCGCCATTGGGAAATTGGGAAAGCATTTTATCACACCGATCTTGGTGTGGTCAGATGCTTTGAGGGCAGAGGAGAGATCTAGGGTCAATAGACCCCAATTTTTTCAAAAAAGAGTACCTGTCACTACCTATTGCTATCATGGGGGATATTTACATTCCCTGAGATAACAATAAAAATGATTAAAAAAAAAATAAAAAATGAAAGGAACAGTTTAAAAATAAGATAAAAAAGCAAAAAAATAATAAAGAAAAAAAAAAGCACCCCTGTCCCCCCCTGCTCTCGCGCAAAGGCGAACGCAAGCCTTGGTCTGGCGTCAAATGTAAACAGCAATTGCACCATGCATGTGAGGTGTCACCGCGAACGTCAGATCGAGGGCAGTAATTTTAGCAGTAGACCTCCTCTGTAAATCTAAAGTGGTAACATGTAAAGGCTTTTAAAGGCTTTTAAAAATGTATTTAGTTTGTCGCCACTGCACGTTTGTGCGCAATTTTAAAGCATGTCATGTTTGGTACGCATGTACTCGGTCTAAGATCATCTTTTTTATTTCATCAAACATTTGGGCAATATAGTATTTTTTAGTGCATTAAAATTTAAAAAAGTGTGTTTTTTCCCCAAAAAATGCGTTTGAAAAATCGCTGCGCAAATACTGTGTGAAAAAAAAATGAAACACCCACCATTTTAATCTGTAGGGCATTTGCTTTAAAAAAAATATAATGTTTGGGGGTTCAAAGCAATTTTCTTGCAAAAAAAAATAATTTTTTCATGTAAACAAAAAGTGTCAGAAAGGGCTTTGTCTTCAAGTGGTTAGAAGAGTGGGTGATGTGTGACATAAGCTTCTAAATGTTGTGCATAAAATGCCAGGACAGTTCAAACCCCCCCCCCCAAATGACCCCAAAGTAGACACCCCAAGCTATTTGCTGAGAGTCATGTCGAGTCCATGGAATATTTTATATTGTGACACAAGTTGCGGGAAAGAGACAAATGTTTTGTTTTTGGGGTTTTTTTGCACAAAGTTGTCACTAAATGATATATTGCTCAAACATGCCATGGGAATATGTGAAATTACACCCCAAAATACATTCTGTTGCTTCTCCTGAGTATGGGGATACCACATGTGTGGGACTTTTTGGGAGCCTAGCCGCATACTGACCCCGAAAACCAAGCACTGCCTTCAGGCTTTCTAAGGGTGTAAATTTTTGATTTCACTCTTCACTGCCTATCACAGTTTCGGAGGCCATGGAATGCCCAGGTGGCACAAACCCCCCCAAATGACCCCATTTTGGAAAGTAGACACCCTAAGCTATTTGCTGAGAGGTATAGTGAGTATTTTGCAGACCTCACTTTTTGTCACAAAGTTTTGAAAATTGAAAAAAGAAAAAAAAAAAGTTTTTTCTTGTCTTTCTTCATTTTCAAAAACAAATGAGAGCTGCAAAATACTCACCATGCCTCTCAGCAAAAAGCTTGGGGTGTCTACTTTCCAAAATGGGGTCATTTGGGGGGGGGTTGTGCCACCTGGGCATTCCATGGCCTCCGAAACTGTGATAGGCAGTGAATAGTGAAATCAGAAATTTACACCCTTAGAAATCCTGAAGGCGGTGATTGGTTTTCGGGGCCCCGTACGCAGCTAGGCTCCCAAAAAGTCCCACACATGTGGTATCCCCATACTCAGGAGAAGCAGCTAAATGTATTTTGGGGTGCAATTCCACATATGCCCATGGCCTGTGTGAGCAATATATCATTTAGTGGCAACTTTGTGCAAAAAAAAAAAAATTGTCACTTTCTCGGAACTTGTGTCAAAATATAAAATATTCCATGGACTCAACATGCCTCTCAGCAAATAGCTTGGGGTGTCCACTTTCCAAAATGGGGTAATTTGGGGGGGGTTGTGCCATCTGGGCATTTTATGGCCTTCAAAACTGTGATAGGTAGTGAGTGAGGAGTGAAATCAAAAAATTACGCCCTTAGAAATCCTGAAGGCGGTGACTGGTTTTCGGGGCCCGGTACGTGGCTAGGCTCCCAAAAAGTCCCACACATGTGGTATCCCCGTACTTAGGAGAAGCAGCTGAATGTATTTTGGGGTGCAATTCCACATATGCCCATGGCCTGTGTGAGCAATATATCATTTAGTGACCACTTTTTGTAATTTTTTTTTTGTCATTATTCAATCACTTGGGACAAAAAAAATAATATTCAATGGGCTCAACATGCCTCTCAGCAATTTCCTTGGGGTGTCTACTTTCCAAAATGGGGTCATTTGGGGGGTTTTGTACTGCCCTGCCATTTTAGCACCTCAAGAAATGACATAGGCAGTCATAAACTAAAAGCTGTGTAAATTCCAGAAAATGTACCCTAGCTTGTAGACGCTATAACTTTTGCGCAAACCAATAAATATACGCTTATTGACATTTGTTTTACCAAAGACATGTGGCGGAATACATTTTGGCCTAAATGTATGACTAAAATTGAGTTTATTGGATTTTTTTTATAACAAAAGGTAGAAAATATCATTTTTTTTCAAAATTTTCGGTCTTTTTCCGTTTATATCGCAAAAAATAAAAACCGCAGAGGTGATCAAATACCATCAAAAGAAAGCTCTATTTGTGGGAAGAAAAGGACGCAAATTTCGTTTGGGTACAGCATTGCATGACCGCGCAATTACCAGTTAAAGCGACGCAGTGCCAAATTGGAAAAAGTCCTCTGGTCCTTAGGCAGCATAATGGTCCGGAGCTGAAGTGGTTAAAATCACTGCTCCCGAAAAACGTCCCTATTTAAAACTTTGTTTTGCATTGATACATGTCCCCTGGGGCAGGACCCAGGTCCCCAAACACTTTTTATGACAATACCAAGCATATAAGACTTTAAAATTAGCACTTTTGATTTCTCCCATAGACTTTTAAAGGGTGTTCCGCGGCTTTCGAATTTGCCGCGAACACCCCAAAATTGTTCTCTATTCGATGAACAGGCGTACATCTGACTCATCCCTAGTCTACAGTAACTGACCAACCGTGCTTCTTTGGGCACTGCATTCCCTGTACCAACTTCAGGGGTGCTCTGCACTTAGCTGCAAGGGGAGCCCTCTCAGCACTTTGGCCTCCAACCTGGTACATTACAATCCTTCACGCATGATCAACCAGCTGCATCAATACAATAGGGACACCTGGCGGTGCCACCTTTCACCATTGGGGACAGTCAGAAGGTTGGCTTGATACTGTCTGACAGTAGCAAGCCAACCTTTTGACTGTCCCCAGTGGTGAGAGGTGGTACTGCTGGGTGTCGTCATTGTGATGATGGAGCTAGTTGACCATGTGTGAGGGATTTTATTGATTCAAATGTGCATGTTGCTGCTTCCCTTTGGCAGCTTTAGTAGTGGGTGAACACTTGTGTGCTGTGAATTTGCGGGGTGTGTATGTTAAGTTAACCACAACATGAAATCGGTTCACAAAATGCAGTAGCTTATTCTGGCATTGCCAAAAAAAGGGTCCTGCACAATTTTGGTGCAGATTTGGTGCGATTTGAGCCATACAGAATAATGGCTCAAATCAAACTGCTGAAGAATTGCATGTGATTTGAACAGGAATGTGGTGCGATTCCTGTTCGAAATCGCAATGTGGTTCCCGCAATGCAAATTGTGAACCAGCACTCAATATCGGTGAGTGCATTTTAGTTTCTGTTGCTCACGTGTGGTGGAAAGGATTTTCAATAGCTGGTGGAAGACACTCTTCTGCAACCGTTTACAGAGTGGTTCTCGCTATTAGTGGCCTATGTGTTTAGGGCCAGGCACAAGTCCCTGAATGCATAGGACCCTAAACATGAGTACCACTAGCATAATTGCCAACAGTCCTGGTTTGCCCGGGACATTCCCAAAAATCATACCGATGTCCAGGTCTAAACCTGTCTCGGGCAAAATCCCGAAAATCAGGCTCTGTCATGGACTTTTGACACCAGATGATCCTCTGTTACATCCTCTGATTAGTCAAAGCTAAGCAGAAGGGACATGGTGGATCATTCTTGCGAGCAGGAGCACATTGTGAGGCAGCCAGTGTCAGCGTGGGAGCTGGCAGCACTAATGAACCTGCGGATGGTAAGCGGAGCTCAGCTGGTGTGGCCAGGACCAGGTAGGTCCTTCTCTGAGACTGCACTAATGAGACCGCTCTGATAAGGTGAGGCTGCACTTATGGGCACTGATGAGACTGCACTGATGAGGCTGCACTGATGGGCATTGATGAGGCTGCACTGGTTTTGACAGGTACCCGCTCCCCACTTTCAGCCCCCCCCTCCTTCCCCTGAAGTCTTCTGGGACACATTACAGGTCCCTGAAGACTATAGGACCATTCACAAAGGGCAGTGTGGCTCTGCACAGGTAACTTGCTGTGAAGCCGCAAGGCTTCACTTCCTGTTTCCTTTACTTGAGATGCCGGTGTCTGCACCCAAAGCCGACTGAAGAATCGACTCGGGTGACAACATCGCTGGATCCCTGGACAGGTAAGTGTCCTTATAATAAAAGTCAACAGCTAGAGTACTTGTAGCTGCTGACTTTTAATTTTGAGGGGGAGCCTGGAGCTCTACTTTAAAGGTCTTCCTTAAAGTATACTTCCACATTTTTAGCCACATTAAGATAACACCCACATTATCATAACTTAAAAATATACTGTATATAAATTGCTGCTTACATTTTACTTGCTCTTTCCTTAAAACTCTCTAATTGAATTATGCTCTGCTGGGGAGCTGAAGTATAACTAGGGCTCCATTCACACTTGACTCCAGAGTGCAACTTTCATGCAACTCTGATGCTGACTTTGAATGGGTGCGACTTGGATGTCACTAGTTGTCCCTCTGCAAATTCGAACCTACTGGTGCATGTAAAACATTCAGGTATGACTTTCATGCAACTTTTGTGGGTTAAAGTGATATTAAAGTCTTGTTTTTTTTTGTTTAAAAATAACAAACATGTTATACTTACCTGCTTTGTACCGTGGTTTTGCACAGAGCAGTCCAGATCTTCCTCTTCTTCTCCCCACTGAACGCAGCTTGCTATGGGGTACCCGAACCGAGCCGCTGCTCTGTGTGTACATTCAAACATGGAGACAAGGCTTGGCCCCACCCCCTCTCTCTCATTGGCTCACTGACTTTAATTGACAGCAGCAGGAGCCAATGGTGCCCACTGCCGTCTCAGCCAATGAGGAGGGAGAGTCTCAGACAGCCAAGACTCTCGTACAACATCGCTGGATCCAGATGGGGCTCAGGTAAGTATTAGAGGGGCTGAGGGGGGCTGCTGCACACAGAAGGTTTTTTATCTTAATGCAAGGTATAAGGAGAATTTCTGATATTTGAAAAACTGGAAACCTACTTTAGGGCTCTGGTGCCCAACCTGCAGCCCTTTGGCACTTTTTTTTGCAGCCCTTGGGCCCCTGCAGACACTAATCTATTTTTTCCCCTATTGCCCTGTTATAGCAGCCTCAGGTGATATTTCTCCAGTCTATGACTGTCTCCTAAAGCATATCCCCAGACTTCAGCAACTCCTATAGCATGTTCACAGTCTCTAACCATGTCCTGTATCACGCCTGCAGTCTCTGTCCATTTCCTGAATAATTAATGTAGTCTCTGTCCATCTCCTGTATCACACCTGCAGTCTCTGTCCATCTCCTGTATCACGCCTGCAGTCTCTGTCCATCTCCTGTATCACGCCTGCAGTCTCTGTCCATCTCCTGTATCACGCCTGCAGTCTCTGTCCATCTCCTGAATAATGAATGTAGTCTCTGTCCATCTCCTGTATCATGCCTGCAGTCTCTGTCCATCTCCTGTATCACGTCTGCAATCCCATACCATTTCTTGTATCGTGTCTGTAATCTCTGATCATCTCTTCTGACATCTCCTGTACCATATTCGCAGTCTCTGACAATCTCCTGTATTATATCCATGGTCTCTGAACACCGCTTGTATATTCTCTGCAGTCTCTGACTATTTCTACAGTCTCAGACCATCTCTTGTATCATGTCTCTAGTCTTTGACTATATGTGGTTTATCTGCTGTATATTCACTGTTACTTAATGTACACTGAATTGCATATGCAGCCCTTTGGTGATGTCAGGGGCCTGCACTTGAAGCCCCATATCTCTCCACACATGCCAGGGTGCTGGGTGTAATCCTCGACTCTGACCTCTCCTTCAGCCCCCACATCCAATCACTAGCTAAATCCTGCCGCCTTAACCTCCGCAACATCTCCAGAATTCGACCCTTCCTGACTAATGACACCACAAAGCAACTTATTCACGCCTTAACTACTGCAACTCTCTCCTTAATGGCCTACCCTTACGCAGGCTATCCCCCTTCAGTCAATTATGAATGCTGCTGCTAGACTAATACACCTCACTAACCGATCCGTGACTGCTGCCCCTCTCTGCCAATCCCTTCACTGGCTTCCCCTACCCCACTGTATAAAATTCAAAATGGTACCCACAACATACAAGGCCATCCACAAAATCGCCCCCAGCTACATCACCAACCTTATCTGCAGATAACGCCCAAATCATCCCCTCCGCCTCTCCCAGGGCCTCCTGCTCTCTAGCTCCCTTGTTACCTCCTCCCATGCTCGCCTTCAGGACTTCTCCAGAGCCTCTCCCATCCTCTGGAACTCCCTGCCTGGTATGTCCGATCAGCCTCTAACCTGTCCACCTTTAGGAGATCCCTGAAAACCCACTTATTCAGGGAAGCCTATCCCACACCCACCTAACAATTGTCCCCAAGCCACCCCCATCAAATCATTCCCTGCATCTATTACCTTTTGTACCACCACCTTTAGAATGTAATCTCTATGAGCAGGGCCCTCCTGTCCCTTCTGTATTGAACTGTACTATAATTGTGCTGTCCACCTTCTACATTGTAAAGTGCTGCGTAAACTGTTGGCACTATATAAATGGTGTATAATAATATAATAATATTATCAAGAAAGTTTACCGCCACTGCTTTAGGGCCTCAGTATGGCACACAGACACCAAAAGATTAACACTCAATCAAAAGCCAGTGGCATCAAATATCTATCTGTTGTTATACTGCACTGCCTGATAACTTGGTGTAATCTCCCTGTCTGGTTGTTTGATAAACTTTCACAGAGACAATTTTACAATGACAACACACCCAGTGCCTTCCAGACATCTCATATTGCCTGTGGCACACTGTCATCTGTATTTACTGTGACAGTCTCTTCCTACGTGTCCTCGATTTTGATGCAGCATTACTTCACGGCATGCAAAAGCATGAAGTATGTTTATTTATATAAACCTTCCAACCTAAGAGAAGAGAGCACAGCATGTTTCACACGGGTCCTTGACTCCTACTGATATAATCAGAATTGAGAGTTAAGTTCTCTGGTTGAACTGGGTTGTAATATCCCTTTTTTGCCCTTGCATGAACAGCAATCCTATCCTACGGCTATTTCCGTTTCATAATTATTTGAAATGATGACCTGACATTTTTCTTTTAGCCACAGATTTTGGTGTTAAAATTCTTAATATATGCTAGAATTTGCAAGTAAATGGGCTCAGGTTCATTGAAATACTTTTTTTGCAAGTGCTTATAAAAATATAATTACCAGGTCCAATAACCTTTTCGATGCCAGGCCCTGTGCTCCACTTTTAAACTCAGCTGGCTGGACCATTTTTGAAATTTTTCCATTGCTTTATTACTGTATGTTTTCCTTACAGCTTTCAGAATTTGTGCAAGACCACCCAAACCATATATTTTCTGAAAGCACATGACCAGTATAATAAAAAGAAGGTGCTACTGATTTGTAGGGCCTCATGATATTTGCACAAAAGTTTATCAAAAGAATATTTTCGCTAAAAATACACTAAAGTCATTATTAAAACGCAGCGAATTTTACAAAATTCCTGCTAAATATAAAAGCTTAACCTGTATTGAGTTAATAACTAACAAATATTTGTAAAATTTTAAATTGCACCTATTTGCGTAATGGTGAACATGCAAAAATGTAAATATTCTAAAAATCTGGAGGTTTTCATTTTTCACTTACAGCTTTCAGAGATTTTAAAAGATCCCCCAAACCATATATTTTCTGAAAGCACGACCAGTAGAATAAAAATAAAGGTGCTAATGATTTTTGAGCAAATGTTTCTCAAAACAATATTTTCTCTAAAAATACACTAAAATCATTACTAGCAGATACAAGCACAGCAAATGTTACAAAATCCCTGTTCAAATCCTACTAAATATAAACATTTAACCTGTATTGACTTAATAAAGAACAAATATTTGTACATTTTAAATTGTACCTTTTTGAGAAATGGTGAAAAGCGAAAAACTGTAAATAAGCTTATTTCTATACAAATCTGGAGGTTTTCATTTTTCACTTACAGCTTTCAGAGTTTGTAAAATGGATGGCCATATGGAGAGCCGTGTTTACATGTACAGGGATGCACAGGTACTCTGTGTGCATCCCTGCGCAGGTAGTCCCATTCATGTCAATTGGGATGCAGCGGCTGTAAGGACAAATCTGACATCTGTTCGGGTGTAGTCACAGACATTGTGAGTTTAGGGACATGCACCCACATGGATGTCAAGTTGGGAGCAGTGGTTGTGTCCATACATCCGCTGTGTCCCAATTGACACGAATGGGACTGCCTACACAGGAATGCACAAAACATCTATGCATTCCCCTGCACCCACTGTATCTCAATTGACATAGATGCGACCTCCTGCATGAGGATGCATGGAACACTTGTGCATCGCCGTGCAGCTAAACACACCCTTGTTGTAGTATGCAACAACATACTACAACATACAATGAGATCCTAGGCCTTGTTTAGACTTGCGGTTGGGGGGTGGCAGAAATGTGCTGTTGAGCTGCATTTCTGCCACCTGCCAACCTTCCCCCCTTAAGGTGCAATAGGCAGCAGATGGGGTTGTTTACATGCTGCAGCTGCAATGCGTCGCTTTGCGCCCACAGCAAAGTTGCTTTGCACCCGCCGAATGCTACTCATTCAAGTCAATAGGGAAGTCCCACAAATGCCCCGCAACCGTGTGATTGCAAAAATGGGATTATACAGGGGTTGAGGAAGCAGCGGATGGCTTCCTCACTGCCTCTCAGTAGCCACTGGAACGTGAACTTAATGCGGATCGGGCTTCAGAGGCAAGGGAGAATTAGATGCATGTCTAAATCTAACCTTAGGTCCCTTCCACACGCCTGCTCAGCGGGGAATCTGTCCACCGATCCCCGCTGAGCAGGGGGATGGATGGTCCGTGTCCACTCCACTTATGCAGAACAGACACAGCCCACTCCTCTATAGGTTGTGGGATGCAAACAGACTGCCGATTCCGTTTACACCTGACTGCCATCTGACCTGCAATACGGATGGGGATTGGATCCCCATTCATCTGTATTTAGCGGATCGTATTGGTGGGTGTAAACGAACATAAGTCCATTTACATCTGCTACTCCATAGAGGATAAAGGAGGGTGCGATTGGGTCCGCTTGAAAAACTGGCAGGCGGACCCAATTGGGGTCCTTCCACCCATGTGAAAGGGGTATTACTATGTTTTTTTGGGATTTTTTCATTACATTTTTTTTAACAGACGCTGCATATACTGGGCACCAGGGATCAGTGAGAAGGGGGGGTAGGGGGCACTGCAGGGAGGTCGGTCACGGTGGGGGGGGTATGCTCTTGAAAACATTTTTGGGAACTGTGGCTTAAATGGATGCAGAGGCAGCCAAAAATTGCATCCAGCCTTTAAGATCGGTGCTGGCGGAGTGGGGTGGTGGTGGCTTGTGTTGGGGGTGAGAGATGTGCCGGGGGGGGGGTCTTAGTGGCAGAAGAAGGAGGGGGAGGCCTTTTAGCGGCCAGGGCAACAGGTTGGATGGAGGGACAGAGAGCGGTAGGAGACAGGCAGATGGAGGCAGTGGCAGGGGAGTCACATTTGAGCTGAATAACTCTGATCAGCAGATTCCCCTTGCACCCGGGTTGAATCGCTTTTGTATAACCAGCTGGTTCCACTATCACTTAGTGAGAGTACAGACCGTCCTCACTATCTCAACACTCCCTAACTTATCAACTACTACTGACTCCTGCACTATGCGTCACATATTGCTGAACGTCTGTGCTCTACATTACTACTGATCTCTGCATCACTTTCTACTAGTATCTCTGCCCACCGTGTCACTTACTACTGACCTTTGAACTCTGTGTCTCTTACTACCGACCTTTGAAATCCACATCACTTTAATAATGACCTCTGAACTCTGTGGCACTAATGACCCCTGAAATCTGTGTCACTTTGCTACTGACCTCTGAACTCTGGGTGAGCTTTGTGTCATTTACGATTGACCTCTGAACCCTGCGTCATTTACTACTGACCTCTGAACTCTGCGTTGCTTTACTACTGACCTCTGAATTCTGCGTCACATAGTGCTACTGTAACCTCTGAGCTCTGCATCACTTACTACTGACCTTTGATCTCTGCATTACTTAAAACTGACCTCTGATCTTTGCCCTCTGCATCACTTACTACTGACCTCTGAACTCTGCATTGCTTTACCACTTTCCTTCTGAACTATATCCTCTGCGTCACTTACTTATTTTGCATCACTTTATTAATGACCTGTGGACTCTGGGTCACTTTCTTATTGATCTCTGGAGTTTGTGTCACTTACTATAGACCTCTGGACTTTGCATTACTTACCAGTGACCTTTGAACTTTGGTTCACTTATTACTGACCACTGAACTTTTATCACTGACCTCCTAAATTATTACTGACCTCTGAGCTTTGCATTATTTTTACTGACCTCTGCATCACTTGCTGCCAGTTCCCAGCACAGTAGTGCCTTCTTAAGAAAAAAAAATATATAACAATGAGCAGATTATTCATTATTTCAGTTGAGCTGGTAGAGCAGTGTTAATCATCCCATTACGCCGTCCACTAAGCAAAGCACAGCAGAGACTTCTTAGAACAGTGGGTATTTGCATAACTAATTCCATCACACATTCCCAAAATAATGGGATTATTTCTCCTTTAAGATAGTGGGTAGAACCATGGCAGTCATTCCATTATACCCCTGCAGTCAACTGAACTTCTAGAACCGAAAGAGCATGGCAAAGTTATAAATATGCCAAAAACAGTCCCTCCACCAAATGTAGGTGACCACGCAAGAGGCAGGGATGCTGGCTGACATCCTTGTCCAAATACAGCCATGACCCCCTTGTTTACTTCCAGCTGTCGGACGAGGGCTCTTCCATCTGACAACTGAATGGGGCCAGGGATGAATCACAGTTTGTTAGGATGCCAGCCAACATGTTCCAGAAAGATACATGAATCTCGGTTGGTGTGTCTGGTGACATCCTAACAACCAGTAATTCACTGACCTCAAGCTGCCAGCCGGGTGCTTAGGGCCCAGATGCCAGCATCTTAGTAACCCACAAACCCTATGAAGGAGGCTGTCACATTAATGACAGCTTCCCAGCACATATTACAGGTATATAGACAGGTACGTAAATCTGTTGCCCACACCAATATTTGTCCAGTGGAGAAGACAGGAATTCTAAAGAGTATCTACAATGGAAGAAAGCTGGTGCAATTGCTATTATAGTGCCAGAGGGGAGACAGTCTGTCTGCAGATAGGAATAGAAACAAGGAATAAAGCAGGCACAAGGTTTTTCTTGGCAAAAAAATGCGCAATTAACTATTTTGGTGCCAGAAGCTTTACATTTAAATTAAAAATATGGGAAATTTTCAAGATGAAATTAACCAATCTTTAAGTCAAATGACACTCAGTGACCTGACTGAGATCTGCCAGTTTATTAAACCATCAGAATAGAGTATGTCAAAATGCAAAACCTGCAACCATTACATGAAGATAGTTAATGATATGCTGGATAAACTGATAGAGAGAGACTGCTACACAATTCACACAGATAACTAAGCAATTCATCTCTGAGTTAGGCAGAGAAAAAATACTGAAGCATTAACTGACAGTGACAATGATAACCACACAGACCAACCGCAGTTAGAATATTTAAAGTGACAGCACCACATTATGCATGAACATTTCTAAAAAAAACAACAAAAAGATAATAGAGGAGCAGTTTAACTCTTTGTCGACCAGCCGCCGTCATTATAATTTGGCAGGTTGGCAAGGCTGCACGAATTGTTGTAGGTGTACAGCAGCCGCTTTAAGAGCTATAGGGGGCGCCCGTGACCGGTGGCCTGCGATGTCTGCCGGTGACCCACGATCGCTCCTCAGAGAGCCAGATTGTTGATCTGTCAATGTAAACAGACAGATCCAGGGCCTTCTTTAATTTTGACTGGACCCTGGGCAAAGATTTTCTTGGGCCCCCTCTTCCATGCAATTTCGCTGTCCACATGCTTTGAGACATACAATAAATAGCAGCTAGACTCAAAATCAGTTTACTGAATCAGATCAGGCAGCGATTGTGATTGGTTGCCAGAGGTTACAGTGTATCATTACTGCTCACTGACTGGCTGCTAGAGGTTACAGCACATATAATGGCTCACTTAGGGGTGCAACGAATGGGTTTTCTGGTGCAGAAACCGATACCGAAAATGACCGATACCTAAAATGACTTTTTAAAAAATATTTTTATATAGGAGATGGTCAGAGACTGGGGGACATGGTACAGGAGATTGTCAGAGACTGTGGACATGGTACAGGAGATGGTCAGAGACTGCAGACATGGCACAGGAGATGGTCAGAGACTGAAGACATGGTACAGAAGATGGTCAGAGACTGCAGACATGGTACAGAAGATGATCAGAGACTGCAGACATGGTACAGGAGATGGTCAGAGACTGGGGACATGGTACAGGAGATGGTCAGAGACAGCAGACATGGTACAGGAGATGGTCAGAGACTGCAGACATGGTACAGGAGATGGTCAGAGACTGCAGACATAGTACAGGATATGGTCAGAGACTGCGGACATGGTACAGGATATGGTCAGAGACTGGGGACATGGTACAGGAGATGGTCAGAGACTGCAGACATGGTACAGGAGATGGCCAGAGACTGCAGACATAGTACAGGAGATGGTCAGAGACTGCAGACATAGTACAGGAGATGTTCAGAGACTGTAGACGATACAGGAGATGATCAGACACTGCAGACATACAACAGGAGATGGTCAGAGACTGCAGACATAGTAAAGGAGATGGTCGGAGACTGCAGACATAGTAAAGGAGATGATCAGAGACTGCAGACATACAACAGGAGATGGTCAGAGACTGCAGACATAGTACAGGAGATGGTCAGAGACTGCAGACATAATACAGGAGATGGTCAGAGACTGCAGACATAGTAGAGGAGATGGTCAGACACTGCAGACGTGGTACAGGAGATGGTCAGAGACTGCAGATGTGGTACAGGAGATGGTCAGAGACTGCAGACGTAGTACAGGAGATGGTCAGAGACTGCAGACGTGGTACAGGAGATGGCCAGAGACTACAGACGTGGTACAGGAGATGGTTAGAGACTACAGACGTGGTACAGGAGATGGTCAGAGACTGCAGACGTGGTGAGATCAATGCAGCCTCACCAGGTTCCTTTAAATGCAGCCTGCCAGTGCCCAGCAGCCTACCAGTGCCCATCATTTAAACCAAAAAGGGGAAAGGGGGAAGGGAACACACCAAGACTCATCCAATTTAGTGCAGATTGAAAGGAAAAATAGTGGCTTATGCCACGTACACACGGGCGGACTTTTTCGACCAGACTGGTCCAACTGACTTTCCGACGGACTTTTGAACGAACGGACTTGCCTACACACGATCACACCAAAGTCCGACGGATTCAATTCGTACGTGATGATGTACGACCGGACTAAAATAAGGAAGTTGATAGCCGGTAGCCAATAGCTGCCCTAGCGTGGGTTTTCGCCCGTCGGTTTACCATACGGACGAGCGGATTTTTCGACCGGACTCGAGTTCGTCGGAAAGATTTGAAACATGTTTCAAATCTAATGTCAGTCAGATTTTTGACCGAAGAAGTCCGCTGCAGGTCCGATGGAGCCCATACACGGTCGGATTGTCCGCTGGATTCAGTCAGTCTGGTCGAAAAGTCCGCGCTTGTGTACACGGCATCAGAGAAATGCCTTCCCAATATAACAATCTGTTAATACCGTCAACTGAAGGTATCCAACACAATTAGTTAGATCCCCCTGGGGTGGTAATCCTCTGAATACACATGCATATAAGAAAAAAAAAAAATCGGGAAAGATTCCCAAAGGTACTCTTCAAAAAGGAAAAACCAGGTGAAAGTAAATATCTTTATTAACCACATTGTAAATTTAGAAAATTATTATATACACCCACCTCCAGAACATTTATTTAAATTAAGACAGATGTCTTAATGGGACACCGGTGGCCACCACAACCAATCATACACAACTCCCGGCCACCCCAAACTATGAATTTTACTTAAAACAGTCTCAAAAATCTTAATATATGGTCAAAGAAAAAAAATCAATTCAGAAAAAAATATAAACAGTAAAAATTATTCAAAGTGAAAAGATATGAGATTAATCTGTGTTGAGAGTTCGTTTCATTGCTCCGGCTGAATAGAGTGCATATGCATTATATAGTATTGTCAAAATTCATTGCATGAAAAGTCTGCATGGATACTTGTGAAGACTATTTAGAGAAATGGGTCTGTAAATCACAGACTGGTACGTATAGAGGTGACAGTATCCAAGGAAAAAAAACGTTTTTTAAAACTAAATAGCCATCCCCTTCATATACATGGGGGTAGATACAGCTCACCGTATTGACATCTTGTTTCATGTCATTGCTTCTTTGATTTCAAGTCCATGTATATATGTCCCACTCGTCCCAGAGGTGAAACCAAGACAAAGATCTTTGATACGAAATAAACATTGTCCTCACTTCACCAAGCATTCGATGAATTCATCTAGATCAAATGCTATATAGCAGTGTTTTCTGAGCCTCTATAGGTCATGCAGCCTATGCAATAACATCGGCCCCGGCTTCCCAGCAGGCGTTCGGAGCATAAGCTTCATGGAGACTCAGGATTGATGGAGATGGTTAGTTGTATGGGTCGACACATCCGTGCCCCCACCACGAAAGACGTGATGATGTATTTCTTACGCGTTTCGCTTGTAACCAAGCTTCTTCAGAGCATGCGCAGTAACTCACAACATGTCCTTAAATATTCATGATGTTAATTAGATAATTCCCGAATGTCTCAGACATTTCAGTAGCGCTGCAACCAATTAACCCGTCATTCACACACAGTGTACCGACACAATATTTACAAAGCACAATCACTCATTGCAAACATCATATAATATAATATCCCTATAATATAATAATATAAACAACCTCCGGTACATACGTGGAGAGCCAACACCAAATAACATATAGATAATTACAAACAGTTAGTTGTGAACAAGCAAATAAACATTACGTTGAAACCATTGTTATTGTTCCAGAAATACTGATAAGTTACACTCGTTGTTCAACCCATGGGGTTGCATACTGTTCAAATTGAAGATCCACATCTTCTCCTTCTGGTACAGTATTCTATCAAAATCCCCTCTTCTAGGATTTCTACTCTACTCAATCGGAGCAATGAAACGAACTCTCAACACAGATTAATCTCGTATCTTTTCACTTTGAATAATTTTTACTCTTTATATTTTTTTCTGAATTGATTTTTTTCTTTGACCATACATTAAGATTGCTTCACCGAGCAGGTTACTGCATATTCTTACCGCTCAATGATTGGTTGCAAGAAGTTAGAGCACAGCATTACTGCTCACTGATGGGTTGCTAAAGGTTACAGCACATCATCTCCTCACTTCCTGCACACCATGGATTGGGTAGGTAAGGGGACCCATCAATAGACAGAAAACTCCTAGGAATCCTAGGATCAGTGGCAATGCTGGGGGGAGGGGAGGGTGATCAGTGGCAATGCTGGGGGGTTGATGGGATCAGTGGCAGTGGTGGGGGGATAGGATTAGTTAGGAGGCAGTACACTGTGGCAAATTCTGAATCATGTAGAGCAAAAGCTGGAAATCTTTGGCAAGCATATAGTGGGGGATTCTACCAATGTAACAGGGAATTTACAATGACCACCAATGCGAGGGGGAATTTACGCTAACCATCAATGTGAAGGGGAATTTGCACTGACCACCATGTAACGGGGGATTTTACGCCACTCACCAATAAAAAAGAGGGATTTCTACACTGACACCAATATAATAAGAGCATTTACACCAAATACCAGTTTAAGGGGGAATATACAATGACTCCGTGTAAGGGGAAATTTACACTGACAACCATTGTCAAAGTAAATATTGTCGGGGAGATTGTACTGACCACCAATGTAAGGTGACACTTCTACACTGACCACCAATGTTAGGGGGGATTTACACTGACCACCAATGTAAAGGAGGATTTACACTAACCACAAGTGTAAGGGCAATTTTGCTCTTACCTCAAATGTAAAGGGTAATGTACACTAATCACCAATGTTATGAACAATTTATACTGACAGCCAAAGTAATAGAGGATTTTACATCAACAGCCAATAAAGGGGGATTTACACTCACCACTAATTTAAAGGGGGCTTCTACATGGACCACCAATGTAAGGGAGAATTTGAAACTGACCACAAATGCAAGTTTTTATTTTTTTAATGATTACCAATATAAAGAGGAGTTTCTACACTGGCCACCAATGTAATGGGGATTTACACTGACCACTAATGTAATAGAAGCATTCACAGTAACCACCAATGTAAAGAGGGATTTACACTGACTGTAAGGGGGACTTTCACACTGGCCACTAGTGTGAATGAAAGGATTGTACACCAAACCCCAATGTAATGAGAAGATTTACACTAACCACCAATGTACCTGAGACATTTAGCCTGCGTTCACATTTGTGTGTCGGGAATACATGAAAAATCGCTTTCCTGACCCCACAGAAACATGCTAGGTTTGTAGGTAGGTCTGCGAGTGCACGTAGGTCTGCGAGTACCTGTGTATTGTCCTGTTGAGTACCTTTGTATTGTCTTGTTGAGTACCTGTGTATTGTCTTGTTGAGTATTAGCATCAGGAAGCTAGTCGTTAGGTAATATGGACAGGGTATCATCCCCAATCCTCATTAAATTAATAGGTATGATGCCTGGCGGGTGTGGAGAGGTGAATCGTTGTACATCTTGCGGCATGTATGCGTTCCTTGATCATCCGATCAAGGGTGAATACTGCTGTGCAAAATGTAAGCACATTGTTTCCCTGGAAGCCAAGGTTCTGAATCTGAGGAAGCAACTGTCAGCACTGAGAAGTCCCTCCATACTAAAGGAGAGTCAGGAACATACACGGCAGGTTCCGGCAGGGGCCAGCAGAGGCGGGTGGAGACAAAGAGGTACAGGAACTAGAAAAGAGTAGATGGGTGGCAGTTAGGAAGGGTAGAGGGGGAAGTGCCAGGGAGGCCGATCCAGGGTTGGAGCATCCCAATAAGTACGCTCCATTAAGTGACATTGGTGAAACCAGTCAGGGACCAGCACTGATGGAGCTGAGGGACTCTCCTAGCTGCCGGGGGAAGGACTCCTCCAGTGAGAGAGGGGGGGAAGTGAAGGGAAAGGAAAGACAGATTCTGGTGGTAGGGGACTCAATTCTTAGAAGGACAGAGAGAGCAATCTGTAACAAAGGCCTGAAGAGCCGAACTGTAGGTTGTCTGCCGGGCGCTCTGGTTTTTAAACTAGGCGACGAGCGGAGGGTCCAGAGGTAGAGATAGTCAGCGCGGAACATATTCCAGAGGGTAGTATTGGGGGCATTGTGATAGGTTGACCAAAGCACATAAACCCAAGGTAATTATAGTAGCAAATCCTAGTTGCAATCTTTGAACACACAATAAGAGGATAATATGCGACTGGTCTAAACTACGTGGCATGTTCACCAATGCCAGGAGCCTGGCGGACAAGATGGGTGAACTAGAGATACTGTTGTACAAGTAGGATTTGGATTTTGTGGGAATTTCAGAGATCTGGTTTCGCAGCTCTCATGATTGGCTGGCAACCATTCAAGGGTATACCCTTTATCGCAAAGATAGAGAGGGTAAAAGGGGTAGGGGTATGCCTATATATCAAGAATAATGTACAAATGAATGTGAGAGATGACATCACTAAGGGAGCTAGCGAGGAGGTGGAATCCTTATGGGTAGAGCTCCAAAGGGATGAAGCTAAGGGGAAAATAATACTGGGAGTTTGATATAGGCCCCCTAACCTGAGTGAGGAAGGGGAGACAGATCTCCTATCACAATTTGGATTAGCAAGGATGGGAAGTGTTATCATAATGGGGGATTTTAATTAACCAGACATAGACTGGGCAGAGGGAACCACGCATTCATCTAAGGCTCGCCAGTTCCTAAATGTCTTGCAGGACAATTCTATGGGTCAGATGGTAGACACACCAATTAGAAATAAAGCATTACTGGATCTTCTGGTTACCAACAATACAGACCTGATCACGGATGTGAAAATACGGGGCAATTTAGGTAACAGCAATCACGCGTCAATTGGCTTCAGTATACAGTAAATCACACAAATGGAAAACATAATGGGAATACAAAGACACTGAATTTCAAAAGAGCCAACTTCCCTAAACTACGAACCTTGCTAGAAGGCATAAATTGGGAGAAAATTTTATGCCGCGTACACACGAGCGGACTTTCCGGCACACTTGGTCCAATTCGATCGTGTGTAGGCTCCCGCTGACTCTTTTTTCCTAAAAGTCCGCCGAACCTAGATTTGAAACATGTTTTAAATCTTTCCGCCGGACTCAGTTCCTGACGGAAAGCCCGCTCGTCTGTATGCTGGTCCGACGGACCAGATACGACGCAAGGGCAGGGTACTGCATCTCGCGCTCGCTGCAATAGGAAAAACAAATTTTCCTATTGCGGCGAGCGCGGGGCATACCAGGCCCTTAGGTCTGGTATGGATTTTAAAGGGAACCCCCTACGCCGAAAAAGCGGCATGGAGCCCCCCTAAAATCCATACCAGACCCTGATCCGAGCATGCAGTCCAGCCGGTCAGGAAAGGGGGTGGGGACGAGTGAGCGCCCCCCCCCCCTCCTGAACCGTACCAGGCCGCATGCCCTCAACATGGGTGGTGGGTGCTTTGGGACAGGGGGCACCGTGCGGGGCCCCCCCCACCACAAAGCACCTTGTCCCCATGTTGATGAGGACAAGGGCCTCTTCCCGACAACCCTGGCCGCTGGTTGTCAGGGTCTGCGGGCGGGAGGCTTATCGGAATCCGGGAGCCCCCAATAATAAGAGGGCCCCCAGATCCCGGCCCCTCCACCTTATGTGAATGAGTATGGGGCACATGTTACCCCTACCCATTTACCTAGGGAAAAAGTGTAAATAATAAAACACACTACACAGGTTTTTAAAGTAATTTATTAGACAGCTCGGGGGGGTCTTCTTCCGTCTTCGGGGGTCCCTCCGGTTCCTCTTCTCCCGGCGTCCAGTTGGTTCTTCTCCGCTCTCTCTGGCCTCTTCTCCCGGTGTTCCAGTTCTCCTGCCGGCTCCTCCGCTATCTTCATGCCGCTCTTTTGTCAGCGGAGGCCCGTACTTCTGGCTTCTGGGCTTCTTCTCTTCTTCCGATGTTGACACGACGGTCTCTCAGGCTGGAATGCTCTCTGAGCGCTCCGATGTGACTTATACAGGCGGAGACCACGCCCCCTTATGCCGTCACAGTCCCTGGGCATGCTGGGACTGTGATGTTTTAGGGGGGCGTGGTCAACATCACCCGGTGACGGTAGGTAGTGGTTGCAATGGCAACCACTACCTACCACTTGGGCGACATGTGTTGGAAGTGCACAATTACAAAATGCCCAAAGTGTCCTTCACCGCACTCGACCAAATCCACATACCAGAACGAGGCAGTGATTGGAACAAAACTCTGTTGCAACACGAACAGAGGTGGATATTTAAATTAAACTCCACCTCATTCCCAGGATTAAATGAGGTTATTTCATTCGCCCCATTCCTAAAGGGTTTTGTCTCTGGGAAAACCCAGTAGTATTATCCTCCTCTATATTGGTCTAAAATTGATTAAAAATTAATCAAAATTAAAAAGACCTTCTGACCAAGTTTTCCTTCCCTTCTCCTCCCTTTTCATTTAACTTATTTTATTTTATTTCATTTTATTAGTTTGATTCTGATCTTACAGATCTACCAGTATATGTGATTGAGTTTCCTGTGTTTACTGATGTCTCATATATACATAACACATGTGATGCCTAGTGGTACCACTGTTGAAATATAAATGTTCACTATGTATGTTTAAGGAATTATGAAGACTTGGGGAATAATACCTATGTGTGTTAGACATTACTCTTGTCCCCCTCCTCTTTATATTCCTGCTTTGTTTATATACCTAAGTTTTACAATAAATGATTGTTTTGCTTTGTGTCCCCTTTTGTTATTTGCTCCTTTTCCATCGGAGGTCCGGCGCCTTGGTCACTGCCACTTCGGGGTCGGGGGTTGACCTTTGATGTGGCTTCCCACAAAGGGAGGGGGGAGGGGCCGGCAACCTCCAGGCGGCTCCTCCCCCTTCTTCCCCATCAGACACCCGGGCTGGTACCGGGTGCCACATTGGGGATCCTTCCTCCTTGCCTGCGGCGTTCCGGAACACTTTCAGACGTTCCCTGTTCACTGCGCATGCGCGGGGCCCCGCATGTGCGACATGACGTGGGAGCGTCACGGAATTGCGACGAGAGTGACGTCATTTCGGAGCCATTGGCTTTTCCTGAACCTTGGGGAGGCTACACTCGGCTGCTTGGATGGCGACCATGCCGCCTGGTATGGTTTGATCGGCCGTCAGTGCACACCTGTGGTGGATTATGATGAGGCACACACGCCCCCAGTAAGTGATATATATATGGGTGGTAGCAACCACACACTCTTAGTCTCTTCCTGTCTGGTAGATTAGAAGCACACGCAGCTCCTGCACTGTAAGTATATTTCTTAGCAATGTGTCCTTGCATCATTTTTGCCCAGTATAGCTATGGTCTATGATGAAATCAATTATTTTTATTTTTATTCATCTACTTATAGTGATATTTCTCTTATACGTATTTCATTTCAGACTGGTTGACTCGGACTGGATATTGATCCACTGAGTCCGACACAGCTTGCGGCCAATCCCGGGTTGGGTCACAAGTTACAGTCTATTCATATGGGGCAATATGGTGCAGTCACATGTGCTACTTAATACTCTCTAAGGTAATGTTTGGATTCACGTTTTCTCTTTTCACTCCTGGATCTATTTTGGGCACTTTCTCACCTATTTTTGTTCACTCTTGGTATTCTCAACACATTTTTTCACTTATGTCACCATCTTTCTCACACAGCATAGATCCATTGCATGCCTCCCTCCACCTTCACACTAATTATGCTATGCTTATCATTTTCTCACTTTTTCTCACTTTTCTCCCTTTTCCTTTTTTTTTCCCCTTTTTTATCCTTTTTTCTTTTTCCTTCACATTCATGTTACCACTATTCCGACACATGGTATAAATTGAGCTGGTTTGCTTTACTATCTTTATTCTCTATGTAATCACTTAATCTAATTGGCTTCCCCCCCATTCTACCTATTTATAATTTGGCATATAGATACAGCTTTGAGGCGTCCTCTACTTACATATATGATACATTTGGAGACTTCTGTCTCTTAGTGGCCAATTGTCCACTTATTAATTTTATTAACTTGTTTTATACATAATGGGCGTTCCATTTAGTTTGTCTCTTTAAATTTCATCACAGGTATGGCTTGCTTTTCGGCCGGCTTTCTGGCCTGGCAGGCAGTGCCTGGTAGTGTGACCTCTCATAAGTTGCATCACTGGATTGGTACCCCGGTTTTGGTTGCTGTGGCGGTAGAAGTGCCTGGGACTCCTTTTTGGGGAAGAGGAAAAAGTAACTTTTTTAGGGGATCTCCATGTGGGAGCCTTCTTTCTTTTCTTGCTGGACACACATTGTTGGGTAATTATATTACATCCATGTATTGTATATTAATTCTATCATGCATAAATAAGATTTATATATGTATACCAACCTTATATATATTTTCCAGCAGACTGACCCTCTGAAGAAGACCCTTAGTGTATGGGTTGAAACGCATCAGGTTTAATATTCATATTATCAACACAATTTGTTGTTATGGATTTATGTCTGCAAATGTATGTTTAGCTCAACCACATTTTTAAAGTACTTCCCACTGGAGCTCATTGTTTTAACTTCCATGTCATGTCATTTTTGTAAAAATACATACGTCTAATTTTTCATACATTATTGACTCAATCTGTTATTGTGCTGCCTAAAAACCCCACCCCGGGGAAACTCCTCTTTTTTGTTCCTATCCATAGGGGTGAGCAGCATTTTTTCTTCTCTCTTTGTGTCCCCTTTGTGTCTCATGCTGGCCACCCGGCTGTCTCATGCTGGCCGCCCGCACCCGTGGCCCAACTGAAAGGCCACGGCCCAGTGGTTGACGACCCCTGTCTTACAGGACAACTTCATGTCCCAATTGGTGGATTCCCCTAGAAACTAGAAAGAATGCTCTGCTAGATTTATTAATTACGAACGATCCTAGTCTGATCTCAGATGTGGAAATATGGGATAACTTGGGATCTAGCGATCATAGGATGATCTAATTCAGTGTTTCTCAACTCCAGTCCTCAGGGCACACCAACAGGTCATGTTTTCAGGATTTCCACTATTTTGCACAGGTGATTTGATCAGTTTCACTGCCTTAGTAATTACCACAGCTGTTTCATCTGAGGGAAATCCTGAAAACATGACCTGTTGGTGCGCCTTGAGGACTGGAGTTGAGAAACACTGATCTAATTAACGTAAAACATAGATAAAGGAGGCACAAGGACACAAAATTTCAGAACGAGACAATTTTTCTGAACTACGGTCATTACCACATGACATCAATTGGGACCAAATCCTAGATACATTGAAAAATGTGAATGCTTCAGGAGCATATTAAAAAAAGTTATCACACAGTGCATTCCAATGGGCAATAAATATAGAAGAGCGAAGGTGAAACCTGGGTGTGGGTGGCCAAACCGTAATGTAAAAAGCCTCATTAAAGAGAAAAAAATGGTCTTTAAATAATATAAAGGGGATGGGTCACCATCAGCATTCCAACACTACAAGGAATGCAATAAGAAGTGTAAATACGCAATCAGGGCGACCAAAAAAGACTACGAGAGACATATAATGAAGGACCCTGTATCAAGCACGTGTAGGGGAGGGGCCAGGACGGTACGACAGGCAGTCTATCTGCCTAAGAGGAAGCACACACCATTCCAAAACCAGCCGCTGTAATATTTTATGCCATATACAGAGTGGTGCACTGACGCACCTGGCACATGTGAGTACCCCATTGGGGGATTGTTCTTATTTGTTTAATAAAACGTTTAAAGCGATATCACACTATTGAGGTTTTTTTTTCCCCATTATTCCTGAGATACTGCGTGGGAAGGATCCTGTTACCATTATAGAACCCAGGGGTGGTTCACAAGCGTGTATTGACTGAGCGTAATTTATAAGTCACGCACTCCAAGGTGAGCATTGAATACCTAGGGGGTCACTGGAATAAGAGCACCAATGCATGATCTGCAACACCTGTCAATCATTTTTACACGCGTGAATTTATAAGCATGTCAGCAGTGCTACTACTGGACACCACGCATATGCCCTTTTTGCAACAGGACTGTCACAGCATTGTTTCATAAAAAGACTTGGTTTTTGCACAATAGCACTTTTTGCTATTTAAAGTGGGACTAGTGTTGTTCCCTATATACCACTGGACACATATCTTTGTTCCAAAGCATTTGGATGCACATGAGCAATTTAATATTAATGTTTTAATTGACATATTTATTGTTTTTATTTTATTTTTGTCATATCACATCTATGTCACATATGTCACATACATCACATTTATGCCCTGTACACACGATAGGATTTTCCGATGGAAAATGTATGATAGGACCTTGTTGTCCGAAATTCCGACCTCTTGTAGGCTCTATCAAACATTTTCCATGAGAATTTCCGACACACAAAGTTTGAGAGCTTGCTATAAAATTTTCCGACAACAAAGTCCGTTGTCGGAAATTCCGATCGTGTGTACACAAATCCAATGCACAAAGTGCCACACATGCTCAGAATAAATTAAGAGAAGAAAGCTATTGGCTACTGCCCCGTTTATAGTCCCGAGCTACGTGTTTTACGTCACCGTGTTTAGAACGATCGGATTTTCCGCCAACTTTGTGTGACCGTGTGTATGCAAGACAAGTTTGAGCCAACATCCGTCGGAAAAAATCCATGGATTTTGTTGTTGGAATGTCCGATCAATGTCCGACCGTGTGTACAGGGCATAACACTACACGTGTTTGTTTTAATCTTCAGCACGCATTTATTGTGTAATATTCTAAAGCGCAGCGTATAATTTACTATTTTCATTAAAAATTGGTACCCCTTGCCACTCATCCCTGAACTGTTCCAGAGACTAAGGGAAGCACATGTATTCTCCAAATTAGACTTGAGGGGAGCTTATAACTTGATCAGAATCAGAGAAGGTGATGAATAGAAGACAGCCTTTAGGTCTCGCTTTGGGCACTACGGATATGTTGTGATGCCCTTTCGACTCTAATTCACCAGCTACCTTTCAGCATTTTGTAAATTACATATTTCGGGACTTTATAGATTTGTTCACTGTCATCTATTTTGATGATATTCTTATTTTTTCTGCTTTGCTAGAGATTCATCTGGTCCATGTAGGGAAAGTGTTAAGCAAACTTAGAGAACATGATCTCTATGCTAAATCTGAGAAATGCGAATTCGAGAAACTCACCATCCAGTTCTTGGGTCTTATCTCTGCAGATAGAATTGTCATGGATCCGCAGAAGGTGTCCGCAATACTTGATTGGCCCGCCCCCACTGATAAAAAAGGCCATGCAGCAGTTTGTGGGGTTCCCCAATTTCTACAGAAAATTCATCAAGTACATTTCTGGTATCATTTGCCTTATCACACAGCTGACAAGACTACACACAACTTTCACATGGACCTTGGAAGCCCAAACAGCATTCGAGAATGAAGGGTCTTTTTACATCTGCACCCTTGTCACGTACCTGGTAGGAGTCTGAAATGACGAGGTCAGCCTCTCTTGTATCTCCAATCCAAGCCCCACTGGAGATGGAACAGATGGTGGCAAGAATCAGGAGGAACACGAGTGCCTGTGAATGCTGCGTGCAGAACTTGCCGGAAGTGTTGCAGACTGGGAAGTGCAGGCAGGGTTTCTGGTGAAGACCTGGAACCAGTAAAGCAGAGAGGATGGATGGTCAGCACAGGTACTCGGAAACAGCGTGGAGCCAAACAGGAGACAGGAGCGAGGTCATCAGGTAAGCCGGGTTCAGTAACGGGCGGGCAGCAAGGTAGCAAGGTATAAACAGGAGCAAGGTCAAACAGGAAGCCAGGATCAGGAACCGGTAATCAGAGTAATTAGAGTCCAGAAACAGGGTCAGGAAGGCCAGGGTTTCAGCAACAGGAAGTCAAGTCAAACAAACAGGGTTTCAGAATCTCAGGACACAGTTGAAGATTAAGCAGCACCTGTCAGAAATCAGAGCAACCCTTAAATAGGCTGTCAGACGCTAATAGTGGCCAGATGTGTGTTCCTGCGCAAGGAAATCTGCCGATGCCGTGAATGCGTGCATGCGCACGTGTGCGTGCCGGGCGCATCCTGACAGTTCTCTTACAACCCTTTTGAAGACATCCTGATCCCGCATTGCCATATGTTTTTGAGGTTGACGCTTCTGAGATTGCTCTACTGTCTGAAATACTGTCTCAATGACAAGGGGACAAAATCCCTACTTCACCATGTCGCCTTTTTCTTTAGGAAACTAAGTGCCCCAGAAAAGAACTATGATGTTGGCGATCGGGAATTACTTGCCATTAAATCAGCCTTGGAGGAATGGTGTTATCGGCTGGAAGGAGCAGCACATCCTATTCTTCTGTTCACGAATCATAAGAACTTGGAGTATCTAAGAGCAGCAAAACGATTAAGACCCCGCCAGGCCTGATGGGCTCTTTTCTTCCCAAGATTTTGCTTCCATATCACTTATCGGCTAGGATCTAAGAATGGGAAGCCTGATGCCCTTTCTCATATGTTTCAAGATACTAAGTTGTCCTCTGAACCCGACACCATTTTACCTGCTTATCTGTTATTACAGGCTAATCTCATTTCTCAAATCAAGAAAGCAGTTCTGTACTATCTTCCACTCCAAGAACTTCACCTTCAACTTTATTCCAGCGCAATTGCGGACGGCGGTCCTTTACATGTGCCGTGATCATCCCCTGGCAGGTCATTTTAGAGTGCATATTCAGACTTAGTTCTTCGCTCCTTCTGGAGGCCAGACCTGGTACAGAATTGCAGGGACTATATAAAAATCATGCACGACATGTTTACAGAGCAAGTCTGATAGAACTAAAAGTTGGGGTCTGTTGGAACCCCTCCCTGTGCCCAATGAATTATGGAGCATGATCTCAATGGACTTTATTGTCGAATTACCCCCATCAGAAGGATTCACCACCATTTTCGTGATAGTGGATCGTTTGTCCAAAATGGCCCACTTTGTGCACTTGAAAGGTACCCCTTTCGCCACAGAGACTGCTTCTGCTTTCATTCTGGGAAGTGGTACATCGACATGGCATCCCTGTTAACATCACTTCGTACCGTGGTATACAATTCACTTTCAGGTTCTGGAAGGCTTTGTGTGAAATCTTAGGAATTAAACACTGTTTGTCATCAGCCTATATCCACAAACAAATGGTCAGACAGAGGACAAACCAGATCCTGGAACAATATTTACGTTGTTTTTATTCTTTCGCACAAGATGATTGGGCATCTCTTCTTCCATTAGCAGAGTTTGCTTACAACAACTCAATGCATTCTGCTATCAGACACCTTTCTTTGCAAATAACGGATTTCACCCTTCTTTCTTGCCAGATGTTCCCGAGAATCTTTGGCACCAGCAATACAGGATCAGCTGGAATCCTGGAGATCCAATAATCAGTTCCTGCAAGAAGCCATTAACAAATCTCAGGCAAACAATAAGAGATTTTATGATAAGAAGAGGAGGGGTAATCTAGACCTGAAACCCGCGGATAAGGTATGGCTATCTACTATGAACTTAAAGCTGGCTTGTCCCTCGAAGAAATTGGGGCCAATATACATTGGTTGTCGTCATTGATACATTGATGTTGTCATGGAGGAGTGGAAGAGGACTCCAGTGGCAACCTGTGAAGCTCTGGTAAACTCCATGCCCAAGAGGGTTAAGGCAGTGCTGGAAAATAATGGTGATCACACAAAATATTGACACTTTGGGCCCGATTTGGACATTTTTACTTAGGGGTGTACTGACTTTTGTTGCCAGCGATTTAGACATTAATGGCTGTGTGTTGAGTTATTTTGAGGCGACAGCAAATTTACACTGTTATACAAGCTGTACACTCACTACTTTACATTGTAGTAAAGTGGGTCATTTCTTCAGTGTTGTCGCATGAAAATATATACAGGTAATAAAATATTTACAAAAATGTGAGGGGTGTACTCACTTTTGTGAGATACTATATATATATATATATATATATAATTTTTTTTTGCGACGTTATGAAAGGCGAGGTGATATGTTTCACCTCGCATGCGTTCATTTGCAGGAAACTAAGATGGTATTCGCTCCAGGTTTTACCAGCGACCTTAGCGGGGTTGGTTCTGGACCAGATTTTATGGTCCACTTGTGTCCACCAACAGGTGGTATAAATAAAGCAGGACTGGAGCAAAGAATTGCTCTTGGCCTGGGATTTAGGAAGCCACCATCCCGAGAGCGCTGTTTATATGAAGTTTGCTTTTGTGGGAGAAAAGGTTTGCATTATCTTTTTTTTGTGGGTGACTGAGAGAAGCCCATCACCTGTAAGTTAGGAACCTGCATACAGTATGTTTAGTTAGTGCCTGGATGGCAAGGATTTATTTTCTGTTTTTGTTTGTTTTATTTCTATGCAACCTTTTCAAATAAAACTGGCTACAAGTCTGATTTTAAGAAAACCTGCCCTTTGGACTACCTTTTTCCCAGGGAAGGTGATCCCCCTTGAGCTAACCCCTGACAATATATATATATCTATATCTATATATATATAGATATATATATGTATATATACAGTCAGGTCCATAAATATTGGGACATCGACACAATTCTAATCTTTTTGGCTCTAATCACCACCACAATGGATTTGAAATTAAACAAACAAGATGTGCTTTAACTGCAGACTTTCAGATTTAATTTGAGGGTATTTACATCAAAATCAGGTGAACGGTGTAGGAATTACAACAGTTTGTATATGTGCCTCCCACTTTTTAAGGGACCAAAAGTAATGGGACAGATTAACAATCATTCATCAAACTTTCACTTTTTAATACTTGGTTACAAATCCTTTGCAGTCAATTACAGCCTGAAGTCTGGAACGCATAGACATCACCAGACGCTGGGTTTCATCCCTGCTGATGCTCTGCCAGGCCTCTACTGCAACTGTCTTCAGTTCCTGCTTGTTCTTGGGGCATTTTCCCTTCAGTTTTGTCTTCAGCAAGTGAAATGCATGCTCAATTGGATTCAGGTCAGGTGATTGACTTGGCCATTGCATAGCCTTCCACTTCTTTCCCTTAAAAAACTCTTTTGTTGCTTTCGCAGTATGTTTCGGGTCATTGTCCATCTGCACTGTGAAGTGCCGTCCAATGAGTTCTGAAGCATTTTGCTGAATATGAGCAGATAATATTGCCGAAACACTTCAGAATTCATCCTGCTGCTTTTGTCAGCAGTCACATCATCAATAAATACAAGAGAACCAGTTCCATTGGCAGCCATATATGCCCACGCTATGACAGTACCACCACCATGCTTCACTGATGAGGTGGTATGCTTTGGATCATGAGCAGTTCCTTTCCTTCTCCATACTCTTCTCTGCCCATCTCTCTGGTACAAGTTGATCTTGGTCTCATCTGTCCATAGGATGTTGTTCCAGAACTGAAGGATTTATTAGATGTTGTTTGGCAAACTCTAATCTGGTCTTCCTGTTTTTGTGGCTCACCAATGGTTTACATCTTGTGGTGAACCCTCTGTATTCACTCTGGTGAAGTTTTCTCTTGATTGTTGACTTTGACACACATACACCTACCTCCTGGAGAGTGTTCTTGATCTGGTCAACTGTTGTGAAGGGTGTTTTCTTCACCAGGGAAAGTATTCTTTGGTCATCCACCACAGTTGTTTTCCGTGGTCTTCTGGGTCTTTTGGTGTTGCTGAGCTCACCAGTGTGTTCTTTCTTTTTAAGGATGTTCCAAACAGTTGATTTGGCCATGCCTAATGTTTTTGCTATCTCTCTGATGGGTTTGTTTTGTTTTCTCAGCCTAATGATGGCTTGCTTCACTGATAGTGACAACTCTTTGGATCTCATATTGAGAGCAACAGATTCCAAATGCAAATAGCACACTTGAAATGAACTCTGGATCTATTATCTGCTCCTTGTAAATGGGATAATGAGGGAATAACACACACCTGGCCATGGAACAGCTGAGCAGCCAATTGTCCCATTACTTTTGGTCCCTTAAAAAGTGGGAGGCACATATACAAACTGTTGTAATTCCAACACTGTTCACCTGATTTGGATGTAAATACCCTCAAATTAAAACTGAAAGTCTGTAGTTAAAGCACTTGTCTGTTTCATTTCAAAACCATTGTAGTGGTGCATAGAGCCAAAAAGATTAGGATTGTGTCAATGTCCCAAGATTTATGGACATGACTGTATATACACATTATCTCATGAAAGTGAGTACATCCCTCTCATTTTTGTAAATATTTTATTATATCTTTTCATGTGAAAACACTGAAGAAATTATACTTTGCTACAATGTAAAGTAGTGAGTGTACAGCTTGTATAACAGTGTATATTTGCTGTCCCCTCAAAATAACTCAACCCACAGACATTAATGTCTAAACCGCTGGCAACAAAATTGAGTACACCCCTAAGTGAAATTGTCCAAATTGGGCCCAAAGTGTCAATATTTTGTGTGGCCACCATTATTTTTCAGCACTGCCTTAACCCTCTTGGGCATGGAATTCACCAGAACTTCACAGGTTGCCACTGGTCCTCTTCCACTCCTCCATGACGACATCACGGTGCTGGTGGATGTTAGAGACCTTGCGCTCCTCCACCTTACGTTTGAGGATGCCCCACAGATGCTCAATAGGGTTTAGGTCTGGAAACAAGCTTGACCAGTCCATCACCTTTACCCTCAGCTTCTTTAGCAAGACAGTGGTCATCTTGGAGGTGTGTCTGGGGTCATCACGTTGGAATACTGCCCTGTGGCCCAGTCTCCGAAGGGAGGGGTTCATGCTCTGCTTTAATATGTCACAGTACATGTTGGCATTCATGGTTTCCTCAATGAACTGTAGCTCCCCAGTGCGGGCAGCACTTATGCAGCCACATACCATGACACTCCCACTACCATGCTTGACTGTAGGCAAGACACACTTGTCTTTGTACTTCTCCCCTGGTTGCCACCACACACGCTTGACACCATCTGACCCGAATACATTTATCTTGGTGTCATCAGACCACAGGACATGGTTTCAGTAATCCATGTCCTTAGTCTGCTTGTCTTCAGCAAACTGTTTGCGGGCTTTCTTGTGCATCATCTTTAGAAGAGGCTTCCTTCTGGGATGACAGTCGTGCAGACCAATTTGATGCAGCGTGCGGTGTATGGTCTGAGCACTGACAGGCTAACCCCCCACCCCTTCAACCTCTGCAGCAATATTGGCAACACTCATACGTCTGTTTCCCAAATACAACCTCTGGATATGATGCTGAGCACATGCACTCAACTTCTTTGGTCGATCATGACGAGGCCTGTTCTGAGTAAAACCTGTCCTGTTAAACCGCTGTATGGTCTTGGCCACCATGCTGATTGCCCAATCCTTCCATTCCTTAGAACTCTTCGGGTCCCTTTTCCAACACTCTTTTTTTCTTGCCTACAGTCAAGCATGGAGGTAGGAGTATCATGGCCGGGGGCTGCATGAGTGCTGCCGACAATGGGGAGCTACAGTTTATTGAGGGAACCATGAATGCCAACATGTACTGTGACATACTGATGCAGAGCATGATCCCCTCCCTTCGGAGACTGGGTCGCAGGGCAGTATTCCAACATGATAACGACCCCAAACACACCTCCAAGATGACCACTGCCTTGCTAAAGAAGCTGAGGGTAAAGGCGATGGACTGGCCAAGCATGTCTCCAGACCTGCTGGTCTCCAGCAAGCATGTCTCCAGAACTTCAGTCTCCAGACCTACCCTCTGTGGGGCATTTTTAAACGGAAGGTGGAGGAGCGCAAGGTCTCCAACATCCACCAGCTCTGTGATGTCCTCATGGAGGAGTGGAAGAGGACTCCAGTGGCAACCTGTGAAGTTCTGGTGAACTCCATGCTCAAGAGGGTTAAGGCAGAGCTGGAAAATAATGGTGGCCACACAAAATATTCATACTTTTGGGCCCAATTTGGACATTTTGACTTAGGGGTGTACTCACTTTTGTTGCCATCGGTTTTGACATTAATGGCTGTGTTGAGTTATTTTGAGGGGACTGCAAATGTACACTGTTATACAAGCTGTACACTCACTACTTTACATTGTAGCAAAGTGTAATTTCTTCAAAAAATGTGAGGGGTGTACTCACGTTTGTGAGATACTGTGTATATGTATATATATATATATATATATATATATATATATATATATATATAACTTACAAACAAAAAAAAAAAAAAGAAAAAAAAAAAGAGAAATCATTGACCATATATATATATGTATATATATATATATATATATATATATATATATCGGTTCTCTGTTCTCCCGCCGACTCTCCCCAGCGGAGAGAAATTACGATGTGGGTGACCGAGAATTACTCGCCATTAAAGCGGCGTTAGAAGAATGATATACCTACTCGAAGGCGCAGCACACCCCACACTGATCTACACACACATCACAAAAACTTTGAATATTTACGATCTGCCCGACGGCTGAGGCCACGCCAAGCTTGGTGGGGGCTGTTCTTCACAAGATTTACCTTTCATATCACGTACAGACCCGGATCCAAGAACATTAAGGCTAAGATGCGCTATTAAGGATGTATGACGACCCAAGGGAACCGGTTGTACCAGATACCATCTTACCCATAGGTAACTTTCTGCTTTTACAACCTGATCTGCTCTCATAGATTAAACAGGCCTCCACTGATATCAGTAGTCCCCCCAGAGTGACCTTGGTAGGCAGAGGCAGGTTATGATGGCAGGAGAGTTAGATTTTTGTACCAGACCAGACAAGAGTTATGTGAACTCTTGTCCTACCTGTAACCGAAGCAAGACCGCAAGAAGCCGAGCTTGGGGGTTACTGAAACCACTACCTGTCCCTGATAGACCATGGAAAATGACTGCAATGGATTTTATGGTAGAGCTCCCACCATCAGGGGAATGCACAGCAATCTTTGTGGTAATAGATAGGCTATCAAAGATGGCCCACTTCTTACCATTGAAGAATACTCCGTCTGCCATGGAGACGGCCAGAGTATTTATTAAGGAGATTGTGAGATTGCACAGGGTTTCGGTGAACATCGTATCTGACCAGGGGGTGCAGTCCACCTCATTGTTTTGGAGAGCATTATGTGAGATCCTGAAGATTGAGCTATCCTTGTCCTCTGCATACCTGTCAGGGCTGGCCCTTCCTTCTCTGAGCTGGCCGCTCAGCTGTCGGCTAATTGCCAGCTCCTATCTCTCCACAGTGACTCTCCTGTTGTTGATATCCTGCTCGTCAGTCCTGCCTACTTAAGCCGTCCAACCCAGATGATCTCTGCCTTCGCCTTGGTCACATCTCTAGAGACTCTCTCCTGTATTCCTGTTAAAGACATGCTTGGCTGACATTCCTTCTGGCTCCAGATCCTGCTTACTGTTCTACTACGTTCATCTCTGGCTCCCTGACTATCCATTCCGATTCCTGAACTCCGGCTATTTTTTTACTACGTTTACTCTGTTTACCTTTTTTTATTATTATTATTAAACAAGTGAGATTTAACTGTACTTCTGTTTCAGTCTGATTCATGGTTTCTGACAGTAGGCAAAGGACATGAATTCAGAAGATGCAGTCAATGGCATTACAAAAGCTCCTGAATCGCATGGCTCACCTGGAATCTCCCACTGTGGCTGCTCTGATACAACCTGTGTTGCAGGTCATCCCTGCTGCTGCTCCAGTCTCTGTGCAGGCACCTGCCTTTAGTATTACTTCTATAAGAGCTATATCTGGTTCTGCTCCACTTCCCCAGTGAATTGGGGGCGATCCAGTCCAATACAGAAGGTTTCTCAACCAGGTTGAGATATACTTTGAGATGCTGCCCCGGGCGTTTACCATGGACAGAAGCAAAGTAGATTTTGTGATATCTTTGCTTTCTGAGAGAGCCTTGGCCTGGGCAAACCCTCTATGGGAGACACAAAAACCTGTTGTCTTGAGTTACCCTGAGTTTGTGGCTTTCTTTAAAAGGGTATTTGGCATTCCCGCACGCTCAACTTCTGCTGCCAAGTGCCTCATGTCCATCAGAGTATGAGAACTGTTGCTGATTACGCCATTGAATACTGTACTCTGGCAGCAGAGGTTGCTTGGAACAATGAGGCCCTCGTGGCTGCTTTTTCTCATGGTCTCTCGGATACCATCAAGGATGAGATAGCAGCCCGAGATATACCCACTGAGCTGGAGGAGTTGCTATTGGTCATCCTTGGTTACAGAGGCACAACCCCTCTTTTGATTGGCTCCGTGCTGAGGTTCTCTCCTGGTCGTCACAATGCAGTAAAACATGCTTCCAGAAGGTAGCCAAGGTCCTGGGTACTCCTTCTCTCTCCTCCCTGCTGGACAAGGTCAAGCCGGTAGTTTGCCTCCACACCGGTCATATGATTGCGCAATTGACCTTCAACCTGGTGCCATACCCCCTCGTGGCTGGGTTTACCCTTTGTGGGTCTTGGAGGATAAGGCCATGGAAGAATATGTTGCAGACGCACTTTCTCTGGGTTTCATCCACAAATCCTTGTCTCCTGCTGGTGCTGGTTTCTTCTTTGTGAAGAAGAGTGGTGAACCGAGACCTTGTATTGATTATAGGGGTCTCAATCGTTTCACGATTAAGAATGCCTATCCGATTCCGTTGATTACGGAGTTATGTGACCGCCTCAAGGGAGCAACGGTTTTTACAAAGCTTAATTTGAGAGGGGCATACAACCTTGGGAGGATTAAGGAGGACGACGAGTGGAAAACTGCGTTTAATACCAGAACAGGCCATTATGAATACCTCGTAATGACTTTTGGCCTTTGTAACGCCCCGGCAGTTTCTCGGGGTTTCATCCGCAAATCCTTGTCTCCTGCTGGTGCTGGTTTCTTCTTTGTGAAGAAGAGTGATGAACTGAGACCTTGTATTGATTATAGGGGTCTCAATCGTTTCACGATTAAGAATGCCTATCCGATTCCGTTGATTACAGAGTTATTTGACCGCCTCAAGGGAGCAACGGTTTTTACGAAGCTTAATTTGAGAGGGGCATACAATCTTGTGAGGATTAAGGAGGGCAATGAGTGGAAAACTGCGTTTAATACCAGAACAGGCCATTATGAGTACCTTGTAATGACTTTTGGCCTTTGTAACGCCCCGGCAGTTTTCCAGGAATTATTAATGATGTCCTCCGAGATTTGTTGCAGTTATGTGTGGTGGTTTATCTCGACGATATCCTCATATTTTCCAAGTCCTTGGAAAGCCACCACACGGATGTCTGTCTTGTGCTTCAGAAACTAAGAGAGAACAAGCTCTATTGTAAATTGGAGAAGTGCGAATCTCATTATGAACAGGTTAAATTCCTGGGTTATGTCATTTCCAATGCTGGTTTTTCGATGGACCCAGAGAAACTTTCAGCGGTCCTACAGTGGCCCCGACCCTTGGGTTTACGTCCTCTGCAACTTTTCTTGGCTTTGCCAACTATGTTCGGAAGTTTATTCGTAACTCCTCGTCTCTGGTCAAGCTCCTGACTAATATGACCAGAAAGGACGGTAAACCACAGTGTTGGTCTCTGGAGTCCATTAAGGCTGCCTTTGTTTCTGCTTCTGTGTTGGCACATCCTGATCCTACATTACCTTTAATTCTTGAGGTTGATGCTTCTGAGATCTATACATGGTTTGATGTTTATTTTGTCTGGTTGATGACCCTTTAATCCCACTCTGATGGTGGATTTTCACCTTGTAGCGTCATTTCCGGCAGTGGTTGTCTTTGATGTGGTTGGCGTTTCCGGCTCTGGTGTTTTACACGTCACTTCCGGGCGCCGCCACTATCGCAGCATCACTTCCCGTGCGTCCCTCCCTCTGCGGACGTCATTTCTGGCGCGACCACGGCTCACCATTTGGAGCTCATTAAGTGTCCTTACCCTCCTCTTTTGGCACCAAAGCGGCTCATAAACAGGAAGGTGGAGGGGGGTATATAAACATGCTGGTTTGAGCTTTCATTTATGATCCGGCAAAGGAAGGGGAGAGACGTATGGTGGAGCTTCTGGTTTCAGGTAACTTCATCTATCCCTATAGTATTATTTTCTTAAATCATCTTAACCACTTGACCACTGGGCACTTAAACCCCCTTCCTAACCAGACCAATTTTCAGCTTTCAGTGCTCTCACATTTTGAATGACAATTACTCAGTCATACAACACTGTACCCATATGAAATTTTTGTCCTTTTTTCACACAAATAGAGCTTTCTTTTGGTGGTATTTAATCACCGTTGGGTTTTTTATTTTTTGCGATATAAAAGAAAAAGACTGAAAATTCTGTAAAAAAATGAATTTTTCTTTGTTTCTGTTATAAAATTTAGCAAATTAGTAATTTTTCTTCATACATTTTGGCCAAAATTTATACTGCTATATATCTTTGGTAAAAATAAGTACAATTGGTGTATATTATTTGGTCCTTGTGAAACTTATAGAGTCCACAAGCTATGGTGCCAATATCTGAAAATTGATCACACCTGAAGTACTGACGGCCTATCTAATTTCTTGAGACCTTAACATGCCAGAAAAGTACAAATACCCCCCGAATGACCCCTTTTTGGAAAGAAGACATTCCAAGGTATTTAGAAAGATGCATGGTGAGTTTTTTGAAGTTGTCATTTTTTCCCACAATTCTTTGCAATATCAAGATTTTTTTTTATTTTTTTTTTCACAAAATTGTCATATTAGCAGGTTATTTCTCACACACACAGCATATGCATACCACAAATTACACCCCAAAACACATTCTGCTAATACTCCCGAGTATGGCGATACCACATGTGAGACTTTTACACAGCGTGGCCACATACAGAGGCCCAACATGCAGGGAGCACCTTCAGGCGTTCTTGAGCACCCAGGCCAATTCTGACATTTCTCTCCTACATGTAAAAATCATCATTTATTTGCTAGAAAATTACATAGAACCGCAAAAAATTATATATGTTTTTTTTAGCAAAGACCCTAAAGAATACAATGGCGGTCGTTGCAACTTTTTATCTCACACGGTATTTGCGCAGCAATTTTTCAAACACTTTTTTTTGGGGAAAAACAGTTTTGTGCTTTAAAAAAAAAAAAACAGTAAAGTTAGCCAAATGTTTTTGCATAATGTGAAAGATGAAGTTACGCCGAGTAAATAGATACCTAACATGTCACCCTTCAAAATTGCACACGCTTGTGTAATGGCGCCAAACTTCGCTACTTAAAAATCCCCATAGGCGACGCTATAAAATTTTTTACTGGTTACATATTTTGAGTTACAGAGGAGGTCTATGGCCAAAATTATTGCTCTCGCTCTAGCGTTCACAGCCATACCTCACATGTGTGGTTTGAACACCGTTTTCATATGTGGGCGGGACTTACATATGCGTTCGCTTCTGCATGCAAGCACATGGGGACAGGGGCGCTTTGATTTTTTTTTTTTTTATTGTTCATTTTACTTTATTTATTTTAGTTTGACGTTTTTTTCCAAAAAATAAATTTTTTGATCACTTTTATTCCTATTACAAGCAATGTGAACATCCCTTGTAATAGGAATATGGCATGACAGGTCCTCTTTACAGTGAGATATGGGGTCAATAAGACCCCATATCTCACCTCCAGGCTGGGAAGCCTGAAATAAAAAAAAAAAAACGATCCTGGCTTCGATCATAGCGGTGAGTCAGTAGAAGCACCAGAGGGGAAGTCCCCTCTCGCCTCCCGTAAGAATGATCAAGCAGAGGAACAGCTGCTATGATCATTTTTATGGTGTAGGGAATCGCCGGCTGAAAAAGCTGATATCTGAATGATGCCTGTAGCTGTAGGCATCATTCAGATATCCCCGCACAAAGTCAAGGACGTGATATGACGGCTGGTGTGAAGTGGTTAAAACGCATTTTTTTTTAACACAAAGTTGTCAATTTATACAATATTTCTAACACATAGCATGTACATACCAAAAATGACACCCTAAAATAGATTCTCTTACCCCTCCTGAGTACGGCGATACCACATGTGTGAGACTTCCAAAGCCTGGCCACATACAGAGGCCGAGTACAGCCGAGTATGGCTGAGCATGGCAGAGTATGGCCGAGCATGGGCGAGTATGGCTGAGCATGGCTGGGTATGGCTGAGTATGGCAGGGTATTGCAGGGTATCACCGAGTATGACTGGGTATGGCTGGGTATCACCGAGTATTGCAGAGTATGGCTGGGTATGGCAGAGTATGGCTGGGTATGGCAGAGTATGGCTGGGTATGGCAGAGTATGGCTGGGTATGGCTGGGTATTGCAGAGTATGGCTGGGTATTGCAGAGTATGGCTGGGTATTGCAGAGTATGGCTGGGTATTGCAGAGTATAGCTGGGTATTGCAGAGTATGGCAGGGTATTGCAGAGTATGGCAGGGTATTGCAGAGTAAGGCAGGGTATTGCAGGGTATGGCAGAGTATTGCAGGGTATGGCAGAGTATGGCAGAGTATGGCAGGGTATTGCGGGGTATTGCAGAGTATGGCAGGGTATTGCAGAGTATGGCAGAGTATGGCAGAGTGTTGCAGGGTATTGCAGAGTATTGCAGGGTATTGCAGAGTATGGCAGGGTATTGCAGGGTATTGCGGGGTATTGCAGAGTATTGCAGGGTATGGCAGGGTATTGCAAGGTATGGTAGATTATGGCAGGGTATGGCAGAGTAATGCAGAGTATTGCAGGGTATTGCAGAGTATGGCAGGGTATTGCAGAGTATTGCAGGGTATGGCAGAGTATGGCAGGGTATGGCAGAGTATTGCAGGGTATTACAGTGTATGGCTGAGCATGGAGGGATGGTTGAATATAGATGGATGGATGGCTGGATGTGACTGCAATTGTCACAGAGCAGCGCTGTGGGCACTACAGATCCAGCCCACAGCGTTGCTGCCATCTGATCTCTCCCCTTCTCCTCTCTGTACCGATCGGTACACAGAGGGGAGAGAGGAACTGGCGTCATGACATGATGCCGAGTTGTTTGTAAGTGATCGCTCCGTCATTTGACAGAGCGATCACGTGGTAAACGGCCGCTATCAGCGGCCATTTACTGTTATCCGTGATGTGCCAGGTCCTCTGGACCCGGCGGTCACGGACGTTCTCAGGTGCGTGCCCCAGGGGGCATGCGAGAGCGGGATTCTGGTAGGACATCACTGTACGCCCTCCCAGAGTTATGCAACCGCCCTGTAGCCGTCATTCGGCTATGGACCGGTTGGCAAGTAGTTAAAGTGTTGGAATATTTAGTGATTGGATTATTTATTTTTCTGATTCAAGGGTCATACTCTGACTTTATGGAATTTCAGAAACCTATCCATTTCATCTCTCTCATCATCTTTTACAAGTTTATCTATATATTCTGGGATTTGAAGTTATCAATTAAGTTGAAGTCTTGGAATATATCAAAGGATCCTATCTGTGGGGTAACAACCATAGATCATTTTCCCCTTATGGCTTAACGTTTCATAGTTAGGTTGAAAAAAGACACAAGTCCATCCAGTTCAACCATAAAAAAATAAATAAAATAAAAAATATCGTACAATCCAATATACCCGATTCTATACCCACAGATCCAGAGAAAGGCAAAAAGAGACAATTGGATTTTCCCTGGATCAACTTTACCTATAAATGTTAGTACCCAGTTATATTATGTACATTTAGGAAAGTAGCCAGGCTTTTCTCAAAGCAATCTACTGAGCTGACCAGAACCACCTCTGGCGGGAGTCTATTCCACATTTTCACAGCTCTTACTGTGAAGAAACCTTTCCGTATTTGGAGATGAAATGTCTTTTCCTCTAGATGTAAATAGTGACCTTGTGTCCTCTGTGTTGACTGTAAAGAGAATAACTCAACACCATATCCCCACTTATTCTCCTCTTGATGAGGTCTTACTAATGATTTGAACAGGGGCAAAATTATATCTCTCTCTCTGGAGTCCATACCTCTCTTAATACAAGAAAGGACTTTTCTCGCTTTGGAAACTGCAGCTTGGCATTGCATGTTATTATTAAGCTTATGATCTACCAAAACCCCCAGATCCTTCTCCACTACGGATTCCTTCAGTACTCCCCCTAACATGTATGATGCATGCATATTCTTAGCCCCCAAATGCATACTTTACATTTCTCAACATTAAACATCATCTGCCATCTGTCATCTTCTCCTCCCATGCTCGTCTCCAGGATTTCTCCAGAGCCTCTCCCATCCTCTGGAACTCGCTACCTCAACCTGGCAGGCTATCCCCTACCCTTGCTACCTTCAGGCGATCCCTGAAAACTCATCTCTTCAGGAAAGCCTATCACGTCTCCAACTAATCTCCTACCACTTCCAACAGCTCATTCCCCACAGTTATAACCTTTTGTACCACCTGCCCCACCCTATTAGATTGTAAGCTCTTCTGAGCAGGGCCCTCTTAATCCTCTTGTATTTTATTGTATTATAACTGTATTGTCTCCCTTTTATATTGTAAAACGCTGCGTAAACTGTTGGCACTATATAAATCCTGTATAATAATAATAATAATAATAATAATAATAATAATCTGCCACATAGTCTCCCAATTAGAGTGCATTGAGGTTGGCTTGTAAATTGGAGACATCCTGTAAGGACGTTATTCCACTGCACAGCTTGGTGTCATCTGTAAAGACAGAAATGTTACTTTTGATCCCAGACCCAATATCATTTATAAATTTATTAAAAAGTAAGGGTCCCAGCACTGAACCTTGGGGTACACCACTGATAACCTTAGACCATTCAGAGTAAGAATCATTAACTACTAATCTCTGAATTCTGTCTTTTAGCCAGTTAGCCACATAGGTTTTATTTTTACCCTTTTAAACTTATTGCCCATGGGAATATACTTTGCAGTGAGGTCCCAAACAGTCTTTTTGAAGAATTCCCATTTCTGTTCTGTGTTTATCGATGCCAATATTCCCTCCCAGTCTAAATCCTGGAGAGCAGCCCTCATCCTTGGAAAATTTGCTCTCTTGAGGTTAAGTGTTTTTATCTTTCCCATATATATTTCTTGTTTACAGCTAACATCAAATGAAATCATGTTATGATCACTGCTACCCAGGTGTTCCTTTATCTGAACATTAGTAATAAGCTCTGCATGGTTTGAGATTACCAGGTCCAAAAGAACTTCATTCCTAGTTGGGGGCCTCAATAAACTGGACCATAAAATTGTCTTGTAATAGGTTTATGAATTTTTGCCCTTTAACTGTCCCAGCAGTGCCATTATTCCAGTCAATTTCTGGGTAGTTAAAATCCCCCATTTTAATCACCGTCCCAGCCCTTGCAGCCCTTTCCATCTGTGCAAGATGCTGAGTCTCCTCCTCCTCGTTAACACTGGGTAGTCTATAACAAACTCCAATGATTAACATTGAACTACGCACATCTATATACAGTTCCACCCATAATGCTTCAGACTCATCACACTCTCCATCAACCAGGTCCTCTTTCACACTTGCTTTAAGATCACTTCTCACATAGAGACAGACCCCGCCACCTTTCCTTTTTACCCTGTCTCTCCAAAAGAGTGCATAGCCAGGAATAATAATAGCCCAGTCATGTGAGGATTGAAGCAAAGTTTCAGCAATATCGATTACATCATAGCTCTCCTCATGCACTAGAGCTTCCAACTCACCTATTTTGCTTGGCAGACTTCTGGCATTGGTGAACAAACACTTTAATGCATTATTAAATTTTGCTCTGGTGTTAATCATATCATTTTTAGTAGTACAAATGGCACTATAGTTTCCAATGGCTGTTTGCAACATGGGAACTTTCTTGTCACCTGCCATAACCCTCCCCCCATCTATCCCCATTCCATCCTCCATTAATGTCTGACCACTAACTGACCTGTCTGCCCGATGTAATTCTAGTTCACCCCCCCTCAATCCTAGTTTAAATACTCCTCCAGCCTTCCCATAAACCTCTCCCCCAGCACAGCAGACCCCTTTCCATTCAAGTGCAAACCGTCTTTAGCATATAGGTTGCGCCCCAATGAAAAGCCAGCCCAGTGCTCTAGAAACCCAAATCCCTCCTTCCTACACCAGGTCTTTAGCCATGCATTCAGCTCTCTAATCACCCCCTGCCTTTCCTGTGTTGCGCATGGCACAGGCAATATTTCAGAGAATATCACCTTGGAGGTCCTTCCCTTCAACTTGCAGCCTAGTTCTTTAAATTGATTCTTAAGGAGCCTCCACCTTCCATGTATACTGTCATTGGTTCCAACGTGGACCAAGACAGCTGGGTCATGCCCAGCCCCTCCCGGTAATTTATCCACCCGGTCCATCACATGCCGAACCCTAGCACCAGGGAGACAGCAATCCATTCGGTTGAGGCAATCCTGGCGACAAATTATTCTATCAGTCCTTCTGATTATAGAATCCCCTATTACCACCAACTGCCTAGGCCTACCTGCACTCCCCTCACCACCTCTACTAGATGGGCTGCTCCCCCTGCTGTTAGGGGTAGCAGTGACATCTAGGACTGCCACCTCTGTGTTTGCCACCTCCGTGTTGTGTTTGTTATAATGACATTCATTTGGGGATTTCTCATGTTCCCAGGTTTAATTGTTCTTATCACTTTCCCTTTCAGTTGGACCATATAAACGGCTGTATTTAAAGTTACATCCCCCTCTATGGTTATACCTGATGATCCGATTCTCTATACCCCTATGACTCCAGCCTCAAACATACAAATAGCTTTTTGAATATACAGGTAATTTACATGACCTTATTGGAGTTGTTTGCGCAATGCACTTTGCCAATTCTTGATTGTCCAAATTTGTATGTGTCTGTTGTATATTTGTTATGTATTTCGATGGTTTATTTTGTTATATATTTTTTTATTCTAAAAATTCTCTCTATTTCCAGTGTATACTGTGCCTGATATCAAAAATTCTCCTGAAGAAGCCAATAACCAAGGCGAAACATGTAGACACAAAATCAGTTTGCACTGTTAAATATACTGTAATTTCAAATACTCATCTTTGGATGTTTGCTTTTAACACTTTTCTAATAAATTTCTATTTTTCTATTAACTTTTATTGAGAGAGATCACGTCACAGAGATAAGTGCAACGTTTTGGAGGATCCCTTCGTCGGGCATGTGATGCCTGACGAAACCCGCTGACAGCTAATGAGTCATCAGTTGTTAAGGACCTAGTGGCCGGCTTCCCAGCCTGCTCTTTAACAACCAGATATTTTTCACACAGAATTCAAATTGATCAATCATTTTTCGACCAATCCAAATTCAAATTGGGATGCATTAGAAAACAAATAAAAAAAACTAAACCAATTTCAATGCATTGAACGGATGTATCCGAATCTCAGAATAACCAAAAATGTGTCTGAATTTAGATTCGGACTAAAACGAATTGCACATGTCTATAGAATATATGGGTGAGTTTTTCCGTTTGTTCCTGAGCAGTTGTTCCTACAGGATGAGAGGCCTGTTATACAGCAAAGCTCTTTGGAAGAAGCTAAATTTTCCCGAGCACCAGAGAACTTTTAGGCAACAAAATGAACATATTGAGGCAGAGTTCCACCACCTGTACAAGTTTTACAAAATGGCAAGGCACATTTACATGGACCCATTAGATTGTCAAGCCTGATGAATACTTCCTGGTTATACATAGGATTTGGAGTACCCACCCTACACAGCAAAACCTGTGTCTTTGCTGAATCCTGGCTTTTATTAGAGCTGCAAGGTTATATTGTTGCTACTGCCAAGTTTACTGTTGCACTATTGTCTTGTTCAACTGCCAAAGTTATTGTTGCCCTGTTCTGCCAAATATTGTGATGCCCTGTAAATGTAAAATGTTGGGGTGTGTTATGCAGCCGGGACAGTACTCTTTGGAGGGGTGGTGTGTAGGCAGGTAGTGGTTAATGGTGCTCCAGCCAGAAAGGTTGGAGTTAATTGTGTCTCCCAGGTTTTTCTTGGTAGGTCCTGTGTGCTATAAAAGGGATGGAGACCCGGACCCAGGGAGCTCTCCTGTTGCAGTTCTGCCTGTTCAATTCTGACCCATCCTTTCTGGTCGGACCTGTTCACTGCTGTTGCTGGAGCCTGGTATCCCACTGCCATGCCTAGGTCAGGGTTCTCTCTGCCAAGGAAGATTGCTAGAACTTGCAGTCCTTCCTAAAGATACCATTCATGGACTCTGCCAAGAATGGACTTTTAGTATGCTAGGGCAGCCACAAGCCTGGGTTAGGGACTAGGGATATTAGGGAAATGACTGCACTTTATTTCCGACTATTGTCTGTATATTTCATCATGTTAATTTATTCAATTAAAGCAATTGAAGCTTTGCCTTGTCTGAAGTTACTCAGGGGGTGCAGTATATACGGTAGCTCAGATGACTAAACACATCAGGGTATGAAGATCATGGTACAGGAGTTCATACAGTGTAAAGATACAGTGGTCACCAACGGTAACAAAGGTCTCTCTAGCAGTCTGTCATAATCGTGTACATGTGACAGGTGAGAGAGCCTCTTGCAGCAAGGGAGATGTTGTTGGCACTCCTTCAGCAGCGTTCTGTCTCCCATAACAACGAAAGCAGATCTGCACTGCTGGGCCCTCATCCTGTACACAGGTATGGAAGAAGAAGAGTTAAGAGAAGTGCACGCATGGAGACCGCTCTAAGTGCACAGTGGGACCCCATACAGTTACTGGGAGAGAGATAGCGGTAATACGCTGGACAGCTGGAGAGGGAAAGAGCTATGTGTGTCCCTCCTAAATGCACAAGTGACCGTGGTGATGTGCAGTAAATTCAAATAAGGTTTTTTTAGAGATCATTCGGTTGTTTCAGTAAAGGTACCCCCATGTGTAAGGCAGTGACTCTATTGAAAGTGCCAAGCGTGCCTAGAAGAACCCACCCCGGGGTAGGCCTTTAATGTGACCATTGTTTGGTGCCCAACGAGGAGGGAAACATGGAGGACATGATGACCAATCACACCCCATCTACCCTACATTTTGGTGCCCAACGTGAGGCTACACCTACTGAATACACCTGAAGACAACCTCTAAAGGGACCATGGCAAAAGATAGCTAGTTAGAACTTGTCCAGGCTTGCCTAGCAATACTACACGTAAACTTCAAATGTCTGCTACCAGATTGGCTCCTGTATGAGGCTCCATCTCTTGATTGGCAGATATCCTGATAAGGGGTGTATTTAACAACCGGAATCAGAATGACGCTCACAGACTCCACGTGCATTGGACCATGGCCAGCCACAAAATTCCTTTTTTGTGTTTTATTTTATTTGCTGATGTGATCTGACTTTCTGTTTATAGGTTGACTATATTGTTTTTGCCTGGTCCCATTGTATGTGGAAACAAAGTCACCCCCTCTTGCTTGCTCCCGAGATGGACTAGGGACTATACAGTATGGCATTTGAAGTGTGTATAGAGCAGTGCACATGACCCCAACTAACGTGCACTGCTTGTTCCAAACAAATGTAAGTGAAAGAGAAAAGGAGAGCTTCAGAAATTCACAGAGGATGTGAAGAGGCAGAAGAGAAAAAGACTTCCACTCATAAGAAATTAAGTGCATAGCACCTCTACACCGGCCTTTGCTTCTACAGCAGAACCTTGCAGAAACTTACAGCACAAAGATTTTGGAAAAACGTTTAAAATGTTACTGTTTCTGTAAATAAATCTTAGAATGAATTTACTTCTGATAATTAGATTTAAAGCTTGTAGCTAAAGCTTTAAAGCTTGGAGTTAAATACTACAGATGGTAATAAGTAATTGCATGGGAGAGAGGACAAAATGTGACCTCTTGGAAGACTGACACCACCACCCCTACCCTCCACTCTGCATTTCTTCACTTACCCGAGTGTTGTTCCTTTCTGCCTTAAGCTCAGCAATCTCTTCCTCTCGCTCAAGAAGCTGCTCGCGACAAAGATTCAACTCTTTAGTGAGAGCCGCAAACTCCTGCAAAACAAAACACATGGCCTAAATATAACAGCCCAACAAAGCATAAAACAACAAAGCAAAGTAATTCTTATAACAAGGCTTACATAGGTGTCACTCTCAGGGACACCCATCTCATTCCTTAAATGAAAGACAATGTTCCTTGCTCCACTCTGCACACAATAATTGCTATGCTGTTAGTCCCCTGGCTGAAGTTGAAATACCCACGTTCAGTAAAAAAAGAAATTAAAAAGGCATAAGGAGAAACCGGTGAAGGGGAAAAAAACTTTATTTTCTGCAAATGGCAGAAAGGTGAGAAAGGGATGCGAGATTGGCAGCAAGAGTACAGAGTACACTGATTACTTTGTGTAACCCAGGTCTCTGCAAGCCCCACAGAGGAATGAGTTTCAGCTTTGCTCAGACCCCCATGTATACACTGCTTGCTTTGTGTAGCCAGGGACTTTGCAGTGCACTCTATTTAATATTAAGCTTGTCTTTTTTTTCATTTTTTGTTTACTTCACTGACATATTTATTACTTATTTATTGCAATCATGAAAATACTTTTTAGTATATGTCTGTCATATCAACATATCTAGTAGACCCATCATTAAAACTTCTCCTTCCCATAAATTAAAACGCCACATTTTGCTTTTTCAAATCACATTATTTTTATTAAAATATTATTTTTTGCACTAAATAAACAAAACGGCATTTTCGTAATTAAATCCCCATTTTACAGTTCATTGAAGGTCACAACCTGTTAGACAGTACTCTTGAACTGTGAGTATATTGCTGCCTACCAGAGGATTGGACACTAGGTCAAACAAACAAGGTCAGACACTAGGGGCCATAACCACTCTTTTAGTAATTCTAAAAAACACAATGCAAAGAAAGAGCATAGGAGCTGTGCAGTGGCAGCCTGTCCCCCACCCCCCCCAGCCCCCACCCCCCCAGCGATTTTCAAAAAAAAAAAAAAAGGTCACTTTAAATGTGTCTAGGCGCCGGACACACAGTGGTCTATGGGAAGCTTTCCAGCTTGCATTCAGCTGATTGCAAGCTGGGAAGCTGATTTGCAAGCGATGCGCCTCGAACACTCCCGCTCTACACTCATTTGTCCCTTGTCTGTGTTTGATTGGCTGGGACCGGAGGACAGTGGGTGGTGATTTTTGCGGCACTGCCGCATTACTTCTGGTTACTTCTGGTTTACCGCCCACAGTGAGTCACTCACTGTGCTGTGTGTGGACTGTGGAGTTGACTGTACATGCGGATTAAGGAAGGCCTGAGCGGCGCCTGTGATTAACAGTAATGCCGCGTACACACGGTCGGACTTTTCGGCTACAAAAGTTCGACAGCCCGTCCGACAGACTTTCGACTGACTTTTGGCGGACTTGCGGCAGACTTTCTAACGAACGGACTTGCCTACATACGATCACACAAAAGTCCGACGGATTCGTACGTGATGACGTACACCGGACTAAAATAAGGAAGTTGATAGCCAGTAGCCAATAGCTGCCCTAGCGTGGGTTTTTGTCCGTCGGACTAGCATACAGACGAGCGGATTTCTGGGTCCGGCGTACTTACGACGTAAAGATTTGAAGCATGTTTCAAATCTAAAGTCCGTCAGATTTGCGGCTGGAAAAGTCCGCTGAAAGTCCGGGGAAGCCCACACATGATCGGATTGTCAGCCGGCTTTAGTCCGTCGGCGTCCGTCGGACTTTTGTAGACAAAAAGTCCGACCGTGTGTACGCGGCATAAGTCCTGACGAAGCGGGCCTCAAGCTCAGACTTCTCCTGCACTGCACTCAGACTCACTTCACTTGTCTCATACTGAGATCTAGCCGCCCATCTGTTCCTCCGCACACACTTCCCTGCGTTTCTCTGCAGTCATTATAATCTCCGGATGATCACGCGGCTGGACTAGAGCCATCATTTGGGAATTATTTCTGTTCTATCTGGATGTCATGTGTATTTATAGCTGTATACACTACATATACACAAATTGTGAGTACATCTGTCCTGTGTAATGTATACAGCTGTATACACCCACTTTCTTCCTTCCTGTATACAGAGAGTCTCTATATACAAGAAGGTGGGTGTATATAGCTGTATACACTACACAGGACAGATGCACTCACAATTTGTTTCTATTATCTGTGTAGTAGTGTATACAGCTATATATACAGATGAGAAGGCACTGGTGGGCACAGGTGAGACGGCACTAGTGGGCACAGGTGAGACAGCACTAGTGGGCACAGATAAGATGGCACTGGTGGGCACAGATGAGACGGCACTGGTGGGCACAGATGAGACGGCACTGGTGGGCACAGATGAGACGGCACTGGTGGGCACAGATGAGACGGCACTGGTGGGCACAGATGAGACCGCACTTATGGACACAGATAGGCTGCACTAGTGGGCACAGATGAGACCATAGTGATGGGCACAGATGAGACCACACTTATGGGCACTGGTGGGCACAGATAAGCTGCAATGGTGGGCATAGATGAGACCGCAGTGATGGGCACAGGCAGGCGGCACTTATAGGCACAGATAGAAAGAACTGAATTACAATGAATGAATGAATGAAAGGAGTGCACTGATGGGCACAGATGAGACTGCACTGATATGCTGCACTGATGGGCACTGATAAGACTGCACTGATATGCTGCACTGATTGGCACTGAGGCTGTACTTATGAGCACTGATAAGACTGCACTGATAGGCTGCACGGATAAGCAATGGACATTGTCCACTGCCCTACTGACACTGTCCACTGCTTTACTGACACAGTCCACAGTCCAATATATGTAGGAGGGGTTTCCACCATCTCTGCTAAGTTTGCAGTGGTCTTATTTTCAGTGTGATGTGTATTATATGTGAAGTTACATATCACAAAGACCAGTATTGTGGTTTGAGATTTCCACACATTAGAGGGTTTAAATAAACACGAGCAGTTTAAATAAGGGGTATCAAGCAGCAAACACATCTGTCCGTGTAGTGTATACAGCTATATACACCCACCTTCTTCCTTCCTATATATAGAGACCGTCCTCCATGCAGACATACATAATCTGTCTTGTTACTGTATATATAGCTGTATACAGGACAGATGATGTAGAAAGGTCTCTATATACAGGAAGGATGGTGGGTGTATATAGCTAGCTGTATAAAGGACAGAGGATGTATACCTACATACCCTGATCTGTGAGGCTAAGCTATATACTCTGATCAGTAATACTGAGCTATATACTCTTTCCTTTGATGCTGGGGTTGTATATTCTGTCCTGTAATGGTGAGCTGTTTACTTCTGACACTATGAATGAAAGCAAGTGGAATACAGGGGACGGAGCGGGTGGATTATATAAGGGGTGGGGATTATGAGACGTAGGAGGGGTCAAAAAGGAAGGGCAGATTCTGGCACTCCCCCATCCTAAAACTTCACCAGCCGCCACTGAGTTGTGGCTCAATAGACTTCAAGAAATTTACAGTGAGGCTCGATTCACACAGGGGCAACACGACTTCAACGCGACTTCAACACGACTTGTGGATCCGACTTTGCCCTGCGACATGTGTCCGACTTTCAATGAACGGGGATCCGACTTGCGTGGGGGGTCCCCCTCAATCCATACCAGACCCTTATCCGAGCACGCAGCCCGGCCGGACAGGAATGGGGGTGGGGACGAGCGAGCGCCCCCCCCCCTCCTGAACCGTACCAGGCCGCATGCCCTCAACATGGGGGGTTAGTGCCTTGGGAGAGGGGGCGCGTTGCGGGCCCCCCCCCAAAGCACCTTGTCCCCATGTTGATGAGGACAAGGGCCTCTTCCCGACAACCCTGGCCGTTGGTTGTCGGGGTCTGCGGGCGGAGGGCTTATCGGAATCCGGGAGCCCCCTTTAATAAGGGGGCCCCAGATCCCGGCCCCCCACCCTATGTGAATGAGTATGGGGTACATCGTACCCCTACCCATTCACCTAGGGAAAAAGTGTCAATTTAAAAAAAAAACTACACAGATTTTTAAAGTATTTTATTAGACAGCTCCGGGGGTCTTCTTCCGACTTCGGGGGTCTCTCCGGTTCTTCTCCGCGCTCTCCGGGTCTTCTGCCGGGCTCCTCCGCTCTCTTCTGCTCTTTTGCCGCTCTTTTGCTAAAGCGGAGGAGCCCGGTCTTCAATCTTCTGCCCTCTTCTCTTCTTCTGATGTTGACACGACGCTCTCTCTGGCTAGAATGCTCTCTGTGCGCTCTGCTCTGACTTATATAGGCGGTGACCCCGCCCCCTTATGCCGTCACAGTCCCTGGGCATGCTGGGACTATGACGACATAAGGGGGCGTGGTCATCGGGTGATGACCACGCCCCCTAAAACGTCACAGTCCCAGCATGCCCAGGGACTGTGACGGCATAAGGGGGTGGGGTCACCGCCTATATAAGTCAGAGCAGAGCGCACAGAGAGCATTCTAGCCCCAGAGAGCGTCGTGTCAACATCAGGAGAAGAGGGCAGAAGGCAGAAGATTGAAAACCGGGCTCCTTCGCTATAGCAAAAGAGCGGCAAAAGAGCAGAAAATAGCGGAGGAGCCCGGCAGAAGACCCGGAGAGCGCGGAGAAGAACCGGAGAGACTCCCGAAGTCGGAAGAAGACCCCCGGAGCTGTCTAATAAAATACTTTAAAAATCTGTGTAGTGTTTTTTTTTTAATTGACACTTTTTCCCTAGGTGAATGGGTAGGGGTACGATGTACCCCATACTCATTCACATAGGGTGGGGGGCCGGAATCTGGGGGCCCCCTTATTAAAGGGGGCTCCCGGATTCCGATAAGCCCTCCGCCCGCAGACCCCGACAACCAACGGCCAGGGTTGTCGGGAAGAGGCCCTTGTCCTCATCAACATGGGGACAAGGTGCTTTGGGGTGGGGGGGCCGCAGCGCGCCCCCCCTCCCCCAAGGCACCAACCCCCCATGTTGAGGGCATGCGGCCTGGTACGGTTCAGGATGGGGGTGGGGCGCCCGCTCATCCCCCACCCCCATTCCTGTCCGGCCGGGCTGCGTGCTCGGATAAGGGTCTGGTATGGATTGGGGGACCCCCCCACGCCGTTTTTTTGGCGTTGGTGGTTCCCCTCAAGGTCCATACCAGACCCAAGGGCCTGGTATGCCCTTGGAGGGGGAACCCATGCCGGATTTTTATTTAAAATTTGGCGTGGAGTTCCCCCTCAAGATCATCTGAGCACAAGTCGCATGCCGAAGTCGGATCATGCGAGACGGCGATCTGACTTTGATCCGACTTCAATGATAGTCAATAGGCTGAAGTCGGATCAAAGTCGGATCAAAGTAGTACAGGGAGTACGCTCTGAAGTCGGAGCGACTTCAGTAGCGTCTATTAAGACGCTAGCGTTCACTCCCATTGAGACTATTTCTGGGGCGACTTGAGGGCGTACAAGTCGGATCCCAAGTTGCCCCAGTGTGAACCGAGCCTAAGTGCAAAAATCTTATTCTCTTTCATGGACTGTGGGATGTTCCAAAGAGGTTTACATGCAGAGAGCAGACAACCAGTCTAGTTAAAGTGAAACTTCACTCTCCCAATCAACATTGATTATCTTTAATCCTCATGCTAGCATTAGTATATAGATAGGAAATTATATCACATTCACTTGTTCTAAACTTTTATTTTTACATTTCTCAGGAGGGGAAGAGAGGAGGAGGGGTTTAATTAGCTAAGCCCACCCTCCTGCATGCATGCTTGAGCTAAGGGCAGATTGATTCCAGGAAGTAAATACTACATGGATCATTTTTGCTTACTCAAGATGGCTACAGCCGGAAATGCTAGGGGGGGGGGTTTGCTTTTCAAAGTGATTTCTCAACAAAATAAAGCAGGGGTCTCCAAACTTTTTACTTCGAGGGCCACATAATATATTTTACAGATTTTCGCGGCCCGAAAAAAAAAGAAGTCATTTATAAATAAATCCTCAGCCATGGAATAGAGTAGAATTTAAAAAAGGGCTGCCATCAGCGGGGCTGGATGGTGCACCTGTATCCTCCTTCCACACCTAAATGCCAGAGCCTCGTGCACCAGGGCTAAACATTTAGTGTGCATTAGGCCTTACATCTGTGTTCCTGTCAGAGTCGCCATGCACATTTGTGTCCCCATCAGAGCCTTCCTGCCCATTTGTGTCCACAGCAGAATCTCCCCACACAACTGTGTTCTTATCAGACTTGTGTCCTCATTATCATCCCCACCCCAGCACATTTCTGTTCCCTTCGCAGCCACCCCCCGCACATTTGTGTCCCCATTAGAACTCCTGCCGCACGCTTGTGACCCCTCAGAGCCACCTCCCCACACCCATTAAAACCCCTCCTGCCCATGTCTCAATCATCACCCCCCACATAAAAAATTATAAACTGCGCTAAACAAAAATCTTATGTTTGAAGTAAAGTGGTAGTATAACCTAACACCAGCAAATATTTAAGAAATAATATAAAGTCCAAATCAATCTATGATTGCTCTTACCAGAAATTTCAATGATATGAGCGGATGGCAAAAAACCCTGCCAGGGCCCTTGGAATGATAGACCAGTCAGCAACGTCTGTTTTCAAATTAAAAACCCCTCAATGGATGCAGGAGAAAAAACAAACAGAAGAAAACTGGCCATAGTGTAGTATATTAAATGTTAGGCATGGACAGACAGACATACCAAACACCCTGGTGTGCACATAACAACAACCAAAAAGGAGGGGAGGGAAGTGAAAAAAACCCCACCACCGTGGCTGTGGATTGTGCTTACCGACTCACGGTGATAAACAGGCTCTATATGAGTTGGAAGCGGATCAAAAGTTGGCAAGGAACACTTTGATTCATCCACATTAGCCCGAAGTCCACATCATCAGTACACACCCCAGAATACAAATGATAAGCTTTCCAAGGTGAAGTACGTTTAAAATCGAGTTTAATAAGTAAAGAAATGCACTTACAGGATAAAAACACTTGTATCGCATAGAGTATAGGTCGCCGGCCGGCATACAAACATGGAAGCGAAGCTCGTCCTACTTCCTGGTCTCGTGGTAGCGTCGCTGCGTGCGTACCCAGACGCGCTTCGTCATCAAAAGGACGTTCTCAATGGGGACGAGCAGCGCAGTGAGCCACCACCAATATATAGGCATCCAAGTCTCGTTCTGAGTTGCAAGCACGAGGACGCCATCTTAGATATGGGCAAAAAAGCCTTAATTTTCCCTGAAGTATGTGCATGGTTGAAATTTACATAAAGTCAACAGGAACAGACTAAACCGCCATAATGGATATGGGCAATTGCCCTAACTATAACGGGACGAGCGAACAGCGCGCCCTAAATTAAGACGCACAAAAAAAACAACGTACCCGGAAACACATACAGCAATTCAGCCAAAAAAAATGAAAACTTATTATCAAAGGGTAACAAAAATAAAAATGATGAAAATCTGAATATAAGACGTAACCGAATCCAGTCTTAACTGATAAGTTATGACCCAAAAAAATATATATAACAATATATATATATATATATATATATATATATATATATATATATATATATATATATATAATAGTAAGTCCCATAAGGAGATTAAATAAATACTATTAAAGGTGTATTCCCACCTCCTAGCAGGTGTAGGTAAATATGAAAAAAGTGAAATAAAATAAAATAAAAATAAATTTAAATTTAAATTAAAATTAAAAAATAAAATAAAAATAAAATGAAAATAGGTGAGATGAAATCCAACCTCTAGTGAAAAATCTATGGGAAGCAGAAAAAGGGGAAGGGTGGGGAAAAGGGTGGGAAAAATCACCCCCCACATGTGTGTCCCACATCAGAGTCCCCCCCACACTTGTGTCCTCATCAAAACCCCCTGCACACTTGTGTTCCACATCAGAGTCTCCCATGTGTGTCCCACATCACAGCCCCCCCACACTTGTGTCCCCATCAGAGCCCCCCTGTGCACTTGTGTCCCCATCAGAGCCCCCCTGTGCACTTGTGTCCCCATCAGAGCCCCCCTGTGCACTTGTGTCCCCATCAGAGCCCCCCTGTACACTTGTGTCCCCCATCAAAGTCCCCCCCCCACACTTGTGTTCCCATCAGAGCCTCTCCTGCACATTTGTGCCCCCATCAGAGCCACCCCAGCCTTGTGTCCCCCATCAGAGTCCTCCTCTTACATTTGTGTTCCCACCAGAGTTCCCCTGCACACGTGTGTCCCCATCAGTGCCCCCACACTTGTGTCCCACATCAGAGCCCCCCTGCACACTTCTGTCCCCATCAGAGCCCCCTTGCACACTTCTGTCCCCATCAGAGCCCCCCATACTTGTGTCCCCCATCAGAGTCCCCTTCTCAAAATGTGTGCCCATCAGAGCCCCCTCTTCACATATGTGTCCTCACCAGAGCCCCTCCTGCACACTTGTGTCGACCTTACACTTGTGTCTCCCATCAGCGTCCCCCTAACACTTGTGTGCCCCCATCAGAATCCCCCTCCACACTTTTTTCCCCTATCAGAGTCCCCCTCCCACATTTGTGTCCCCACCAGAGCCCCCTCTGCACACTTGTGTTCCATCGGATGCCCCCCTTGAACATCTGTGTCCTCAGCAGTGGAGTGGAGTGGAGTGGAGCAGTGTCCCTACATTTGGGTCCTCCATCACAGCCCCACACACACACACTTTTGTAACCCATCAGAGTCTCCCCCTACAATTGTGTCCCCACCAGAGCCACCTCCCCCCGAGCACATTCTTTTCCCCATCACCGCCTTCTTTTTTCCCCGTAGATCACTGTTTATTACCCCATCAGAGTCCCCTTCTCAAAATGTGTGCCCATCAGAGCCCCCTCTTCACATATGTGTCCTCACCAGAGCCCCTCCTGCACACTTGTGTCCCCCTTACACTTGTGTCTCCCATCAGCGTCCCCCTAACATTCTTTTCCCCATCACCGCCTTCTTTTTCCCCCGTAGATCACTGTTTATTACCGCTGTGCTGCTTCTTTGAAGGGCTGGCATTAGAGCAGACCTACTGCACTTCCAGGGTCCCGCCCTGCTTTTACACAGGCACGCTCTATGTGAAATTACAGCGAAAAGGACACTGAATTTAACTGTGGGGCGGGAGGTGCAGCATGTCTGCCCCTGCTCCACCTCCTGCCGCTCAAGGCCTGTCAGAATGCAGACCAAGCCCCGCAATTCAAGCAGAGTCCGTCCCAGCAGTGAGTCTGATGACTGTAACTGCGAGCCGGACTAAACGTCCCAGCGGGCTGGATGTGGCTGTACTTTGGAGACCCGCGGGCCACATCCGGAGATAGAGATATGGATGGATGAGGGAGTTTGCTTTGAATAATAAACATTAACTAAATAGTGTTTTTGGTTTGTGGTATTTAGATGCAGTGAAGATCTGCTTTAACTGCTTGCCGCCCCGCCCACCGTCAAATGACGGCAGGGCGGTGCGGCCCTCGTTCTGGGACGTCGTCATATGACGGCGTCCCAGAAAGGCCGCTCTCACTCGCCCACGGGGGCGCGCAGCCCGGCGATCGTGCCCCACAGCGTGACCCCGATCTCTGTAAAGAGCCGTGTCCACGGCTCTTTAACCATGTGATCGGCTGTGTCCAATCACAGCCGGTCACATGTAAACACGAAGATGCCGGTAATCGTCGCTCCTCGTCTCACACTGACAGTGTGTGGCGAGGAGAGCCGATAAGCGGCACCTCCTCACAGGGGACATTTAGGGATGTAATCAGGGAACTGATCATCAGTGCCCTGATTACAGTATAGCGCCAACTGTGTCACCAATCAGTGCCCACCAGTGCCAGCAATCAGTGCCCACCAGTGGCAGCAATCAGTGCCCACCACTGCCCACAAGTGCCCATTAGCGATGCCAGTCAGTGCTTCCTATCAGTGCCGCCTATCAGTGCTGCCCATCAGTGCCCATAACTGCTGTTGATCAATGCCCATCAGTGTTACCCATCAATGCCCATCAGCGTCCAAAGTACTGCCTATCCGTGCCGCCTATCAGTGCCCACCAGTGCCGCCTATCAGTGCCAATCAGTGCCACCTAACAGTGCCCATCAGTGCCACCTAACAGTGCCCATCAGTGCCACCTAACAGTGCCCATCAGTGCCACATATCAGTGCCACCTATCAGTGCCCATAAGTGCAGCATATTAGTGCCTCCTCATTAGTGCCACCTAATCAGTGCCCATAAGTGTCGCCTCATTAGTGCCCATAAGTTCCACCTCATCAATGCCCATCAGTTCGGCTTATCAGTGCCCATCAGTGCCGCCTCATCAGCACACATCAGTAAAGGAGAAAAATTACTTAGTTACAAAAATTAATGACAGAAACAGAAACAGAAAGTAAAAAAAATATTTTTTTCAAAATTTTTGGTCTTTTTAAAAAAAAAAAAAAACCCAGTAGTGATTAAATACCACCAAAAGAAAGCTCTATTTGTGTGAAGAAAATGATAAAAAATTTGTTTGGGTACAGTGTAGCATGACCGCGCAATTGACAAAGTGCAACAGCGCTGAAAAATGGCTTGGGCAGGAAGGGGGTGTAAGTGCCCGATAGGCAAGTGGTTAAAGAACTAGAATGCAAGTTGAAGGGAAGGACCTCCAAGGCTATATTCTCTCAAGTTTTGCCATGAGCAACACAGGAAAGACAGGGGGAGCTTAGAGATCTGAATGCATTACCAAAAACCTTCTGTAGGGGGAAGGATTTTGGTTTCTAGAGAACTGGACTGACTTTTCATTGGGGTACAACCTATATGCTAGAGATGGTGTGCATTTAAAGTGATTGTAAACCTAGTTACACCACTTGTACCTACAGGTAAGCCTATAATAAGGCTTACCTGTGTAGGTACTGTAAATATCTCCTAAACCTGCACGGTTTAGGAGATATTTACAATATATACACTTGCGCCGACGTCATCAGCGCATGCGCTGTGAAGAAACAGCCCTCCGTGCCGTTTCTTCACTAGCAAGTGCCATGACTGATGGCTCCCGCTCGCATGCGCGGGAGTGACGTCACGCAACTCCGGCCAGTCACAGAGTTGTGGCCCCGGAAGGAAGAGGGGCGAAGATGGATGCGGCTACCAGCGGGGACAACGTCAGCTTAATTTGCAAGTAAGTGCCACATAATGGGCTAGTATGAGATACATACTAGCCCATTATGCTTTTACTTTGCAGGGGAAAGCAGGGGAAAAAAAGAGGAAGTAAAACTCATCAGGGTTTATTTCCTCTATAAACAGAAGAGGGTCTGTTGTGCTAGGGGAGAAGTTCATGGGAAGGCTGGAGGAGGGGGAGAATTAGAATATAATGGGGCTGACAAGTCAGAGAGGGGTCAGACACTAATGGAGGGTGGAATGGAGGAAAATGGGGGTTGGGGCTATGGGGCCAGTGATAAGGAGTTTCCAATGTTACAAACAACTGTTGGAAATTATAGTATTATTTTGTATTACAAAAACAGATATGCAAAACGCAACAAGTAAATTGTTCACCAACGCTAGAAGCCTGCTAAGCAAAATAGATTTAGAAGCTTTGGCACATGAAGAGAACTATGATTTAATTGGTATTGCTGAATATTGGTTTCACTCTTCACATGATTGGGCTCTTAATATTCCTGGCTATGCTCTCTTTTGGAGAGACATGGACAAACTAAAAGGTAGCAATGTCTGTCTGCAAACAAGAAGTGATCTCAAAGTGTGTGAAAGAGGACCTTGTTGATGGATGTGTGATGATGCTGAAGCACTATGGGTGGAGCTGCATACAGTATGGGTGACTGCACATCAAAGTTAACTACAGTATTTGAGTTTGTTACAGGTCACCCAGTGCTAATAAAGAGGTGGAGAATCAGCTCCTTGCACAGACAGAAAGGGCTGCAAGGGCTGGAACAGTGATAATAATGGGGGATTTTAACTACCTGGATAAAGCATCTGGACCAGATGGCTTACACCCACGTGTCTTCAAAGAGTTAAAGTGGACGTTTAGTCAAAACTAAAGCTAAACCTACTCTGTGCCACATTCTAAGCCTAATCAATCTAGCCCTGTAAAGAAAAAAAAAAAAAATCGGTATACTTACCTGTTCTGCAGCCAGTCCAGTCTCCAACGGCGGCTGCTGTGTGCAGGAGAGAACCGACAACAGCTATAAAAAGCCTGGGAAGTGACTTCACCCATAGACTTACTATGGGGCTTCCGTTGTCAGCTGCCTCTCCTGCACACTCCCACACACTGAAGCTGCTGCTGACAGCTCAGCATGGGAGCAGAATAGTTAAGTATAGAGATTTTTTTTCTTTTTTTTTTTTTTTTACAGGGTTAGATAGATTAGGCTTATGCCCCGTACACACGGTCGGATTTTCTGACGGAAAATGTGTGATAGGACCTTGCTGTCGGAAATTCCGACCGTGCGTAGGCTCCATCATACATTTTCTGACACACAAAGTTTGAGAGCAAGATATAAAATTTTCCGACAACAAAATCCGTTGTCGGAAATTCCGATCGTGTGTACACAAATCCGACGGACAAAGTGCCATGCATGCTCAGAATAAATAAAGAGATGAAAGCTATTGGCGTTTAGAACGATCGAATTTTCCGACAACTTTGTGTGACCGTGTGTATGCAAGACAAGTTTGAGCCAACATCCGTCTGAAAAAATCCTAGGATTTTGTTGTCGGAATGTCTGAACAAAGTCCGACCGTGTGTACGGGGTATTAGAATGTGGCAGAGAGTAGGTTTAGAGTTAGGTTTTGAACTAAACTTCCACTTTCAGGCTGGTGCACATGGCTAAATATCAACCGGTAGTTCAACGGAAAACTACTGACATTCCTGTGTACAGCAGCCTGTCCAACAGAAGCCATTCTAATGACCACCTTTTATTAAACGGGCATACAGGAAAACCAGCATCTGATCAGCCAATGGCTGCCTGTGCAGATCAGTGTGTCCTCGCAGGGAGGCGGTCCCCCTGTTAGAACACAAAGGCACATTGTTCGTGTTAGTACAGCGATTTGTCGGGTTTATATTGTGAGCTTGTTGTCGGAAAGTCCGACCGTGTGTATGTTCCATCGGACATTTGCTATCGGAATTTCCACTCACAAATGTTTGAGAGCAGGTTCTCAAATTTTCCGACAATAAACTTTGTTGTCGGAAATTCCGATCGTGTGTACACAAGTCCGTCGCGCAAAAGTTCACGCATGCTCGGAATCAAGCAGAAGGAGCTGCACTGGCTATCGAACTTCCTTTCTCTCTGCTGGTCGTACGTCTTGTATGTCAACGCGTTCTCACGTTCGGAATTTTGGGCCAACATTTGTGTGACCGTGTGTATGCAAGACAAGTTTGAGCCAACATCCTTTGGAAAAAAAATCTTGTCGGAAAATCTGATCGTGTATACGGAGCATAAGTTGAATGAAAAATCATAGTGTGAACCTGATATTTCAAAGCCATTGTTTCTAATTTTCAGAGGCTTATGACTGGTGCAGTACCACCAGATGGGTGTAAGGTCAATGTGGTGCCTATATTTAAAAAGTGATTAAAGTCATTACCAAGTAACTACAGACCAATAAATTTACTTTCTATAATGGTAATACTGCAACATTTATTTAACTGCTTGCTGACAGCCAGCTGTCATATGATGGCCAGGCGGCGCGGCTCTCGTTGCGGGAGGGCGTCATATGACGGCCTCCCGTTTAAACAGGGAATGCGTGTGATCGTGCGCGTGCATCCCTGTTCCTTCGGTGGTGGCATGTCACGGAGACACCGCTCGCCACCAAGGGGGGTGAACAGCCATTGGGCATGGCTGTTTACCACGTGATCAGCCATGATGAAGTCACGGCCGATCACAGATGGTCCCCCCCACTGTGCCCGGTGCATGCGCGCGATCGCGAGCTCGTTGTGCGTGCACGTCGGTGGCGGCTGTTTCGGAAATATTTATCTCTCACTTAAACGATTAACGATACAAATATAAGTGATTAAACCTTTGTCTATATAAAAATAAAAACGAGCGATAACAGGGAAAAAAGATAAACAATTACATTTATTTACACAAAAAAAGAAGTTTAGAATGATTAGAATTTATCATATATCTCTATAGTGTTGGCTCTAGGCTGCAAAGTTAATTCAAAGTTAATTCAGGCATAAACTCATAAATGTTTGCAATGGACATATACAAGATATACAAAGTCATAAGATAAATCCTAGGATTAAAAAAGGTTAGAAAGAAAGATAGATATAGATACTTCACACAGACAGCATATCCCTCAGATGTTCTCGGGCTGGACTGCCTGTAACCATTTAGCTCACTTCCTTTTATATGCATTCTCCACCAATCAGAAGATGCCACAAATGAAAGAGATGTCTCAAAATTCATGCTCGGACATTGCTGTTACAGTGCGACCCCCTCGGTGCCTACCAGTCTATGAATTAATGAACAAATCCTTTGATCTCCCAGCCCAAACAGTCCCGACCGTAGTATGTTAATGGCCCCTGGTGAGTTGATTACCACCTAGGGGACCTTTCCTGATTCCCATCAGTGTATTGGAAGCATTTTGCTCCACCCTCTTGTTGTCCTAACCTGTGCAGCCTTATTGCTTTTCCTGATGCAGGTAATAATGTGCGTTACTATCAGGAGAATGAATGCCAAAGCTATGAGAATGTGTACCTCAACAAGGTATCTTCTCTCAAGGAACAGAAAGGCCACTAACTCAGAAACAAATCTCTGAGGAAGCCATATCCAATCCAGACCAGTACAAAGAAGTTGCGCATTTAAGAGAGGACCCTAGAACTATATTTTTCTTGTTCCAGGGATAAGCCTCTTCAATTTTTAGTAATAAAGTGCAGTCAGGTTTACCTAAATTCCAAAAGTTTCAATCATTTTTTTTTATTATTTTTATTTATTTTATTTTTTTCTGTCCCTTTTGTTGTTAATATCTGTGTACCTGACCTGCAAAAATACTGTTAATGGGAGAGGAGTTTTTTTTTTTAGAAAAACATTTGTTTTGTTTCTTTGTTTTTTTTTTATTACCGTATATACTCGAGTATAAGTCGAATTTTTCAGCACATTTTTTTGTGCTGAAAGTGCCCCCTTCTGCAGCAAAAAATTTCATTTTCCGAACCGATTTTGGGGCCCCGTATCTCAGGGCCACTTGGTGCTAGGAACCCCAAATTTGGTGTGCAAACCCAGTGGAACTTGTACCACAACATATCCAAAGATGGGGTTCCTAGCACCAAGTGGCCCTGAGATACGGGGCCCAAAAACCAGTTTGGAAAATGTCATTCTCTGCTGCAGAAAAGTCAGTGAACTGATTTTTGGGGCCCTGTATCTCGGGGCCACTTGGTGCTAGAAACCCCAGCTTTGGAAATTATATGGTGCTAGTTCCACTGGGTTTGCACACCAAATTTGGGGTTCCTAGCACTAAGTGGCCCCAAGATACAGGGCCCCAAATTCGGTCAACTGTGTCCATCTGCAGCAATGTCATTTCAGGACCCTTTGGGTTCAGAGACCCCAAATTTTGGCTGCAGCTAGGGGGCATCTAGGAACCCTTAACTACCGAGTTTGAAGTTCAGGGGACCTATGGCTGCAAATGGGCACAGTGATGCTGCAAATGGGCATTGTTGATCCTCTTTTCCACTTACAGTAGCTGTGCATTTCTCACCCTCGTCTTATACTCGGGTCAATAAGTTTTTCCCATTTTTTTTGTAGTAAATTAGGGCCTCGACTTATACTCGGAACGACTTATACTCGAGTATATACGGTATGTTTTTTTAACCAATGTATTCATTTTTTTTTTATATACAGATTCAAGGCTCTTTAACAGTCTTGGTTGGAGCAGCGTTCAATCTGTAGTTTTTTCCGTTTTTTGTTCTTTTTTTCATTATTATTCCCACTATTTTTCCTGTTCATTTTCATTACTCACCTCTCTTCTATTCCTTTTTCTTCTTTAATATTATGCTCTCTAAGTTTTTCCTTTGGTTTCTATCATTTATCTTCTCAAGATAATGTAACTAAGACATCAGTCATATCATTTTTCTTTAAAAAAAGACTTTGCCTGCCCGCAAGTACCATATTTTAACTAAAGTATCCCTGGACATCCAGTTTTATGTCTTAATGTAATTCCACCTCCCCTAGTCTACCTACTGCCTTAACCTGAGCCCCGTGAGCAGGTGTGGTGAACCCAGGGACCTGGCAATAACAGACAGTATTGACTATCCCTACCATCAAGGGCCATGGATGATACTGGCTGTTGCTCAGACTCTGTACCCTGTGGGGAACCCACTCTACTCGTCCACATTACACCCTTTAGGAGTATTTAGTCTTAATGGCCAACACTCTGCTCCTGTCCAGCATTTCTCCAATATCTGTACACTAACGTTCTCCTCTCTCTGTTTGTATTCATGCACGACTGTCTGGAGGCCCGCCCGACCCCACCTGAAGAAGCAGCGACCACCAAGTTATTTCTTGAGATAAATGTGTCACAAATAAGACTTTCCTGGACTTTCCTTCACCATGCTGAAAAGTGCTCTCTTGCGGTCCGATCCAATCGATGCAACCATTACATGATCTTACAAAGATACAGGACTAGATATACCAGGATCCCGCCATCAATGTTGGAGTTCCACTCTTCCAAGGCAGAGGGGCGATGAAACATTGCAGTACAGACACTCATGGTTTGGATGTGAAATCTCAAAGGCACCAGGATTTCTTTGCTGTCTCAAGCCTACCTTGAGGAGTTCCAGCGTGTTCAAGAAAGGAAGAGGAGGCCGCAGTGGTGGTGGGGAAGGGTCGGGGCTTCTGGGCTTTTGTGGGTGGGTGCAAGATCATTGAAGGAGGACATAAGTTCAAGAATGAACTTCAGGGGGAAATGTGATGGAGATATTGAATTCCATATTTATATCAATGAGATTCAAGCGTACCATCGTGAGGACTTTCTAATTAGATTACCAGGCCCCATTTTGTATGATGTGTACGTGTATGTATGAATATATCTATCTATCTGTATGTATGTGTATATGTATATATATATATATATATATATATATATATATATATATATATATATATATATATATTTATGGGTGTATTTTTTATAGGAACATGTGTACTAGAAGGTGGGCCTATTTAACTGTTTTGGCATCTCAAATACACCTTTTGTGTTGGCCTGCTATCCGCATAGTAACTAAGTTACCCTATTGTTTGTTGAAAGAGCCAGGGCAGACATTGCGTCTCTCGAGTCCTTGTAATGCTAATTTATGTTATATCCGGTTGGAAATCAAGAGATAGTTAAACAGGTTCTCAGACAGAAGGGCACCGGAGTGCTTAAAATCTTAGCATGAACTTCTGGACAGCTTACCAATGAACTTTAGGCTTCAGGGGTAGCCAATCAGGATTCAATGGCACTTCTGAACCAATGAGGTGACCCTGAGTTCTGATTGGTGGGAGTGGGTTCTAACAACATAAAACCAAAAACCTTGAGAAGGCTAGGTCTCTCCGGCGGACGGTCTAGATGCAGGATAGTTACGTAAGACTTCTCCATACAATGTATCTCTATGTCTCTTTTCTTTCCTGTAACCTTTTCTATCATAGGATTTGGCCGTAATACCATATTAATCTCTTGATAGCATGGGTATGACCATTATGGCAATATTTATTATCATTGGTAACATTGTTGTTTTAAGGTTATATCATTTATGTTATAGTTGCTAATCTCATATTACCACAAGTTTCTTTTCTGTACAATAGTAAGTTTAAATAAATTAGATTGTTACCCTTTTCGAACAGATATCATTCGTTCTTAATTTCATGGGTTGATTCATATATAGACAAAAGGTTTTAATCACTTATGTATCATTAAATATATAAGTGAGGTATGTTGAAAGGTTATCCACGTCACGGCGTGTTCCCGATCGCGTGTGAGAAGGGGATTTTGGTAACATCTCGTTACCGCTTACAGTGTACACCAATGACACTGAGTGCCACCCCCCCAATAAAGAGGACCTGTCACCAGCCATTATAGTACCTGTCACCACCAATCAAAGTACCTGTCACAGTTCATCTGAGTACCCGAGAACCTGAGTACCTGTCACAGTCGATATGAGTACCCGAGTACCTGTCACAGTCCATCAGAGTACCCAAGTACCTGTCACAGTCCATCAGAATACCCGAGTACCTGTCACAGTCCATCAGAGTACCCGAGTACCTGTCACAGTCCATCAGAATACCCGAGTACCTGTCACAGTCCATCAGAATACCCGAGTACCTGTCACAGTCCATCAGAGTACCCGAGTACCTGTCACAGTCCATCAGAGTACCCGAGTACCTGTCACAGTCCATCAGAGTACCCGAGTACCTGTCACAGTCCATCTGAGTACCCGAGTACCTGTCACAGTCCATCTGAGTACCCGAGTACCTGTCACAGTCCATCTGAGTACCCGAATACCTGTAACAGACCATCTGAGTACCGAGTACCTGTCACAGTCGATATGAGTACCCGAGTACCTGTCACAGTCCATCAGAGTACCCAAGTACCTGTCACAGTCCATCAGAATACCCAAGTACCTGTCACAGTCCATCAGAGTACCCGAGTACCTGTCACAGTCCATCAGAGTACCTGAGTACCTGTCACAGTCCATCAGAGTACCTGAGTACCTGTCACAGTCCATCAGAGTACCCGAGTACCTGTCACAGTCCATCAGAGTACCCGAGTACCTGTCACTGTCCATCAGAATACCCAAGTATCTGTCACAGTCCATCTGAGTACCCGAGTACCTGTCACAGTCCATCTAAGTACCCGAGTACCTGTCACAGTCCATCAGAGTACCCGAGTGCCTGTCACAGTTCAGAGTACCCGAGAACCTGAGTACCTGTCACAGTCCATATGAGTACCCGAGTACCTGTCACAGTCCATATAAGTACCTGAGTACCGGTCACAGTTCATCTGAGTACATGAGCACCTGTCACAGTCCATATGAGTACCTGAGCATCTGTCACTACCCTTCAGAGTACCTGAATACCAGTCACCAGGCCATAAGAGTACCCGTACCTGTCACCAGGCCATCAGAGTACCCAAGTACCTGTCACCAGGCCATCAGAGTACCCGAGTACCTGTCACCAGCCTATCAGAGTACCCGAGTACCTGTCACAGTCCATATGAGTACCCGAGTACCTGTCACAGTCCATCAAAGTACCCGAGTACCTGTCACAGTCCATCAGAGTACCCCAGTACCTGTCACAGTCCATCAGAGTACCCGAGTACCTGTCACAGTCCATCAGAGTACCCAAGTACCTGTCACAGTCCATCAGAGTACCAGAGTACCTGTCACAGTCCATCAGAGTACCCGAGTACCTGTCACAATTCATCTGAGTACCCAAGTACCTGAGTACCTGTCACAGTCCATATAAGTACCTGAGTACCTGTCACAGTCCATCAGAGTACCCAAGTACCTGTCACCAGGCCATCAGAGTACCCGAGTACCTGTCACCAGCCTATCAGAGTACCCGAGTACCTGTCACAGTCCATATGAGTACCCGAGTACCTGTCACAGTCCATCAAAGTACCCGAGTACCTGTCACAGTCCATCAGAGTACCCCAGTACCTGTCACTGTCCATCAGAATACCCAAGTATCTGTCACAGTCCATCTGAGTACCCGAGTACCTGTCACAGTCCATCTAAGTACCCGAGTACCTGTCACAGTCCATCAGAGTACCCGAGTGCCTGTCACAGTTCAGAGTACCCGAGAACCTGAGTACCTGTCACAGTCCATATGAGTACCCGAGTACCTGTCACAGTCCATATAAGTACCTGAGTACCGGTCACAGTTCATCTGAGTACATGAGCACCTGTCACAGTCCATATGAGTACCTGAGCATCTGTCACTACCCTTCAGAGTACCTGAATACCAGTCACCAGGCCATAAGAGTACCCGTACCTGTCACCAGGCCATCAGAGTACCCAAGTACCTGTCACCAGGCCATCAGAGTACCCGAGTACCTGTCACCAGCCTATCAGAGTACCCGAGTACCTGTCACAGTCCATATGAGTACCCGAGTACCTGTCACAGTCCATCAAAGTACCCGAGTACCTGTCACAGTCCATCAGAGTACCCCAGTACCTGTCACAGTCCATCAGAGTACCCGAGTACCTGTCACAGTCCATCAGAGTACCCAAGTACCTGTCACAGTCCATCAGAGTACCAGAGTACCTGTCACAGTCCATCAGAGTACCCGAGTACCTGTCACAATTCATCTGAGTACCCAAGTACCTGAGTACCTGTCACAGTCCATATAAGTACCTGAGTACCTGTCACAGTCCATCAGAGTACCCGAGTACCTGTCACAGTTCATCTGAGTACCCGAGAACCTGAGTACCTGTCACAGTCCATATGAGTACCCGAGTACCTGTCACAGTCCATCAGAGTACCTGTCACAGTCCATCAGAGTACCCGAGTACCTGTCACAGTCCATCTGAGTACCTGAGTACCTGTCACAGTCCATCTGAGTACCTGAGTACCTGTCACAGTCCATCTGAGTACCTGAGTACCTGTCACAGTCCATCAGAGTACCCGAGTACCTGTCACAGTCCATCAGAGTACCCGAGTACCTGTCACAGTTCATCTGAGTACCCGAGAACCTGAGTACCTGTCACAGTCCATATGAGTACCCGAGTACCTGTCACAGTCCATCAGAGTACCTGTCACAGTCCATCAGAGTACCCGAGTACCTTTCACAGTCCATCTGAGTACCTGAGTACCTGTCACAGTCCATCAGAGTACCCGAGTACCTGTCACAGTCCATCAGAGTACCCGAGTACCTGTCACAGTCCATAAGAGTACCCGAGTACCTGTCACAGTTCATCTGAGTACCCGAGAACCTGAGTACCTGTCACAGTCCATATGAGTACCCGAGTACCTGTCACAGTCCATCAGAGTACCTGTCACAGTCCATCAGAGTACCCGAGTACCTGTCACAGTCCATCTGAGTACCCGAGAACCTGAGTACCTGTCACAGTCCATATGAGTTAAATAAAAAACAGTGCTGCGCAAATAAAAGTCCTTAAATCAACATGTATAGGTGTGGTGACAGGATTGGAAGACAGGAACCACCAGTGAAACAATACAGGCTGAAACCGATAACTGAATGGTGACTAGTATCCCTCCACCGGACATGGATGGCCCCTCACCTCAGATACTCACCCTGAAACAGGTCACACAGCATATAATATCCTGGATGGATCAATCTATATGGATGGTGGTGTCTCCTTCACTTCCCAGCACTCAGCATAATGACGGAAGATGCATATGTAATGAGAAGGCAAACAACATAGTTGTCCATATGAGTACCCAAGTACCTGTCACAGTCCATTAGAGTACCTGTCACAGTCCATCAGAGTACCCGAGTACCTGTCACAGTCCATCAGAGTACCCGAGTACCTGTCACAGTCCATCAGAATACCCAAGTACCTGTCACAGTCCAACTGAGTACCCGAGTACCTGTCACAGTCCATCAGAGTACCCGTGTACCTGTCACAGTCCATCTGAGTACCCGAGTACCTGTCACAGTCCATCTGAGTACCCGAGTACCTGTCACAGTCCATCTGAGTACCCGAGTACCTGTCACACTAAAACAAATAAACTGGCGCTCAGAGGCTATAAGGCAAATGACTATAAAAGTTAATGAAATTATAAAGTCTAAAAGCTGGATCAATCACGGTGTAATCAGGACGGTGTTGGAAGTCTTGGACAGGAGCCAGGAAACAGTCTATAAAGCAGGAGAGGATCCCTGGAGGATAAGTCATAGGTGAAACAAAACACCGGAATAAAACTTTTCTTTTCTTGTAAGAATTTGTGTGGCCAGATTCACGAAAGGCAGCTCTTCTTGTTGAGAGAAGTCAAACTCAGATCCATCCAGGTAAAAAAGAGAGAGGAGCGCCACTAAGTAAAATCATTTATTCACCAATATAAAAACAAAGTATCAACTTACATTTAGGAGCGGTATATAGAACAGACAGATGTGATTCCTGATAGAAGAGGGGGAAGAGAACAGTCAATGATTCCCCGGGGATGCCTCCAAACACGACGCAGTCTGGCGGGGAGGCCAGGACGGTACACAGCCTGTCTATGCGGGAGGACGGAGCGGCAGCCCAGGAAGCCGCTGGCAATGTGGCACATGCGCGCTCCTTTATCAAGTGTAGACTCTCTACACTTGATAAAAGAGCGCGCATGTGCCGTACAGACCCTGCGCATGCTCAGAAACGCGTTGTGTTTTTTCTCCCCTTTGACAACATTGCCAGCGGCTTCCTGGGCTGCCGCTCCGTCCTCCCGCAGAGACAGGCTGTGTACCATCCTGGCCTCCCCGCCAGACTGCGTTGTGTTTGGAGGCATCCCCGGGGAATCACTGACTGTTCCCTTCCCCCTCTTCTATCAGGAATCACATCTGTCTGTTCTATATACCGCTCCTAAATGCAAGTTGATACTTTGTTTTTATATTGGTGAATAAATGATTTTACTTAGTGGCGCTCCTCTCTCTCTTTTTTACCTGGATACCTGTCACAGTCCATCTGAGTACCCGAGTACCTGTCACAGTCGATATGAGTACCCGAGTACCTGTCACAGTCCATCAGAGTACCCGAGTACCTGTCACAGTCCATCAGAATACCCAAGTACCTGTCACAGTCCATCAGAGTACCCGAATACCTGTCACAGTCTAACAGAGTACCCGAGTACCTGTCACAGTCCATCAGAGTACCCGAGAACCTGAGTACCTGTCACAGTCCATATGAGTTAAATAAAAAACAGTGCTGCGCAAATAAAAGTCCTTAAATCAACATGTATAGGTGTGGTGACAGGATTGGAAGACAGGAACCACCAGTGAAACAATACAGGCTGAAACCGATAACTGAATGGTGACTAGTATCCCTCCACCGGACATGGATGGCCCCTCACCTCAGATACTCGACCTGAAACAGGTCACACAGCATATAATATCCTGGATGGATCAATCTATATGGATGGTGGTGTCTCCTTCACTTCCCAGCACTCAGCATAATGACGGAAGATGCATATGTAATGAGAAGGCAAACAACATAGTTGTCCATATGAGTACCCGAGTACCTGTCACAGTCCATTAGAGTACCTGTCACAGTCCATCAGAGTACCCGAGTACCTGTCACAGTCCATCAGAGTACCCGAGTACCTGTCACAGTCCATCAGAATACCCAAGTACCTGTCACAGTCCATCAGAGTACCCAAATACCTGTCACAGTCCATCAGAGTACCCGAATACCTGTCACAGTCCATCAGAGTACCCGAGTACCTGTCACAGTCCATCAGAGTACCCGAGCCGAGTACCTGTCACAGTCCATCAGAGTACCCCGAGAACCTGAGTACCTGTCACAGTCCATATGAGTACCCGAATACCTGTCACAGTCCATTAGAGTACCTGTCACAGTCCATCAGAGTACCCGAGTACCTGTCACAGTCCATCAGAGTACCCGAGTACCTGTCACAGTCCATCTGAGTACCCGAGTACCTGTCACAGTCCATCTGAGTACCCGAGTACCTGTCACAGTCCATCAGAGTACCCGAGTACCTGTCAAAGTCCATCAGAATACCCAAGCACCTGTCACAGTCCATCAGAGTACCTGAGTACCTGTCACAGTTCATCTGAGTACCCGAGAACCTGAGTACCTGTCACAGTCCATATGAGTACCCGAGTACCTGTCACAGTCCATCAGAGTACCTGTCACAGTCCATCAGAGTACCCGAGTACCTGTCACAATTCATCTGAGTACCCAAGTACCTGAGTACCTGTCACAGTCCATATAAGTACCTGAGTACCTGTCACAGTTCATCTGAGTACCTGAGTACCTGTCACAGTCCATATGAGTACCTGAGCACCTGTCACTGCCCTTCAGAGTACTCGAATACCAGTCACCAGGGCAGGACAGCACAAAGACACATGTAGGGGGCGCAGACATCCCAAGGGGCCAGGCCGGGATAAGGCAGGGGCAGGAGAAGAACCTTCCCTTGGCGCATTCTTTTAATGTGGGTGCAGGGGTGCTGCGTAGCTGCGCTGGCTTTCTATATAGGAAAAGAAGTTGGCAGCTGCTGTGTGTCATTGAACTCACATTGGGCTCATTGGGCTCATTGCAGCCACCTTTGGCTACTTCCTGCATGTGCACTACTCATTTGTGTGCTGCCTGTACTGTATTCTGGACTGTGCTCGGCTCCAGCCCCTCTCTGTGTCTCAGCAACGTGTCAGCTTTCAGTAAACAACAGCTGGGACCAGGAAGGCCTCCTTTACAAGTAGGAGCTGTGTGTACAAGTGAAGGGTGGGGGCTGTTTGTGTACAGGGGGGGCGGAGCTGTGTGTGTGTTTACAGGTGTGTGTGTGGGGGCTGACGACGTATATACAGATGTGAGGGGGGCTGAGTGTATACTGGTGTGGGGGAGCTGGTTGTGTATAGGTGTAGGAGAGCTGTGTGCATACAGGTGTGGGGGCTGAGTGCATACAGGTGTGAGGGGGGACTGAGTGCATACAGGTGTGATAGGGGGGCTGAGTGTGTACAGGTGTGATGGGGGCTGATTGTGTACATCTGTGAGGGGGGGGGGGCGAGTGTGTACGTATGTGAGAGGGGCTGAGTTGGGATGTCTCTTTGCTGGAATGAGATGCATCTTTGATCAATATATGGGGATGTCTCTTCTTTGCTGGATTAGGACGTTTCTTTGCTGAATATATAATGATGCCTGTTTTCTGGATTAGGATGTCTCTTTGCTTGACTGCGCTGTCTCTTTGCTGAATATATTTGCTTTTTTGTTTTGGAGTTTTTTCGTATTCTTAGATTTGCTAGGGAAGGATACATTTTTTTCGGGGGGGGGGGGGGGGGGGGGGGGGCAATGAAAAGGTAGTGCAGAGTTAGTGTAGGGTGCTGCTCAAAAGGGTCTACCTTGTCATGGTGGCAGGCTTCATATTTTTTGGCCAAAATATAACTGCTTACTGTTAACTCTTGAAAGCACTGATGACTTGGAATACACTTTTAATTTTCATATATTAAGTTGTAAGAGTGTTAAAATAAAAGTCGATGCACTGAAGGACTCAGTGTAGGGTTGCCACCTGTCCGGGATTCACCCAGACAGTACGGGTTTTGAGTCATTTTGAATCATGTGTCTGGGTCTCAGTCTGCTTGGAACCCGGACACATGATCCAGACCGCACTGTGGTTCTGAGCTCCATCTGCTCAGCTAGTGGCCGGGGAAGGAACATGACTAGTGAATGTTTGTCTGGCACAGGTTCTTATCCTAATACAGCAGCTCTGACAATTTAATCAGAGTCCCGACGCCCGCTTCTATAGTATAGTAGTAGTAGTATAGTATAGTATAGTATAGTATAGTATAGTATAGTATAGTATAGTATCCACCGGGAATTTAATTTCTGAGAACCACAGCCAAAGATTACTCCGCCCGGACTATTTGATCATTTTTGCCCAGTGCTCCCATGGCTTTTTTCTGGCAGAACTCAGACAATGGACAGGATCCTACAGGAGCAGAAGAGGTGCCTGGCAGACACTGAGGGCACTCCAACCCTGGACAACTTTACAGAGAGGAAGAGGCCACTAAGGAAGAGTCTGGCTGGTAGTCCGCTCTGGCCAGCACCCTGTCAGTGTTCGGGTGTCAGTAGAGAATTGGAGGACAGCGGCGCTGGATCAGGGATGGGAGCTCCATGATCAGCCAATCAGCATGTCATTTATCACACAGACAGCTGACCGGGAACAGATCCTGCAGGAGACCAGCTGCAGAGTCAGCTAAATCCACAGTGCTTGGCTGGGTAAGAAAAACACTGACCTGGGAGGGGGTGGGGGGATTTTTTAGGATTCTTTGCTATCACCTCTGTATTGTATGTGATGATCGGGAGTCAGGGCCAGCGCCAGCATAACACACTGTGTCCTGCATATGAGCACGAATAGTGTGTCCACTCCACATGTCCTCCTGTCACTCACACTGCCCCCCCATCACTCTGCCCCCTTCTGTCACTCTGCCCCCTCCTGTCACTCTGCCCCCTCCCTGTCACTCTGCCCCCTCCCTGTCACTCTGCTCCCTCCCTGTCACTCTGCCTGCCCCCCTCCCTGACCTCTCCCCCCTCCCGGTCACTCTCCCCACTCCCTGTCACTCTGCCTGCCCCCCTTCTGTCACTCTGCCCCATATATATATATATATATATATATATATATATATATATATATATATATATATATATATATATATATATATATATATATATATATATATATATATATATATATATATATATATATATATATACACACACACAAACACACCCCCATGTGTGTTTGAGCTTTGATTTGATCTGCCCCGTCACTCTGCCCCCCTCCTGTCAATCTGCCCCCTCCCTGTCACTCTGACCCCTCCCTGTCACTCTGCCTGCCCCCCTAACCCTGCCCCTCCTGTCACTCTGCCTGCCCACCTTCCCTGTCACTCTGCCCCCTCCCTGTTACTTTGCCCCTTACTGTCACTCTTCCCCCTCTCTGTACATTCTCTTGGATGGGCCACATTCAGCAAGCATTACTGCTCACTGAAGTTTTGCCGCACCATGATGCAAAGCATTTTGGCTGTGGCAAGTGTACATCCCCCTTTGCTGCCTTTGCAGCTTAAAGTGGATGTAAACCCTCCTCTACTACTTTAGCTCATCTTAATCTAGATAGCACAGGCAGCTGATCGCTGCCTGTGAAAGTGCACTCAGTAAACTGCATCATAAAATTGGCTTGTAATAAGTTTATACATTTTTGCCCTTTAACTGTTCCCGCAGTGCCATTACTCCAGTTAATTTCCAGGTAGTTAGAACCCTGCATTATTATCACTGTCCCAGCCCTTGCAGCTCTTTCTATCTGTGCAAGGAGCTGAGTCTCCACCTCCTCATTAACACTGGGAGGTCTATAACAAACTCCAATGATAACCTTTGTAGTACGCACACCCATGTACTGTACATTTCCACCCATAATATTTCAGACTCATCACACGCTCCAACTAGGTCCTCTTTCATACTCGCTTTGAGATCACTTCTTACATATAGACAGACACCACCACCCCTCTGTTTTACCCTGTATTTCTGAAAGAGTGCATAGCCAGGAATATTAATAGCCCAGTCCTGTGAAGAATGAGGCCAAGATTCAGCAATACCAATCAAATCATAGTTCTCCTAGTGCACCAGCGCTTCCAACTCACCTATTTTGCTCGGCAGACTTCTGGCATTGGTGAACACTTTAATTTATTGTCACCTTTTGCACACTTATTTTTTATATTTTTTAGTACAAATAGTACCATTTCCAATTGTTGATTGTAACATGGGAACCTTCATATCACCTGCCATGTTCTGTGAGGGGAAGAGATGATTTTTGCTGGTGGGAGGGCATTGCTTGTGTGTTGAATTTTGCACTATCCTTGCCCCTACACTCTGCATTACACACCCCTGACTCATGCACTCTTTTTGTTTTGTACTTCTGGCTCCTATTATGCATTACACACTCTTGTCCCCTGCATTCTGTACATTAAATATTCCTGACCCCTGCATTCTGTGCATAACACTCCTGCCCCCTGCATTCTGCGCAATATGTACTCCTGGACCCTGCTTGCTGTGTTTCATGTACTCCTAAACCTGGCACTGATTACAGCACTCAGTGTGTTACATACTCCTGATCCTTGAACACATTACATTACACACCCTGGACCCCTGCACTCTGCCTTACAGTCTCCTGCACTATATACACAATACTGTACATTATTTACTTCTCTCTGAAGTGTTCAGTGTCGTAACAGTTACTGGTTGCTAAGCAAAAATATACACAATGATTCTGCGCTACCAGAAGGGACAAATGAGCAGCTAACACAACCAGCAAGTGTAAACAATATCAGAAACCAAAATAAGTGTAGCGCTTTTGAAGAAAAATCGGATGTAAAGTCTATGGACTGACAGTTCAGAATGCATGTATCCAAAGGCAATTCCTTGAAAAATGCCTTGAAAAAAGTTCATCGATTTTATTTGGGTATGGCGTCGCACGACCGTGCAATTGTCAGCTAAAATAATGCAAAAAAGTTTGCCGTATCGCAAAAAATGGCCTGCTCATTAAGGGGGCAAATCCTTCCAGGGCCGAAGTGGTTAAAATAGTCAGGGACTGCTTAGCAACCAGTCAGAAAACAAAATAAGTGTAGCGCTTTTGAAGAAAAATCGGATGTAAAGTCTATGGACTGACAGTTCAGAATGCATGTATACAAAGGCAAGACATCCTTGAGAGAAAATTCTTTTCTCAAAATCCCCTGGAACTGATCTCTTCAAGAGTGTAAACCATCTGGAGAGAAAGCCCACACACCACCACTGAAAGTGAAAAGGCTTACCGGACTCGGTGGACTCAACACGGCGTACGCCAGGTGGAGTCAGACAGGCTTGGGTGGTGCTGGACTGTAGGTGGCCCAGAAGGGCAATGTTGGTGAAGTGGCTTCCACGAAGCTGTGTTCCTTGGATGTTAACGAACCCGAAGATATGAGGCAAAACAAACGTGGATCGTATCCCTCGGACCAGCGTTGGAACCAAAGATAACAGCAGCAAGTGAAGGGAAAGAAGGAATGGCCAAATAGTGTAAATCCGTATAAATGGGAATTTATTAAAAATAATATACACTCACATGAAAAGGTATCTAAAAACAGCGCTGTGAAGAAATGGCGACAGTGGGGTCCTACCCGACGCGTTTCGTCTGCATAGACGTCGTCTGGGGGGTCGTATTATTTTTAATAAATTCCCATTTATACGGATTTACACTATTTGGCCATTCCTTCTTTCCCTTCACTTGCTGCTGTTATCTTTGGTTCCAACGCTGGTCCGAGGGATACGATCCACGTTTGTTTTGCCTCATATCTTCGGGTTCGTTATCATCCAAGGAACACAGCTTCATGGAAGCCACTTCACCAACATTTCCCTTCTGGGCCACCTACAGTCCAGCACCACCCAAGCTTGTCTGACTCCACCTGGCGTACGCCTTGTTGAGTCCACCGAGTCCGGTAAGCCTTTTAACTTTCAGTGGTGGTGTGTGGGCTTTCTCTCCAGATGGTTTACACTCTTGAAGAGATCAGTTCCAGGGGATTTTGAGAAAAGAATTTTCTCTCAAGGATGTCTTGCCTTTGGATACATGCATTCTGAACTGTCAGTCCATAGACTTTACATCCGATTTTTCTTCAAAAGCGCTACACTTATTTTGCTTTCTGACTGGTTGCTAAGCAGTCCCTGACTATTTTAACCACTTCGGCCCTGGAACGATTTGCCCCCTTAATGAGCCGGCCGTTTTTTGCGATACGGCAAACTTTTTTGCATTATTTTAGCGGACAATTGCACGTTGTGCGACGCCATACCCAAATGAAATCGATGAACTTTTTTCCCACAAATAGAGCTTTCTTTTGGTGGTATTTGATCACCTCTGCAGTTTTTATTTTTTGCGCCAAAAAAGGGAAACAAGTCAAAAAGGTTAGTAACGAGTAGTTGCAGGTTGCGTTTAGGTAGAAGCGTAGTCAAGGAACAAGCAAAGGGTCGATAACAAGTGGTAGCAAAACATGGACGGCAGCAGGGAAAACAGAAGCTAGATACCATCAGTTTCCAGTCAGATAAAATGACAAGTGTAGAAAGGGTCAAGTGGTCACTCTCAGTAAGGGCCACTCCACAGGAGGACCAATGGCTGACTCAGTAATTGTCAGGACAGTCACACCCTTACTTCACCAGAGAAATGGATAAAGGACAAGCATGACCTCCCAAGCAGACTGTGACTAATAAGCTGTGACAGAGAAAAAGGCCTCCGCTGTAAGGTAGTTAGTGACTGTTGGCAAAGTGGCCCAGGGGCAGCTCCTGCCACGGCAAGTACCTCAGATAGGTGATAAAACACCTATTGTTGCAGTCAAATTCTACAGTGATAACTGAGCCTTATAAAGTAGAGGGTTTAGGCTTATGTTCACTGGTGACATTTTTTTTGTAATAACAAACATACCAACATAGTCCAAAGCGGAACAAACAGGAGGGAAATTGTGCACTGTAGGCAGTGTACTTGTTAATAAAGACAGGGACAAGCAATGCAACTGCCATGGCTCAGGACCTGGAGGGAAACACTGCAGTGAATTCTCAGGCTGGAGCTAAAATAATACATAAGTAGCACCTTGTGCTTCCAAGAAAGCACAGCAAGGAAGGAATGCCCCTGCAGGGATTTGATTACTGCAGGGCTGCCACAGTGAGATCACAAACGTTACATGAATTGAAAAAACATGTGCTCAGCAGATTCCTAAAGGGAGTTCAGGATATAACATCTGGCGTGAATCCATTTGTGGCTGTTAATTACAGATGAACTCCAGGATAAGCAAATATTGTCTGACTACATGAGGCATGTGTATTCCCATTTAAATATTGGTGTGCTTTGTGTATTTCTTCCAGATCAGACTGTGCAGTAATCTAGTGTGATACTTTGCCTCTGTATTAAGACTGGTCACTGCTGCTCCCTCTCTTTTTGCAGGGTGAGGGGTCTTGTATCCACCTCTATCCCCTCTGTATCCTTATATCCTCCTCTCTGTCATTGGTCTGTTGGTCCCATTGTGGAGCCCAGGGCAGATGCCACTGCTACTTTTGCAAGGTAATGTAGCTTGGCATGCAGCTCCATTGTTGCAGTGCTATCATCCTCCTCTGCCATGACAAACAATGTGGCCATGAGGGGAGAGAGGGGCACTGACACAGGCTACAGCCTCAACTGCTGGATGCCCTGCCAATCGCCAGCGGAAAGATCTGTGACTGGCTGGAGAGAGAGCGTCTGCATTCAGGACATCTGCTGTTTTTTCTGGGGTGGCTGTTGCTGTGTTCAGGACTGCTGCCATCACCCGAAGAGTCTGCTTGTCCCTTGTATCCAGTGACATGCCCCAGGAGGGGGTAATTTTTGGCCACCATTTTATAGGATAAATTCACCTCTGGGAACATTTTCAGGGTGGAACATGTAACATGTTCCCACTACCGCAGCTGCCACCCGCTGCTTGGTCTCCCTGTGGCTGCAGATGTCACTTTTTTAAAACAGCACAGCCATGCGGGGCTCCGCCCCCGCATGGCTGTGCTGTTTTCAAAAATTGACAACGAATAATGGCAACGTCATTCATACACAGAGCTCTGTGTAGGAATGAACTATAAATCCTGACATCCTCTGCGGCCATCAGCTTGTGAGTGCAGTGGTAGTTCAATGATTCTCCCTGTCATAATGTATCAGCTTCCTCGTACATATGAGGAAGCCTATACACTGACAGGTCTGCAGGAGACCTATATGTCATCAGTAATCTGCTGATCGCTGGTACAATGTTTTACAGGCTCCTGCAACAAAAAATAAATCCACATTATTTTACCTGCAAAAGTGAACTTATCCTTTAAAGGGGGTGTATATATCTGCAGTGTTTTCTTATCTCCCTTCAAAGCACTATGTCCTGTAGCTGTCTCCTGCTCTGTTCTTCTGTTATCAGTCTGATAACTCCTGACAAGTTCTCCGTCACATATGATGATAAAAGCAGCCTGAGTTTTGTGTTGGGGAGGATGCTATAAATAGATTAGCAGAGCCCAACAGATCTGAAAGTATCTACAGCTGTCTTGGCTCTATGCCCAGGCTTCACTGCAGTGTTGAACAGGAAGAGAAAATCTAACACGATGTTCACTTTCAGTATATAAAGCTGAAGACAGCAGATATACATGTAAAACTTATGTAGGGATATTTGTTTCATCTTTGTGTATCATCTGAGGCTATTCACGTCACTGGATATATGTGAGGGTTTACATCCACTATATTCCTGTTTAAAGCATAACTGCAGTCAAAAATGTTTTTTTTCCCATGAAGTGGAGCTGTGCCCACATTGTATGGCTTAACTGCTCGATTTGTCACAAAGCCTATACTCACATGATCCTTCGATCCTCCGGAAAACAACACTCTCCCACATTCGGCGGTGGACTGTACCTTACATCTTCACGTCCAGAGCCAGTCTATGGGCGTGATGACATCATGACATAAATGTAAGTGGAAGGAAAATGATTAATGGTTTCCACAATTTTTTACAATCAAATATCCGAAAAGTGTGGCGTGCATTTGTATTCAGCCCCCTTTACTCTGATACACCTAACTAAAATCAAGTGGAACCAATTGCCTGCAGAATTCACCTAATTAGTAAATAGAGTCCCCCTGTGTGTATTTTAATCTCAGTATAAATACAGCTGTTCTGTGAAGCCCTCATGAGGTTTGTTAGGGAACCTTGGTGAACAAACAGTATCATTAAGGCCAAGGAACACACCAGACAAGTCAGGGATAAAGTTGTGGAGAAGTTTAAAGCAGGGTTAGGTTATAAAAAAATATCCCAAGCTTTGAACATCTCACGGAGCACTGTTCAATCCATCATCCGAAAATGGAAAAAGTATGGCGCAACTGCAAACCTACCAAGATATGTCCGTCCACCTAAACTGACAGGCCGGGCAAAGAGAGCATTAATCAGAGAAGCAGCCAAGAGGCCCATGGTAACTCTGGAGGAGCTGCAGAGATCTACAGCTCAGGTGGGAGCATCTTTCCACAGGACAACTATTAGCTGTGCACTTCACAAATCTGGCCTTTATGGAAGAGTGGCACGAAGAAAGCCCTTGTTGAAAGAAAGCCATAAGAAGGCCCATTTGCAGTTTTCGAGAAGCCATGTGGGGGACTCAGCAAACATGTGGAAGAAGGTGCCCTGGTCATATGAGACCAAAATTGAAATTTTGGCCTAAAAGCAAAACGCTATGTGTGGCGGATGACTAACACTGCACATCACCCTGAACACACCATCCGCACTGTGAAAGATGGTGGTGGCAGCATCATGTTGTGGGGATGTTTTACTTCAGCAGGGACAGGGAAGCTGGTCAGAGTTGATGGGAAGATGGATGGAGCCAAATTCAGGGCAATCTTAAAAGAAAACCTGTTGGAGTCTGCAAAAGACTTGAGACGGGGGGGGGGGGGTCATCTTCCAGCAGAACAACGACCCTAAACATACAGCCAGAGCTACAATTTTATGGTTTACTTCAAAGCATATCCATGTGTTAGAATGGCCAGTCAAAGTCCAGACCTAAATCCAATTGAAAATCTGTGTCGAGACTTGCTCCTCTAAAATTGCTGTTTATAGACGCTCCCCATCCAATCTGACCGAGCTTGAGCTATTTTGCTAAAAAGATTGGGCAAAAATTTCACTCTCTAGATGTGCAAAGCTGGTAGAGACATCTCCAAAAAGACTTGCAGCTGTAATTGCAGTGAAAGGTGGTTCTACAAAGTATTGACTCGGGGGGCTGAATACAAATGCACCCCACACTTTTCACAAATTTATTTGTAAAAACTTTTGAAATCCATTTATCATTTTCCTTATATGCCACTTTGTGTTGGTCTATCACATAAAATTCCAATAAAATACATTTACGTTTTTGGTTTAAACATGACAAAAAATACTTTTTCAAGGCACTGTATCTCAAGTCTCCAATCCCCTTGACAAAAACGAGCAGTTAACCCATGCAGTGCTGGCACAGCCCCACTGCATGGAAGAAAAGAAAAACTGCCCTGAGTTCAGCTTTAAAAGGACAGAACTACCCCCTTTCTGGGACCCCCAGCAAAGGAGTGGCTCAAGAAGAGGCACAATCAGGTCATGGAGTGGCCTATAGAAAATTTATGGAGGGAGATGAAACTTCGAGTTGCCAAGCGACAGCCAAGAAACCTTAAGGATTTAGAGGAGATCAGCATTTTTCTTCCTGCAAACATGGCGTGTCCCCCTCCTTAAGAAGGCACAGTCATGCCAATGAACATCTAAATGATTCAGAGAAAGATTGGGAGAAAGTGCTGTGGTCAGATAAGACCAAAATTGAGCTCTTTGGCATTAACTAGACTTGCTTTGTTTGTAGGAAGAAAAATGCTGACTATGACCCTAAGAACACCATCCCTACAGTCAAGCATGGAGGTGGAAACATGATGCTTTGGGGCCGTTTCTCTGCTAAAGGTACAGGCTGACTTTGCCGCACTGAAGGGTCAATGAATGGGGCTATGTATTGTAAAATCTTGGATAAGAACCTTCTTCCCTCAGCCAGAACACTTAAATTAGGTCATGGATGGGTCTTCCAGCATGACAATGAACCAAAACATATCACCAAGGCAACAAAGGACTGGCTCAAGAAGAAGCACATTAAGGTCATGGAGTGGCCTAGTCATTCTCCAGACCTTAATCCTATAGAAAATGTATGGAGGGAGCTGAAACTTTGGGTTGCCAAGAGACAGCCAAGAAACCTTAAGGATTTAGAGAAGATCTGTAAAGAAGAGTGGACCAAAATCCCTCCTGGGATGTGTGCAAACCTGGTCACCAACTACAAGAAACAGCCTGACTCTGTGCTGTCCAACAAGGGTTTCTCCACCAAGTAAGTCATGTTTTGTTTGGGGATCAAATTCTTATTTTACTCACTGAACTGCAACTTAACCACTTAACCACTTAGAGACCGCCCCACATACATGTACTGTGGCAGGACGACTCTTAAGCGCATAATAACATACCTGTATGTCATCACCTTCATCAGCTCTGCGGCGCATGCGCGTACCGCCCGAGCCACGCTTCCGCTGTGACTGGACATAGCTGGAGGCAATCAGCGGGTCCTGCAGCTGGCCACCCGCAAACTGTGGATTTGGCCGGCGTAATGTCGCAAGTCCCACAAAAAATTGTTGATTGCCGCCATTACTAGTAAAAACATTAAAAAAAAGTCCATAAATATATCCCATAGTTTGTAGACGCTATACCTATTTGCGCAAACCAATCAATATGCACTTATTGGGATTTTTTTCACCAAAAATATGTAGCAGAATACATATTGGCCTAAATTGATGAAGAATTTTGATTTTTTTTTTTTAATTTTTATTGGATGTGTTTTATAGCAGAAAAGTAAAAAATTATGTTTTTATTTTCAAAATTGTCGGTCTTCTTTTGTTTATAGCGCAAAAAAATAAAAACCGCAGAGGTGATCAAATACCACCAAAAGAAAGCTCTATTTGTGGGGACAAAAAGGACATCAATTTTGTTTGGGTACAGCATCGCACGACCGCGCCATTGTCAGTTAAAGCAACGCAGTGCCGTATCGCAAAAAACGGCCTAATCAGGAAGGGGGTAAAGTGGTTAATTTATAGCATTTGTTTTATGTATTTTTTCTAGATTTTTGGTTGATATTCTGTCTCTATTATTTAAAATACACCTATGATTATTATTACTATACAGGATTTATATAGCGCCGACAGTTTATGCAGCGCTTTACAACATTAGGGCAGACAGTACAATTACAATACAATTCAATAGAGGGGGGTGATCAGAGAGCCCTGTGTTGTAATATGTTCGCTGATTTATGTGGGATATTATATTATTACATATATGTACACATACTAGGGCTGCGCATCTTCACTGGTCTCACGATTCGATTAGATTACGATTATCTGGTCAACGATTCGATTCCGCAATGCATCACGATTACTGACGAGCTCCCACTTCCGCTTGGGCCACCTAGGCGGCCCTTCCACCCTGCAATCTTCTGGGACACATCACAGTTCCCAAAAGATTGCCCGGCTATGCAGGACAGCGCAGTGAGACATGCGCACCCGGCTGTGAAGCTGCAAGCTGTCACAGCCGGATGCCCACAGTAGTATTGCCAGCGCTGTGGACAGGCGGGGGAGAGAAGAGAGGGTTTGGGTGGCCACGTCGCTGGATTGTGGGACAGGTGAGTGTCTTTTTATTAAAAGTCAAAAAGATGCACTTTTTTTGTAGCTGCTGACTTCTAATAAACAAAAAATTGACTGGAACTCTGCTTTGAATTAAAAATAACCTCACTCCCTAAAAAGTGCACTAATCCGGTGCACTACAGGGTACAGACATTCACACACACTGCTGCTTGGAGGTCAGAAAGGATAGAATCCACAGATGACAAACAGCCCTGTGAAGTTCCCTGTACTGTCTCTGTGCTGACCAGTGGCAGCTGGTGTTCAAAATTTTTTTGGGGGGCGCAAACAAACTGAAAAATACTGAACCTTCCCCATCAAATGCAGCCTCACTGTGCCCATCAAATGCAGCCACTGTGCCCGTCAAACGCAGCCACCTGTGCCCGTCAAACGCAGCCACTTGTGCCCATCAAAGGCAGCCACTTGTGCCCGTCAAACGCAGCCACCTGTGCCCAAACGCAGCCCCCTGTGCCCGTCAAACGCAGCCCCCTGTGCCCAAACGCAGCCCCCTGTGCCCGTCAAACGCAGCCCCCTGTGCCCCAAACGCAGTCACCTGTGCCCAAACGCAGCCACCTGTGCCCAAACGCAGCCACCTGTGCCCATTAAAGGCAGCCATCACTAACCCCCCCCACATTTACTTTCTTTTAATTAATGTTATATTACAATAGATGCTGTGCCCAAGCTGTATGTGCTTTTAAAAAACAATGTCACCTCATGCCGAATTTCGCCGTAGTAGTATGATCATGTGACTCCCGGCTCGTCCCGTCCCACCCCTCTCCCCTCTCTCCTGAGTCCTGACGTCAGCGGGGAATTCTCAGTCCCGCCCGCTGACTATAGTTATCGTATCAGAAGAGAGGCGGGCGGGACTGAGAAATCCCCGCTGACGTCAGGACTCAGGAGACGGAAGAGGAGAGCAGAGAGGGGCAGGACGGACCGGGAGTCACATGATCGTCACATGATCAAATATATATACCATAGTTTGTAGACTTTCACACTAAATAATACACACTGCTTTGAGTTATTTTTACAAAAATAATGTAGCAGAAAAAATTTTGTCCTAATGTTATGAAGAAAGATTTTTTATTTGCAATTTTTTTATAACAAAAACTAAGAAAAAGTTTCAAAATTTTCGGTATTTTTTTGTATATATAGCAAAAATAAAAACCCAGTGGTGATTAAATACTACCAAAAGAAAGCACTATCTGTCTCAAAAAAAATACAAAAAGTTCATTTGGGTACAGGGTTGCATGCCTGAGTAATTGTCACTTAAAATGGAATAGCCCTGAAAACTGAAAATTGGCCTGGACTGGAAGGGGGTAAAAGTGTCCGGACTTGAAGTGGTTAAAGAGACACACTTTCAGGACAGAGTGACAGTGCCTCATCATAGCATACCCTCTCTCGCTATCTCCCTGTGGTAGGAGTCCACCCTGAGTAAGTTCCAGTGTTGGAGATTACCTGGGAGTATGATGTCACTGCTCCCCCCATGTGACAGGATTTGGACCAGTCCACTGGCTAAGTAGGCTCGGTGCTATCACATTTTGGAGGTCACATGTTTCCCTATACCTGAAAGCCTCACTCTTCTAGAGTTATGAAATAAGGGCTCTGATTGAGCATGAATTGGTTAATTATATCTCAATGTATCACTCTTTCGTGGGCAGGATGAGTAAGCGTCACTCCCTCAGTGACAGAAACTCTGCAGAGTGACACTCATTTAGTCAGTGAGAAAGTGATACATGGTAACAGATGGCCATTTTTCAATAATCTATGAGGTCCTGTCACTGGAGAGCTGTGACCGGATGACAGGATTGCTAGTATGCAATTGCCCTTAATACGAATAATTGTATAAGTCTTTCTGTGTATAGTGTACTGCTTCCAGTACTTTTCAAACATTTATGCCTAGGTTCACATCTATGCAGCTGCAGTTGATGCCTTTTTTCTGGCACATTTTTAAAGCGTTTTTGCATGCAGTTTTCACGCAATTTGCAAAAACAAAACTGTGAATAGCTGGTTGTTAAGGAGCAGGTCGAGAAGTCGGTCATAGCATCCTTAAAAACTTATAAGTCATCAGCTGATAATTTAATGTAAAAAAAAAGAGTTGCCGGTGTTCTGCCGAGAAAGTTCCGCTCGGCGGATAAGTTCCCCCCTCTACTGCGCAGGCGCTGCGCCTGCGCAGTAGGATCCGACGGAAGCAGCCGAAGCGGAATAGCTGAAGATCAGCTGTACACGGCGCCTGTAAGAGGGCCCCTCGCGGGCTCGCTTCGCTCGCCACGCTTCGCTCGCCACGCTTCGCTCGCCACGCTTCGGGCACGGCCTCGCTTCGCTCGGCTCTTTTAGATTCCCCCTCTAGGTCCACTTGGATGGTGGGGAAGGAACCTGGACCTAGGGCGCAGGCGCCGTGTACAGCTGATTGAAGCGTTTGAGCTTCGGCTATCTCCGGCGGCTGACAGTAGTTCGTACTGCGCAGGCTCTGCGCCTGCGCAGTACAGGGGGGGAACTTATCCGTCGAGGGAACTTTCTCGGCAAGACACCGGCAATAAAAATCTGGGAAAAAAGACGTGGGGCCTCCAATCTATACCAGGCCCTTATAGAGCATGCAGCCCGGCAGGTCAGGAAAGGGAGGGGACAAGTGTGCACCCCCCTCCTGGACCATACCAGGCCACATGCCCTCAACACAAAGGGGTGCTTTGGGGCGGGGGGGCTCTGCCCCCCACTCCAAAGCACCTTGGCCCCATATTGATAGGAACAAGGGCCTCTTCCAGACAACCCTGGCTGGTGGTTGTGGGGGTCTGCAGGCAGTGGGCTTATCGGAATCTTTGAACAAGGGGGATCTTGGCCCCCCTATGTGAATGAGTATGGGGTACATAGGGGGATTTGGGGCCCCCCTGCCCCAAAGCACTCCCCCCATGGGGGTGGTCCGCTTATCCCCTCCCTTTCCTGACCTGCCGGGCTGCATGCTCGGATAAGGGTCTGGTATGGATTTTGTTGAGAACCCCACGCCATTGTTAAAAAAAAAATTGCCTGAAGGGCCTAGTATGGATTGGGAGGGGCCCACTCTGTTTTTACCAATTTTTTTTATTGCTGACAATTCCTGTTTTTACATTGTGCGGTTAGCGGGGAACCCCACTGACAGTTGATGACTCATCAGTTGTTAAGGATGCAGCGGCTGGCTTCATGGCCTGCTCCTTAACAGCCAGCTATACACAGTTTGTTATAGAGAAAGAAGAAAACGCAAACCGCATATAAAAAAACATATCAAAAATGCAACACTTGCGTTTTTGCTGCGGGTCCATTGAAGTTATTACACGCAAAACGCAATCTGTTGTGAGTCCCTAACCCTTTCCAAAAACGCACTGGCTGAAAAACGCATAGATCTGAACGTGTACCATAGGAAACCATATTAAATGGACTGTAGTGCGTTTCTGCAAACTGCAAAACTCACTACAAACGCACAGGTGTAAACCTAGGATAAAGAGTCATTAAACCCACATCGTTAAAAACTATCAATAAACGCTGTATTACATGCTGTTTATACTCACTATGTGATTTGTTTTCTGTATTCTGCAAATAAAAAATGGTTGATCCTGCTGTTTTCTCTCCCCCCCCGTCCATGTCCTCACTGCAGTTGGGGATGTTGCACAGCAGTGTTGCCAGCTAGTGCACATGCTCAGTTTTCAGTGTATTTCAACCGTGAGCATTTCCTCTCAATCATATGTGAGTAACCCATGTGACTATAGAGTCACACATGTGGGCGTATATACACAGTGGTAAATGAAAGCCCACTCCTTCGTTCCTTTCCCACTCCTTCCCTCCTCCTCCATGCTCACTAACCAGCTAAACATAATGTGAGTGGGATATCTCATCTTGATTGATGGAGGCTTCACCTCTATGTGACAGGTAGAAATCCACCCACACTAAGTTATTGCCAAAAAAATAAAAGAGTTTTGATGTTTAATATATATTTGGATAAAAAATTTAAAACAGTTTATTATTGATTATTTTTTCTCCATATTCCAAAGCCATGTTTCTGCAGACAGGCTGAGAAACATCTGGGTCATGTGACCACTATAATATGGTACTTAGATTTTTTTTTCCATTAAAATAAATACAGTGCCATCATCCACATACAGAAAGAGAAGAAATAATGTAAAATAAGCAGTGTGTGTTTAGTATCACTTTAAGCTTTGATGAGGTATAATACCAAGGAGCTTGAATGATGCACAGTTTAGAACCTCCCATTATCAGCAGTCTGATATCTGTTGTAAAGGGTTTTTGGTAAGATTTTAGGCAGGGGGATTTTAGTGCTCCTGACTGCCCGCCTACAATGCAACATGGCGGCCCCTCAGGTCTGTTCATGCTGCAGCGGGCATGATACTTTGCGCAGCAGCAATTTAACTCAGGATGTGGCGTTTGCCAAGCTGCGCTGCTTGCCAGACTCGCCCATGCGGCAACTGCAAAACAAACTCTTGGCACGTGGTTGCGGCATGGTATTTCAATGGAAAATCCCCATTGCGATAAACACAATACACAATTTACATATTAAAAATATGTAACTGACATAATAAGTAGGTTTACATTTCTGCCTGCAGCCCTGCTTTAATGAGAAATTATACTCTATAAAAGCTTGTTAGGTATTTAGCAATGTGCGCTAATGTTTTAAAAGTCTAGTGTCTTTAGCTTTACAGTAATGCCGCGTACACACGAGCGGACTTTCTATCCTACTTGGTCCGGCACACTTTCCGACGGACTTTGTCCGCCAGGTGCGCCGGACTTTAAAACGGACGGACTTGCCCACACACGCCGGTACTTTCCGGCGGGCTAAGTCCGCCCGTCTTTCCGACGGACTTTCGCCGGAGTTCCGGCGGACTTTCAGAATGAACGGACTTGCCCACACACGGACAAGTCCGTTCATTTTGAACGTGACTCAGGTGCGACGGGACTAGAAAAGGATGTCAATCTTGCCGCTTTTATCGGCGAGATTGACACCTTGCGAGCCCCGTCGCGGGGCATACCAGGCCCTTAGGTCTGGTATGGATTATAAAGGGGAACCCCTACGCCGAAAAAACGGCGTGGGGCCCCCCCTAAAATCCATACCAGACCCTGATCTGAGCACGCAGCCTGGCCGGTCAGGAAAGGGGGTGGGGACGAGCGAGCGCCCCCCCCCTCCTGAACCGTACCAGGCCGCATGCCCTCAACATGGGGGGTGGGTGCTTTGGGGGAGGGGGGCGCACCTTGTCCCCATGTTGATGAGGACAAGGGCCTCTTCCCGACAACCCTGGCCGTTGGTTGTCGGGGTCTGCGGGCGGGGGCTTATCGGAATCTGGGAGCCCCCTTTAATAAGGGGGCCCCCAGATCCCGGCCCCCCACCCTATGTAAATGAGTATGGGGTACATGGTACCCCTACCCATTTACCTAGGAAAAAAGTGTAAGTAATAAAACACACTACACAGGTTTTTAAAATATTTTATTAAACAGCTCCGGGGGGGGATCTTCCTCCGGCTTCGGGGGTCTTCTTCCGGCTTCGGGGGTCCCTCCGCTTCATCTTCTCCCGGCGTCCGGTTGGTTCTTCTCCGCTCTCCGGCCTCTTCTCCCGGTGTCGCAGGTCTTCGGCCGGCCCCCTCCGCTGTCTTCATGTAGCTCTATTGCAAGCGGAGGTCCGGACTTCTTGGCTTCTTGGCTTCTCTTCTCTTCTCTTCCCCCAGATGTTGACACGACGCTCTCTCCGGCTGGACTGGTCTCTGAGGGCTGCGTTGTGACTTATATAGGCGGAGACCCCGCCCCCATATGATGTCAGAGTCCCTGGGCATGCTGGGACTGTGACGTTTTAGGGGGCGTGGTCGACCACGCCCCCTAAAACGTCACAGTCCCAGCATGCCCAGGGACTGTGACATCATATGGGGGCGGGGTCTCCGCCTATATAAGTCACAACGCAGCCCTCAGAGACCAGTCCAGCCGGAGAGAGCGTCGTGTCAACATCTGGGGGAAGAGAAGAGAAGAGAAGAGAAGCCAAGAAGCCAAGAAGCCAAGAAGTCCGGACCTCCGCTTGCAATAGAGCTACATGAAGACAGCGGAGGGGGCCGGCCGAAGACCTGCGACACCGGGAGAAGAGGCCGGAGAGCGGAGAAGAACCAACCAGACGCCGGGAGAAGATGAAGCGGAGGGACCCCCGAAGCCGGAAGAAGACCCCCGAAGCCGGAGGAAGATCCCCCCCCCGGAGCTGTTTAATAAAATATTTTAAAAACCTGTGTAGTGTGTTTTATTACTTACACTTTTTTCCTAGGTAAATGGGTAGGGGTACCATGTACCCCATACTCATTTACATAGGGTGGGGGGCCGGGATCTGGGGGCCCCCTTATTAAAGGGGGCTCCCAGATTCCGATAAGCCCCCGCCCGCAGACCCCGACAACCAACGGCCAGGGTTGTCGGGAAGAGGCCCTTGTCCTCATCAACATGGGGACAAGGTGCTTTGGGGGGGGGGCGCAGGGCGCCCCCCTCCCCCAAAGCACCCACCCCCCATGTTGAGGGCATGCGGCCTGGTACGGTTCAGGAGGGGGGGGGGCGCTCGCTCGTCCTCACCCCCTTTCCTGACCGGCCAGGCTGCGTGCTCGGATCGGGGTCTGGTATGGATTTTAGGGGGGCCCCACGCCGTTTTTTCGGCGTAGGGGTTCCCCTTTATAATCCATACCAGACCTAAGGGCCTGGTATGCCCCGCGCTCGCCGCAATAGAAGAATTTGTTTTTCCTATTGCAGCGAGCGCGAGATGCAATACCCTGCCCTCGTGTCGTATTTGGTCTGTCGGACCAGCCTACACACGAGCGGGCTTTCCGTCGGACCAGCACACACACGAGCGGACTTTCCGCCCGAAACTGAGTCCGACGGAAAGATTTGAAACTTTCTTTAAATCTAGGTCCGGCGGAAAAGTCCGCCGCCGCCCACACACGGGCGGATTGTCCGGCACACTCTGGTCCGCCGGACCAAGTATGCCGGAAAGTCCGACCGTGTGTACGCGGCATAAGGCTACTTTCACACTGAGGCGTTTTTCAGGCGCTAAAGGGCTTAAAACAGCGCCTGTAAAACACCACCCCTACCACCCCAGTGTGAAAGCCTGAGTGCTTTTACACTGGAGCGGTGCGCTTGCAGGACGGGAAAAAAAGTCCTGCAAGCAGCATCTTTGAGGCGTTGCGGGAGCGGTGTACACATCGCTTCTAAAATGCCCCTGCTATTGAAATCAATGGCCAGCGATGCCGAATTGCCTGCAAACCAATTCGGCAGCGGCGCTTTTAACCCTTTTTCGGGCGTTAGCGGGGGTTAAAAGTGCCCCGTTAGCAGGCGAAAAGCACAGCTAAAAATAGCGGCGCTTTACCGCCGATGCCCCCCCCCCCCCCCGGCCCAGTGTGAAAGTGCAGAGTGTCTCAAAGGGAACCTGTTCGGGGTTTACATATCCCCCAGGCTCCTCTCATACACTTTTAGAGCCATCTGATCCTCTGTCCAGTTTAGGTTTTCATCTCCCTTTTGGCAATTTAGGATCACCTGGAAATCAGAGTCAGTGCTCTTGAGCCTGAGGAACAGACAAGTCATGTCTGTGAGAGCTGCATATGTGGAGACTGACAATCATTAGGCTTGCTCAGCCTGTTAGAACCTGGATTTGTGTAGTTTGTGCCAGAACACGGATAGGATATTGTTTTAGGGCCTTTTGCCTCGTTTATTTTGATTTAAATAATATTTTTATTCAGACAAAAATCAGGGTACAAACATACACGAGGATGTACATTAGAAAATATAGCACACATTCAATGAAAACCATGCATGAAAAAATATCATAACTGTGCTATGGATAGACAATATCTACAGTATGCGATAACATATTTGTCATGGTTATGCAGTAATCTTTCTCTGTCAGCTTACCTTCTCCTCATGTGTTCAGACTAAGAGGCCAGCCACTCACACCTGGCTGGTTTTATAACCTCTTCTCTAAGCATGGCCCCACCCCAGGCCCTATCAGGGAACCCTATATTAACCTGTGCACTGCAAGCCAGCAGTGCTGATCAACCATTGTGTGTTAGCTTTTGTGTGTACTTGCTGTGTTTCCTACGTCTGATTCCAGTTACCGACTTTGGCCTGTTCTCGACTTTCCCTGTCTGCTTGTGACCCTGACCTTTGGCGTGTCCCCGACTATCCCTGTTTGCCTGTGACCCTGAACCTTGCTGTGAACTCTGTTGTCCTTGTCTGCTTGTGGCCCCGACCTTGGCTTATTCTTTACTATCCCTATCCTCCTGTTGCCTACTGTGGGTGTGAGCTGGGGGACCCTGGGGGTCGCGACCTGGAGCCAGTTGCCGCCCAGTCCATCCTCACCACTAGAGGCTCTGGTGAACACCTGCTGGCTCTTAGACTCCGCACCCCAGGGAATCTTACGCTCTAACCCAGGTGGGATCCGTGTTGGCGTTCCAGCGGCCCTGCCTTCCTTACCACTCTGACTCCCATCCGCAGCAGTCAGCCGTAGGGTCCACTACCTTGCGGTGCACTCCTGATCCCTACGGTGTGCATCTGTCACCTAGCCTCAAGGTGACCTAAGAGTTTGATCAGCCATGGACGTGGCTGATGTGCCGCTACCCGCAGATGATCCGTTGCAGGGCTTAGTTCGCAGACTTGAGACCCAGGAATCTCATCAGACCCAAGTGATGCGATTCCTTCAGGATTTGGCATCCTGTTTTGAACAGGTTCAGGCCTCATTAGAACCCCTGGTTCAACAACCTCAACCGCTATCTGCTGCTGCACCTATCGCAGCCGTCGCTGCCACATATTCATTACAACTGCCAGCTCCGGCCTGTTTCTCTGGGGACTCCAAGGCTTGCAGGGGGTTCCTTAGCCATTGCACAATTCATTTTGAACTTCAGCCCCAAAACTTCCTTCCGATCGGGCGAAAGTAGCCCATATTATATCCCTCCTGTCCGGCCAGGCGCTAGTTTGGGCTGCCCCTCTGTGGGAACTGAATGATCCAGTGGTTTCTAGCCTGTCTGATTTCTTGAAACTTTTTTGGAATATCTTCGAGGAACCGGGTCGTGTCTCCTCAGCGGCTAGCGCTCTTTTACGTCTCCGTCAAGAGTCCGCTTCTGGACAGTCTGCTTCACAGCTGAATTGGACTGGAATAATGAGGCCCTAGTTGCAACCTTTTTACATGGCCTCTCTGAGAGAGTGAAGGATGAATTAGCAGAAAGATCCCTTCCTGCTGATCTGGACGGTGTCATCACCTTGTGTAACCAGATCGATATTCGCTTTCAGGAGAGGGCCCTGGAAAAAAGACCCCCACACTCCCCGTTCCTTAGGCAGCCTGAGCTCCCGGTCCCTTCTCTTTGATCCGAGGAGCACCCCCTGCCTGCTGAGGAACCTATGCAGCTGGGCTGGACCAAGTTGTCTCCTGAAGAATGCGCTAGGCGCAGAACTCTGGGCTTGTGCCTCTATTGTGGGGCCAAAGGTCATTTTCGTGACACTTGTTCACTTCGTCCGGAAAAACGATCGGGGCTAATACTTTTGGTAGGTGCAGTATTAGACCCTGAAATATCACCTTCACCTTCTCGTCTTCTTCTTTCTGTGTTCCTTCATGTCGGCGCTTCCTCTCGTTCGATCTCGGCACATCTGGATTTCGGAGCCGCTGGCAATTTCATGGATTGGGAAACTGCATCTTCCATGAGACTTACTCTTTTGCCCTTTTCAACGCCATTGGTGGTCTTGGCGATTGATGGCACTGTTCTCCCAGGGGGTCCTATCCGCTTCCAGACGCTCCCTGTTAAGATGTCGGTAGGGGCACTCCACCAGGAGTGGATATCCTTCCTTGTCTTACATAAGGCTTCATCTCCTATCATATTAGGTCTTCCTTGGTTACGGTTCCATTCTCCACACATTGACTGGACTGCTGGAAGGATCCTGGCTTGGGGTTCCTCCTGTTCCTCTTCCTGCCTACTCAAGGTTACCCCCAAAAGAGAAACTTCCTGTTGCCACCATCCCAGTATCTTCTGCTCTTCCCGCTGCATGTAGCGATTTCTGGAATGTCTCCTGCAATAGTGGGGCTGAGGCACTCTCTGGGTCATGTGGCACTCTGGATGAGGAGCCCACCTGTGAACTTGAGCCGATCATTCACTCCAGTTTGCATGGTCATTTACCTTTGCCTGTTCCTGGACCCCCTTGGATGCACACCCAGGCTGACTCGTCCACCAGTTCCACAGTCGCTACGCCCTGTGATGCAATTCTGGTGGTTGCTGCACCTAGCAATGCTGTTCAGTCAGCCTCTGCACCAGTTCAGCCTATGCCCAGTGAAGCTATCCAGCTTGACTTCTGTGACACATCACTTTCTAACCAACCTGGTCTCAGGGATCCACTGACTTCTGCCCAGTCTGATGATCCTGTGCTGGATGTCCAGCTCATCTTTAAGGGTCTGGGGGACCCTGCTCAGACTCCTTATGGTCTTATGCCTTTACCTATTCCTAAGAAGCCTTTAGCCCTCAATAAGTCCTCTCGTCCTCTCCCTACCTCGGTTTCGGTCTCTGAGGATAATCTTAAGTACGAGGTTAGTCAAGTTCTGGATTCGGCGCCGTAGAGGCATTCTTCAGTACCTCGTACATTGGGAAGGGTTTGGTCCTGAGGAGAGGTCTTGGATCACTGCATCTGAGATCTTTGTGCTCGTCTGTTGAGGTTTTATCTTGAGTTTCCCTTTAAACCAGGGCCAGGGGGGGGAGGGGGGGCCTCATAAGAGGGGGGGGGGGTACTGTCATGGTTATGCAGTAATCTTTCTCTGTCAGCTTACCTTCTCCTTATGTGTTCAGACTAAGAGGCCAGCCACTCACATCTGGCTGGTTTTATAACCTCTCCTCTAAGCATGGCCCCACCCCTGGCCCTATCAGGGAACCCTATATTAACCTGTGCACTGCAAGCCAGCAGTGCTAATCAACCATTGTGTTTCCTACGTCTGAATCCAGTTACCGACTTTGGCCTGTTCGACTTTCCCTGTCTGCTTGTGACCCTGACCTTTGGTGTGTCCCCGACTATCCCTGTTTGCCTGTGACCCTGAACCTTGGCGTGAACTCTGTTGTCCTTGTCTGCTTGTGGCCCCGACCTTGGCTTATTCCGCGACCTGGAGCCAGTTGCAGCCCAGTCCATCCTCACCAATAGAGGCTCTGGTGAACACCTGCTGGCTCTTAGACTGCGCACACCAGGGAATCTTACGCTCTAACCCAGGTGGGATCCGTGTTGGCGTTCCAGCGGCCCTGCCTTCCTTACCACCCTGACTCCCATCCGCAGCAGTCAGCCGTAGGGTCCACTACCTTGCGGTGCACTCCTGATCCCAACGGTGTGCATCTGTCACCTAGCCTCAAGGGGTCCTCACAATATTACAAACCAATGTACAAGAACGCAACGTAGGATAAAGAACCTGCCTCATTTTTTTGGTGGAACACTGTACAGCCCCTATAAATAGACTTGTAAATAGCACCAATAAACACTGCACTGTTTGTGACTACGTGCCTGGACTGGTAACTGTGCCTGAAAGTGTGATCACCCCAGGGAGCTTTGTACCCAGAGCTGCTGATAGGGCAGTACAGCCAGCCCTCCTGTAGGGGGCCCGAACTCTGTCACTTCAGAAGAGTGGCCCGGGCACCTGCAGAGCAGGAGAGCCAGCTGTACTGCCTTGTGACATCTGTGAATCACCTTGCAGCGCTGCCAGCTTTCTCCCTCCGGCAGGTGGATCGGTTCTACTTACTGGCAATTGGCAAAGTGTCCTGATTTGAAGCAGAGGGAGACAGCTGCAGAGTCTCTGCCTGTGCTTCTGTTGGGTCCTGAAACTTCCCCTCCGTCAGTCGGCAGTGTTACCTCCTCAGTGTGATGAATGAACAGGAAGTTTGCTCCACCCCTAAATCCTAACCTCTGCTCCCCCTCCCTCCAGATCATGCTCTCACTGTGCTATGTGTTCACGGTGAACTCCAGGATTTGGATGGAGCAGTGCTTCTGCTGAAGGGGGTGAGTGTGGGGGGTAGCTGCTGGAGTGAAGGGACACAAACTTCAGGATTTTGTAGAGGGGGCTGAATATGCCAGGAGCCGGCCTAGAACAGCAGGTAGCTGCCACTGCAGTGCTGGAACTAGGAGCCAGAGAACACATCTCTATTTCCAGCTGACAGATATTACTGCCCACACATTTCTATATACCACCCCTAAGGCCCCCTTTATACTTTATGTAGCAGGAACACATGTTCTTGCTCGTGTTTTTTTTTCTGCCTTGTTTTTCTCACATTTTTCAGCCCAGAACTACACAGGAGAATCTTGTCAATGATCTAAAGGCAGCTGGGACCATAGTCACCAAGAAAACAATTGGTAACACACTACAATGTTAAGGACTGAAATCCTGCAGCGCCCGCAAGGTCCCCCTGCTCAAGAAAACACATGTACAGGCCCGTCTGAAGTTTGCTAATGAACATCTGAATGATTCAGAAGAGAACTGGGTGAAAGTGTTGTGGTCAGATGAGACCAAAATTGGGGCCATGTACTATCAAATCTTGGGTAAGAACCTCCTTCCCTCAGCCGGGGCATTGAAAAAGGGCCGTGGATGGGTATTCCAGTATGACAATGACCCAAAACACACAGCAAAGGCAACAAAGGAGTGGCTCAAGAAGAAGCACATTAAAGTCCTGCAGTGGCCTAGCCAGTCTCCAGACCGTAATTTGGAGGGAGCTGAAGGTTCGAGTTACCAAACGTCAGCCTCGAAAACTTAATGACTTGGGGAGGATCTGCATAGAGGAGTGGGACAAAATACCAACTGAGATGTGTGCAAACCTGCTGGCCAACTACAAGAAACGTCTGACCTCTATGATTGCCAACAAGGATTTTGCCACCAAGCACTAAGTCATATTTTGCGAAGGGGTCAAATACTTATTTCACTCATTAAAATGTAAATCAATTTATAACTTTTTTGAAATGAGTTTTTCTGCATATTTTTCTTCTTATTCTGTCTCTCACTGTTAAAATAAACATACAATTAATTTATAGACTCATCATTTCTTTGTCAGAGGGCAAATGTACAAAATCAGCAGGGGTCAAATACTTTTTTCCTCACTGTACACTAATGTTTTCCTATAAAACGTGTCATTTTTTATATCAGCAATAAAGGTAACTAAAATTAAGTGTAAAAAAAAAAAAAAAAAAAACTGTAGACCAGGAAGTTTCAAATCATTCTAATAAACCCCTGCTTCCACCGGCATGCTAGGTATGACGCATGAAGGAGACTGTGAAAGATATTTTAATATCATTCTAAGTAGCTGCTATAAAAGCTGTGAAAACTTCAGCTTGTCTCCTATTTCTGACTTTTTTCATTGAAGATTAAAGTGCTGTTACAGGATAAAAAAAAAAAAAAATCGCATTGCTCTTAAGTGAAATGGCAACTTGGAAGCAGCATCATTTCCATTGACAGTACATAAACCCACTAACCCAATCTTGCCACCTACTCCACATTTAGGTTGGGGAGGTCACCCCAGCAACATTATAGTCTGCTGTGTACCTGGGCTGAATTCCTGCGATCGGGCTAATCTTAGGTAGAGAAGTACATTTTCTGAATATATTATAACGCTATTAGGGTATAAATCTGACAATCAATGCTTCCTCAGGAAGTTGTTGATAGTTAAAATTGCTATTTAACATAAATCGCAATAATTTTTTCATATATTTTTTTTTAACAGAGAGCGCAGCATCAAGGTGAAGGATAAAATTTAAAGCAACGGCACATTATACTGCATGTAATATGGACTGTAATGAACATGTGCTTTGCCCATAAAGGGCAAAGCACCAAATTCACTTAATGGCGGCCACACCAGCAGGTACCCGTGCTATATTCCCCCACTGCTCCATTTGACTGTTGGAACTCCAAGTTGTGATTTTGAGCTTAGACATTACCACCATATGTGACAGCACTGCCTATCTGACGTGGCCAAGGACTGTCAACTTAGAAGGAAGTGGAATGAGTCACATGATACAAGACTAGTGGTTTACCTTATGTAATTTGATCCATCTTTATGAGCTTTCTAGTACTCATGAAAACCTGGGTGCTCCAATATGCAATGGGTATTTCATTATTATTATTATTATTATACAGGATTTACAGTATATAGCACCAACAGTTTGCACAGCGCTTTACCTATTTAATTTGCTCAAGATTGTTGTACTTTGATACTAGTGAGGCCTCTGATCATAGTATTAGTCCAAGAGGGAGGTGCAGGATGCAAAAGTGGGCAGGTCAGCATTAGGGATGGGCCGAACGGACCCCTGTTCGGTTCGTACCTGAACTTTCGAACCCCGTGAAAGTTCGGACTCGAATAACGAACCCCATTAAAGTTAATGGGACCTGAACATCAAAAAACCAAAGTTCCCATTTTGAAGGCTTATATGCAAGTAATTGGGCATACAATGGTTATAGGGGTCCTGCCCTGGGGGACATGTATCAATAAAAAAAAAAGTTTGTGAAAAACGTCCTTTTTAAATGAGCAGTGATTTTTTGATTTTTAAAGTGAAAGCATAAAAATGAAAAATTCCTTCCAATATAGTGCCTGGGGGGTCCCCTTAGTCTACCTGTAAAGTGGCAGATCTGTACCACATCTAGAATCTGCTGCAGCAATAATTGCATTTATAAAGCCAAAAAAATGAAATTTTCCCTGCAAGCTGCCTTTATTTTGCTCAGCAACAGCTGGGGAGCCACTGTGTATGATGAGGTCACAATGTAGTGTACTGGGAACAAGATTAGAGATTTTTTGGATACATTCTGATGTCACATTGACTTTGGATAGAAGTAACGATCTTTGGGTGTCGGTGGCGCCTTCTCATCATAACCCTTGTAAAGGACTAGCGTCAAATGTAGAGCTTTAAGGACACCGCCACTCGCTGGTTCTTCTTTTTAAGGACTTTATTTGCCCATTTTTATTAAAAGCAAGTTCAGCAAACAAACATAGGTTTCCCTCGCAGGGGTTTTCAGCATTCCTTTTTCCATTAACAAAATGACATTCAGCCTAGTTGGCTCTCACTTGCAGCACTGCTGCTCTGGCCTTACACTCCAGGCCCTTGTCTGTCCCGTACAGACTGTTTCACCAAACACCTTGGTGCATACAGTGGGGACGGAAAGTATTCCGACCCCTTAAATTTTTCACTCTTTGTTCTATTGCAGCCATTTGTAAAATCATTTAAGTTCATTTTTTTCCTCATTAATGTACACACAGCACCCCATATTGACAGAAAAACACAGAATTGCTGACATTTTTGCAGATTTATTAAAAAAGAAAAACTGAAATATCACCTGGTCCTAAGGATTCAGACCCTTTGCTGTGACACTCATATATTTAACTCAGGTGCTGTCCATTTCTTCTGATCATCCTTGAGATGGTTCTACACCTTCATTTGAGTCCAGCTGTGTTTGATTATACGGATTGGGCTTGATTAGGAAAGCCACACACCTGTCTATATAAGACCTTACAGCTCACAATGCATGTCAGAGCAAATGAGAATCATGAGGTCAAAAGAACTGCCTGCAGAGCTCAGAGACAGAATTGTGGCAAGGCACAGATCTGACCAAGGTTACAAAAAAATTCTGCTGCACTTAAGGTTCCTAAGAGCACGGTGGCCTCCAAAATCCTTAAATGGAAGACGTTGGGGACGACCAGAACTCTTCCTAGAGCTGGCCGTCCGGCCAAACTGAGCTATCAGAGAAGAGCCTTGGTGAGAGAGGTAAAGAAGAACCCAAAGATCACTGTGGCTGAGCTCCAGAGATGCAGTCGGGAGTTGGGAGAAAGTTGTAGAAAGTCAACCATCACTGCAGCCCTCCACCAGTCAGGGCTTTATGGCAGAGTGGCCCGACGGAAGCCTCTCCTCAGTGCAAGACACATGAAAGCCCACATGGAGTTTGCTAAAAAAATACCCGAAGGACTCCAAGATGGTGAGAACTAAGATTCTCTGGTCTCATGAGATCAAGTTAGAGCTTTTTGGCCCTAATTCTAAGCGGTATGTGTGGAGAAAACCAGGCACTGCTTATTACCCGTCCAATACATTCCCAACAGTGAAGCATGGTGGTGGCAGCATCATGCTGTGGGGGTGTTTTTCAGCTGCAGGGACAGGACGACTGGTTGCAATCAAGGGAAAGATGAATGCAGCCAAGTACAGGGATATCCTGGACGAAAACCTTCTCCAGAGGGCTCAGGACCTCAGACTGGGCAGAAGGTTTACTTTCCAACAAGACAATGACCCTAAGCACACAGCTAAAATAATGAAGCAGTGGCTTCACAACAACTCCGTGACTGTTCTTGAATGGCCCAGCCAGAGCCCTGACTTAAACCCAATTGAGCATCTCTGGAGAGACCTAAAAATGACTGTCCACCAACGTTTACCATCCAACCTGACAGAACTGGAGAGGATCTTCAAGCAGGAATGGCAGAGGATCCCCAAATCCACGTGTGAAAAACTTGTTGCATCTTTCCCAAAAAGACTCATGGCTGTATTAGATCAAAAGGGTGTGTCATGACCTTGCAGTAATACATTCATGACCTGTCTATCTCTTACCTGGTCTGTGTATCAGCCTTGAGGCTTGTACTCTCACACCTGCATGCTTAAGTAATCTTCCCTCTGTGTGGCTCCACCCTAGCTTCAACAGGAATCACTATTTAACACCGTATTCTCCAAGCCTGCCTTGCCGTGCAATATTGTGTGTTTGGCTTCCTGTTTGCCGTGTGCTCTAAGTTTGTCTCTATCTCTGTTACAGATCTTGGCGTGTTCCCAACTATCCCTGTCTGCTTGTGACCCTGACCTTGGGCGCGTTCTCGACTACCACGGTTTGCCTGTGACCCTGACTTTTGGCGTGTTCTCTGTTATCCTTGTCTGCTAGTCGCCCCGACATTTGGCTACCTCCTTACTATCCCTTGCTGTCCTGGGCTGCTGTTTCCTCTCCATCCTCCTGTAGCCTACAGTGAGCGTGAGCTGGGAGACCCTGAGGGCCGCGACCTGGAGCCAGTTGCAGCCCAGTCCATCCTCACCACTAGAGGCTCTGGTGAACACCTGCTGGCTCTTAGACTCTGCGCCCTGGGGAATCTATGCTCTAACTCACTGTGGGATCCTGAACCACCAGTTCCAGTTCCATCCGCAGCAGTCAGCTTTAGGGTCCACTATCATAGCGGTGCACACCTGATCCCAACGGGGTGCATCTGTCACCTGAATACAGGTGACCTAACAGTTTGCACGGCCATGGACCCGTCTGATGTGCCGCTACCTGCCGATGATCAGCTGCAGGGCATAGTCCACAGACTGGAGACCCAGGAATCTAATTAGACCCAGGTGATGCGATTCCTTCAGGATTTGGCTTCTCGCTTTGAACAACTTCAAGCCTCCTTAGGCTCCCCGGTTCCACAACCGCAATCGGCTGCCGTATCAGCTCCGCTTACAGTCGCAGCCGCTAACCCTTTGCACTTACCAGCTCCGTCCCGTTACTTTGGAGATTCCAAGGCCTGCAGAGGGTTCCTTAGCCAGTGTACCATATATTTCGAACTCCAACCCCAAAACTTCCAGTCTGATCGGGCAAAGTTAGCCTATATTATTTCTCTCCTGTCCGGCGAGGCTTTAGCTTGGGCTGCCCCTATGTGGGAGAGGAAAGACCCAGTGGTTTCCAGCCTCTCTAATTTTCTGAAACTCTTCCAGAATATCTTTGAGGAACCAGGTCGTGTCTCTTCAGCGGCCAGCGCCCTTTTACGTCTCCGCCAAGAGTCTGCTTCTATGGGACAGTATGCTCTTTGTTTCCGCATACTGACAGCTGAGCTGGAACAATGAGGCCTTAGTCACAACCTTTCTGTATGGCCTTTCTGATAGAGTGAAGGACGAATTAGCAGGAAGAACCATCCCCACTGATCTGGACGAAGTTATCTCCCTGTGTAACCAGATTGATATTCGTTTTCAGGAAAGGACCCTAGAAAAGCGACGCCAGCACTCCTTGGTCCTTAGTCAGCCCGAGCTCCCCTCTTTTCGTCCTGCGGAGCATCTCCTGCCAACTAAGGAACCCATACAGCTGGGCCAGACCAGGCCATCCCCCGAGGGAGGAACGTGCTAGGCGCAGAACTCTGGGCCTGTGTCTCTGCTGTGGGGGCAAAGGTCATTTTCGTGACACATGCTCATTTCGTCCAGGAAAAGCTCGGGTAATACATCTGGAAGGTGGAGTATTGGACCCAGAAAAGTCATCTTCTCGTCTCCGTCTTTCGGTGTTTCTTCATGTTGGCGTTTCCTCCCACTCGGCCTTGGCTTATCTGGATTCGGGAGCCTTTTTACATGGCCTCTCTGACAGAATGAAGGATGAATTAGAACCATCCCCGCAGATCTGGACAATGTCATCTCCTTGTGTAACCAGATCGATATTCGTTTTCAGGAAAGGACCCTAGAAAAGAGAAGCTAGCACTCCTTGGTTATTGTAGTCAGCCTGAGCTCCCCTCTCTTTGACCAGGCTATCTCCCGAGGGCCGTGCTAGGCACAGATCTCTGGGCCGGTGTCTCTATTGTGGGAACAAAGGTCATTTTCGTGACATATGCTCACTTCGTCTGGGAAACGCTCGGGTCTAATACATCTGGAAGGTGGAGTATTGGACCCAGAAATATCACCATTTTGTCACCTTCTTTCGGTGTTCCTTTATGTTGGCGCTTCATCTCATTTGGTTTTGGCTTATCTGGATTCCGGAGTCGCTGGCAATTTTATGGACTGGAGAACTGCATCTTCCATGAACCTTACCCTTTTACCCCTCACCACTCCATTGGTGGTCTCGGCGATTGATGGCACTGTTCTTCCAGGGGGCCCTATCCACTTCCAGACCCCTCCTGTTAAGATTAGGGGTGCAACGGATCAAAAAACTCACGGTTCGGATCGTTCCTCGGATCAGGAGTCACAGTTCGGATCATTTTCGGATCAACAAAAAAAAATCTCCCCCACAGTAATATCCACAATCTCCCTATTGACAGAGTATTGGCAGGGTATTGGCAGGGCATTGCAGCAGGGCATTGCAGCAGGGCATTGCAGCAGCGTATTGGCAGGGCATTGCAGCAGGGTATTGCGGCAGGGCATTGCAGAGTATTGGCAGGGCATTGCAGAGTATTGGCATCCGATCTCTCCCCTCCACTGTACAGATCAGTACACATCAGTTACAAGTGATCGCTCCGTCATTCGACGTGCTAAACGGCCGCCGGGTGTACCAAGATGGCCGCCGCTCCGGAGCTAGGCCAAAGCCGCGGCCAGAGGTGTCCCATACGGATCAACCTCCGCGGATCGGATCAACCTCCACGGATCGGATCACGGATCGATGACGATCCTTTGTACCCCTAGTTAAGATGTTGGTAGGGATACTCCACCAGGAGTGGATATCCCTTCTTATCCTTCCTAAGGTCTCAACCCCTATCGTATTGGGGCTTCCTTGGTTGCAGCTCCACTCTCCACACATTGACTGGACTTCTGGGCATTGGGGTCCCTCCTGTTTCTCTTCCTGCCTACTCAAGGTTGCCCCTAAGGGGAGACTTCCCATGGCTACCACCTCAGTATCATCTGCCCTTCCCGCTGCATATAGCGATTTCTGGGATGTGTTCTGTAAAAAGTCAGCTGAGGTGCTTCCTCCTCACAGGTCCTTTGACTGTGCCATTGACCTTGTTCCCGGAGCAGCTCTACCCAGGGGTCGTACCTACCCTCTGTCCATCCCAGAGACCCAGGCCATGTCTGAGTATGTTGCAGAAAATCTAGAAAAAGGATTCATCCGGAAATCCTTATCGCCTGTAGGAGCAGGGTTCTTTTTTGTTGCCAAAAAGGATGGTACCCTAAGACCCTGCATTGACTACAGAGGCCTAAACGCAGTAACGATCAAAAATTGATACCCCCTACCCCTAATATCGGAACTATTTGACAGGTTGAAAGGTGCCTCCATTTTTACCAAGTTGGATCTCAGGGGGGCATACAATTTGATCCAAATACGGGAAGGGGATGAATGGAAAACTGTGTTTAACACTAGAGATGGGCATTACGAGTACTTGGTCATGTGCCTTGGTTTGTGTAACGCCCCAGCGGTGTTCCAAAACGTTGTTAACGAAATCTTCAGGGATCTGCTTTACCAATTTGTTGTCATCTACCTGGATGACATTCTCATCTTTTAGGATAGTCTGTCGGTTCACAGAGACCATGTCCGTTTGTACTTCAGCGCCTTCGAGAAAATAATCTGTACGCCAAGCTGATGAAATGTTCTTTTGAATGTTCTGAAGTCCTGTTTCTAGGATGCTTCGTCTCTAACTTCGGTCTTCGTATGGATCCTGGGAAGGTCTCGGCCATTACCAACTGGCCTCTTCCTGCTGGCCTCAAGGCCTGGGTTCACTAATTATTACATGCAGTTCATTAGGAATTACTCCTCTATTGCTGCGCCAATTATCGCCTTGACCAAGAAGGGTGCTAAATGCCAAGGAGTGGTCCCCCGAAGCGGTCTCTGCCTTTCATGATTTTAAACAGGCCTTCATTTCTGGACCTTTGTTGAGGCGACCTGACCCAGGGTATCCATTTTTTATTGAAGTGGACGCTTCCTCAACTGGGGTGGGAGCTGTACTTCTTCGATCCTTTGGGAAAAAACGTCTACCATGTGCGTTTTTCTCCAGAAAATTTTCTCAGGCGGAGAAGAATTACGCTATTGGTGATCGGGAACTTCTTGCGATTAAATTGGCGCTGGAGGAGTGGCGTCATCTCTTGGAGGGTTCCCCACATTCTATAACAATTTTCACTGATCATAAAAATCTGCAGTACTTACAGAATGCCAAACGATTGAATCCCAGACAAGCCAGGTGGAGTCTCTTCTTTTCCCGTTTTAACTTCACCACTACATTCAAACCTGGTTCCTGCAACAGTCAAGCTGATGCACTCTCTAGATCTTTTGACATTCAGGATGAGGAGCCTACCATTGAACCTGAGCCGATTATCGTTACTTCATGCATCCTTGCCCATTCTACCACCCTGGAGTCAAAAATTCCTCCTGGCAGGAGCTTTGTCCCCACTGAGCTAAGAGCTAAGATCCTTCGTTGGGGACATGACTCCAAGGTGGCAGGTCATGCTGGGTTTCTTAGATCCTTCCTCATCAGTCGCCACTACTGGTGGCCTACTCTCCGTTCGGATGTCAAAGACTATGTTAAGGCTTGTCATGTCTGTGCCCAGTCTAAGTCCTCTACACAGGCTCCTGCTGGTCTTCTCATGCCCTTGCCCATTCCCAAGGAGACCTGGTCTCAAATAGCCATGGACTTCATCACCGATCTTCCACCTTCTGAGAAGAATACGGTCATTTGGGTGGTAATTGATCGATTCTCCTAGATGGCCCATTTTGTTCCTCTTCCTGGTCTCCCTTCTGCTCCTGCCTTGGTTCCCATTTTCGTACGAGAGATTTTCCGTCTTCATGGTGTCCCTTCCCATGTCATTTCGGACAGGGGTGTTCAGTTTACTTCTCGCTTTTGGAGAGCCTTTTGCAAATCCCTCAACATTACCTTGGATTTTACCTCTTCTTACCAACCCCAATCCAATGGCCAGACTGAAAGGGTTAATCAGGAGTTGGAGGTCTTTCTCCGTACCTTGGTCTCGGCTCATCACGATGATTTGGCATGATTGGGCATCATTACTCCCGTGGGCAGAGTTCTCACACAACAATCATGTCAGTTCTCAGAAGACACCCTTTGTCACTGTTTATGGAAGACATCCTCAGCTCCCTCTTCCTATGACCTGTTCTTCTGACATCCCAGCTTTGGCTACTGTTCAGGAATCATTCAATTCCTTGTGGGTTGACGTTCATGATTCCCTCCAGAAAGCTGCCAACAAGTTCAAAAGTTTTGCTGACCGTCGCAGGCGTAAGCCGCCTTCTCTACAGTCAGGAGACAAAGTCTGGCTTTCTACCAGGAACATCAGCCTCCGGGTTCCTTCTCTCAAGTTTGCCCCAAGATTCATTGGTCCTTACAATATAATTTCTAAGCTGAATCCTGTTTGTTTTAAACTCCAGATCCCTAAAAGCCTCAGGATCTCAAACTCCTTTCATGTATCCCTTCTGAAACCTTTAGTTTTCAATAAGTTCTCTCGACCTCTCCCTACCTTGGCTCCAGTCTCTGAAGATGATCAGGAGGTTAGTCAAATTTTGGATTCTCGCTTCTATAAAAGGTGACCTTCAATATCTCGTGGATTGGAAAGGTTTCGGTCCTGAGGAGAGATCTTGGATTTCTGCAACTGAAGTCTTTGCACCTCGTCTTCTGAGGAAGTTCCATTTGAAGTTCCCTTCCAAGCCTGGTCCAAAGCGGGGGGAAGGGGGAGGCCTCGTAAGAGGGGGGGTACTGTCGTGACCTTGCAGTAATACATTCATGACCTGTCTCTGTCTTACCTGGTCTGTGTATCAGCCTTGAGGCTTGTACTCTCACACCTGCATGCTTAAGTAATCTTCCCTCTGTGTGGCTCCACCCTAGCCTCAACAGGAACCACTATTTAACACCGTATTCTCCAAGCCTGCCTTGCCGTGCAATATTGTGCGTTTGGCTTCCTGTTTGCCGTGTGCTCTAAGTTTGTCTCTATCTCTGTTACCGATCTTGGCGTGTTCCCGACTATCCCTGTCTGCTTGTGACCCTGACCTTTGGCGCATTCTCGACTATCCCCGTTTGCCTGTGACCCTGACTTTTGGCGTGTTCTCTGTTATCCTTGTCTGCTAGTCGCCCCAACATTTGGCTACCTCCTTACTATCCCTTGCTGTCCTGGGCTGCTGTTTCCTCTCCATCCTCCTGTAGCCTACCGTGAGCTGGGAGACCCTGGGGGCCGTGACCTGGAGCCAGTTGCAGCCCAGTTCATCCTCACCACTAGAGGCTCTGGTGAACACCTGCTGGCGCTTAGACTCCACGCCCTGGGGAATCTATGCTCGAACTCACTGTGGGATCTGTGTTGGTGCTCCAGGGGACCTGCCTTCCTGAACCACCCTGAGTTCCATCCGCAGCAGTCAGCCTTAGGGTCCACTATCCAAGCGGTGCACTCCTGACCCCAACATGGTGCATCTGTCACCTGGATACAGGTGACCTGACAGGGTGCTTCTACTAAATACTGAGCAAAGGGTCTGAATACTTAGGACCATGTGATATTTCAGTTTTTCTTTTTTAATAAATATGAAAAAATGTCAACAATTCTGTGTTTTTCTGTCAATATGGGGTGCTGTGTGTACAATAATGAGGAAAAAAATGAACTTAAATGATTTTACCAAATGGCTGCAATATAACAAAGAGTGAAAAATTTAAGGAGGTCTGAAAACTTTCCACCCCCACTGTAGCTAGCAGCCTCTTGCTGCACTGGCTCCAAAATGGAGCCCTCCTGACTCCTGGCCAGACTTCCTATCTGCCGGGGTGGAGCCCAGAACCATGGTCAGGTTGATACTAAAAGCTCAGCACACACTTGACCAATTAGTATGCTGGCTGTTCTCAAAAATCAGGACCCAGGACTAGGGATGTCATCCCACCTGGATCTCTCAGAAATCCCCGAGCTGAAAGGCCAGTTTCCTCTTCATGTTACAAGCACCCTGGAGCCCCTCAACCCGTCCGCTTGAGAATTCTGGGTCACAACCTCCTTTTGGACCCTGGCAGGGCAACGCTCTGCCACATATCCTCCCTGCCTGTTTCGACCCCGGAGGGGGCTTAACACACCAGACAAACCTTTTCAAATTGGCACCTCTGTGCCAGCTATCACCCACAAGGGCCACACCCAGTCTTATCAGGTGACTTTCACCATGTCCCCCTGCTACACCGACTTGGGTACTACAAAGATACCCCTGTTCCTTTTTATGGGTGTGCTTCCAAAAACACCATCTGTTCATTTTCTTTGGGGCCACACCTTCAAACACTTTAACACTAGGGGACTTACTAAGGTCTTTGACATTTTTTCCCAAACTTTTTCTCTTTACTTCTAAACTGGTCACATTTTTAAACACCTTTTTAGCCAGAAATGTGAGCACTTTTATTAATTAAACTCTTTTAATGACGCCTTGTTAAGCTTTGGGCCAGTGTCCTCAGAACTTTTATTCTTGCAACTTGGGAGGTTCCTGGACCTCTGGAAATCTTTCCCAGAATTATACTCCTGAACCTGTATGGGACCTATTTCTACTGCACCTATTCCCTCTTCTGTGTCTGTCATACCATTATTCATCTTCCTGTATTCAAGATTAACAGCAACAATGTCACCTTGACCATCAGGTCTACCCTTATTTTTGTTGTTACCCATGGTAACCGAAACATTTACCAGTGCATTACACTTTTCCTCATTGTCCGAAATATCACATTTATCAGAACTTATCGCAATAGTGTTCTGCAAGGCAGTGTCTGGAGGAGAATCGCACAAAGTGGAGTTGTTTTCTACCATGGCAACGTCACTAACCCTCAACTCCACTGCCACATGGTCCTCTCCCAGCAACTGTCCTGATACCTGATCATTATCATCCAATTTCACCTTTGGGTTGATGACCCCAACCACATCACATATACTTGTGCCCTCTGGCACTTCCGCCCAGACGCCTGTCCTGTCCAACAGTACCCCAGAGTGCCTCTCATACACAACCTCTGTATGAAGCAACCCAGCACACTGTGAGACAACTTTCCACATTAACAATAATCGCATTAAACGCTTCCAACTATGGCAATCTCTGCATCGTAAAGCCTGTAATATCCAGCTCCATTTATGCATACCCGTGGTACAAGTTCTCCAAACGCAGGAGAGGATGGCAGGATATACACTGGCTGTACACTTCAACATTGTAATATTTCTCTCAGCATATCTGTCATATAAAGGCAGTGCGATTCCACACCTAAGATCTTCCTGGGGTCCTTCATGTCCCTATGGATGTGGAAAGACTCATTTACTGATGCCTTAGAGGTGGCGCTTCTTAAATGGGCTTCCTCCCCACTGGAGGTATCCAATGCAAAAACCTGGTGATCTCCTAGAGCGCAGCCAGGTGCGAGAGTCACCACAAAACTCTCAGGGTCAGTGTCAACGATCTGTTCCTGGTCTTCTCTATGGATAACATTAGTTTGGTATACCACACCAATAACTCTTTTATGGGTTGTGGATACAACCTCTGCTATGTGCTCAATCTCTCTTGGCCCTTCCATCTCCTGAGGAATATCCTCTGCAACAGCAGCAAGTGAGCCCTGGTCCAGAAGCTGCTCTGCAGGCCATGTATTTAGCACAGCAGAAATGGTGTCGGCTCCATTGCTACACACTGAGACCTCGTTCAATAAAGCCAACAGGACTTGTTGCCCGCTTGTTGTACCGCTCCAGCTGCCAAAGGACACACAGGACAAAGTGGCTCCACAGCAGGCACATTGCACATATCAATTTTGTTTAAACTAACCTGTGGCAAAACATTTTTAAACACAGCAGGCTGCAATACCATAACTTCACCACCTTGCTCGGGTGGGGCTTCATTAAACTCATGAAGACTTTTGCTGTCAGCAGTGACAGACCACAATAACCCATTATCACCACAAATTTCACACATTTTAGTTTTACCATTTGACACATTAACACCAAGGTCAAGTACCCTCTTATCCATCAGAGTGGCACTACAGTTGTCCCGGGCAACCTCTGGCTCCAAAACACAGAGCTTCCTTGAGGTTTCTAGGGATACCTCTGCAGCCTTATATACTGTTGCTAAGAGAAATAGCCCATCCTACTTACCTCATTAAGCATCACATTATCAGCATTAGTTAACTCAATACCAGTATGATCATACTCCTCAGTAAGTTTCACATCATCACATTCAATTTTAACACTTGCCTACCCACTGGACAGGGCACTACAGTGAGGCAAGTCCTTTTCTGCACCAACAGTGGATCTCCCCTCTGGGATCACTTCCACTTCAGTGTGAGCAATCCCACAGTCAGTCTTCCCCATGACTTTAACAGCAACAGTCTTACCCATCCGAGTAACAGGTTTTGCTATGTTCATTTGAGTACATTGACTTTCCTGTACTGCATTTCTACTGGCCGACTCCCTCTGGTGGCCAGGGGATAAAACTACAGCAGGCACAACAGGAATTTCCTCTCGTTGCCAGGGGTAACAGACACTTTTGCACCAACATCTTCACTTAAAATTTGAGCCACATCTCCACTGTGGCTCCTCCTTGCTGCAAACACACTTTCTCTGGTTGCTATGGGAGACCACGTTTTCCCCATTGACTTTTTCCAGCGCTCTCTAGATTGGATTGCTCCTAGGAAGTTGTCGTAATCATCTCGCTTATGACCCATCCAGCGGTACACCTCTTGGTACTCCTCTGTCAGAAACGGTTGCACCAATTCAACCCAGCGACCTTTGGGCCATCCTCTGTAGGAAGCAGTTATCGCAAACTCACCCAAAAAGTCTTCAACGTGTTCAAAAGGCAACATAGGCTGTATAAAGTCAGCAGCACAGATGTCTTATTTGTTGCCACGGGCAACCACACCCATCTGCTCACTCCTTGCACTGAGTGATGGTTTCCTAGAAACAGATGCAGACTTTTGCTTTGCTAGGTAGATTTGCACTGGAGCCTGGGACAAAGGGCACTTGGAGACTGCATACCCCCACTCAGAACCATGGTCAGGTTGTTACTAAAAGCCCAGCACACACCTGACCAATTAGTATGCTGGCTGTTCTTAAAATCAGGACCCAGGACTAGGGATTTCATCCCACCCGGATCTCTCAGAAATCCCCGAGCTCCAGGTCCCAAAGTGGACTTTTCAAAACACTGAAGAAACTGAAAGGCCAGTTTTCTCTTCATGTACCAAGCTCCCTGGAGCCCCTCAACCCGTCCGATTGAGAATTCTGGGTCACAAACTCCTTCTAGACCATGGCAGGGCAACGCTCTGCCACACCCTATAGAGGTAATCTTGATGAAAGCAAGAACAGACCTTGCTGTAAATTCTTGTACCAAAAATGAATACACTAGGCCGAAACCGATACCGAAAATGACCAATACCGAAACTTATTTAAAAAAAAATATTTTTATACAGGAGATGGTCAGAGACTGGGGACATGGTACAGGAGATGGTCAGAGACTGGGGACACGGTACAGGAAATGGTCAGAGACTGTAGACATGATACAGGAGATGGTCAGAGACTGGGGACTCACAAGTGCCCGTCAGATGCAGCCTGCCTGTGTCCCCAGTGCAGCCAGCCTGTGTCCCCACTGCAGCCAGCCTATGTCCCCACTGCAGCCAGCCTATGTCCCCACTGCAGCCAGCCTGTGTCCCCAGTGAGTCCCCAGTGCAGCCAGCCTGTGTCACCAGTGCAGCCAGCCTGTGCCCCCAGTGCAGCCAGCCTGTGTCCCCAGTGCAGCCAGCCTGTGTCCCCCACTGCAGCGAGCCTGTGTCCCCACTGAAGCCAGCCTGTGTCCCCAGTGCGTCCCCAGTGCAGCCAGCCTGTGTCCCCAGTGAGTCCCCAGTGCAGCCAGCCTGTGTCCCAACTGCAGCCAGCCTGTGTCCCAACTGCAGCCAGCCTGTGTCCCCACTGCAACCAGCCTGTATCCCCACTGCAACCAGCCTGTGTCCCCAGTGCGTCCCCACTGCAGTGACTGGCAACCTGCCATTGTGGTACAGCACATTGTGCAAATTCACGAAAGGGGGCAGAATCAACCAGGCCGAAAGGCAGAAGTTGGAGAGCCAAGAGCTTTGACAAGCTTGCATTCAGACGCTGGGCATGTGGGTGGCAGGGACTGTATTTTTTTTCTGCTGCAGCAGATGGGGCAGAGAAATTTGCCAGCTACAGTCTACAGCTGGTGGTGTGCTGCTGGCAGATGTGCTGCCAGCAGCACACCACCACTGCCATTCCATTCCTGTCAGTGGAGGCTGCTGAAAGGTAATGACTCGGTATCGCAGGGGCAGACTGAAGTGGGTAGGGAGGAGGAGGTAAAGATTTGTGCCCCTTTTGTGTGGCTTTTAGGTGCTCTTGCCAACGGGCTTAGTGATTGGACGTTAAATGCCTTGCTAGACATGTGGTACCCAAATGGTTGGTGATTTTGCCACGTTTGATGTGCCTGAGACACAGTTTGCAGATAGCAACAGTGCGATCTGCTGCAGATGTTCTGAAAAAGGCTTTGGGGAGTGGGCCGGGAGATAACAGCTGCAGAATGTGATGGAAAAGGGTGGCTGCTCTCTACTCTTTCTTGATGTCTGCCTCCTTGGGGTTGCGCCGCCTCACCTTCAATTTCCTCCTCTGCTCTATCTGGCACCCAAGTCGCATTAGTGACCTCATCATCATCTCCTCCATCTTCATAATTACCACTGCAGACAACTTGGCAATACGCTGCGGCTTGGGGAACATACATGTCAATTTGTCTACCAGTGTTCCTACCTCTCTCTAGGCTCATGTTCCTGTCATCCTCAACCTCAGAACCAACATCTGAATCCAGTAATGGCTGGGCATCATCAAGGAGCAAGTGGCTGACGCTGTGGTCAAATAACTCATCTGACTCCTTAATGGCTGATGTTGGGGCTATGGTGGGAATAGATGTGGACAAGGAGGCAAGTTTATACACTCTGGCAACTGCAGGGGACTGCACACTTGTCTCTGCTTGCGTGACAGGATGAAGAGGATGAGGAAGGTTTAGTAAGCCAGTCCACCACCTCCTCTGCATGCTGTGGCTGGATAGCACAGACAAACTCACTAAACAGAGGAAATGATGCCCTGCCTGAGGACTGACCACCTCGTCCACCTTTGCCTGTGGACACATCTGTTGCTGGCCCCCTAACAGTGCCTAGGGAACGTCTGCCTTTCCTTTTTGTCCTCCCAGACATTATTGGGAGGGAGGGGCGTGCTTATAAGCAAATGTAAAGAAGAAGTTGAAATCTGTATGTAGATGCACTTTAATCAATGTAAAGAGGTGTTTGGTGCACTTTAATTTAAGTACTCACACTACACAGACACACTCCACGGATACACTATGATATAATGCGCCAAACGTACAGTGACGCACAGAACTATATGGCGTTAAACTGGCAGTAACGCATGCAAAACTATATGGCATTAAACTGGTAGTAACGCACGGAGAAGTAAATAGCGTTAAACTGGCAGTAACGCACGCAGAAGTAAATGGCGTTAAACTGGCAATAACACACACAGAACTATATGGTGTTAAACTGGCAGTAACACACACAGAACTTTATGGTGTTAAACTGGCAGTAACGCATGCAAAACTATATGGCGTTAAACTGGCAGTAACGCACGCAAAACTATACGGCATCAAACTGACAGTAACACACACAGAAGTAAATGGCGTTAAACTGGCAGTAACGCACGCAAAACTATATGGCGTTAAACTGGCAATAACACACACAGAACTATATGGTGTTAAACTGGCAGTAACACACACAGAACTTTATGGTGTTAAACTGGCAGTAACGCATGCAAAACTATATGGCGTTAAACTGGCAGTAACGCACGCAAAACTATACGGCATCAAACTGACAGTAACACACACAGAAGTAAATGGCGTTAAACTGGCAGTAACGCACGCAAAACTATATGGCGTTAAACTGGCAGTAACGCACGTAAAGGTATATGGCGTTAAACTGGCAGTAATGCGCACAGAAGTAAATGGCGCTAAACTGGCAGTAACGCACACAAAACTATATGGCGTTAAACTGGCAGTAACGCACATAAAACAATATGGCGTTAAACCTGCAGTAACGCACGCAAAACTATATGGCGTTAAACTGGCAGTAACGCACACAGAAGTAAATGGCATTAAACTAGCAGTAACGCAATCAAATAGACGGTGTTCAACCGTCACTACACTGACGCTATCTGAACGGTCACTACTCTAGCTATACACTAATGTAAAGATTACTGACAAGGTCTCACTACACTACACTGAAACTTTATGAGTGGTCCCTACTCTACACTATTGTATGTATGAATGACACGGTCTCACTACACTACAGTGAAACTATCTGAGCTGTCCCTACTCTAGCTGCACACTATGCAAAGATGAATGATGGTCCTCCTCACTACACTCACACTAGACTGACACTAAACTAATATTCTACACTGACAATTGAAGCAAAATAGCACAGTATACCACACTAACTAACTGATAGCACTGAACAGAGCCCTGTTCTATCTCTCTCCACACCAAAATCACACTGAAAATGGCTGCCATTGAAATAATACATTTATACTGTGGGGCGGGAATGAGCCATGATTGGATAAAGTCATGATGACAGTGTCCAATCTTGCACAAGTTTACATTTCAGCCACCCCACTCAGTTCAGTCAATGTCAGCCAGAATGCCAAAACTTGAAGGAGAAGTAGGGCCAAAGCTTTTTTGACCTTTCTTCTCCTGTGGGCCACAGGAGTGCATTTCATTCTGCACTTCTGTGACCCATTTTCAACCAACAGTGGGCTAAAGTCCTTTATTGGCTGACATCACTTAGCGGGTCCAGGCTCTAGATTGATCCAGCCAACAGCTGGATCTGCCTCTCGGCAAGCTGCTGGGGGACTAAGCCAGCCACTTCCGCTCCCTGCACAGCCCAGCGATACAGTGAGTGCTGGAGAGGCAGAACAGAAAGCCAGTGATTGACTGTCATTAGGTCTCTGCTCACTGAAGGGCAAGAACTGAATGACCAGCGGTGTTTGATCACTCAGTTCTCGGTCTGGCAGAAGGTGACGGGGGGGGACAGCTGCAGCCATTAAGGCAAGTATAAGTGCTTGTTTTTTTCGATTGCCGAACTTCTCTTTTAAGCTGGCTTTTTATGGGTAGACAGTGCCTTTTTCAGTCTCTTGTGAGAATGAGCCATTTGCCACACAGATGTAGTACCCTCTAGTGTGCGCTACTAGTACTAAGAGTAGGCAAACTATTCTCTGACTCATGGTGAGTCTGTAATTGGGTCAGGCTTACAAAAGTTCACGACTGAATGACTCATCCTGCATTAATTGACAAAAGACTGTTAATTCCACCAGAGTGTTCAGCCGGTGCTGTACATAATGAACCAAGTTTGTGCAGGAGGAAGGAAGAAGAGGATTTCTGTGTAAATAGGTAGGAAGTTGTCCTCTTTTTGTTTTATTTTCTGGACATTTTCAAGGTGAGCATCCCATAATTCCTTACCCCATCCAAGTTAACATCCCCTAATAAAACAACAAAAACAAGTCAAGGACTTTTTACTGCGTTTGAGTGAATTAAGGAAATGCTGTGTGACTAGCTGTGCAGCAGTAGGGGCCAGGACATCAGCGACTCCTATGGGGGGTAGTGCTAGACAGAGAAAGTCTTTCCCAAACTCTGAGGCCCCATTCACACCTGGGTGTTTTGTAGCTCAACACTCCAAAACGCTCAAAATTCAAAATCCCATGTTATACAAATGTGTCTGTTCACACCTGAGCATAGGCCTACTTGAAGCTTATAGCTCAAAAAAGTACATGAGCTTCTTATGAGCTACAAGCTTCAAGCGTTTTTGGCCCCGACAGACATCAATGGGAGTGCTTGTAAAATGTATGAACATTCGTGGAAAATGCACAAAAATTAACCATATTGCACATTTTAAAGTGTTTGTAAGAATTTGTTTTTTTTTGTTTTTTTTTTTGTTGTTTTTTTTTTAAATAACAAACATATCATACTTACCTCCACTGTGCAGCTCGTTTTGCACAGTGGCCCCAAACCTCGTCTTCTGACATCCGCCGGTGGCTTTCGCGGCTCCGCCCCACATCAGATAACAGTAACACCCTAGGAGAAGCACTCTCCCAAGGCAGTTATCTTGTGGGCACGCTCCCGAGTCCAGCAGTTGCGTCCAAAGACACGAATGCCGGACTTGGCCCTGCCCGCCGGCGCCCGCTTTATTGGATTTGGTTGACAGCAGCAGGAGCCAATGGCTGCGCTGTTAACAATCTATCCAATCAGGACACGAGACACCAGCCGGAGCTGGTGTGCTTATTCCCGTCGCGCAAATTTCGGGGCTCAGTTAAGTATAAGGGGGGCTCGGGGGCGCTGCAGCATTAAAAAAAAAAAAAAAAAACGGCGAGGGTTTACAACCCCTTTAATGCCCTAGTAATTAGCTTTCCATTGGCTCAAAATAAGTTTTTAAAAAATGGTCAAGCCTCAGACACTCACAAAAGTGAGCAAAAAACGCCTGTACAAACATTAAAAGCTACGTTCATCTATAGAGGCATGTTACATGTTACACCCATATTTAAAGTATAACATGTAACATGCTGCTAGTGACCCACCTCCTGCCACCAGCGCTCCCTGCTTTCTGACAGCGGGCTGAGGATGTTCTGACCTGTGGCTGTGTCCACACAGTCGCATCATTCATTTGCAGTTTCCTGTGAATAAATTAGGCTACAAGTACCATCAGCCATTGCAGCTGACAGTTTGTAGTTCTCAAACTGCAAGGGAGCTGGTGAGCGCTGTCATAGTTTACTGATTCCTACCATACAGAAACTGCCTGCCTGTATCAGAGGTACGTATAGAGAGCTTATTGAATGTCTGCAGATCCACGCATTGCACCCGCGATCTGCTGATCACGGGTACAATGCTATAAAGGCTGCAATGTAAAAAAATAATAAAATGCACATTGTTTCACCTGCAAAAAAATGTGCATTTATTTTTTATTTTTTTTACAAAAGGTGAACTTATCCTTTTTAAAAAAATGCATGCAAAATGACCAAAGACGTTCATGTGTGAGGGTTGGGAAATGTTACCTTTCCATTCTGCAAGGGCACTTAAATAATATGAGGCCAGCCAGAAGGATGTAGCTCAAATATAGAATTAGATGAGATATTTCATTTTTGAAGAATTTTACAAAGCAGGGAAGTATAGCAATAAATGTAGACTGCACTATAGCTTTGAATCAAGTTAAAGCGAAGTTCCACCCAAAAGAGGAACTTCCGCTCATTTGTCTCCTCTCCCCCTCCTGTGCCACAATTGGCCACAAACTGTCTTTGACAGGTATCCTGTTCCCACTTCCGGGAGTCCGGGCCGCGGCCCGTGACATTACCGCGGGGCTCCCTCCTCCTGCCTCCTCCTCTCCCTGTCGCCGGGCCAGTAGGAGAGAGTAGCGGGGCCTCGCGCATGCGCAGTAAGGTTCCCGGCATGAAGCCATAATGGCAATGGCAGCGGCGGCAGCACCCGACAGCTGATGGAAACATCAGCTGCGGTGCCGACATCGCGGGACTCCAGGACAGGTAAGTGTCCTATTGTTAAAAGCCAGCAGCTGCCGTATGTTTTTTTTGGGCGGAACACCGCTTTAAATTATTTAAGCTGAGGTCCAAAAAATTCTAAATAATGCAGGTATTATATTCATTGTATTCATTGTATAGCAAGTATGTAAGTGTATGTGGAGTTTTGGAATGGTTAAATTCCCTGTCAGTTTTTGAGTACCAAATTTCCCTCTTCTTCCTGTCACGCAGACACAACAGACACTAATGAAAGTGATAGGAAGACTGTCAAAGTGAGGGGAATTCCCACCTTAGAAAGTTGTGGCCAGAAGAGATGTCCCCATTGCAAGATTTTCCCCTACCTCTTGTTGACAATGCTCTCTAGTACAACTAGAGGGACCCCCAGTGGGAACACAGACTGCAATACAAACTTGCCAGAGTGTCTAACCTTTCCTCACTCTATCCAAAACAAAAGAAAAGGGGTTATGCCTAGTGATATACTTTAACTGCTTGCCCGCATTTTATTGGAGTGGGCAGCTCGTACAGGCACAAACCTGCATGTCGGCAGTGTCTTCTGGGTTCAGGCTGTTTGCACAGCCCGATTGGACACAACGCACAGCCTGATTGGACACAGTGGGATTTGTCAACAGGTTTCAGCCAATTATTCATGGCTGAGACCTGCTAATCGGCTGTGTCTGATCACAGTCAGGAGCCCTGTGTTGACAAACAACACAGGGCTCTGTACAGAGGGAATGATCTGTTTGTTTGGAACAAACAGATATTTAGTAAAAAGCAGCACACATTACACATTGTTAAGCACCCAGTTAACCCTTTGATCGACCCTAGATGGTAACCCCCCCAACCAATATCGTTAGTACAGTGACAGTATAAGTTATTATCAACAATCACTGTATTAGTGTCACTGGTGATGTCAGTGTCAGTTAGTGTACCTCCCAGACAGATTCAGCAAGTGTCAGACCTCCCGCTGCAGTATCGCAGTCCCACTATAGGTCGCTGATCACCACCATTACAAATATAAGAAAATAAATAGAAATTCCAGTATACAGTGCCTTTAAAATATATTAACCCTTGAAATGTTCCACATTTTGTCATGTTAAGACCAAAAACATAAAAGGTGTTTTATTGGGCTTTTATGTGATGGACCAACACAAAGTGGCACATAAGTGTTAAGGCTAGCCAGAGGCTAGCCTGTATTTGTGGGAGGAGTCTGAGAGGGCTCTTTAAGCCTCCTCCTCTCACAGGCCAGGGCTCGTCGGCGTTTCTGGGTTGGTTGCACGTCACTTCCGGCCTCCTTACAGAGCGGCAGTCGGACGCAGCCATGATGTCTCTGCCTCTCTTACAACACCGCCAGGGGACCGCCCGCCCGTCCCCCCTGCCTTCCCTGGGTTCCACCAGCATCAGGGGGGCCACCCCGCCTGTCCTCTCCTTCAGCCTATGTTCCACCCAGCATCAGAGGGGGGCCGCCCGCTTCTCCCGGCGCTCATTTTGGGGGAGAGACCGTCCCCCTTCCTTCCTCCACCCACTTTCTCCACCGCTCCATCTGGCCAGGCTCCACGGCTTCTCCCGGCGCTCATGGGGGCGGGAGGAGCATCCATCCATCCCTTCAGCTCAGATCATCCTGCCGCCTGCTTCTCTTCCTTATCACTGTGTTCCTGCCAGTGCCGTGGGAGCCGCCCGCCCGCTTCTCCCGGCGTTCGTGCCGGGGGTTGGGGAGCGGGGGGGGCGTTCGTCCATCCCTCCTCCAGCCACCCACGGCTCCATCTGGCCAGGATGCCCCGCCCGCTTCTCCTGGCATTCATGCGGCGGCGGCGGGGGGGGGGCTGTCCGTCCGTCCGTCCTTCTATCCTTCCATCACCTCAGCCTGGCTCAATGGTGGGGGTGGGGCCGCCCACTTCTCCCTTTCATCAGCGTTTCCTGTCAGCATCGTGGGAGCCGACTGCATGCTTCTCCCGGCGCTCTTTGAGGGGGGGGGAATAATGTCCATTCATCCGTCACTTGCCACTCACCCGCCACTTCACCTCCCTGGAACTATGCCAAGCATGAACAGGACGCCCGCACGCCTCACAGCTCTCATGGGGGAGGGGGTGCTCACCTGCCTGCTCATCTCCCGATACTCATGTGGGGCATCATGGGGGGGGGGATCCCCGCACGCCTCCCGGGCATCCACTACTTCAGTCACATGTTCATATCATGCGTTTCTGCCCCAGGAGTTCTGTCCTTGTGTTTTTCTGCCCCAGCGTTTCTGTCCTAGCATTTTTCTGCCCCGGAATTTCTGTCCTAGCGTTTTCTGCCGCAGCGTTTTGTCATAGCATTTTCTGCCCCAGGATTTCTGTCATAGCGGTTTCTGCCATAGCGTTCTGCCCCGGCATTTCTGTCATAGCATTTTCTGCCCCAGGATTTCTGTCATAGCGGTTTCTGCCATAGCGTTCTGCCCCGGCATTTCTGTCATAGTATTTTCTGCCCCAGGATTTCTGTCATAGCGGTTTCTGCCATAGCGTTCTGCCCCGGCATTTCTGTCATAGCATTTTCTGCCTCAGCATTTCTGTCATAGCGGTTCTGCCCCAGTTCTGTCATAGCATTTCTGCCCCAAGGTGTTCTGTCATAGCAGTTTTTCTGACCCAGCTTTCTGTCTCAGCATTTATGTCTACTGCGTTCAGTCTCTGCATTGATGTTCACTGCGTTCAGCCCCGGCATTTATCAGTGCGTTTCTGCCCCAGCTTTTTTGTCATAGCGTTCTGCCCCACGATTTCTGTCATAGCATTTTCTGCCCCAGGGTTTCTGTCAGTTTTTCTGCCCCAGCATTTCTGTCTCAGCGGTTCTGCCCCAGGGTTTCTGTCATAGCGTTTCTGCCCCAGTTCTGTCATAGTGTTTTTCTGCCCCAGGGTTTCTGTTGTAGCGCTCAGCCCCTGCATTTCCATTATAGCGTTCGGCACCAGCTTTCCATCATAGCTTTCTGTCACAGCGTACTGCCCCAGCATTTCTGTCTCTGCATTTTTGTCATAGCGTTTCTGCCCCAGGGTTTTTTCACAGCATTTCTGTCATAGTGTTTCTGTCCCAGGAATTCTGTCATGGCGTTTTTCTGTCATGGTCTTCTGCCCCAGTATTTCCGTCTCGGCATTCAGTCTCAGCATTTCTTTCATGGCACTTCTGCTCCAGGAGTTCTGTTATTGCATTTCTGTCTCAGCAATCTGTCGTTGTGTTTCTGCCCCAGGATTTCTGTAATGGCTTTCTGCCTCAGCGTTTAAGTCTCAGCGTTTCTGTCATAACGTTTCTGCCCCAAGGATTTCTGTCATTTCGTTTCTGCCTCAGTGTTCAGTTTCAGCATTTTCTGTCCTAGCGTTGCTGTCCTTGCGTTTCTGCACCAGGATTTCTGTCTTAGCTTTACTGTCCTTGCTTTTCTGCACTAGCATTTCTGTCATGGCATTTCTGTCTCAGCGTTTCTGCACCAGGATTTCCATCTTAGCGTTGCTGTCCTTGCGTTTCTGCACCAGGATTTCTGTCATGGCATTTCTGCCTCAGCGTTTCTGCCCTGGATTTCTGTCATGGCTTTTCTGCCTCAGCATTTCTGCACCAGGATTTCTGTCTTAGCGTTGCTGTCCAGGCGTTTCTGCACCAGGATTCCTGTCATGGCATTTCTGCCTCAGCGTTTCTGCCCCGGATTTCTGTCATGGCATTTCTGCCTCAGCGTTTCTGCACCAGGATTTCTGTCTTACCGTTGCTATCCTTGCGTTTCTGCACCAGGATTTTAGTCATGGCATTTCTGCCTCAGCGTTTCTGCACCAGGATTTCTGTCTTGGGGTTGCTGTCCTTGCATTTCTGCACCAGGATTTCTGTCATGGCATTTCTGCCTCAGCGTTTCTGCCCCGGATTTCTGTCATGGCATTTCTGCCTCAGCGTTTCTGCACCAGGATTTCTGTCTTACCATTGCTGTCCTTGCGTTTCTGCACCAGGATTTCAGTCATGGCATTTCTGCCTCAGCGTTTCTGCACCAGGATTTCTGTCTTAGCGTTGCTGTCCTTGCATTTCTGCACCAGGATTTCTGTCATGACATTTCTGCCTCAGCGTTTCTGCCCCGGATTCCTGTCATGGCATGTCGGCTTCAGCCTTTAAGTCTCAGCGTTTTTGTCCTTGTGTTTCTGCCCCAGGATTTCTGTCATTGCATTTCTGCCTCAGCGTTCTGTCATTGCGTTTCTGCCCCAGGAATTTTGTAATGGCTTTCTGGCTTAGCGTTTAAGTCTCAGCGTTTCCGTTATAGCGTTTCTGCCCCAGGATTTCTCTCATTTCAAATTCTGCCTCAGCGTCAGTTTCAGCATTGCTGTCACAGCATTGCTGTCCGGGCGTATTCTGCCCCAGGTTTTCTGTCAGAGTTTCTGCTTCAGCGTTCAGTCTCAGCATTTCTGTCCGTAAGCGTTTTCTGTCATACCGTCACTGTCCTTGCGTTTCTGCCCCAGGATTTCTGTCATAACGTTTCTGCCGCAGTGTCCAGTCTCAGCATTTCTGTCATCGTTTCAGGCTCGGGGTTTCAGTCATCATCGTTTCAGGCTCGGGGTTTCAGTCATCATCGTTTCAGGTTCGGGGTTTCAGTCATCATCGTTTCAGGCTCGGGGTTTCAGTCATCATCGTTTCAGGCTCGGGGTTTCAGCCATCATCGTTTCTCAGAGGGGCGTTGTTGTTCAGTTACGTCATACTCCAGTAGCTGTTCTCATCTTCGTCGTTTGTCATGTCTCATCGTATCTTTGTTCATGTTTGTACCTCGGTCAGTTAGCTAGGGCTCACATGTCAGGATCTGTCACGTCTACAGATCCATACGGGCTGAGGTTTCGTTTGTTAATGATTGTTGACCACAATCTTCTCGCCCGTATACCATACGTCATACGATGCACGTTCATTCACCACACCTGTACAATCACCCACCACGGTCTGTGGGTACACCAGCCCTGAGTTTTCAGTTTAATTACCTGTCTCTGCGCTGCAGGTTACTCAGGCTCACTTACCACTTACACGAGGGGGGGATCCGTCAGCAGGTTCATTCACGCGCAGTGGTCTTGACATTTTTGTTCCTGTTCTCATACTTAGGTAGGCACAGAGGGGCGTTGTTGTTCTCATGTCTTGTCTGTCATTTCTCTTGTTCGTGTTCTCAGGTTGGGCTGCGTTGGCATCCATCATCCCCTTGTTGGTCCTTAAGTGGTAGGTTGGGCAACGTCGTCCTGATTCTGGATTCCATTCTCTGCTTTGATCTCTGGGCTAGGATGTGGCCTGGAAGACTGCAGGGGCGGTCAGTCCAGTCATTTTTTCCGGTCTCCAGCCAGTTCCAGGTAGGGGGGTTTCAGTCACTTTGGGTATGACTGTTTCATGCCATGGGACTCATTTCCCCGGGGTGGAGTCTGGTCCTTCTTCCTCGGTTCAGGATTCAGACTCTGTTGCCAGGTCGAAGGCTGAAGCACGACCGGATCAAATCCGGTGGGACCAGTATTCTGTGTCTGGCTTGGTTTCGCCATGTTGACAATGCTCATTGCCATAGTGCATGGGCCTCATCCAACTACTCCATCACATCCTTCAGGTATTTAGCATTTTGAACTCCTGCCAGTTGTCTTTTGGCACTCACCCTTGCACTTTCCTATACCAGTATGGGTAGGTCAGGGCTTGGGGGGGGGGGGGGGTTCACTGAGCACTTCTCTGGTGTCCGGTCGAAGTTTCGATCTTCTCGGCTATCATTTTGCAGGGGCTCCTCAGGACAGCCATTCCCCTTCTTCCACGTATCCTCTCATTCACAAGCAGTTCATTCTCAAGTCTGGGTCGTCTCAGGCTTGATCCAATCATTCACGGGACGTTTAGTTGGGTTCTGGGCAGCTTCACACGTTCTATAGGGGGTTCGGTCTCATAACCAAGTCAGGAGTCGGGAAGTTTCTCTTGTCATAGTGGATACTTATCGGATATATACTGTTGCCATCCGGGCGCGCGCTTCTCCACTTGATGGATTCTCACCTTCCCTTATTCACCTAAATTTGTGTCTTTTTGCCCTCTTTTCAGGCATACTGACCAATCAGGCCAAGGCACACCTCAGGCCTTGGTGCTTAGGAGTATCACTTTCTCACTCGAAGACTCTGACTACAAGTGTTAAGGCTAGCCAGAGGCTAGCCTGTATTTGTGGGAGGAGTCTGAGAGGGCTATTTAAGCCTCCTCCTCTCACAGGCCAGGGCTCGTCGGCGTTTCTGGGTTCCCACCCACCCGTTTCCCCCAAATTTTCATGCATGCTCATAATACTTTTCTTACATTCAGGGTATGCCCTCTTTTCAGGCATACTGACCAATCAGGCCAAGGCACACCTCAGGCCTTGGTGCTTAGGAGTATCACTTTCTCACTCGAAGACTCTGACTACAATTGTAAAGTGGAAGGAAAATGATATGGTTTTTCAACTATTTTTACAAACAAATATGTGAAAAGTGTGGGGTGCATTTGTATTCAGCCAGTCAATACTTTGTAGAACCACCTTTCGCTGCAATTACAGCTGCAAGTCTATTTGGGGATGTCTCTACCAGTCTTGCACATCTAGAGAGGGACATTTTTGCCCATTCTTCTTTGCAAAATAGCTCAACTACTCTGTCAGATTGGATGGAGAGCTTCTGTGAACAGCAATTTTAAAGTCTTGCCACAGATTCTCAATTGGATTTACATCTGGACTTTGACTGGCCCATTCTAACACATGAATATGCTTTGATCTAAACCATTCCATTGTAGCTCTGGCTGTATGTTTAGGGTTGCTGTCAGGGGCGGACTGACAACTCATGGGGCCCCCGGGCAATAGGAGATTATGGGGCCCCCCAGCAAGCTGCATGCTGTGGGGGCACTCCATAGGAGGGAGGGGCCAGGAGCAACGATGAGGGACCCGAGAAGAGGAGGATCTGGGCTTCTCTGTGCAAAACCAACTGCACAGAGGAGGTAAGTATGACATGCTTGTTATTTAAAAATTAATAAAAAAAAAAAGACTTTACAATCCCTTTAATTAAAACCAGCAACGGTTGAGACAACACCTTGGTCAGGTCTATGTACAGCATAATGTACAGAGTACATGGGTAAGGAGTAAGTAACAAACAAAACAACATATAGAGTACAGCAGTTGGGATGAGCACCACGCTCACATCAGAGTCCTCCCTTACACCAAAGTCCCAACATTCTCCCTATACATCACAGTCCATAGAGTCAGTCCCCACTTACATCAGAATCTCCCCTTACGACAGAGCCCCCACAGTGGCACCCTATGGCAAAGCCCCCATAGTAGTACCTTACGGCAGAGCCCCCAGAGTGTCACCTTTTATCGGTGTCCCTTTACACACACCTTTGCACCTTAGTGCTTGGTGTGGTAGGCAGCTGGCAGGAAAAGGCTTTAAAAAAAATCCACTTGTTGCAGGCTCTGAACTGCGCAAGTGAGTCGTGGAGCCAGCTGAATAGTGAACTGCTGTGGTTGGCCACAGATTGGGCATTGAGGCATGTGAATAAAAGCAATGCTTGATGTGTGCCATGATGTCACTGCACAGGTGTGTACCCAGACCTTCTACCGGATCAGAGGCCGAGCTCAGCAGTTCACCAATCAGATGGCTCCAAATGGCAACAAGTGTATTTTTCATGGGTACGGGATTGTTAGAGCGATTTCTGTTGAGCGGCAGTGGGCACACATGGATCATACAGTATACACACACAGTATACACACAGACACACACACAGTATACAGACACAATATACAGATGCAGTATACAGACACACACACACTATACACACAGACACAGTATACAGACACGGACACATACACGGTATACAGACACAGAATACACACAGACACACACAGTATACAGACACGGACACACACACACAGTATACAGACACAGTATACACACAGACACAGTATACAGACACAGTGTACAGACACAGACACACACACAGTATACAGACACGGACACACACACAGTATACAGACATGAACACACACACACAGTATACAGACACAATATACACACAGACACACACACAGTATACAGACACACACAGTATACACACAGACACGCAAACAGTATACAGACACGGTATACACACAGACACACACACAGTATACAGATATGGACACACACAGTATACACATAGATACACACAGTATACACACAGGCCCACACACAGTATACAGACACGGACACACACACAGTATACAGACACAGTATACACACAGACACACACACAGTATATAGACACGGACACACACACAGTACACAGACACAATATACACACAGACGCACACAGTATACAGACACAGTATACACACAGACATGCACAGTATACACACAAATTTACACACGGTATACACACAGAGACATGCACAGTATACAGACACAGAATACACACAGACAGTATACACACAGACTACATACACACACAGACACATTAAGCATATACATACACACAGAGTATACACACACAGGACACACAGGACTTTTCATCTAGAAATCAGCCTAACACACTGCTGCTGCCTCCCATCTCCTGACATGCTGGGACTTGTAGTGCCCTAGCAGCTCACAGACACATTCGGCGGTAATACAAGAGAGGAAGATGATGTGTCTCTGTAGTGGTTGGCAGGTATTCAATAGGGAGATGTAGCAGAGATTGGGGGAGAAGTTCAGACACTGGTCCGGCCGCACCTAGAGTATGCTGTCCAGTTCTCGTCACCAGTCCTTAGGAAGGATGTACTGGAAATAGAGCGAGTACAAAGAAGGGCAACAAAGCTAATAAAGGGTCTGGAGGATATTAGTTATGAAGAAAGGTTGCCAGCACTGAACTTATAGGGGTAAAACTTTTTCGCAGAAGAGAGTTTGACAAGACTTGTGGGCACTCATTAAAATTAGAAGAAAAGAGGTTTAAGCTTAAACTATGTAGAGGGTTCTTTAATATAAGTGTGGCAATGATGTGTAATTCCCTTCCACAGGCGGTGGTTTCAGCGGGGGGCATCGATAGTTTCAAGAAACTAGTAGATAAGCACCCGAATGACCACAACATACAGGGATATACAATGTAATACTGACATATAATCACCAGAGGTGGGGGACTCGAGTCACATGACTTGACTCGAGTCGGACTCGAGTCACCTGTTTGAGGACTTGCGACTTGCTTGACAAAATTAAATAAATGACTCGACTTGACTTTGACTTGCCACTAATGACTTGCGACTTGACTTTGACTTGGGCTATTTGACTTGCAATGACTTGCAATGACTTGGCACCACCAGTGCTGTGTCTTGGCCTAGGCAAAAGCCGCCCCCCCCCACAAAAGAAATCTCCCCCGAGTCCCGGCTTCTGCCCGCACAAATACAGCTTGCTAACATTGTGGGCGGGGATCGCATAGGTGTCCGCGAGCGGCGCTTGCAGTGTTCGCGGCCGCCGCAGACTTTTTTTTTATTTGATGATGACTGCGCTGCAGTCTCTCCTCCTAGGCTGTACAGGTCTCTGTATTCCGTCCGGCCAGGCCGCGGAGCCGCCCCCCTCCTACTGCGGAGTGATCTCTGAGGGAGGGGCTGGGCTTCTGTGCAAGTGTGCAGAGCCAGCAGCGTGAGTCGCGGGCCTCACGTGGGGGAGGAAGAAGGAACTGGAAGTTGCCCAAGGAGCCAGCCAAGCCTAGCCGACTGAATCTGAGTGGAGTCCAGTCCAGCAGCCATAGAGTAAGTCATGGCAGACTATTATTCTTCTACTGAGGGGGCACTGGAGCAGGGACAGTCACACGACTCAGGGAGAAACTGGTCTGAGAATGGGGGACAGTGCAGTGGTCGTTGCAGCACAGAAGAAAAAGCACAGAGCCCGGAGCCAAGGAGGAGGAAACAGATTTGCAGAAGCTGCAGGTTTGTTTGATGCAGTGCCAAGCAAATGCTTCCCTGCAAACTTTGCAGGGAAGCATTAGCTTGCTTGGCACTGCATCAAACAGACCTGCAGCTTCTGCAAATCTGCAGCTAGCAGGGCCCTGGCCTGGCCTGTACTGATGATTACAGGACGCAGATATGATTGCAGATGCAATCAATCAATCATCAATATCATTGCACATGCTAAAACTATGAAACCTAGGTAGGTACAAACCTTCTTTCCTTGTTTTCTCCTCCTCCTCGTGCTTTTTTTCTCCTGCGCTGCGACGGCCACTGCACTGACCCTCAGTCCCAGACCAGTTCCTCCCTGAGTCCTTCACTAATTAACTATTACTTGTGCGAAGTACAAAGTGCTCAACATGTATATTACATAAAAATCATATTGCTGAATTAAGTTCTCCATGCGTACTACAAACTCATTAAACAGTCCACATCCAGTGAAAGTTCATGTACTGCAATGCTCCAGTCCATGCATGCTGAAATCAATGCAAACTTTAGCACTGGTCACTGTATTGGTGTCACTGGTGCCCAAAAGTGTCGCTATGAGTCACTAATGTAATATTCTAATCTGGAATGATAAACGTGTCACTGTTTTAAACAAGGTTAGGTTAGGACCGTATATATATATAATACATTAAAAATAGTTCTGTAAGTACTAGTGTACTAAGCAGCAACACCTTATTTTCTGGCAGTGCCCGGGCCATCCCGACAGCAAACTCTGGATCCACCCCTGACAGATCAACGCACAAGGCAGCTATAATGGAGGGAGCGATTCCAAAAATAATTAAATTTGGATTTAAGGATTATGTTTTAGATGTTTGTGAAAAGAAGAGAACGGCGATATGCAAGGTCTGCAACTCAAAAATAAGAGACACGTCCACCACAACATCCAACTTCATCCGTCACTACAAAACCCACAAAGAAAAGTAGGTACAGTAACGTCACGTGTATGTGTGTATATATATATATATATATATATATATATATATATATATATATATATATGCAAATTAGGCCTACATCCCACTTTAGGTGGGAGCAGAGTGTATTGTTGTTCAAATCAATAAATCACATAGCTAACTTTTTTTTCTATCTCTCTTCTGTTTACTCTATAGATATGAAGAGTACATCCATACCAAAGGGACTTTTGATGATACCCAGCCTCAAATCTCACAATTCATCGCACAGGGGACTGTGCAGCAATACCACTGCAACCACCAGCAGCAAAAGGCAATTACAAACTCAATCCTGTCAGACCTCATTATAAACTGCAACATGCCACTGTCCATCATTGAACATCAAAGCTTTCGTCGCTTTTTGTCAATAGTAGACAACAAGTACTCTCCAGTAAGTAGAAGAACAATTACTGGCAAGCTTGACAATCTGGTGGCAGATAGGAAAATGAAGCTGAAAAATGAACTCGAAGTGGTAGATCATCTGTCAGTGACTGTAGATATATGGTCAGACCGCAGGATGAGAGGCTTTCTTGGAGTCACAGTGCACTGGATCAACATTGAGGATGACCGTCTTCAGTTAAAATCACAGTTGCTTGCGTGCAACCGCTTCAAAGGTCCCCATACAGGGGAAAGAATTTGTGAGGAATTTGAGCATATATGTGAAGAGTACAAGATTAAAAAAAAGGTAGACCACATCATTTGTGACAACGCCGCAAACATGAAAAAAGCATTCACTACATGTTTTCCAGGACAGCTAGATGAAGACGATGACCTTGATGATTCAGACATTTGGAATGACCTGTCAGTGGAAGAACAGGAGATGTTTGACAATTATTTGAGTGCAAAAACCCAGACTAGACTTCAATGTTTTGCACACACGCTTCAATTGGTAATAGGTGATGGACTTAAAGAGACTAAATTAGTCAATGCAGCTCTCGCCAAAGCTTCCAGGTTGAGCTCCTTGTTACACACAAGCACCTCTTTCAAGGAAAAATTTGAGGAGGAGTTTGGACAGCGTGGAATCCCTGCCTCTGTTACCACACGCTGGAATTCCACACTGAGGCAATTGAAATCAGTGGTCAGCTGTGACCAGCTGAAACTGACTAGAATGCTTGAAGATGGGGGACACAAAGAGACTGTATTCACAGCTAGAGAGTGGAATCAGATTAAGGAACTCGTGGATGTCCTTCAACCTTTTGGAGAAGCCACAGACCTCTCACAGGGAGAAAAACTTGTGACAATAAGTGCTGTTGTACCCTGTATCCTTTCTCTGAATCACCACTTGGAAAATCATAAAGAGAGCGTGCGCTACCTTGGTGGCTTGATCCGTAGCCTGCAAGAATCACTCCAAAGACGATTCGAAGGGATCTTTGTCAATGTGAGGATGGCAGATGAACAGAATGATGTAGCAACCTTACCCTTCTCTGACCCTCTATACCTAAAAGCTGCTCTGCTGGATCCTTCATTTGGCACCATGTGGTTGACCCATGATGTTTTGGCTACCGAAAATGTCAAGGAGGCTGTGTCTGCGATGATAAAAAGTATGTTATGTTTTTGGTAATAACCCGTTTGCAGTAATAACACCTGAGTGCATTGAGTCACTGTTTTATGCTTGTGTTTTTCAGACTTGATTCTCAAAGAGGACTGCAAGCCCACCCCAACAACCACCGATGAAGACGAGCAAATGCCAGTGGCAGAGTCAGAGAGTCAATCTGGGCTGTTCACAGCATACCGCAAAAAACAGAAGAGAGATTCATGTTCCAGTCCCCAAATTCAGCTGAACCAGTATTTAGACATTTGTGATGGACAGAGCTGCCTTCAGTTTTGGGCCATGAACAGGCACATGCTCCCCTCTTTGTTCAGGGTAGCGGTAAGAGTAATGTCAGTCCCTGCATCAAGCGCACCTGTTGAACGTGTGTTTAGCCATGGTGGGGTGATAATGCGACCCCATCGCTCACAACTGAGCGAGAAAGTACTTTCAAATTTAATTTTTTGCAAATGCAATGCATTTTAGGTGGCTATTCTTAGAATAGCCACTTAACATGCATTGCATTTGCAAAAAATAGTATTCTGAGAAGTGAGAAATACTATTTTTTGCAAATGCAATGCATTTTAAGTGGCTATTCTAATAACTAAGAAAAAAGGAATAGAAGTTAGGCGCTGTTTCCAAGCCTGGTGAATTCAAATGTGTTATTCTCTTAGTGGGAGGGCAGTATGGAGTGGGAAAGATTGTAAAGATGTTGCCTATAGTATTTAGTGAATGTTTATCCCGTGGAATTACTATAAAGGTCCTGGATGTGCATAAGTCAAGTTGGTTGTCTGACTTAATAAAGTGCAGTGTGTGCTCTAAAAAAGATATAACTTAATCCGTATAAATATAATATATCCATATATAAATGAACCCTATTTTTAAATTAAAAATATTTGTGCAAAATTATGTGATCCATAACGTAATCGATAATGTACATATGTAGTGAACAAACAAATATATATAATCAAGTGCTTTCAGTGCTGCTACAAAAAAAAACCCTGGATTCTGATGGATATTCCAATAAGTAAACCTTTCAGTGCGTGCCTTAATCCGTGTTCTAATAGTGATTGATTGCACTCACCAGATCCTAGCAGCACTGAAAGCACTTGATTATATATATTTGTTTGTTCACTTCATATGTACATTATCGATTTACGTTATGGATCACATAATTTTGCACAAATATTTTTAATTTAAAAATAGGGTTCATTTATATATGGATATATTATGTTTATACGGATTAAGTTATATCTTTTTTAGAGCACACACTGCACTTTATTAAGTCAGACAACCAACTTGACTTATGCACATCCAGGACCTTTATAACACATTTGAATTCACCAGGCTTGGAAACAGCGCTATTTACTTCTATTCCTTTTCTCTAATATCTTACTCCACCTAGTGGAAGTAATCGGTAGTGGCAGCAGTTCCAACAACATTCTTTAATTTTTAAATTTTTATTCCATTGCATGCATCCCATTGCGCGGGTGTTTCTCCGTCTTTTTTCTATTCTAATAACTAAGCTCAAAGTTTGAACTTGACACAATGCCAAATTGCCAATATCTGGACACTTGAAGAATGGTGATGGGAATACTATTATTCTCATCACCATTCAAGTGTCCAGATATTGGCATTGTGTCAAGTTCAAACTTTGAGCTTAGTTATTTTCCCCCTCAGCAAGGACTACATTTTTTCAGGCTTGTTGGCCATTTAATTGCTGAGTGTTCTGCTCCTTGTCTGCTATTTGGGCATTCAAAGTGTTTCTTTAATATGCCAAGAAAAAAGCACTAAGCTGTTTTGTTAATGTTGAAAATAAAACAAAACCTTTCCTGAAAACTGACTTTTAACTCATTTAAAGGATGGAAATGGGGTAGATCAGTATTTTGACTTAATTTGTGACTTGACCAAAATAAATGACTTGACTTGACTTGCTTGACTTCTAGCAGGGACTCGACTTGACTTGCTTGCTTTTCGCCACAGTGACTTGGGACTTGCTTATGACTTGAAGGTTAAGACTTGAGACTTGCTTGTGACTTGCACATGTGTGACTTACCCCCATGTCTGATAATCACACACTTGATGGACTGTGCCTTTTTTCAACCTCACCTACTATGACTTGCACATACTTCCCTGCTCAGGCCATCACTAAATCTGCTGACTTCCTCAAGCATTTTGAAAGCATACTCCACAAAGCTTTGAACAAGATGTCAAGGAAAATAACAGCAAAGAGATTAGAGATCTGGGAAGGGGAACATCCTCCCTGGAGTCCAAAGCTAATTTTACAACAGGGGAATAAAGACAACATTGAGCAATAGAAATGGAAAAGAATGCAATGCTCTGTCTCAATTTGGAAATTAGAAAACTGGGATTGCTGGCAACTATAGGGGCCTTAATCTGTTCATTAGATACTTGGGTACTTGGGGTCAAAGGTTATCACTCTAAATCAGGTTTTAACCCCAAAATACAAATTGAAAGGTGGAATTTGACAGAATCCATTAAGCTCTGATGACACCCTCACTCTGATGCTTCCCTGCGAAACATTATTGTTTTACTCCATTTTTGAAAAACAAAGTTGTCGGCCCTTCAAGCTGCCTGTGACAAGATTTATTTGAAGTTTCAGGGACATCAGCATCAGTTCTTTTTGGCCCTGGCAGCAATGATCTAAAATGTTTCCTATCTGCCTTGCAATAAAAAAAATCCAAATGAGGTTTCCCCTTTAAAGTAGTTGTAAACCCTTACATATACCCAGTGAAGTGACTAGCCTCGGGTGATACACAAAGATCAAACAAATCCCCCTATAAAATGTAATGCCGCGTACACACGAGCAGACTTTGCCCGGCGGACGGGATTTCGTCAGACAATTCGATCGTGTGTGTGCTCCAGCGGACTTTGTTTTCTCAAAAGTTGGACGGACTTAGAATTGAAACATGTTTTAAATCTATCCGTCGAACTATAGTCCGGTCGAAAAGTCCGCTCGTCTGTATGCTAGTTCGACGGACAAAAAGCCAAGGCAGCTATTGGCTACTGGCTATGAACTATGAACTTCCTTGTTTTTCATCACGTACGAATTAGACGGACTTTGGTGGATTGTGTGTAGGCAAGTCCGTTCATTCGGAAAGTCCTTCATAAAGTCCGTCGAAAAGTCCGCCGGGCAAAGTCTGCCGTAAAGTCCGCTTGTGTGTATGCGGCATAAGTTGTGTTTATTTGCAGTCATCTCTTTTCCACAGCCATTTAAAGTTCAGAATTTACACAGCTTTTCTGAGCTTCCAGAGGCAGGGGGCAGGGATATGATATCACAAACTACATCGCTCAGTAAGAAGAGCTAATTGTTCTCGGAGACCTGAATGGAGGGAAGGGACGCACCCACCCTTTACACAATATCATATGGAAACCTGCACAGCTGAGGAGGTCAATCACAGGCTGTGTGCTGGAGGCCCCCTACCTGTCCCTGATCCTCCTTTCAATTCCAGTCGGCCCACATGTCAGAAATGAGTGAGAGAAAGCAGACTGCAGACAGAAATTTGGAGCTTTGGACTGAAGCAAGTACACATTATAGAAGGATATGTTTTGTCAATGTTTTATCCCAGAGTTTTACAACCACTTTAAAGTGGAACTCAAGTCATTTTTTCAACTTTCCATCTAATAAATCTTCTGCCCTTGTTGTTTTTACTTTGGATAGTAATTTTTTTTTCCTGCCAGTAAATACCTTATATAGCCCACTTCCTGTTTCTTGTCTGGTCATTAGCCTAGGCTATGACATAATGCACAGCTCTCTCTCACTCTTGTGAGAGTTTGCCAGGAAGGGAGGGGGGGATGAGTCATAAGAGGGCCAATGAGAGCTGCAGAGCTGGAGGTGTGCTTCTGTGTGTCTGTGTAAATCCAGGAAGTGAACAGGCAGCAGCTTCAGCTTCCCATAGTTAAAACGGTTGCAGCCAGACTCAGTGGAGGGAGATTTCTGCAGCATATTTGGAAAGTACAGAATCGCAGTATTTATAAAATAATATGCAAAATAATATGCAAAGTGGTTGGAGGGAAGCTTCAAGATGGCAAAGATGTTTTTATTACAAATTATGTGAGCAGACTGCAGTTCCTCTTTAATGCCTAGTATGATCTTGTATAGGCTTTTTTTTAAATACAAATTAGTCTTTCTCCAGGATAAAACATTAATCTTGCAATTTTTGAGGATTTTCTATTGTTTTTTGGTCTACACCAGTGTTTCTCAACCTTTTACAGTGAAGTACCCCTGCAGGTCTAAAAAAATTGTCCTAATTACCCCTGTCTCGAGAAAGTAATTTCTATTGTTTGGGTATCATGGTTTCTGTGTGTGTGTACTTTGGTCCGGCCACACATGGAGTATGCTGTCCAGTTCTGGGCACATTCTGGGATATTAGTTATGAAGAAAGATTGCGAGCACTGGACTTGAGAGGTGCTTGAGAGGGGATATGATTTACATTTACAAATACCATACTGGTGACCCCTGTTGTAGAAATTTTTATTAATGTATGTTGTCAGATGTCCGCCAGTGTCAGTTTTGCTGTAATACGCTCATGCAAACGTATTCGCACATACAGAGGTTGGTAGAAGACCATTGGCTGCGGAAACCTTCCCGTGGACCTTCCCCTGTTTAGCCTGTAAATCATCCCAGAGTGGAAATTGTTCCAATTACAGGGGTGAGACACCGGGAACTGAGAAACCGTTTAGTTTAAATGTTAAATTCACTGGTTTAAATTGTTTTTCCACTGTTAGATTTCGGAGACACCGTTTTGTCATTGCAAACGGTGTAGGCACCATTTCCTTTTAAGTGAATTCAATCGTTCCAGGTTTAGCTATTTTTGTACTTTTTACATACTTTTCAGTAAAACTATTGCGTTTTTTTGTATTGAATTTTGGTTTTGAGTGAAATCTCTACTTTGCACTGAATTTCAATAGATAGTTATGCAGCGTACACACGACCGGACTTTCTGGGAAACTAGGTCCGACGGTCTTCCTGACGGACTTCCGGCGGACTTTCTGAACGGACCGACTTGCCTACACACGACCGGACTCTCCGACAGAATAGGTCCGCCGGTCTTCCCGACGGACTTTCGAATGAACGGACTTGCCCACACACGGACAAGTCCGTTCATTTTGAACGTGACTCGGGTACGACGGGACTAGAAAAGGAAGTCAATCTCAAGGAGATTGACACCTTGCGAGCCCCGTTACGGGGCATACCAGGTCCTTAGGTCTGGTATTGATTTTAAGGGGAACCCCCTACGCCAAAAAAACGGCGTGGGGTCCCCCAAAAATCCATACCAGACCCCGATCCAAGTATGCAGCCTGGCCGGTCAGGGGTGGGGACGAGCGAGCGCCCCCCTCCTGAACCATACCAGGCTGCATGCCCTCAACATGGGGGGGGTGCTTTGTGGGAGGGGGGCCCTGCGGCCCCCCCACCCCAAAGCACCTTGCCTCCATGTTGATGAGGACAAGGGCCTCTTCCCGACAACACTGGCCGTTGGTTGTCGAGGTCTGCGGGCGGGGGGCTTATCGGAATCCGGGAGCCCCCTTTAATAAGGGGTCCCCCAGATCCCGGCCCCCCACCCTATGTGAATGAGTATGGGGTAGCACTCTGCTATAACTTATATAGGCGGTGACCCCGCCCCCTTATGCCGTCACATTTCCAGCATCCCCAGGGACTGTGACGGCATAAGGGGGCGGGGTCACCACCTATATAAGTCATAGTGGAGCGCTCAGACAGCATTACAGCCGGAGAGAGCGTTGTGTCAACATCAGAAGAAGAGAAGAGGGAAGAAGGCGATTCAGAAGTCCGGGCCACCGCTAGCAAAGGAGCGGCAGAAGATAGCGGAGGAGCCGGCAGAAGAACCGGACACCGGGAGAAGAGGTCGAACACCGGGAGAAGAGGCCGGAGAGAGCGGAGAAGAACTGGACGCCGGGAGAAGAGGCCGAAGAGACCCCCGAAGTCGGAAGAAGACCCCGGAGCCAGAAGAAGACCCCCGGAGCTGTCTAAAATTACTTAAAAAAACTGTGTAGTGTGTTTTTTTATTGACACTTTTCCCCTAGGTGAATGGGTAGGGGTACGATGTACCCCATATTCATTCACATAGGGTGGGGGGCTTATTAAAGGGGGCTCCTAGATTCCGATAAGCCCCCGCCCTTGTCCTCATCAACATGGGGGCAAGGTGCTTTGGGGTGGGGGGCCGCAGGGCGCCCCCCTCCCCCAAAGCACCCACCCCCCCATGTTGAGGGCATGCGGCCTGGTACGGTTCAGGAGGGGGGGGGCGCTCGGTCGTCCCCACCCCCTTTTCTGACCGGCCAGGCTGCGTGCTCGGATCAGGGTCTGGTATGGATTTTGGGGGGACCCCACGCCGTTTTTTCGGTGCAAACAATAACCGCCCCGAAAGTAAAGCGCAGGGTTCTCTGGACGCAGAGTCCACCGAAAAAAACAATTTGAATCGTCATGGGTAATGTTGGCCTTCCATGTGTTGGAGGAAAAAAATGAGGCACCACATCAGTAAGACAGCTGCATAGTACATGAGGTCTGGGTTTGGGGCTCCGGATATGAGACCCCTTAAAGATTGGCATATATGGTCAGAGGGTACAGTAAGATGTATTCCTTTGGAAGTTACTTTTGATGTCTGGAGGTACGAGACCCCAGAATAAAAATACCTTGGAAGTAGTACAGCTGTGGCTTCAGAAATGTGTAATGATGAAAGAGTTGATGGATGTGTAGTATACGTTTGTGTGGTTAAAATTCTCCAGCCTGTTTTTGAACTTTGTGTGGCTGGCCCATACAAGGTTTTTGAGCTGCTCTTGTGTTTTTCCCATTGTATTTTTTTCTATTGCTAAAAGAGTGAAAGTAGCATTCCATCTGGTTGTTTTTTTTTCTTTTCAGTCTTGTTTTGGTAACTATGAAATATCTCCCCATATTTATATATAAATGTTTGTCTCATGTTTTAGTCTTCTCATTGTTTGTATGTAGTAACCCCTTACGTGTCGTGGCTTTTGTATTTTAGTATGAACGTGAAAGTAAGGGTTACAGAGGGTTTCGTTGTTGTCGGTTTTGAGGAATGTCAGTGACAATTTACCAATGTACACAAATGTTGTATTGTTTACCATTCTTTGCAGGTTAAATATGAAGGATAGAGTAATAACTTTTGTTTATAAGTATCTTTTCAGGTCCAAGACGTTTCTGAAAGTATATGTACATAGAAAGCAGATGTATGTAGATAGCTGTACACATGCATAAATACACACGCCTAAGAAAGTAAAAGTATCATAGGCTATTTTACTGTTTCATTGTTTTTTCTGCACCATTCTAAACCCTGCGTTTCTTCCTCCAGTTTGTAATGAGGAAGAAAATGGGGGGATAATGGTAAGAATGACAATTTTCAAACCAATAATACTAACTGCTCTAATTCTAGCCAAGTTTGTGACCTAGTAGGGTGACATGTTCCATGACTTTCTTTCTTTGATGGAATTTGAATCAGCAAGCGGCAGTCCCGTGAAGATGCTCCCATCCCAGATTCCAAAAACTTTTTTGTCAATGGATCCAGGTATTACACCCCAGATGGTAAGCCATGCACAGGTTATGCAGTGACCACAGTCATTGAGTTAGGTTTGTTTGGAGGTCAACCAAAAACGGGGTTGTACTTTCCTCAGCAGCTGCCATTCTCAGCTGATGGTGTAGGTGCAGTCACTGTATTATGAACTTCAAAAGGTCCACCACGGAGTCCCTCCTGGACCCTGACACAATAACCGGTTTACATTCCTTCCAACCAGGTGACTGGGTCATTGTAAAGAAGGTTGATGGACGAGACAACTGGATCCACGCCAGCCACTGGAAGAAGCTGCTCAACTACACCAAAGGATGAGGAGTATCTTTGTTTATTTATATCTTTTAGTTTAGTATATTTTGGCAAGGGTAACGATGAAGAGCATCCCAACTTATTGTTTAAAGTGTATTCTCCAACTAGCTAAGAAAGAGAACAGGACCAATTGTTGGGTCTACTCTGAATCTCCACCGAGCTTTAGTACCCCAGCGATGACAGCGGTACATGCTATATATTACATTCATATTGGTATGAGGAGTTTTGGCAAACTAGTAAAAACTCCAAACAGACATTTGTCAATAGAATTTAGCGATACATTTCTAAAGGGTAAAATTAGTTATAGTTTTAACGATGTCTTTGGCTCTTGCCAATTTGGGTATCGGGACAACTAGGTAGCTCACAAGTGTGCTTCAACTTTAGGTTTGGTATTTATGCGGGTCTACAGCTTATAAGGTAATTCCCCCTAATGCAAGAGGTTCATGCATCCTGGTGAAACTCCTCCCAGAATCTTATGTAGTGGCCGATCATGAGGATCTGATGGCGCGAGAGAAGGTAAGAATAGCAGGGACAGCTAGAAGGGAATTGTTCACCAACCTCGACCAGGTCTAGGCATGGTTTCCTGCTTGTAAACGGTGGGGGGCTTAAGCTTATGAAATGATTGAACAATTTCTCACCCATTGTGGATGGGATGTTCAATGTAACTGTTGAAGCTACAAGGAAGTTCCCACAGGAATAACAGCTGATCAAGACCCATCTATTAAAACATGACCCATGATTATCTGTTGGAATCCAAGGGGGGTTTCTGTGAATTCATAGGAAAAGATTGTTGTACCTGGATTGAGGATACCAGTAACAAAGTTCAGGCCCATATGGATAAGGTTTAGATCCCTGCAAGGTGAAGCCAGAGCTATAGCTAGTGAAGGTTGGAATCCTTTTAAGGGTTTGGGAAACTTTGGGGATTTTTTATTTTCCTTTGGATCATGGTTGAAGGAAATAGGGGTATATATACTCATGTTGTTTTTGTCCCTATTTCCTCTATATGTCGTGATGAGGTGCTCCTGTTGCCTGATTGGACGAGTGAACAGTGCCCGATAGGGGTGCAACGGATCGTTGCCGATCCGTGATATGTACGGGTCACCCTCCGCGGATCGGCACACCCGCGATCCACGGAGCACTTTTCGGCCTCAGCCATAGGAAAGGCCGTGGCTTCGGCCTAGCTCCGGAGCCGGCGGCCATCTTAGTACACCCGGAAGCGGCCGCTGTCTCGACAGGAAGTGACGTTTTGTCGCCGCCATCTTGCTACACCCCACACTCCTGCACAGTACAATAATGATAGAGTGAGAAGGGGGCAAGCGGACATCTTGTTACACCCACCGGAGTTTTAGATTTAAAAGCCATTTTCAACACAAAACTGAGCTTATATGCACAAATACTGTATTTATGCATATAAGCTCGGTTTTGTGTTGAAAATAGCTTTTAAATCTAAAACTCCGGTGGGTGTAACAAGATTTGTGTGGTTTTTTTTTTTTGCTAATCCGAAAATGATCCCATCCGTGACTCTGATCCGAGGATCGATCCGATCCGTGAGATTTTTGATCCGTTGCACCCCTAGTGCCCGAGCAAATGACCACATCTTTCTCACCGAGATGAGACGCCCCAAAACCCAGACCATGTACAAGACACAGAGGATCCCAGACCGACCGGTGATTAGTACAGCTCACCATGTCGTGTCCTCCCTATAAGTCATCCCTCCTGAAGAACAGAGACTACAAGTCAAGCCGTGTTATGAACTTGTATGGACTGTAAAGACTGATTCATTTCCAGGTGTAATAAGAAGATCAAGATTCATCGAGGGACACATGGGAGCATATGACAAAGAGGAGGAACTGTTGTGGAAATTTCATTAATGTATGTTGTCAGATGTCCCCCCTCAGTGTCAGTTTTGCCGTAATACGCTCATGCGAGCGTATTTGCACATACAGACATTGGTGGAAGACCATTGGCTGCGAAACCTTCCTGTGGACACAGCGGATCGGTTTGCTCTTTTAAGGATGTTTGTTTATGCCTCTCCAAAGGACTGGCCACTTCATGGCGACTGCATCTACACTCCTAAGTAGGCAGATCTGCGTACATGGGAACCAGATCATAACCATACAAAATTATGGCCCACTGAGCCATGATAGAGTATGGCTCGCATCATTGGTAGCAGTGGGAATGTGCACACGATCGTGTTCAGAGCCATGTAAGTAGTGTTCAAATTGTCTCACAAGACGCTTGCTGCATGACCATCTGCACATGACCATCTGCACACATCACTGTAATTCTATTTGAATATATACATGTGTGTGATTGGTTCTTTTGAAAGAATACAAGTGTCTGATTGGCTGATTGTGAAGCCACCACCTTCCTTTGTTTATTCATGTTTACAGTATAAATAAATGGAGTAAAGTATTCAATGGAGGATTCTGCTAAGCTCAAGGTGATACCAGCATCTGTGTCTGTGTTACTTGGAGATATACAAGCGTGCTTTCCCGGCATTATACAAGAGAGCTGTTTTTGTGCTTTTAAGCGCAAAGAAATTATTTGCTTATAGGGCGAAGTTTAACATTTCCCTGACACCCCACAATAGGGATAAAACTTTTTCATGGAAGGGAGGGTTCTTTACAGTAAGAGCGGCAAGGATGTGGAATTCCCTTCCAGAGACGGTGGTTTCAGCGGGGAGCAGCGATAGTTTCAAAAACTATTAGATAAGCACCTGAACAACCACAACATACAGGGATAAACAATGTAATACTGATATATAATCACACACATAGGTTGGACTTGATGAACTTATGCCTTTTTTCAACCTCACCTACTATGCAACTAAGTAATGTCAGTATGCGTTTGTGATGATTTCTGTGTGTGTTTGTGATGTTTTTTGTTTGTGTGCAATATCATTGTATGTGTGCATGCTGCAATGACAGATACACACATATATACTGATAGATAAACACATACAATCACAAATGAACACAATGACACCCACACAGATAATCCCAAACTAACACACTTGCAGACACACAAATACCCACAAAATCCAAACTTAACAGACTGGCAGACACACACATTGCCAATTTAACGCACTGGCAGACACACATAACACCACATTAACACACTCAGAGATACACATAATCCCAAATTAACACACTGGTAGACAGGCACACACACATGCAATCTCAAATTAGCACACTTGCAAACACACACTTAATTCCAAATTAACACACTGGCAGACACACAAACACACAGAGAATTCCAATTTAACACGCTTGCAGACACACGCACATAATCTAAAATTAACACACAGGTAGACACATGCACGCACATGAAGCCTACCAGTGCAGTGCCCACCAAATGCAGCCTACCAGTGCAGTGTCCACCAAATGCAGCCTCATCAATGCAGTGCCCACCAAATGCAGCCTCATCAGTGCAGTGCCCACCAAATGCAGCCTACCAGTGCAGTGCTCACCAAATGCAGTCTCATCAGTGCAGTGCCCACCAAATGCAGCCTACCAGTGCAGTGCCCACCAAATGCCATGTCATCAGTGCAGTGCCCACCAAATGCAGCCTACCAGTGCAGTGCCCACCAAATGGCACGTCATCAGTGCAGTGCCCACCAAATGCAGCCTGACCAGTGCAGTGTCCATGAAATGCAGCCTCATCAGTGCATTGCCCACCAAATGCAGCCTATCAGTGTAGTGCCCACCGAATGCAGACTGCCAGTGCCTGGATCACGATCTCCTGCTGTGTCACAGAGCTTGGATTTGAAATGCCTGAATTGTGACCGCTGTAACATCCCGTCTCCTGTGATACACGTCACACTGATTCAATTTCCCGGCACTGGATCAGTGTTCCATCTATCACAAGAGCAGGAGGCGGGACTTTGTTACAGCAGCTGTCCGGGCATTTCAGACCCAATCTCCGTGACACAGCCGGAGATACCCGCTGTGTGTCCCTCACACAAGGGGAGGAGGGAGGGGAGGACCAGTGGCGTCACTAGGGTTGGTGTCACCCGGTGTGTCACCCAATTGCGCAGTGATTGTCGCGTGATAAATCGCAGCAATATCATGCAAACAAAATCACGTGACACGTCCCCCTCAAAAAAGAAGTTCCAGGACTTCTTTTGAGCTACAAGCGTTCCAACAATCACGGCAAAATCGTGATGCGATTGGGGTGCCATTAGAAGCCATTTAAAATTGTGGGGAGGAATCGCAGTGATTACACTGGCAATCATGTGTGAATAGATTTATAATATGTGTGCCAACGGCGGAATTTTATATGTGCTTTAATGTAAAAATACAATAAACAAAAATTAAACAAACACAACTTAAAATTTAAATTGAATTAAAGGCCCCTGGTTGCTGCAGTCAAAAAAAACTATTCCTCCCACATGTGAAGAAATGTGTAAAATGTGTATATACCTGGTGTTGACTGCGCTACCTCCAATAATGTGATATCAAACCCACCACTAAAAAAATAGAAAGTTGAAATTAATACAGTCCAGTTATAGTCCACTTGAGCTGATGTGCCAATAAAAACGTGGATCCCTGGATGGGCTTTCCACTACAATTGTGCTGTTGTGCTTTAATTTCTCTTTGGTGATTATAGTGACTTCCAGTGCCAAAACCACCACCGCATAAAAATTGGCCACTCACCAGATACTAATACATACAGGCCCTCGGTTCATTAAGGGATAACCAATCCGCTTTGTGCTGTCCCCAGTGCTGTGTGGCAAGTAAATCCATCCTCATGGTAAACAAACAGCGCTCATAGCGCAATATGCTTAAACCGTTTATTTAAAATCATGCAAAAAAAAGCTATAAAACTCACATGTTACCGGTGCCCATGGGCCGGCACCAAGCTTATCCAGCAGTTTAAATGAATGAATGGATCGCCGTCTATCTTGGTCGCCGGCGTGCGGAGCAAGCCTCGTCCCCGCTTGTCGTCCGATTTGCGGCCCAAGCCTCGCTTTCGCCCGACAGGAGATGACGTATTGGCGTCGCGTGTGAATTCCCAGCAGCCTCTACGCAATGGTAGTTGCTTCCTGATGACGCAATTACCATTGCGAAACGCGGATAAGCTTGGTGCACAACAATAGCACAATTGTAGTGGAAAGCCCATCCAGGGATCCACGTTTTTATTGGCACATCAGCACAAGTGGACTATAACTGGACTTTTTATTTTTTTACGTATAGATTGGTAGTTTTGAGTGGTGATACTAAGTGATAATGAACAATTACTGATGTATATGTAGATGATTGATTTAAATAAGTGGTGGGTTTGATATCACATTATTGGAGGTAGAGCAGTCAACACCAGGTATATATTTTCCCTCCCCGGTGTCATGTGACTCATTAGTGTTACAAGGTCTCTGGTGTGAATGGGGAGTAGGTTTGTTAAATTTGATGTTATGAGAGAACCACTCTCATACTGGTCACTGGAAGTTCAACATGGCACCTCATGGCAAAGAATTCTTTGAGGATCTGAAAAAAAAATTGCTGCTCTACATAAAGATGGCCTAGGCTATAAGAAGATTGGCAAGACCCTGAAACTGAGCTGCAGCACGATGGACAAGACCATACAGCAGTTTAACAGGACAGCCTGGTTCCACTCAGAACAGGCCTTGCCATGGTCGACCAAAGAAGTTGAGTGCACATGCTCAATGTCATATCCAGAGGTTGTCTTTGGGAAATAGACGTATGAGTGCTGCCAGCATTGCTGCAGAGGTTGAAGGGGTGGGGGGTCAACCTGTCAATGCTCAGACCATATGCCACACACTGAATCAAATTGGTCTGCAAGGCTGTCATCCCAGAAGGAAGCCTCTTCTGAAGATGATGCACAAGAAAGCCTGCAGTTTGCTGAAGACAAGCAGACTAAGGACATGGGATTACTGGAATCATGTGCTGTGGTCTGGTGAGACCAAAATAAACTCATTTGGTTCAGATGGTGTCAAGCGTGTGTGGCGGGAACCAGGTAAAGAGTACAAAGACAAGTGTGTCTTGCCTACAGTCAGGCATGGTGGTGGGTGTGTCATGGTTTGGGGCTGCATGAGTGCTGCTGGCACTGGGGAGCTACAGTTTTTTTAAGGGAATCATGAATGCCAACATTTACTGTGACATACTGAAGCAGAGCATGATCCCCTCCCTTCGGAGACTGGGTCGCAGGGCAGTATTCCAACATGATAAAGACCCCAAACACACCTCGAAGACGACCACTGCCTTGTTAAAGAATCTGAGGGTAAAGGTGATGCACTGGCCAAGCATGTCTCCAGACCTAAACCCTATTGAGCATCTGTGGGGGATCCTCTAACGGAAGGTGGAGGAGCGCAAGGTCTCTAACATCCACCAGCTCCATGATGTCATCATGGAGGGGTGGAAGAGGACTCCAGTGGCAACCTGTGAAGCTCTGGTGAACTCCATGCCCAAGAGGTTTAAGGCAGTGCTGGAAAATAATGGTGGCCACAAAAAATATTGACACTTTGGACTGTATACAGCGCTCCCAAACCACCCCAAAGATGATGTTTGCAGGACTTTTTCTAACATCCCATGAGTGCACCACCCCAGTGTGAAAGCACTCAGGCTTTCACATTCGGCGGCATGGGAGGCAGTTTTCAGACACTTTACATGTGCTATTTCTAGTGCTAAAACGCCTGAAAACTGCCTTGGTGTGAAATGGGTCTAAATGAGGGCAGTTTAACCCCTTAAAGACCAGGCCTTTTTCTGACATTTGTTGCTTACAAGTTAAAATTAGTATTTTTTGCTAGAAAATGACTTAGAACCCCCAAACATTATATATATATTTTTTGGCAGAGACCCTAGAGAATAAAATGGCGGTTGTTACAATATTTTATGTCGTACTGTATTTGTGCAGCGGTCTTTCAAACGCAATTTTTTTGGAAAAAATATACTTTAATGAATTAAAAAAACTAAACAGTAAAATTAGCCCAATTTTTTTGTATAATGTGAAAGATGATATCAAATCGTGAGAGAATTGTAATCTTTATTCTAAGCAAAAAAATAGTGATTCTCATTTTAGCCAGAATCGTTCAGCTCTAATATGTATACGTTTTTAGCTGATATCTTTTCTTTTTTTTTCAAATATAAATTTTATTCAACTCCAAAAAGGGGTGAGGCCCCCGCAATACAAACAAGGGTGTGTACAGTACCGAGGTTATATAATCTATGTCCATCGTCAATGGTAATTGCTTATAAAACATGTTACAACTCATATGTTAGCATGTAACAATAGGCCAAGTATTTGTCCTCGGCAGGGTCTACACCCTCTAGTATCAATTCACTTGTGGATGACAGAGGGTAGGGACTCTCTCCTCTAGCTTTTTTAATTTTTCTTAAGGAGGGGGAAGGAGGGAGTGCAGTAGGGAGGGGGGGGGGGTGAAAGAAGACATGACGGTAGCCAAAGTTTATGGGTTGAAGAGATCGGACGGGGTGCTCTGTGTCCCCAGGAGGCGCTGTCCCTTATCAGAATAGATAAAGACGTTCCATATGTCCCAGGTCTTCTTATAGGTTTCTTGCTTATTTTGTGCTGTGAGGATTAAATCCTCCATTTTCTTCACCTCCTCTATTTTCCTTATCCAGTGTGCAATGGTCGGGGGGAACGCTGCTTCCAATAGAGGGGTATGCACGCCTTTGCTGCATTAAGTAAGTGGCATATTAGTGACTTTTTGTATGTTTTGGTAGGAATCTTTGAGTGATGTAATAGGAAGAATGAGGCCTCATCTGGGACAGGGTGTTCCGTAAACTCCTGAGTTATGCGGCGGACTTCTCCCCAGAAATCTTTCAACCTAGGACAGGACCAGAGGATATGGATCAAAGAACCCTCTTCCTCTCCACAGCACCAGCACTGGTTCGAGGTAGAGGGATAGCATCTATGTAGCCTGGAGGGTGTTAAGTACCAACGGGAAAGCAACTTAAAATTTGTCTCTTGTGTTTTAGTACACAAGGAGGATTTGAAGGGCAAAAAATGATGCGCTGTCTTTGTACCTTTGAGAACGTGCAATTTAGGTCTCTTTCCCATCTGGTCAGACAGGACAATTGCGGTTTATTTTTTGGTGTATTCAGCAGGGCGTATGTTTGTGACAAGATGTGGGCCAACGAGTCCATACCTGAACAGAGGTCTTCGAACGATGTCTGCTGGTGTACAAAGTCTTGGGGTCTAGGGATGGAGTGAAGGAAGTGGTGTAATTGTACCTCTCTCCAAAAGGGAAGTTGGAAGGTTCCCGTTGATTCAGTCAGTTCTAGGATGGTTGGCCATTTCCCATTGATTACAAATTGAGCTGAGTGATCATAGTTAGTCTCTGAGAGTGGCGTATTCCGTAGGGTGTAGACCCGGCTCAAAGTTCGGGTGGCCGAGTATTCTCCAGTCAAGTATGCGCCCCAGGTGGGAGGCTAGGTAATACTGTCGTATGTCAGGCAGCGCCAGTCCTCCATAGTATTTGGGAAGCGTCATTTCTGATCGCTGAAGTCTGTTTTTTTTTATGAACCCATACGAATCAGGTGAAAAGGGCCTGTGCCTGTTTGAAATAGGAGGGTGGGATCTGTTTCGGTAGGGCTTGGATGAGGTAGATGAATTTGGGCAATATGCTAATTTTAATGAAGTTGCATCTTCCAAACCAGGAGTGGAAGCCTGTGTGCCACTTCTCTACTAAGATGCGAGTTTTGGTTAGTAGGGGAGAAGCCTCTGACTTGGAGAAGTTTATCTTTAAACGGGAGATTGTCCCGTAAATGTTGAATTCTCGGAGGAGGTTTGGTAAAGAGATCTTAGGGTTTGTTAGAGTAAATAATAGATCATCAGCATACGCTGATATCTTAGTGAGGGCTACCCAGGTGAAGTCCTGTTATGTCTGGATTTAGTCTTATTGTACAAAGAAATGGCTCTAGGGATAAAGCGAAGAGGAGGGGGGACAGGGGGCATCCCTGTCTAGTTCCACCTGCAATGGAGAAAGGGGCCGAGAGTACTCCATTTGCCTTTAACTGGGCTGAAGGGTTTGAGTATATGTTGCCTATACACCTCATCATCTTATCTCCTAGCCCAATGTGTCAGAGAACTGAGAAGCTCCAGTTCACCCGATCGACAGGCTTTTCGGCATCGGTGCTCACAAATATACTGGGGACTTGGTGGTGTTCGCTACGTGAAGGAGATTGAGTGCCTTAATGGTATTAGCCCTTGCCTATCCCTTGCCGTAATGTCTTCAGCTCTGTCTCTAAGGTCTGTGAGGAAGAGTGTTTGTGTTTTGCTTCTACTGAGGCTAATTTGGAGAGTAAGCTGGTGAGTTGCCCATTCCGTTTTCTTTTGATACACGCCCCATGCTTGATGAGGACCCCATGGAGGACAAATTTGTGGGCTTCCCATACTACCCCAGGGTCGCAGTCCTGCGTGTCATTCTCCTGGAAATAAAGGTCTAGCTCTTTAGTCACATCCGCTAATACTTCAGGTATTTGGAGGAGGCTCTCGTTCAGACACCAAAAAAGGATCTGGGCGAAGGTCTCTTGAAGAGGGTGTATGTAAGGGAAATGGGCCCATGATCTGACCATGTAATCTGACCTACGGAGGTGGAGCTTACTAGGTGTAGTTGGTCATGGGGTATCATGAAGGGGTCTATCTTATAGAGTATAGCTTGTGCGGGGAAGAGTAAAAGGTATAATCTCTCTCATCTGAGTGCTGTAGGCGCCATATGTCTATTAGCTGGGTGTTGTAAAGGCTTGTGCTATTCGTTTTCTGTATGTTGGGGGGACAGAGAAACTGCCCATAGAGGTGTCCAAGGAGGGGATCAGCGGGACGTTGAAGTCTCCCCCCAGGATTAGTTGGCCTTCTTTGTATTCCATCAACTTGTCTAGTGTACAGTGGGGACGGAAAGTTTTTTTCCTCATTAATGTACACACAGCACCCCATATTGACAGAAAAACACAGAATTGTTGACATTTTTGCAAATTTATTAAAATAGAAAAACTGAAATATCACATGGTCCTAAGTATTCAGACCCTTTGCTGTGACACTCATATATTTAACTCAGGTGCTGTCCATTTCTTCTGATCATCCTTGAGATGGTTCTACACCTTCATTTGAGTCCAGCTGTGTTTGATTATACTTATTGGACTTGATTAGGAAAGCCACACACCTGTCTATATAAGACCTTACAGCTCACAGTGCATGTAAGAGCAAATGAGAATCATGAGGTCAAAGGAACTGCCTGAAGAGCTCAGAGACAGAATTGTGGCAAGGCATAGGTTACAAAAATTTTCTGCTGCACTTAAGGTTCCTAAGAGCACAGTGGCCACCATAATCCTTAAATGGAAGACGTTTGGGACGACCAGAACCCTTCCTAGAACTGGCCATCCGGCCAAACTGAGCTATCGGGGGAGAAGAGCCTTGGTGAGAGAGGTAAAGAAGAACCCAAAGATCACTGTGGCTGAGCTCCAGAGATGCAGTCGGGAGATGGGAGAAAGTTGTAGATAGTCAACCATCACTGCAGCCCTCCACCAGTCGAGGCTTTATGGCAGAGTGGCCCGACGGAAGCCTCTCCTCAGTGCAAGACACATGAAAGCAGGCATGGAGTTTGCTAAAAAAACACCTGAAGGACTCCAAGATGGTGAGAAATAAGATTCTTTGGTCGATGAGACCAAGATAGAACTTTTTGGCCTTGATTCTAAGCGGTATGTGTGGAGAAAACCAGGCACTGCTCATCACCTGTCCAATACAGTTCCAACAGTGAAGCATGGTGGTGGCAGCGTCATGCTGTGGGGGTGTTTTTCAGTTGCAGGGACAGGACGACTGATTGCAATTGAGGGAAAGATGAATGCGGCCAAGTACAGGGATATCCTGGACGAAAACCTTCTCCAGAGTGCTCAGGACCTCAGACTGGGCAGAAGGTTTACCTTCCAACAAGATAATGACCCTAACCACACAGCTAAAATAACAAAGGAGTGGCTTCACAACAACTCCGTGACTGTTCTTGAATAGCCCAGCCAGAACCCTGACTTAAACCCAATTGAGCATCTCTGGAGAGACCTAAAAATGGCTCTCCACCAACGTTTACCATCCAACCTGACAGAACTGGAGAGGATCTGCAAGGAGGAATGGCAGAGGATCCCCAAATCCAGGTGTGAAAAACTTGTTGCATCTTTCCCAAAAAGACTCATGGCTGTATTAAAATCAAAAGGGTGCTTCTACTAAATACTGAGCAAAGAGTCTGAATACTTAGGACCATGTGATATTTCAGTTTTTCTTTTTTAATAAATCTGCAAAAATGTCAACAATTCTGGGTTTTTCTGTCAATATGGGGTGCTGTGTGTACATTAATGAAGTAAAAAAAAATTTAAGGGGGACTGTATGTCTAAGGAATCTGTCTTGGTGGTCATTGGGAGCATATAGTGTTGCCAATGTAAATTGGATCTCGCCCAGTAGCCCTTTGAGAAATAGGAAGCGCCCCTCGGGGTCGGCAGACACTCCCTGGCATTGCCACAGTAGCCTGCTAGAGATCAGTATGGACACTCCTCTAGTCTTGGACGTGGAATTAATGGAATGCTATGCTTGGGGGAAGGACCTAGTTTGGAGCAAAGGAAGTCTATCATTCTTAAAGTGTGTCTCCTGTATGAAGGCCACGTCAGTGCGTGATTTCTTAAGGTTATGTAACAGTATGCGCCTCTTCTCAGGAGTGTTCAACCCTTTCGCGTTGAGAGAGGTCACCTTGATAGCGCCCACCGTCATGTCTTAAGCAAAGTGTAGGGATAGGCGATAGAAAGCCTGAGAGGAAAAGGGGAAGAGAAAAGTGTAGAGTGAAAGGGAGAGAGTGGGGACAGCAGTAGGGGGAGGAAGTGGGGGCAGAGGTCTGGAAAATCCAACCGAGTCTATCTCCACTGGGAGGTCCAACTAAGTGTACAAGTATAACAACTTGAAATGTACACAATCCCGGGTTCCCGGGTGTATACAAAGGCCTACTGGGGGTGCGAGCGGTCAAAAGCTGGTAGCCGAGGACCCGGGTCTCCGACCCACCCCGGCAATACTTAGGTATTCATTAGAAACTCAAGCTTTATAACATTACTTGATGGTCAGGTGAATTTCAGCTGACCAATTATAAACATTTATCCGGAAAAGAATTAACAGTAAACCTGGTGCACCACACCTAACCGACGGAGAACATTCCGAAAGCGTGGTGCGGCGACCAATGTCCCCACCAGCTCTGAAAAGTGGAAAACATTTCCCCCCCTTCCCCAACAACAAAACAGGATATTGTGCAGAAATACCCAACTCGGAGGTCGGCAGGGAGAAGTAGGCCTCCAGCCAGGGCTCCTGTGTGACAGTGTGTAAAGGTGGGGGAAACTCTCACATGTCAGTGATCATACACTGGCTCTGTGTACTGACAGGCAGGCACCATACCCAGTCAGATTCTCGAGAGCCTCGAGTCAGTAATGCCCAAGAGTGCCCCTCTCTCCCGCCAACGTTCATAACTCCCCTCTAGCTCCGAGGCCCCGCTATCCTCCACAAATCATTGTAGTCCTGCGGGTTCCCGGGGGGAGAGGCAGTTTCTTAGTTATAACAAAGAACAGTTTTATCCACCGGTGGGTCTCTTCTCCTGTCTGGCCCCCCTCCCTCCACCCAAGTCTCCCCTGGCAGCTCACCAGTGTCAGGATTAGGTTCCCACATCTCCAGCAGATGCAATGGAGATCATAATTGGGCCTCACTAGTCATCCATTAGCTCTCCTGCAAGCCACCCTATCAGTGAACAGCAATCTCAGTTGTATTGCAAGAGGTCTGGTGGTTCCTGCAGGGAGTCTCCTTGTACGGGAACAGAGCTCGATTGAGAGCGAGGATCACACAGTCATGTGGATGGAGGTCTGAGTGCGAGCCCGGGGGAGTACAGGAGGAGACGTCAGGTTCCAGCACACCAAGGGGGGGGGATAGCTAGGCCAGGAGCCGGCAGCATGTCGGCTTAGTCATGCGTAAGCTGTATTGGAGCACAAGTGCCAGCTCGCATCTGATGGGCAGGTGATGGGATGGTGTAACCTAGCTCCCCGGGCAATGCATCAGGGGCAGGTGGGGACAAGGGACATGTGGGCAAACAGGCCAACAAATATCAGAGCCATGGGGTACATATGTCAATAGAGATTACTCACGATTTCCGGATCTTCTCCTGGGAAAGAGTGCGCGGCCGGCGCTTGCTTCTTTGGGATCTCTGCATGCTCGGACGATCCTGATAGCGTGAAAGGTAGCCCAGCCAGCTGGGGAGGTCAATTGGTTCCGCCCTGAGGAAAGTGAAGAGAGCAGGTAGTGCCTCCGGTGACGGCAGCTGGAAAGATCTCTGGCCTCTGTGGAAAGTGACTGAGAGGGAATCCCCATCTGTAGGTAGCGTTGCATCTCCTGGCTAGGACCAGGAGTGGTTTCAGGAGGGCTCGACGGTGTAACGTTGCTCTGGATAAGTCAGACAGTATCTTCTCATTTGCGCCGTCAAACTCCAGGTCGCCTGACTCCCAGGCTCTGTGGGCGATGGCTTCCTTATGGATGTAGTGGTGGAGCCGGCAGATCACGTCCTGGGGTCTGGATGGGACAGATGAGCGAGGGCACAGGCCCCTGTGGACCCGGTCCACCTCTATTTGTACCGGCAGGTGTTCGTCTGCCACCTTTTTGAAAATGTATCTTACCGTAGCGAGTAAGTCTGTACTTGTAGCCTCCGGTAGTCCTTGGAGCCTTAAATTGTTTCTCCGACTCCGGTCATCAAACTCTTCCATACGTAGCTGGAGCTCCACCGCCGACTCGGCATGGTCCTTTTGTTGGGACTCCAGGGTGGTCACCCTCCGTTCCAGTGTCGATAGGGAGGATTCTCCTGCCGTCAGTCGGGTATTCAACAATTGTACCTCCTGCTTGACTGCTCGGATCTCCTTCTTGTGTGCAGCCTCTACTCTCCCCACCAGGGCCTCAATATCAGCCTTCGTCGGGAGGACCTGTAGAATAGCTTTTAGTTCCTCATCGGCCTGGTAAGTGAGCGGTAGATGAGGCGTGCTCCTCGGATCTCTGGATGGAGCTTCTTAGCTGAGAGCATTCTGAGTGAAAAGAGTGATTTATGCCAGGGTAAGTGGAAGGTGGCCGGGAGCTCAGTGCACAAGCGTCTCTACTCAGCCATGTCCAGACAACGCCCCCTCTGATACCTTTTCTATGTATATTTCTTGATTTTATATTTTTGTTTACAAAATAAAAACTTGATTTTATATAAAAAATCTCTAGTCCAACTTGCCTCTAAAGTCTGACCCAGTGTTTTTTTCTTTTTCTTTGTTTCAAAAGTATGTTTACGGATGTGTCAAGGGAGTGTCTCTAGTAATTGTATCCCCAGAAATGTAATTTCCTGCTTGTGCGATTGGCTCACTGATTTTCCCAAAAGACTTCAGATGCAAGTCAGATTTTAGGTATCCTCTGCCACAAAAATATTATTTTTGATGAGAAGATCCCAAAGGGTTAATTACTTCTAAAGAGATACAGACACTGATGCAGAGTGTCAGAGATGCAGATAATAGATGCAGATAGTAGAAACAGGTATGAATCTGCAGCAAAGTTTGTTAAATTCCCTGCAATGTACATTGATTACTCAGAGGGGAGTTATGCCGCGTACACAAGAGCGGACTTTACGGCAGACTTTGCCCGGCGGACTTTGATGGACTTTACGACGGACTTTCTGAATGAATGGACTTGCCTACACACAATCCACCAAAGTCCGTTGAATTCATACATGATGACGTACGACCGGACTAAAACAAGGAAGTTCATAGCCAGTAGCCAATAGCTGCCCTAACGTGGCTTTTTGTCCGTCGAACGAGCATACAGACGAGCTGACTTTTCGACCGGACTCGATTTAGACAGATTGATTTAAAACATGTTTCAAATCTAAGTCCGTCCAACTTTTGAGAAAACAAAGTCCGCTGGAGCCCACACACGATCTAATTGTCTGACGAAATCCAGTCCGCCGGGCAAAGTCTGCCGTAAAGTCCGCTCGTGTGTACGCGGCATTACTCTTAATCTGGTGACAAAATCAGACGAGCATCTCTTCTCTTCAAATTCACACAACAGAAAAATATCCTTGCAATTCTCCTTTTGTTGGATATTAAGAAAGCTTTGATGCTCTCCTATAGAAATATTTATTTTTCATTAAAAAAAATGCAATGCCTAATACCAGAGTTAAAGTATAACTAATGGCAAAACTTTTTTTTTAGTTTTGGATAGAGTGCAGAGGGATTAGAACGCTGGTCAGTTTTTAATTGCTGCCTGTGCCCCGTTAGGGAGATTCACCCTCACTACTTGTTCTGTTTACTATTATCATTGAAAGTGAAAGTAAAAGCAAACCCCAAATTTTGGGTTGTCCCCAGAAAAGTTACAGAGGGGAAATTCCAATGGGGACACTAGTTCTGGTGACCTGGGGGTCCCCAAGGAATTCCCTTATTATACAGAGATTTCCTCTCACTTCCTGTTTGGCTATGAAACAGGAAGTGAAGAAAAATCTCCCTTGCTCTATACAAAATGGGGGAAAAAAAGTTTTACCTATAGTTCTTCTTTAAGTCTTTTGACTTCCATATTGTCTGTTCTCAAGCAAGTTCTTCTGCTAGCCTGATGTCAAGCATTTTTTTACTTCTCTCATCCATAATAAAACAAATGTAGTGGGTGCAACGAGGGACATTGCACTACAAATCCACTGCCAACAGGCTATTATCCATTATTATTAATATTGTCCACTATCTATTCCCTGTCGCTGTCTAGCTTCAGTGCTGATACTCCAAAATATGTCTCAAAATGGGAAGTCAAACTGGGGTTAAAAAAATACAAAATAGAACCTAACCTTTAAATCTAATATGACTTCCTGTTTTCTTCACTTTTCTAAACCTAAAAGGAAATGCTAGAAAACAGATTTGGGGACAATATGGGTCTGTTCCTCATACCAAGAAATAGTCGTAAGGTATGTATACCTAGGTAGTGAACATGCTGACAGCAGTGGCGTCACTAGCGTTGGTGTCACCTGGTGCAGTAAAACATGGTGTCACCCCCCCCCCATGCAACAGGAGCACGGTCACGGGGCGCACCCCAAACCAGCCCCTGTAAATGATAGTATAGGGTGGTATAGTGGCAGGTTGGGGTGGTATAGGGCAGGTTGAGGTAGTATATGGCAGGTTAGGGTGTTACAGGGCAGGTTAAGGTGGTATAGGGCATGTTGGGGTAGTACAGGGCAGGTTGGGGTGGCACAGGGCAGGTTGGGGTGGTATTGGGCAGGTTGGGGTGGTACAGGCCAGGTTGGGGTGGTATAGGGTGATATAGGGCAGGCTGGGGTGGTACAGGGCAGGTTAAGGTGGTATAGGGCATGTTGGGCTAGTACAGGGCAGGTTGGGGTGGCACAGGGCAGGTTGCTCTGGTATTGGGCAGGTTGGGGTGGCACAGGGCAGGTTGGGGTGGCACAGGGCAGGTTGGGGTGGTATAGGGCAAGTTAGGGTAATATAGGGCAGGTTGGGGTGGCACAGGGCAGGCTGGGGTGGTATAGGGCAGGTTGGGGTGGTACAGGGCAGGCTGGGTTGGTATAGGGCAGTTTTGGGTGGCACAGGGCAGGCTGGGGTGATATAGGGCAGGTTGGGGTGGCACAGGGCAGGCTGGGGTGGTATAGGGCAGGATGGGGTGGTATAGGGCAGGATGGGGTGATATAGGGCAGGCTGGGGTGGTATAGGGCAGGTTGGGGTGGTGCAGGGCAGGCTGGGGTGGCACAAGGCAGGCTGGGGTGGCACGGGTCAGGTTGGGGTGGTATAGGGCAAGATAGGGTGATATAGGGCAGGTTGGGGTGGCAAAGGGCGGGCTGGGGTGGTATAGGGCAGGTTGGGGGGCACAGGGCAGGCTGGGGTGGTATAGGGCAGGTTGGGGTGGTACAGGGCAGGTTGGGGGGCACATGGCAGGCTGGGGTGGTATAGGGCAGATTGGGGTGGTACAGGGCAGGTTGGGGGGCACAGGGCAGGCTGGGGTGGTATAGGGCAGGTTATAACTCTATGTAGTGACACTGTGCAGTGTGCAGAGTAACTTACTGTACATAGCATGCTTCATGCCTGCAGATGAAGACTCAGGCAGGGCTGCTGTGTCCTCGCCTCCATCTGCTTCAGCTGCGGGATCAGCCATAGTGAAGGAGTCTGTGGGAGGAGTGGAGGAGGCAGCCACACCCCCAGCTCCGCCCACCAACTTCGGCTCACTCGGGGATATTAGAATGAGTGAGGAGTGTTACAGGCAGCCTACCCCGCACGGCTGGGTGAGGAGTGTTACAGGCAGCCTACACTGCTCCGCTACAATACAGTAATACAAAGCAATACAGTACAGTGTTTAGCGGCGGCCCCGGTGTCACCCCTCTGGCGGGTGTCACCTGGTGCAGGCCCCCCCCCGCACCCCCATAGCAACCCCACTGGCTGACAGAACAGAGTGAGCACTGTCCATAATTATCCATAATAAGACAAATGTAGTGGGTGCAACACCATTCGAGGGACATGGCAGTAGATTTATAGCGCAAACAGGCTATTATCCATTATTATTATTATCCACTATCTATTCCCTGTCGCTATTTAGCTTCAGTGCCGATACTCCAAAATATGTCTCAAAATGGAAAGTCAAACTGGGGTACCATTACAGGCGGCAGAAATAGAAACAAATTATAAATGTATGCTACAGTGCTATCTGGATCCAGCCAGAATCTCTAAAGAGATACCAAATTGCCCCCACGCTGCTTTTGCAACTGTTATCCCTAGGGAGCATTTGCCCATATTTGATGGACCAGTTCTACATTTTTGGCCATGAGTATTTATTTATACAGTATCAGGTAGGACATTTCCGAAAGACTCCTATTAGGCCCTCTTACATAAAAAACCTGAGGGGAGCCCTAGAGACCAACTTCATCTGCTAACATTTATCTTCACAGCATCTAAAAGTGTTGTAGCATGTGCCTAGAAAACAACCTGCCTTTCTGCTACCAAGATTTGAACAGCCAATGTCATGAGACCATTTATTCATCCTGGGGCAAACACAGTTCTAGCGTGGGGATATGCCTTAGTATGCCCATGTGAATGAGGCCTTACAGCAGAACTAAACCCATCAATTTATCTGTTTCTAATAACAATTACATTCAAGGCATGTCGTGAATAACTGTCACAGTTGCTTGTGTTCTCAACCAAACTGTTAAGCCACCAAATGGCTGGTTTCATAACTGGTCACATGTGCAGCACCATGACAACTGCAGATCAAACAGACTTTAAGATGGCAGCTTCCTTGGCTGTAAAGGACAGGAGGGTTCAGTTCTGCTTTCAAAAGTGTTAGCTAATGTTCAGCTTTATTCGTTAGTCAAGTCCATCTAATTCTGCTAGTGCCTGCCTATAACGTCTCATTCACACGGGTGTACTATAGCACAGGAACAGAGACACTGCTCCCAACATTGCATAACACTTTAAAGACCATTTACCATCATACCATACCACAAAATTGCTTTGTTTTATGTATAGGAGGGAGGGGCATTATAGTGTTGCGCAATTTACTATCACCATATGATGTATTCGTTTGATTAGCACATTGATTTTATAGCACTAGGACATCATGTAACATTGGAGTGCTGCACCCTATTTATTCCTTTTTTGTTGCATAAACACTTACCTAGTTGTTTGTCTAAAGGACTTTATCACATTGCAGATATCAGGTTGTGCCAATGTTGTACACCTTAACCATTTTTTTTTACATGGAAATATGTTTAAATCATTTTGAAAACAATCAAAAAAACTGAAAAAGAGCTTTGGGCTCCACCTGCTGGCTGGAAAAAAATATTTAAATACTGTATTCACAAGCATTATTTTAAATTTACCCAACCACAAAATAAATATTGTAAAACCAAATTTTGTGTTAAAAATAGATTATGCACACGTAATAAACACTTTAAAAAAATAAATAAATAATACAGAATAGAACCTAACCTTTAATTTCAATATAACTTCCTGTTTTCTTTACTTTTTTTAACCTAAAAGAAAATGCTAGCGAAAACAGATTTTGGGACAATATGCCTCAAACCAAGGAATAGTTGTTATGTATACCTAGGCAGAGAACATGCTGATAGAACAGAGTTAGCACTGTGATCTTAACCGCTTTCTGACCACCATACGTATATATATATATATATATATATATATATATATATATATATATATATATATATATATATATATATATATAAACAATAACACTCCAACACATCACTAGTACTTTGTTGCACCACCTCTGGCTTTTATAACTGCTTGCAGTCTCTGAGGCATTGACTTATTAAGTGATAAACAGTACTCTTCATCAATCTGGCTCCAGCCTTCTCTGATTGCTGTTGCCAAATCATCTTTGCAGGTTGAAGCCTTGTCATGGACCATTTTCAACCACTTCCTGCCCACCCTATAGCGGACTGACGTCCGGGAAGTGGTTCTGTTATCCTGACTGGACGTCATATGACGTCCAGCAGGATAACATGCCGCAGCGCGCCCCCGGGGGCGCGCATCGCGGCGATCGGTGGAGCGGTGTGTCAGCCTGACACACCGCTACACCGATCTTGGTAAAGAGCCTCCGGCGGAGGCTTTTTACCACGTGATCAGCCGTGTCCAATCACGGCTGATCACGCTGTCAATGGGAAGAACCGTGGATCGGCTCTTCCTCACTCGCGTCTGACAGACGCGAGTAGAGGAGACCCGATCGGCGGCTCTCCTGGCAGGGGGGGTCTGTGCTGATTGTTTATCAGCGCAGCCCCCCCTCAGATCACCACACTGGACCACCAGGGATCACCACTAGGACCACCAGGGAAGGGGCAACATGGATGGCCAGGTATGTACCCCATGGCCATCCACATGTGCCCAATGTGTGCCAATCAGTGCCCACAAATGGGCACTGATTGGCACCATTATGTCACTGATCTGCCCAGCAATGCCCAGATCTGCCCAGCAATGTTTTATCAGTGCCACCTGTCATTGCCCATCGGTGCCACCTGTCAGTGCCCACCTATCAGTGCCCATCAGTGCCCACCTATCAGTGCCACCCATAAGTACCCATCAGTGCCACCCATATGTACCAATCAATGCCACCTACAAGTGCCCATCGATGCCACCTATGAGTGCCCATCAGTGACGCATACCAGTGCCACCTATCAGTGACCTATGAGTGCCCATCAGTGCCGCATACCAGTGCCACCTATCAGTGCACAGTGCCGCCTATCAGTGCCCGTTAGTGCCACCTCATTGGTGCCGCCGTATCAGTGCCCATCAGTGCAGCCATATCAGTGCCCGTCATTGAAGGAGAAAACGTACTTATTTACAAAAAATTTTAACAGAAACAAAGAAAAACTTGTTTTTTTTCGAAATTTTCGGTCTTTTTTTATTTGTTGCGCAAAAAATAAAAACCGCAGAGGTGATCAAATACCACCAAAAGAAAGCTCTATTTGTGGGAACAAAATGATAAAAAATTTGTTTGGGTACAGTGTAGCACGACCACGCAATTGTCATTCAAATTGCGACAGCACTGAAAGGTGAAAATTGGCCTGGGCGGGAAGGTGTCTAAGTGCCCGGTATTGAAGTGGTTAACTTCCACCACAGATTTTCAGTTGGATTGAGATCCGGACTGTTTGCAGGCCATGACATTGACCTTATGTGTCTTTCTTCAAGGATTTTTTTTCACAGTTTTTGCTCTATGGCAAGATGCATTATCATCTTGATAAATGATTTCATCATCCCCAAACAACCTTTCAATAGATGGGATAAGAAAAGTGTCCAAAATTTCAATGTAAAAAAATGTATTGAAGATTTAATGACAGCCATCTCCCCAGTGCCTTTACCTGACATGCAGCCCCATATCATAATTGACTGTGGAAATTTGCATGTTTTCTTCAGACAGTTGTCTGCATAAATCTCATTGGAACGGCACCAAACAAAAGTTCCAGCATCATCACCTTGCCCAATGCAGATTCGAGATTCATCACTGAATATGACTTTCATCCAATCATCTACAGTCCACGATTGCCTTTCCTTAGCCCATTGTAACCTTGTTTTTTGTGTTTAGGTGTTAGAGATGGCTTTCTTTTAGCTTTTCTGTATGTAAATCCCATTTCCTTTAGGCGGTTTCTTACAGTTCAGTCACAGATGTTGACTCCAGTTTCCTCCCATTTGTTCCTCATTTGTTTTGTTGTACATTTTCTGTTTTCAAGGCATATTGCTTTAAGTTTTCTGTCTTGACGCTTTGATGTCTTCCTTGGTCTACCAGTATGCTTGCCTTTAACCACCTTCCCATGTTGTTTGTATTTGGTCCATGTTTTAGACACAGCCGACTGTGAACAACCAACATCTTGTGCAACACTGTGTGATGATTTACCCTCTTTACCTACATACTAACAAGCAGATTTAATCTGATGCAGGTGTTAAGGTTTGTAATGAAAATTTACAGGGTGATTCCATAATTTTTTCCTCAGAATTGAGTGATTCCATATTTTATTCCCTGTGCTTGTTCTATAAATCTAACTGTAACTGGCCACCACAATTATTTTTCTTGATTTCTTTTAGTGTTTCTTAAAGCCAGAAAGTTGCCATTTGAAATGCCTTTAGTTTTTGGCCATGTCTGTGATCTGCTTTTTTTCTACAACAATAAACAACTGAAGGAACATCCTCAGGGACTGGTGATTTCATAATTTTTGCCAGAAGTTGTATATATATGTGTATGTGTGCGGTTTGTAAGTAGTTTACCAGGATTATGGCTGAGGATATTAGCCATAACCCCAATACTGTTGTGCCCCTGGAACGGTTTCTGAAGCGGCAGAAGGGCGGAGGACATACCTCCTCCCGCCACTCGCCGATGTTTCTCTGACTTACCGTTTCGTCCGAGAAACGATCCAGCGGTGCGGCCAGCTGCTACCATAGGCAATCAAACAGGTAATACTCTTTGATCGTCTTTATGGCCTTGGAGGACCGAAGCAACGTCATGACGTCACTTCCGGTCCAGGCTGGAAGAAAATACATATTTATTTTTTGAAGTGAAAGATACAATTTTTTTTTTGATCTCTTGCTTTTAAAAAGGTAAAGAAGGGATTTGTTTTTGACCCAAGATCTCTCCATAAAGAGGACCTGTCATTCTTATTTCTATTACAAGGGATGTTTACCTTACAGTAAAAGTGATCCAAAAAACAATTAAAAGGACAGTGTAAAAATAAAGAATAAAAAGTAAAATAAATAATAATAATAAAAATTTTTTTTAAAGCACCCCCTTTCCTCTGTGCTCGCGCGCAAAAGCGAACGCATACCTAAGTCATGCACACATATAAACGATACTCGAACCACACGTGTAAGGTGTCGGCCCAAATGTTAGAGCGAGAGCAATAATAATAAAAATTCTAGTGCTAGACCTCCTCTGTAACTCTAAACAGGTAACCTGTAAAGGTGTTTAAAGCGTCGCCTATGGAGATTTTTAAGCAGCATAGTTTTTCGCTATTCCAGGAGTGTGCACAATTTTAAAGCGTGACAGGTTAGGTATCTATTTGCTCGCTGTAACATCGCCTTTCACATTATACAAAAAAATTGAGGTAACTATTGTGTTTTGTTTTTTAATTCATTAAAGTGTATTTTTTCCAAAAAATTTGCAAAACCGCTGCACAAATACTGCGTGACATACAAATTGCAATGATCGCCATTGTATTCCCTAGGGTCTCTGCTGCTGCTGCAAAAAAAAAAAGTTTGGGAGTTATAAGTCATTTTCTAGCACAAAATACTGATTTTAACTTGTAAACAAAAAATGCCAGAAAAAAGCCTGGTCAGCAAGTGGTTAATCTGTCTAGCAGAGTATATAGAACACATGACTGGCTGAACAAAATTCCTTTTGCAGAGAACAATCATCCTATGTGCATTTTAACTGTGCATTTAGTTCCTTGTCTAGAGTTTAGCATTAAGGAGAAACCTTAATTTTGCTCACTTATGACCCTGACCCAATTGAATTGGCAAGTGTCTGAGTCTCTTTAAAAAGTATCTTACCTGTGGAAGGGCGATGTTAAGTTGTCTCTGAAGTGACTCTTTTTCATGACCCAATTCCCGTAAGCGCAGCTGTGCTGTGGCCAAGCTCTCCTGTGTCTCCCGGAGAGTCTCCAGCAGTCGTTCCCTCTCATTTAACATGTTGACCATAAGTTGTTCAAAGTTAGCATCGTCTGAGCCGTAAGTGGAGCCCCGGCGGTTGTCCTCATTAATGGTGGGCATAACTTCACACATCATCTTGAAAGTTTGAGGTTACAAAACACACACACCAGAAAAAAAAAAATATAAGGCACCAGGGAAGGGGGGAAATGCCAGTAATAACACGCACAAATCCAATCAAGTCAGACAGGTGGGACGTGGACACAGTGGAGGAGCAGATCCACGTATTTTATCTCAGTGATGATGTTGTAGAGGTCACCATTCACATGAAGGCTAAGTGAAGTGCCCAGGTCTGGGCATCTTTTACAGGCAGGAAGTTCCTTCAAAGCAGGCCACACTGTGATAGGTGCTGATGTAGGACAAGAATTCAGGATTCCACTTGTAACAGTCACAGTTCATTTAAACTAGAACATGTGTAGGTTAACAGCACCTAAAAAAGAAAAAAATAGTTCAGATACATGTTAAACACATCACCCAAAAATATTTAGTAATACATAAAGAAATGATAGCCACACTCCAGAATTCAATCCTATAGTAAAGCTTTATTAAAATAAAACTCCTTATAAAGCAATCCTCTTGACACATTTCACTATGCCTAATGCAGAGCTTTAGGCAAAAAAAAGTTGGAATTTTGACTTATTTTAAAATCTTTTTTTTTTCACGTATAATAAAAGGATACAGTATGAAGTGTTCATTCTTTATCTGAAATTATAGCTTGTAACTTCTGGATACAATGTTTTGGACCCAAATGTCCTTGGACTGGATGGCTGCATGGGCCAACAGACATAATCCCATTCTCAATCGCCCCCTCGTGAGGAGAACTTGCTCTTGGATTTGAAGGCGTTAAGGGACCTTACAGACCGAATTCCAGGCTTTTCTTGACTTGAAGGCCTGGGAGAAATGAAAAGGACTCTTAGCCTCAGGAGTAGTTCTGTTTCCCCAGAAGGAGATTTTGCCTTCTTTTTCTGGGCAAAAGAGTACTGTACTCTTTCGCACAGTGCCTCTTCCTCACAGTGATCTCCTTAAAGCGGACATTCAGTCATTTTTTCATTTTTCCATCTATTAAATCCTCTGCCCTTGTTGTTTTAACTTTGGATAGTAAAACATTTTTTTTTCTGCCAGTAAATACCTTATACAGCCCACTTCCTGTTTCTTGTCTGGTAAAAAAAACTTAGGCTTATGACATCATGCACATCTCTCTCTCTCTCACTCTCGTTTGCCAGGAAGATGGGGGGGGTGAGTCCTAAGAGGGCCAATGAAAGCTGCAGAGCTGGAGGTTTGTGTAAATCCAGGAAGTGAACAGGCAGCAGCTTCTGCTGCCTACAGTTAAAATGGCTGCAGCCAGACTTAGTGGAGGGAGATTTCTGCAGCATATATGGCAAGTACAGATTTACAGTATATATAAAATAATATGCAAAGTGGTTGGAGGTAAGCTTCAGAATGTCAAAGATGTTTTTATTACAAATTATGTGAGCGGACTGCAGATCCTCTTTAAAGTATACTTAAACCCTTACCTTGTAAGACAACCAATTTCATTTAAAAGGGAAATGCTGTTCTTAGCTGCATAAGGGACTTGGAGAGCTGAGGGTAGAGACTGCGATGGGACCCGTCAGCAGGAGGCAGAAAAACAGCAGTATAATCTTTCCAGTAAAGAGTTGGGGGGAGGGGGGGGGCGCATGTAAGCACAAGTCTGACTATTGGATTGCTCCCACCCAAGTAGAATGCAAAGAAGAACACAGATCATGCTGGGAAGGATGTGCTTCTATGCCTATTGTGGTCAGTTTGAAATTGGAAAGCAGGGGGACAAGCAGAATCACCAGGAATTTTACACAAAAGGAGCAATGCAAAGAGAAGTGGGTTACTTTTTCATATAAGTACAGAGTACACACATATAAGAAATATGAAATATGGAGTTAACGCACACTTTTAAAGTTAATAAAGTTGTCCAGGGATTCGCCAATAAGGTGTTCCCCATCAAAGGGCATATGCAATAGGTATTTCTTGCACTGATGCTCTGTAGGCCAACTTAGAGCGGGTTCTCTGCATGTGTACCAAAAGTAGGCCCATTTAGGATATTTGGTATAAAATATGAGCTCCAGCTGCTGGAGGACAGAAGAGACCTCTAAAGGTCTGCCAGATAGACATGGTCACAGTGACAGATTGCAGGGCAAAACCTACAAGGGAGAAGAAGGCCTTGCAAAGGTCTTCATTCCTTTTTACTACCAGGACCTTACATAGTTACATAGTAGGTGAGGTTGAAAAAAGACACAAGTCCATCAAGTCCAACCTATGTGTGTAATTATGTGTCAGTATTACATTATATATCCTTGTATGTTGCGGTCATTCAGGTGCTTATCTAATAGTTTCTTGAAGCTATCAATGCTCCCCGCTGAGACCACAGCCTGTGGAAGGGAATTCCACATCCTTTCCGCTCTTACAGTAAAGAACCCTGTACATAGTTTAAGGTTAAACCTCTTTTCTTCTAAATTTAATGAGTGGTCGCGAGTCTTGTTAAACTCTCTTCTGCGAAAAAGTTTTATTTCTATTGTAGGGTCACCAGTATGGTATTTTTATATTGAAATCATATCCCCTCTCAAGCGTCTCTTCTCCAGAGAGAATAAGTTCAGTGCTCGCAGCCTTTCCTCATAACTAGGATCCTCCAGACCCTTTATTAGCTTTGTTGTACTCGCTCCATTTCCAGTACATCCTTCCTGAGGACTGGTGCCCAGAACTGGACAGCTTACTCCAGGTGCGGCCGAACCAGAGTCTTGTAGAGTGGGAGAATTATCGTTTTATCTCTGGAGTTGATCCCCTTTTTAATGCATGCCAATATTCTGTTCGCTTTGTTAGCAGCAGCTTGGCATTGCATGCCATTGCTGAGCCTATCATCTACTAGGACCCCCAGGTCCTTTTCCATCCTAGATTCTCCCAGAGGTTCTCCCCCAGTGTATAGATTGCATTCATATTTTTGCCACCCAAATGCATTATTTTACATTTTTCTACATTGAACCTCATTTGCCATGTAGTTTCCCACCCCATTAATTTGTTCAGATCTTTTTGCAAGGTTTCCACGTCCTGCGGAGAAGTTATTGCCCTGCTTAGCTTAGTATCGTCTGCAAATACAGAGATTGAACTGTTTATCCCATCCTCCAGGTCGTTTATAAACAAATTAAATAGGATTGGTCCCAGCACAGAACCCTGGGGAACCCCACTACCCACCCCTGACCATTCCGAGTACTCCCCATTTATCACCACCCTCTGAACTCGCTCTTGTAGCCCGTTTTCAATCCATGTACTCACCCTATGGTCCATGCCAACGGACCTTATTTTGTACAGTAAACGTGTATGGGTAACTGTGTCAAATGCTTTTGCAAAATCCAGATATACCACGTCGACGGGCCTTCCTTTATCTAGATGGCAACTCACCTCCTCATAGAAGGTTAATAGATTGGTTTGGCAAGAATGATTCTTCATGAATCCATGCTGATTACTGCTAATGATACCGTTCTTATTACTAAAATCTTGTATATAGTCCCTTATCATCCAAGAGTTTACATACTATTGATGTTAGGCTAACTGGTCTGTAATTCCCAGGGATGTATTTTGGGCCCTTTTTAAATATTGGTGCTACATTGTCTTTTCTCCAATCAGCTGATTGGCTTTTCTCCTTAAACATGGGTATGTCCTCAACTGGAACAAGAAATGTCTAGGTCCACAAAGGGGATGGTCTACTTTTTCAGGAACCCCCTACTCCATAGAGTAATTCTCCGGATTAGGCCAATCACTATACAAGACTGGTTGCAATAGGGACTGCAGTATAACCAATTGTCTCTGAATCCTCTGATGAAAGAGGAAGAAAATTGCTTTTAGTACTGTGATCCTACCTCAAACATTAATGCAACAACTGGGGACTACTTGGCAACCAAGAACTACTGAGACAATTAACATCCTAGTAAGGGTTATACAGTATTACCTTGGATTACGAGCAAAATCAGTTCCAGAAGAATGCTTGTAATTCAAAGCACTCGTATATGAAAGTGAGTTTCCCCATAGGAACCAATGGAAACTCAGATTGTTCCAGTGTCAATTGTTCAATTTGTTCCAGTGTCACTGCTGGTGTATGCAGTACCGCATGTGGCCAGAGGTGGGGAGGCACCAGAGACACTAGGAAATGGAATGTTTCTGAGTGCCTCTGAGCGTCACCGGTGCCCCCGCACCTCTGGCCACATGCGGTACTGCACACCCCAGAGGCTTGAATCCTGCTCGTGTTTGAAGGAAGAAAAATGCTGACTATGTAGTCAAGTTCCTCCATCCCAAACTCACTCATCCATGTCTTTTTGGACCTTGCTTTGTGCACTGATGCGCAGTCATTGGGGAACAAGAAGGGGCCATCCCCGAACTGTTCCCACAAAGTTGGAAATATGAAATTGTTCAAAATGTCTTGGTATGCTGATGCCTAAAGAGTTCCCTTCACTGGAACTAAGGGGCCAAGCCCAACCCCTGAAAAACAACACCGCACCATAATCCCCTATCCACCAAATGATTTGGACCAGTGCACAAAGCAAGATCCATAAAGACTTGGATGAGCGAGTTTGGGGTGGAAGAACTTGACTCACCTCCACAGAGTCCTGACCTCTACCCGACAGAACACATTTGGAATGAATTTGAGCGAAGACTGTGAGCCAGGCCTTCTCGTCCAACATCAGTGCCTGACCTCACAAATGCGCTTCTGGAAGAATGGTCAAACACTCCCAAAGACACACTCCTAAACTGATTGGACAGCCTTCCCAGAAGAGTTGAAGCTGTTATAGCTGCAAAGGGTGGGACAACTTAATATTGAACCGTACGGACTAAGACCGGGATGCCATTAAAGTTCATGTGCGTGTAAATGCAGGTGTCCCAATACTTTTGGCAATATAGGAATAAATTATATATAGATATATATATATATATATATATATATATATATATATATATATATATATATATATATATATATATATATATATATATATATATATATATACACATATATACATATATATATACACAGTTGTGCTCATAAGTTTACATACCCTGGCAGACTTGATGATTTCTTGGCCATTTTTCAGAGAATATGATAACACAAAAACTTTTCGTTCACTCATAGTTGGTGTTTGGCTGAAGCCATTTATTATCAATCAACTGTGTTTACTCTTTTTAAATTGTAATGACTACACAAGCTACTCAAATGACCCCAATCAAAAGTTTATACACCCTGGTGATTTTGGCCTGATAACATGCACACAAGTTGACACAAAGGGATTTGAATGGCTATTAAAGGTAACCATCCCCACCTGTGATCTGTTTGCTTGTAATCAGTGTGTGTGTATAAAACGTCAATGCGTTTCTGAACTCCTGACAGACCCTTGCATCTTTCATCCAGTGCTGCACTGATGTTTCTGGATTCTGAGTCATGGGGGAAGCAAAAGAATTGTCAAAGAATCTGCGGGAAAAGGTAGTTGAAATGTATAAAACAGGAAAGAGATATAAAAAGATATCCAATGAATTGAGAATGCCAATCAGCAGTGTTCAAACTCTAATCAAGAAGTGGAAAATGAGGGGTTCTGTTGAAACCAAACCATGGTCAGGTAGACCAACTAAAATTTCAGCCACAACTGCCAGGAAAATTGTTCGGGATGCAAAGAAAAACCCACAAATAACTGCAGGAGAAATACAGGACTCTCTGAAAACATGAGTCGCCAGAAGAAAGCCATTACTACACAAATGCCACAAAGTATTCCACTTACAATACGCCAAACAGCACAGAGACAAGCCTCAAACCTTCTGGCACAAAGTCATTTGGAGTGATGAGACCAAAATTGAGCTTTTTAGCCACAACCATAAACACTACATTTGGAAAGGAGTCAACAAGGCCTATGATGAAAGGTACACGGTTCCAACTGTGAAACACGGAGGTGGATTGCTGATGTTTTGGGGATGTGTGAGCTACAAAGGCATAGGAAATTTGGTCAAAATTGATGGCAAGTGGAATGCAGTATGTTATCAAAAAATACTGGAGGAACATTTGCATTCATCAGCCAGGAAGCTGCGCATGGGACATACCTGGACATTCCAACATGACAATGATCCAAATCACAAGGCCAAGTCGACCTGTCATTGGCTACAGCAGAATAAAGTGAAGGTTCTGGAGTGGCCATCTCAGTCTCCTGACCTCAATATCCTTGAGCCACTCTGGGGAGATCTCAAACGTGGCACGTTCATTCAAGACAGCCCAAGAATTTACAGGAACTGGAGGCTTTTTACTAAAATGAATGGGCAGCTTTACCATCTGAGAAGATAAAGAGCCTCATCCACAAATACCACAAAAGACTTCAAGCTGTCATTGATGTTAAAGGGGGCAATACATGGCATTAAGAACTGGGGTATGTAAAATTTTGATCAGGGTCATTTGGGTAGTTTCTGTTGCCATTATGATTTAAAAAGAGTAAACACAGTTGATTGATAATAAATGGCTTCAGCGAAAAACACACCCCATGAGTGAAAGAAAAGTTTTTGTGTTATCATTCATATTCTCTGAAAAATGGCCAAGAAATCATAAATTCTGCCAGGGTATGTAAACTTATGAGCACAACTGTATATATAAAATATATATAATCAGCCCTCACAAAATTCCACTCGCCTGCTTGCAATTCTGCGAGTGGATTTTGAGGGCTGGCGAGGAAAGGCTGCCTGGGAGCAGAAGGGGGCGGGGGATGAGCACCGTCGGCAGGTGGGTTGTATGGGAGTCCTTCTCCCAGTGCTCGCAGAGGGGAAGAGAGGAGAGCAGGCCGCCGCATCATCAGAGCGTGAGGAACATCACCAGCAGCTTTCATTTCAATGAGTGTTCTCTGCACTCACACACAGCCCTGCCCCCTGGTCCCGGGACTTTGATAGACAGATCACCCATCCAATCCTGGGACGAGTGGCGTGTATCAAGGTTCCCCTGCCCGGGGGGCGGGGCTGTATGCAACGCCAAGTGGCGGGAACACACTGCTATTGGTGTTCCTCGGTGCTCTGATCATCCAGCCGGCAATCCTCTCCTCTGTTCCCCTGCATAGTGGACACAGGTAGGCTGCATGGTGGACACAGGTAGGCTGCAAGGTGGACACAGGTAGGCTGCATGGTGGACACAGGTAGGCTGCATGGTGGACACAGGTAGGCTGCATGGTGGACACAGGTAGGCTGCATGGTGGACACAGGTAGGCTGCATGGTGGACACAGGTAGGCTGCATGGTGGACACAGGTAGGCTGCATGGTGGACACAGGTAGGCTGCATGGTGGACACAGGTAGGCTGCATGGTGGACACAGGTAGGCAGCATGGTGGACACAGGTAGGCAGCATGGTGGACACAGGTAGGCAGCATGGTGGACACAGGTAGGCAGCATGGTGGACACAGATAGGCAGCATGGTGGACACTGGTAGGCAGCATGATGGACACAGGTGGGCTGCATGGTTTGACACAGTTGAGGCTGCATGGTTGGACACAGGTGAGGCTGCACTGATGGGCACGGATAAAGTTGTTGTTAATATTTGTTTTTAGAACTTTATTCTACATAAAACATTTAAGTGTCATTTCATGTGATAATTTATGAGGGCGTGTTTAGGGGCGGGGCAAGGTAGGGGTTGGGTGGGGAAACTGGTGACGAGTAACCCTTGAGGCCTGGCTCAGGACTTGAAATTTTGAGCCCTGTATATATATATATATATATCTATATATATATATATATATCTATATCTATATCTATCTTAAAAAGTGATCAATCCTGATGTACTGACGGCCTAATCTTTTAAAGCCAGAAAATGCCAGGACAGTACAAATATCTCCCAAATGACAACTTTTTAGAAAGTAGACAGTTCAAGGTATTTACTAAGAGGCATGGCAAATGTTTTGAAGCACTCATTTTTTGTCACAATTTTTTGGAAAATTAATAATTTAAATAAAATCGTTTTTTCACAATTTTTATTTTTACATACTGTTACCAATGCAGTACAGCATTATCATATAACTGGTGTATCAGTGATCAGGGACTCAGACCAGTAACAGTAATGTAAAAAAAAAAACATGATTTCCCTCTTGTAAGCAACCATTTTTTCTGAATTCTGTCATTTGACATCTACGCAGAACGGAGAATATCCCACCGGTTGGCATTTTACTATAGACAGGGCAGGAAGGTGTTAAATTATCTTGGACTCTTGGATGTTTGTTTGGTACTTTTACTGGATTGTATGCGTGTGGCTTCTCAACTCTGGGTCCTAACCCTTTTTCCTGAGTGCGGTCCTGTTTTGTGGAGTGATTGCTGCTGAACCAAAGCCACACTGGCCCAGTACCCAATTTAAGTGAAAATTTGAAAATTTTTATCCAAGCCCTGTTGGTTCTTGTGTTTAGAGATTAAAGCATGACAGCCAAGTACCTTTAGCTTGAGAAACTTTTTTTCAAGGCACGTATTTTGCTTCATGTATTTCCACACCAGAAAGACAGTCCTGGCAATTACTACCTCACCCTGATTTCACGCAGAGGCAAATGAGGGGGCGACTCCTTGCCTCACCAAGAGTTCCTCCCATAGAACATGTGAAAATGCCAAACTTTCACAATACTCCCCTTATACTACCAAGCAGGTAATATTGTAACAACAATGTATGTATGTATCTATTTCTACTTGGCAGGAAAAGTGGAGAAACAGGATAAGATGTACAGAACACAAATTATTTTCAAATTAATTACCGGTATATGTCTAGAAAATATTTTTTTTTGTTAATTTACTGTTTCATTTGAGTGCATTTATCATTCAGTAAATGTTAAATTATACATGAATTCTGTATTTTGATATTTTACTGAACAGTTGATGCAGAGCAAAAGTTAATTTTTTATTGTATGCTGCTAAATATCAAAAGTTGAAATGATGATTTCCATCTCACAAGTCCATGCAAAGTTTTCTGTAATCAACTGCAGTCAGTGTCTCTGCCAAGCTCCTCACATGCAGGGTGGACTAGTCTGGTCTGCTTCCTACAGTCAGATTCAAATTTCCAGGCAGGCTTGAATATGGCAAGTGAGAGAACTTCAGAGCGCACAGGGCCCGATTTATTATTATTCACAGTAGCCATGTGCCTAAAGGTGCCAGTCTGGCAGGGGCATTTTAAATCACCAGGGCCAACTGTCCTGCCAATTTCACAACCATGCCAGAAATCCTCCCACATTCTCCTCACTATGCCTGAAGACCCACTTTCTCACCACCTCATCTGCCTTGCAGCCCCTCCCTGGCACACATTGCTCTCACCTCTATCACTGCTCTCACCACCTTCTTTTGCCCCCAAACCTGCTTTCTGCCACCCCACCCCTTCCCTTTCATCACCAGGTCTGACACTTCAGTGTATCATCACCACAACCACTACTTTCTCCCATCCCCTCGGTACTACACCTGCCACCCACTTCGCCTCTATTTACCTCCCTTTACCACTGCACCCAACATGCCTATTCACCTACATCCCTACTACTATGTCTGTCACTCCTCCCCCCCCCCCCAATTTCCCTGGTCAACGTCACCCTTACCATGCTTCCCCATATCCACCCCAGAGCCCTCTCCTATCACCACTGCAAAGTAATTGCCCTTCTATGGCTGTGCGAAAGTCTTTCCCTCCCATTGCTGCTTGAAAGTCCCAAAGCGACAAGTGGATAGCTTTAAAAACGGACTGACCCATTTCGCTCTCCATTGCTGGAACAGTTTCCCTTCCAAAGCTTAAGAATGGATTTGTGTTTGTATACAAATCCATTCATAACACTGCTGTCAAGTATGTACACTGGTGTATCACCAGTGTCCTTATTTGACTTGCTCTGATTAATAGGAACAGCTTTAGTTTATCTTCAAACCTATTCATACATTTTAAATCAGCTTGAAGGTAATCAACTCCATACATATGAATGAGAGCAGATGAAATGGGAACAATGGTGAATCAACAATGTGCTTGCTTTCAGACTTGGTAATAATAAATATATTTGTTGCGAACACAAACGTACTCTTAAACATTATGTTTTCAAACTTTTTTGGTATACTATAATGTTAGAAGAGATAGAGATTTTTTCTAATGAGTAACAAAATACAGATTTTTACATTTATATCTTTGTCATATATTATTTATCCTGAAAGATGGTGATCATTAATCATGTAAGTATAATGTAATAAGAAAAAAAAAAAGGGATTATACTTTGTTGCAAATTCATAGTACATACCAAGTTTTTTTTTACCTGTTCTGAAATGGGCAAACTTTTGCAAGTATAAACATATCTGACAGATCATTAATACAAGTCTCCATCTTTCTTTGGGAAAGGCAGCCACAATGTCCTACAATCACTCTTGCAATGAGCAGGGACACATTCTTAGTATCCAGCTATCACAGGAGGCAGCAATGTGGTGCTGACACCACCTGTGCCTCCCGAAGAACATCCAAAGCCGAGGCAGAGGTAAATTTGAACTTGCCTGTAAAATCCAATTCTTATGCTGCGTACACGCGAGCAGACTTTTCGACCGGACTGGTCCGACGGTCTATCCGACGGACTTCAGACGGACTTTCCGAACAAACGGACTTGCCTACATATGATCACACCAAAGTCCGACGGATTCGTACGTGATGACGTACGACCGGACTAAAATGAGGAAGTTGATAGCCAGTAGCCAATAGCTGCCCTTGCGTTGGTTTTCATCCGTCGGACTAGCATACAGATGAGCGAACTTTTCGATAGGAACTGGGTCCAGCGGAGTTCTGACGTAAAGATTTGAAACATGTTCCAAATCTAAAGTCCGTCAGATTTTCGACCGAAAAAGTCCGCTGCAGGTCCGATGAAGCTCACACACGGTCGAATTGTCCGCCAGACTAGGTCTGTCGGACCAGTCCGGTCGAAAAGTCTACTCGTGTGTACGCAGCATTAGAGTACATCACAAGACAAGGGAGAGTTATATTCTTATCAACCCCAGGTGATTGAACACTGGAAAATAGCAAAGCTTGACTCAGGCCTGCATAATCCCACCTACACCCATTTTTGCCTCGGTTTGATCAGCAAACAATATCAAAGTGAAGCGGGGGAGGTACCTGTGTCCTGCGACCTACTGCAAGAAAAGGATTTTAAAAAGTAAATAACATTTTTTCTTAATCGTACATCCCACAGATGTAAGCTCTGTGCCGCATGTGTGACTCCTGTGCGCCTGCATGGGAGTGACATCATCATGGCTCGGCCATTTAGATGGCTGGAGCCTGAGAACCCAGAAGGAAGACCAGGTGAAGATGAAAGCCCTGTCAGTGGTGACAGCATGCTGCTAAAGGCTTTCATTTTAAGGTAAGTCTTTCATATTGTGCTAGCATGCTATGGTGCAGTAATGTGTTTATTGGAGAACAATAGTAAAAACATAAGTAATACACTCACATTGTCCAGAAAGACAAGCATATAAAAAGTGCAGAGCGTCAGCACAAGGGAACCAGGTCTAAGCAGCGGCCGCTGTAAACAGCCTCCTCCATGGGGAGAAGTGCAGGGAGTCAGGAAGACACCGGAGTTGAACTGGCCAATCGGAACGCGTTTCAGAGGCAGAGCCACGCCTCCCTTATCAGCCAGAGATGTAAAACCTCACTACTTGTAAAGCATCACTTCCAGGTCCTGGTGTCACTTTCCTGTCAGTATGACTGGAGATGAAGCTAATGAAGTGCAATCTGAACTCTGGACAGGTGAAACATTAGACTCTTGATGTCTCATTAAAGAGAACCTGTCACCAAAAAACGCATCACATACATGATGAAAAAAAACAGTTTAGTTGAGAGTCCCACCCACACACAGGAATGTAAATGTATGTGCCGACTGCACTACACATGTAACATATAGCCACACATGCTAGAGTGAGATTCTAAGCCATTTTTCATGGTTAACTCTAAATGGATGACCTGTGAGGGCTTTTAGGACCAATTCAGATGATTTATGGTGACCGGCCATTTTATCACATTGTAAAATGTCGATCACCACAAGGACACACAGAAAACATTTTTTTTTGTTTGTCCTATTTACACTGCAATGCAGCCTGGAGCTGTGCTGCAATGAGCTGCGATAAAATTATGCACTGTACTGAAGTGCATGTCACTGTACATCAGTGCAAGAATGAAGTGTACTTTTGTACATGTCAAATAAAGTTCAGTTAATAAAAAAATTTTAAAAAATGAAAAAAAGGGGGAGCTGTGTGATGGGCTGAATTGCACAACACACCTCCTACTCGTACTGGGAATGAACAGATGCTGGACAAGGCGCTGAGGTTTACTCTCCAGCAGCTGTTCATTCAGTATGAACATTGCCTAAGAAAAATATAGAGTACCATATTTTAATTTTAAAGAGTAACTCCACTTTTGTTGAGAAAAAAAACATTCCCCTTTGGGTAATTTATGTACATTGCCGGGATTTTAACAAACTTTGTTGCAGATTCCTACCTTTTATTCTGAGTGCTCATTCACACCACAAAAACATCCTCCAAATCTGTTCTGGATGCGTTTTTGCATGCGCATTTTTAACACTTTTTTAAGCATTCCGGTGCATTTTTGATGTGTTTCCAGATGCTTTTTTTCTACTTTTTTTTCCTGTTTTTTTCCTGTACTAAGGTCGGGTGCATTCTGATGCATTTTTGATGCTTTTCACCACGCTCCAGTACAGTTCTGTGCAGGAAAAAAGCAGCAGTACTTTTTTGCTGGAACTAAAACACACCGGAATGAACTGCACTGGTGTGAACGAACTGGTGTGAAAAAAAAGCATGCACTGCATGTGGTGTGAAGGGGCCCTTGAAGGAATAGATGTTTGTTTGTCTGTGTCCATGTGTAGAGTGAATGGGAGTGGTTTTATAGGAAAATTGCAGGGTCTGCATCTCTGTAGATGTGATTTCCCTTTGAGCGTATCTCACCAAAAATGACACTTTTCTTGCAGGGGATGCCAAAAATCTTAGTATCTTAGTGCAGACGTCTGGGAAAATCAGTAAGCCAATCACACAGGCAGGAAACTACATTTCTTGGGGGCGTTCTGTACACCATCCGTGTACAAAGTTTTTACCAAGTAACTATAGACCTGTTAGTTTACCTTCTATAGTTGAGAAAAGATATTTGAGAGTTTCATAAAACCACATAGATGAGTTTTTGCTAGAAAAAAAAAAAATTTAAGCAAAAATCAGCATGGATTCATTAACCGGTTCCTGACTGGCTCACGCAGATATACTGAGGCACAATGGCACCACTGGGTGAAACCCCGTATGGGAACGGCTTTCCCTTTGAGAGCCGCCAGAGGGAGCAATCGCGTGCACGAGAGCCAGCACAGGGATTTGTGTGTGTAAACACACAAATCCCTGTTCTGTCAGGTTTGAGGAGACATATTGTTTGTTCCTACTAAGTAGGATCAAGGATATGTCTCCTCTCCCAGTCAGTCCTATCCCCATACAGTTAGAACACATCTAGGGAACACACATTCAACCCCTTCATCGCCCCCTAGTGTTAACTCCTTCCCTACCAGTGACAATGACATTTACACAGTAATCAGTGAATATTTATAGCACTGATCGCTGTATAAATGTAAATGGTCTCAAAAATGTGTCAAAAGTGTCCAATCTGTCCGTCGCAATGTTGCAGCACCACTAAAAATCGCAGATCACCACCATTACGAGTAAAAAAAAAAAATTATAATAAAAATGCCATAAATCTTTCCCATAGTTTGTAGATGCTATAACTTTTGCACAAACCAATGAATATACGCTTACTGCGTTTTTTTTCTTACCAAAAATATGTAAAAGAATATATATTGGCCTAAACTGATGAAGAAATTTGTTTTTGTTTTTTTTTAATTTGGGGGATATTTATTATAGCAAAAAGTAAAAAATATTTTTTTTTGTTTATAGCGCAAAAAATAAAAACTGTAGAGGTGATCAAATACCACCAACAGAAAGCTCTATTTGTGGGGAAAAAAGGACGCAAATTTCATTTGGGTACAGCATTGCATGACTGCGCAATTGTCAGTTAAAGCAATGCAATGCCAAATTGTAAAAAGTGCTCTGGTCAGGAAGGGGGTAAAATCTTCCAGGGCTGAAGTGGTTAAACACAGAAGAAGTTGTCAGACAAATCTGATTTCTTTTTATGAGGTGAACAAAACCTTGGACAGAGGGGTGGCTGTGGACATGGTAAACGAATAAGAGGGGAAAGATTAGCTAAACTGAATTTATTCTCTCTTGAGAAGAGGAGATTAAAAGGGGAGATATGATCAACATGTTTAAATACATAAGTGGTCCATATATGCGGAATAGACTCCCTCAAGAGCTGGTTCTGGCTAGCACAGTAGATTGTTTTAAAAAGGCCTGGATTTTTTCCTAAATGCACATAATGGGCTCCATTCACAAAAGCATCTTGCATGCTGTATTTAAGCGTCCGGACACATTTTCCCTAAATATTGCACGCAATTCTGAAATTGTCAATTCACTATAACGTTTTGCGGTATTTACCACAACTCTCTGAAAACTGTCAGTAAATACCACATGAAAAGGGGTTAAACTCAATTCACAGAAGGAAATAAATAATGAAATGCATGCGGTAATTAAGTAGAGGTCCAGGTAGGCGGTATTTAAGGAATGTAAAAATAAAATAGGCAATTTTGAGTAGTCTCCGCCTTTTTGGATCAGGTCTCTTAACAGTAATGCATAGAAACCTAAATATGGAAATCATTGGGGCAGGGTTGTCTTACATGGGGCAAAAGGGGAGGCTGCTTTAGGCACTGTCATTGTGGGGCCCAAAGCAGCTGCCCCTTGAGCCCACACTGCCCAAAAATTGGGTGCCCCATGATGGCCCTGAGCGAGGATGTAGAGAGGTCATAGTGTAGGAGGTATCAGGGGCATAGAGGGGTCACAGTGTAGGGGGTAACAGGGGCATAGAGGGGTCACAGTGTAGGGGGTCACAGGGATGTAAAGAGGTCACAGTGCAGGAGGGCATGATGGATGTAGAGAGGTCACAGTGTAGGAGGTATAATGGATGTAGAGAGGTCACAATATAGGTGGTATAAGGGATGTAGAGAAGTCACAGTGTAGGCGGTATCGGGGATGTAGAGAGGTCACAGTGTAGGGGGTATCGGGGATTTAGAGAGGTTACAGTGTAGGGGATATCAGGGATGTAGAGAGGTTTCAGGGGCATAGAGGGGTCACAGTGTGGGGGGGGGGGGGGGGTAGCAGGGATGTAGAGATGTCACAGTGTAGGGCAGGGGTAGGCAACCTTTGAGAGGTAGAGATCTACCTGAACAGCACGAAAGAGATCAAAGATCACTGGGCTTTGGCGCACTTTGGGTTTTTTCTTTTAGAAATTAACTAGCAAGGCATAACTAAATAGTAATTAAAACTTAGAAAAATATAATAAAACATAAAATAAAAATTAGGGATACACCGAAATTTTGGCCACCGAAACAGATCGGCCGAAAATGGCCCTTTTGGCAAAAAGCCGAAAGAGAATTCTTGCCGATACTGGCGTAGAAAAAAGAGGCGGAGCCATCCCGCCGGGTGCCGCACATTTTTTAACCCACGCGCCCCTCAGAGTCTTCCCTCCCTCCTCCTCCTCCTCCTCCTCTCACTCCTGTCCTACACAGCCTCCCTAGTGCCTGGTAATGAATGTCACGCTCACACGCTGTGTGTCAGAGATCTGAATCGCCGTGCAGTCGATGTAATGATGTTCCGCCTCCTAGACTGCCTCTTGTGATAGACGGCACTCTGATCCAATGGTAGGAATCATTGTGCCGTGTGTCATAGGAGGCGGGACATCGGCTGCACGGCGATTCAGATCCAGCTCTGACACACAGCATGTGAGCGTGACATTCATTACCAGGCACTGGGGAGGCTGTGTAGGACAGGAGTGGGAGGAGGAGGAGGGAGGGGAGACTCTGAGGGGCATACCGGGATGAAACTGGCGATTCAGACCTGACACACAGCGTGACATCGCATTACCAGGTACTGGCAGGCTGCAGAACATGGGCACTGGCAGGCTGTACATGATGGGCACTGGCAGGCTGCAGAACATGGGCACTGGCAGGCTGTACATGATGGGCACTAGCAGGCTGCAGAACATGGGCACTGGCAGGCTGTACATGATGGGCACTGGCAGGCTGCAGAACATGGGAACTGGCAGGCTGCATAACATGGGCACTGGCAGGCTGTACATGATGGGCACTGGCAGGCTGCAGAACATGGGCACTGGCAGGCTGTACATGATGGGCACTGGCAGGCTGCATAACATGGGCACTGGCAGGCTGTACATGATGGGCACTGGCGAGCTGCATGCCATGGGCACTGGCGGGCTGCAGCATCTGATGGGCATGGGCATTGGTGAAGCTGCATGGCATGGGCACTGGCGGGCTGCTACATATGGACACAGGCACTGGCGAGGCTGAATGACGGGCACAGACAGGCTGCTACAACCGACTGGTAGGCTGCATCTGACAGGCACTTGTGAAGCTGCATTGGATGGACACTGGTGAGGCTGCATTGATCTCCTGTACCACGTCTGCAGTCTCTGACCATCTCCTGTACCATGTCCCCAGTGTCTGACCATCTCCTGTAATATGTCTGCAGTCTCTGACCATCTCCTGTACCATATGCGCAGTCTCTGACCATCTCCTGTACCATGTCCCCAGTCTCTTTCCATCATTTGTAGGATGTCTGCAATCTCTGACCATCTCCTGTACCATGTCCCCAGTCTCTGACCATCTCCTGTACCGTGTCCCCAGTCTCTGACCATCTTTTGTAGCATGTCTGCAGTCTCTGACCATCTCCTGTACCATGTCCCCAGTCACTGACCATCTCCTGTAATTTGTCTGCAGTCTCTGACCATCTCCTGTACCATGTCCCCAGTGTCTGACCATCTCCTGTCATGTGTCTGCAGTCTCTGACCATCTCCTGTACCATGTCCCCAGTCTCTGACCATCTCCTGTACCGTGTCCCCAGTCTCTGACCATCTTTTGTAGCATGTCTGCAGTCTCTGACCATCTCCTGTACCATGTCCCCAGTCACTGACCATCTCCTGTAATGTGTCTGCAGTCTCTGACCATCTCCTGTACCATGTCCCCAGTGTCTGACCATCTCCTGTCATGTGTCTGCAGTCTCTGACCATCTCCTGTACCATGTCCCCAGTCTCTGACCATCTCCTGTACCGTGTCCCCAGTCTCTGACCATCTTCTGTAATGTGTCTGCAGTCTCTGGCCATCTCCTATACCATGTCCCCAGTGTCTGACCATCTCCTGTAATGTGTCTGCAGTCTCTGACCATCTCCTGTACCATGTCCCCAGTCTCTGACCATCTCCTGTACCATGTCCCCAGTCTCTGATCATCTCCTATAATGTGTCTGCAGTCTCTGACCATCTCCTGTACCATGTCCCCAGTGTCTGACCATCTCCTTCAATGTGTCTGCAGTCTCTGACCATCTCCTGTACCATGTCCCCAGTCTCTGACCATCTGCTGTACCATGTCCCCAGTCTCTGACCATCTCCTGTACCATGTCCCCAGTCTCTGACCATCTTCTGTACCATGACCCCAGTCTCTGACCATCTCCTTTATTGTGTCTGCAGTCTCTGACCATCTCCTGTACCATGTCCCCAGTCTCTGACCATCTGCTGTACCATGTCCCCAGTCTCTGACCATCTGCTGTACCATGTCCCCAGTCTCTGACCATCTCCTGTACCATGTCCCCAGTCTCTGACCATCTCCTGTACCATGTCCCCAGTCTCTGACCATCTCCTGTACCATGTCCCCAGTCTCTGACCATCTCCTGTACCATTTCCCCAGTCTCTGACCATCTCCTGTACCATGTCCACAGTCTCTGACCATCTCCTGTACCATGCCCCAAGTCTCGGACCATCTCCTGTACCATGTCCCCAGTCTCTGATCATCTCCTATAATGTGTCTGCAGTCTCTGACCATCTCCTGTACCATGTCCCCAGTGTCTGACCATCTCCTGTACCATGTCCCCAGTCTCTGACCATCTCCTGTACCATTTCCCCAGTCTCTGACCATCTCCTGTACCATGTCCACAGTCTCTGACCATCTTCTGTACCATGACCCAAGTCTCGCACCATCTCCTGTACCATGTCCCCAGTCTCTGATCATCTCCTATAATGTGTCTGCAGTCTCTGACCATCTCCTGTACCATGTCCCCAGTCTCTGACCATCTCCTGTACCATGTCCCCAGTCTCTGACCATCTCCTGTACCATTTCCCCAGTCTCTGACCATCTCCTGTACCATGTCCACAGTCTCTGACCATCTTCTGTACCATGACCCCAGTCTCTGACCATCTCCTTTATTGTGTCTGCAGTCTCTGACCATCTCCTGTACCATGTCCCCAGTCTCTGACCATCTGCTGTACCATGTCCCCAGTCTCTGACCATCTGCTGTACCATGTCCCCAGTCTCTGACCATCTCCTGTACCATGTCCCCAGTCTCTGACCATCTCCTGTACCATGTCCCCAGTCTCTGACCATCTCCTGTACCATTTCCCCAGTCTCTGACCATCTCCTGTACCATGTCCACAGTCTCTGACCATCTCCTGTACCATGTCCCCAGTCTCGGATCATCTCCTGTAGCATGTCCCCAGTCTCTGATCATCTCCTATAATGTGTCTGCAGTCTCTGACCATCTCCTGTACCATGTCCCCAGTGTCTGACCATCTCCTTCAATGTGTCTGCAGTCTCTGACCATCTCCTGTACCATGTCCCCAGTCTCTGACCATCTGCTGTACCATGTCCCCAGTCTCTGACCATCTCCTGTACCATGTCCCCAGTCTCTGACCATCTTCTGTACCATGACCCCAGTCTCTGACCATCTCCTTTATTGTGTCTGCAGTCTCTGACCATCTCCTGTACCATGTCCCCAGTCTCTGACCATCTGCTGTACCATGTCCCCAGTCTCTGACCATCTCCTGTACCATGTCCCCAGTCTCTGACCATCTCCTGTACCATGTCCCCAGTCTCTGACCATCTCCTGTACCATTTCCCCAGTCTCTGACCATCTCCTGTACCATGTCCACAGTCTCTGACCATCTCCTGTACCATGTCCCCAGTCTCGGACCATCTCCTGTACCATGTCCCCAGTCTCTGATCATCTCCTATAATGTGTCTGCAGTCTCTGACCATCTCCTGTACCATGTCCCCAGTGTCTGACCATCTCCTTCAATGTGTCTGCAGTCTCTGACCATCTCCTGTACCATGTCCCCAGTCTCGGACCATCTCCTGTACCATGTCCCCAGTCTCTGATCATCACCTATAATGTGTCTGCAGTCTCTGACCATCTCCTGTACCATGTCCCCAGTGTCTGACCATCTCCTTCAATGTGTCTGCAGTCTCTGACCATCTCCTGTACCATGTCCCCAGTCTCTGACCATCTGCTGTACCATGTCCCCAGTCTCTGACCATCTCCTGTACCATGTCCCCAGTCTCTGACCATCTTCTGTACCATGACCCCAGTCTCTGACCATCTCCTTTATTGTGTCTGCAGTCTCTGACCATCTCCTGTACCATGTCCCCAGTCTCTGACCATCTGCTGTACCATGTCCCCAGTCTCTGACCATCTCCTGTACCATGTCCCCAGTCTCTGACCATCTCCTGTACCATGTCCCCAGTCTCTGACCATCTCCTGTACCATTTCCCCAGTCTCTGACCATCTCCTGTACCATGCCCACAGTCTCTGACCATCTCCTGTACCATGTCCCCAGTCTCGGACCATCTCCTGTACCATGTCCCCAGTCTCTGATCATCTCCTATAATGTGTCTGCAGTCTCTGACCATCTCCTGTACCATGTCCCCAGTGTCTGACCATCTCCTTCAATGTGTCTGCAGTCTCTGACCATCTCCTGTACCATGTCCCCAGTCTCTGACCATCTGCTGTACCATGTCCCCAGTCTCTGACCATCTCCTGTACCATGTCCCCAGTCTCTGACCATCTCCTGTACCATGACCCCAGTCTCTGACCATCTCCTTTATTGTGTCTGCAGTCTCTGACCATCTCCTGTACCATGTCCCCAGTCTCTGACCATCTGCTGTACCATGTCCCCAGTCTCTGACCATCTCCTGTACCATGTCCCCAGTCTCTGACCATCTCCTGTACCATGTCCCCAGTCTCTGACCATCTCCTGTACCATTTCCCCAGTCTCTGACCATCTCCTGTACCATGTCCACAGTCTCTGACCATCTCCTGTACCATGTCCACAGTCTCTGACCATCTCCTGTACCATGTCCCCAGTCTCTGACCATCTCCCGGACCATGTCCCAAGTCTCTGATCATCTCCTGTAATGTGTCTGCAGTCTCTGACCATCTCCTGTACCATGTCCCCAGTCTTTGACCACCTCCTGTACCGTGTCCCCAGTCTCTGACAATCTCCTGTACCATGTCCCCAGTCTCTGACAATTTCCTGTACCATGTCTCCAATCTTTGACTATCTCCTGTATAAAAATATTTTTTAAAAACAGCCACTTTCGGTTTCGGTGCTGTTTCTGTATCGGTTTCGGGATCAAGGAAGATTTATTTTCAGTATCGGTTTCTGCACCAAAAAAAACATTCGGTGCATCCCTAATAAAAATGTCACTGTAAAAATCAGTGTCAGTCAATAGGGGAGTGGATAGCATGTGGATGGTGTCAGCAGAGCAGTGGATGGTGTCAGGAGAGCAGTGGACGGCATCGGTAAGGCAGTGGATGGTGTCAGCAGGGCAAAGGACAGTGTCAGTAGTTTTTATTTTATTTTACCATAAACATTTTATTTAACAACATTATTTTTCCCCCCATAGTAGTGTCTTCTCCCCTTACCCCCCCAGTAGTGTCCTCTCTCCCCCCTACCCCAGCAGTGTCCTCAGCCCATTTTTGTGGTGCCGACAGCCTCCCCTTGGACATCCCTGGGCAGTGGGGAACAGCAGTAGGAAGAGCTCAGGGCACCTGTAGAGCAACAGGTGTACAAGTGGAAGAGCAGCCACGTCAGCTCTGTGCTGTGCTCTGGAGGAATGTGTACGCCCCTCGTCCTCTGCTTACTGGGAGATACCACCAGAGGAGCATCCTAAGGCATCCAGAGTGTCAGAGGGGGTTGCAGGAGCCTGTGAAAGGGTAACCAGAGGGCAGAATATGCTGAGAATATGTGGGCAGAAGCGAAGCTCGTCTACTACAGGGCCGGCTCCAGCACTATCTTAGACACGCCCCATCATATTAACAAGCGGGTTATTGGTTGCTAGGACCGCCCTGTCTCCTAGCAACCAATGACCTGCCCGTTATCCTAAAAAGTTAAACTTGGCCACCTCCTGCCCCCCGTTCTGAGCTGCGCTGCTTCCCGCCCTCCTCTCTGCTATGGGGATGAGAGCGGCAGAGGGTGCAGGGGAAAGAGCAGCACGCAAGCTGGGGTTGGCAAACCAAGGACATATTCATGATGTACCCGTCACCTGCCGGCGGTCGACAGGTAGATGGCGGTCAACGGGTTGCCGACCCTCCCATGTAGGGGGTATCAGGGATGTAGAGAGGTCACAGTGCAGGGGGTATCAGCGATGTAGAAAGGTCATAGTGGGGATATCAGGGATGTAAAGAGGTCACAGTGGAGGGGGTATGAGGGATGTAGAGGGGTCACAGTGTAGGGGGTATCAGAGATGTAGAAAGGTCACAGTGTAGGGAGTATCAGGGATGTAGAGAGGTCACAGTGTAGGCGGTATCAGTGAGGTAGAGAGGTCACAATATAGGGGGTATAAGGGATGTAGCAAGGTCACAATGCAGGGGGTATTAGGGATGTAGAGAGGTCACAGTGTAAAAGGTATCAGGGGCATAGAGGGGTCACAATGTAGGGGGTATCAGTGATGTAGAGAGGTCATAGTGTAGGGGGCATCAGAGATGTAGAGATGTCACAGTGTAGGAGGTATCAGGGGAGTAGAGGGGTCACAGTGCAAAGGGGTATCAGGGATGTAGAGAGGTCACCGTGCAGGGTGTATCAGGGATGTAGAGAGGTCACAATGTAGGGGGTATCGGGGATGTAGAGAGGTCACAGTGTAGGGGGTTTCAGGGATGTAGAGAGGTCACGGTATAGGAGGTATCAGGGGCGCAGAGGGGTCACAGTGCAGTGGGGTATCAAAGATATAGAGTGGTCATAGTGCAGGGGGTATCAGGGATGTAGAGAGGTCACAGTGCAGGGGTATCAGGGATGTAGAAAGGCCACAGTGTAGGGTATCAGGGATGTAGAAAGGTCACAGTGTAGAGGGTATCGGGGATGTAGTGGGGTCACAGTACGATGGGTATCTTTTGTAGTGCATATGATAACAGTGCTGGGGATATCTAGGGTGCAGAGAGGGATCGGAGTGCTAGGGGGACATCTGAGGTGTATTGGGGTTACAGTGATGGGGGTTTTGAGGGTTTATGGGAGTGACAGTGCAGGGGTTCAGAGGGGCCACAGTGCTGGGGGATATCGGGTCACAGTGTTGGGGTGTAGAGGAGCAGAAGTTCTGGTGGAATATCTAGGGTGTAGAGGATTCACAGTACTGGGATGTAAACGGGTCAAAGTGCTGGGGAGATATCGGTCATGTTTTTATTGTTGTCTGTGCCCACATTAGGGATATTAACCCTCTCTATATTTGTTTTGTTTACCATTATCATTAAGAGTAAAAATAAAAGAAAATCCACATTTTGTGTTGTCCCCAGAAAAGTAATAGAGGGGAAATCTTTCAATGGAACACAGATGACAAAAAATAAATAAAAACTGACAGGGGTTATAACCCTACATTAGGCCCGCCATATATAACCACAAGTTGCAGGAAAGAAATTGATGCGGGAATCCCTCCTGCCGGGCCATTGTCTTCTACGGGCAGAGAGGCAGGGGAAGCTGTCCCCGCTGGGAGAAGACAGTGATTATTGCTAGCGGCTATAGCAGGCATGCTGGTTGTACCCAAGTTAATCGATCAGCTTGGTACATTTAGCCTGCCTATACACGGATCGGAACCGGCCGAGATTAGAATCGTGTATGGCCTTGCCTTACTCTATCCATAATGAAAATAAAAAAAATTGTACTTAAGGCAAATAAACTGTACACTGTGCTCCAGAGCTTGGTAAATGAGGTAAAGCTTCACTTTACAAAGAATGCCCAATCACGTGCAAAGAAAATAGCAGAGTTCTCAGTCTATGTTGCCTTTAGTAAATCCACCCCATTACATGTATTGAAATATATCTATTTTCTCCAGTCATTTCGCCAGATTTTTGGAGACTTTTTTCCTGGGTATACAAACATATACCTCATTTGCTGGAAACCTCCCAATCACTCCAAATCACTCCACTGTTCATGCATATCACAATTGTTGAATCCCTTGTTAGAACATATGTCACATGTAGTGGGGATACTTTACTTAGTTATTTTTAGAAATGTTTTTGGCTCAAATGTTCACAAGACAGAATGGGATTATGAATAGACAAGTATTCTTACAAAAGTTTGGAACTTGAGCTGTTAGGAGAGGGGTGTCATCAATGTAAAGGTATGACAGATAGATACCACAGTGACACTTTCAAGAACATCAGAGAATGACAATGGCTGTTCTCTAACAAGAAAAGACAGAGCTGTCCAAAGATTTAGCAATGACTTTGCCAAATATCACAGAAAAAATTACTTTAAGACCCCTTTCACACTGGGGCATTTTTAAGGCACTTTGGGGCTAAAAATAGGGCCTGTACAGCGCCTGAAAAACGCCTCTCCTGCATCCCCAGTGTGAGTGCTTTCACACTGGGGCGGTGCGCTTGCAGGACGTTAGAAAAAGTCCTGCAAGCAGCATCTTTCAGGCGGTGGAGGAGCGGTGTATACACCGCTCCTCCACCGCCCCTGCCATTGAAATCAATGTGCACCGCTGTCTTTGCGGGCGCTTTTAACCCTTTATTCGGTCGCTGGCGGGGTTTAAAAGCACCATACTAGTGGCCGAAAAGCACCGCTATAACAGCGGTAAAGCTCTGCTAAAATTAGCGGTGCTTTACTGCTAGCACCCCCCCACCCCAGTCTGAAAGTAGCCTAAAGCAGGATTTCTCAACCAGGATTCCACAGAGACCTAGGGTTCCTCCAGATGTTACCAGGGGAAAATAGTATAAAAAATTACACACATATAAATACCCTTCTTCCACCAATAAAAAAGACAACATTGTCTTTTTTATTGGTGGAAGAAGGGTATTAAAATATGTGTATAATTTTTGATACTATTTTCATTCAATATTTGACATTTTTAAAGGTTTTTTTGTATTTACCCAATTGAACTTACCGTATATACTCGAGTATAAGTCGTTCCGAGTATAAGTCGAGGCCCTAATTTACCACAAAAAAAATGGGAAGAACTTATTGACCCGAGTATAAGACGAGGGTGAGAAATGCACAGCTACTGTAAGTGGAAAAGAGGGTCAACAATGCCCATTTGCAGCATCACTGTGACCATATGTTATGGTACCAGCTCCACTGGGTTTGCACACCAAATTTGGGGTTCCTAGCACCAAAGTGGCCCTGAGATATGGGGCCCCAAATTCGGTTCAGAAAATGAATTTTTTTGCTGCAGAAAAGTGCTTGACTCGAGTATAAGTCGAGGGGGGCACTTTCAGCACAAAAAAATGCGCTCAAAAATTCGACTTATACTCGAGTATATATGGTAGTTGTCTTTTGCTATACAACGTGTGTCCTGTGAAAGCAGCTTCCCTTCGATTGGTATTCCAGTCATCTTTTTTCTTTTGTATTAATACATATGCTGCAGGGTCTGCACTGACTTGGGGAGTTGGCATATTTCTACAGTTTAAACCATTTTACCTCTTTATTAGCAATAAAAACTGACAGGGGTTCTAATTCTTCCCCACTGTATATCACATTAGATAAAATACTGCATGATTTCATGAGATAAATACCGAATATTTTGATGAAATACTGCATTTTAGTAGCGTTTTTTTGTGAATTGCAATTTTTTGGGGGAAGAACGCTATGAGCTATTTTACCACAAATTGTAAAAGAAGAAAATACCCCTGTGTAAATGGAGCCCAATATAACTGGATACTAATATTTATAGGTAAAGTTGATCCAGTGAATATCTGATTTGCCCATGTGTGCGTTTATGTAACTGCTGTATGTAACCATTAGAAAATCGAATAAACGTTCCAAAAACGATTTTCAAATAAAATTCTACTGGTGTATGGCCAGCTTAAAAGTCACAGCAAGTAACTGGAATTTGGGACGCATTTGAATTGATTATTACACATATATTTTAGAGGATCTAATTTTTGGAACACAGTATGGATTTTTATAACTTTATTTTGTTTTTAATAAGTAAGGAAACAGTTAAAAAGGGTGGATAAAGCATTCAGCACAATCACTGAGCAAAAGGTTGCATTTCCATCCTCTCCCACAAAGCCATAACAATTGTGTCATGCTCTTGGAGCTAGACTTCCTGCCATCAGTACAAATATTCAAAACTCTTCATTCTTATCCAACAGTTAACTAACAGAGTTAAAAAAAGTCTCTGCAGAGACTACAGGTGGGGCCAGGTCAATAAGTTGTTTCCTCTTTCCAGAAACTGTCCTTTTGGACAGGGGGGCGCCTCTTCCGGTTATCAGCGAGAGGTTTCACAGAAAAAGGGTAAAGTGCTAGATTTAGCAGTATTACACAGAAAAAATGAATAATTACAGATAGTGAATAATAAAGTGATTGTAAAACTTTTTTTTTTTTAATACCAAACAGGTTATACTTACCTAGAATAGGGTAATAGTTTTCAGTGAAGAGGGAGGAGCTTTGGGGTGTGAGTTTCATTTCTAAGTATTCTAATAACGTTTTAGCTTATTTTTCTGTTAAAATAGTATGTTATTTTATTTAAAGTGTTTCATTGCTACAGATTTGTTAGGAACCATATTTGAAAGATTTAGGCAAACCCATCCAGGGTTTAAAATAGATAAGGGAGTTAATATGGGGTCTAGTATGGGTAAATAAGATATTGTTTCTTGTGTAGTAGTTAGTAGCTATTTCTATGCCTGCTATGTTGGAGCCATTTTTTGTTAATAGCTAGAAGCTTAAAATGGCATTAAATGTTTGAGAAATAAAATCTTCAAACATCATCAGTATATCATGTGTACCTGTGTTTTCCCATCTTGTACAATTTCTATCTCAGCTGCCCTCCTGTTTTTCCTCATTCTGCTACTGCCTGCCAATTTCAGCGATGCCATGTGATCCATTGTATCACTCAGACCCCCGCTCTGCAGGGAAGGGGGACAGAAGAGCAACCTGTCACCTGCCCATGCCATCACATAGGCGGCTTGTTAGCCCCCTTGTGATAGCAATAAAGTAAAGAAATAAATAATAATAATAATTGTATAAAAAATAAAAAGAATAAAAACACCCATCACCCCCGAACACCCCCTATAAAAAAAAAACAAAAAACGCAGCATAAGCTGAGCCTGTGTATGTAAACATCAATTGCGCCACATGTCAGGCATCCTTGTGAACTTCAGAGTGAGAGCAATAATTCTAGGGCCATAACTCAAGGTTAAAGCGGGGGTCCACCTATCTATCGTTTTTTTTTTTTTTTGAGTTCATTCACAAACTTTTCTTCTCAGCATTACATACTCACATATTGTGTGTAATATGTCCGCCTGTGTCAGATTTAGTCGGAAAGAATAACTTATATTATTCACTGCAGGCGGTTTCCATCTTCATTGTGGGCATTTGAAGCCCACAAGCATTTATTTCCTGGATGTGGTGAATGCTGTGCTCCCAGCATTCTACGCTCGTTCCTGCACATGCTCAGTGGCATCCTGGGAAGCCTGAGACTAGCTCCCAGGAGTCTGGGAGAGGCTAGAAACACGCCTACTCCCACGGGAGGAGAACCAGGAAGTGCAAAGAAGAATAGAAAAAATAAAAAAAAGGTAATTACGGCGATTTAAATTTTTTTAAACGGCATGTCAGCATCTAGGCAAGGAAGAGAATACATACAGATATTGTTCAAAATTTGGGTGGAACCCCGCTTTAACTCTACACTGATGTGTAAAAGGCTTTTAAAGCATCTTCTTTTAAGAATTTTGGGTATCATAGTTTTTTTGCAATTTCACGGTCATGCGCAATCTTAAGACTTGACATGTTTGGTATATATTTGCTCGACACAACCCCATCTTTTATATTTTACCAAAATTTGGGTATAATAATGTGTGTGCTTGGACTAAAATGTTTGAATTTTTTACCTAAAAGTATGCATTTGATAAATAACTGCGCAAATATTGTGTAACATAAAAGCTGTATCCTCCACCATTTTATTCTCCAGAGTCTTTGCTTTCAGAATATATATATATATATATATATATATATATATATATATATACACATATACACACACACATATACACATATACACATACATACATATATACACATATACACACACACACATACATACATACACAAAATTGATTTGATTGTATGCAGTATCTTCCATCACACTTGATTTGATTGATTTTGATAGTAAAAATTGCAGATTTTAACATGTTCAAAAAATGAAAAAATTGCCCTGGTAGAGAAAGTGGTTACTGATAAAAATAAAATTTGGTTGGGCATCAGTGATTTGTACCTTCTAAAGTAACAGGACAGGTGTAAAGGGGATTTTGTGCAACATGTCTGCCTTTGCATTTTAGGCCTTGTACACTCTGGTCATTTTTACAGCTGCTGTTTTTGGCTTTGGGCGTTTTTTTCTGCAGCCAGTAAACGCTCCAGCATGTATTCAAATGTGTTCATGCACACATAGGCTGTGATCAGTGTTTTTTGGCAGGGGAGTTTTATGGCTGGAAAATAACCCCAGAATTAGTGGGTTTGAAGAGGAGTTTTTCAGCTGTAAAAACGCTCCAACTCTGAAAAAGGCGGCTTTTCAGCGTTTGAGTTTTTTTGAGCCATAGACCCGTTTCACACATGCGGACTGTTCATTTGATCAGTTCAGTCATGTTTTTTCAAAGAAAAAAAACGGATGAAGTTTACATTCGTTTTTCATCCGTTTTTACATCGGTTTACATCTGCCAGCTAGAGTCCTTAACCACTTGAGTCCTGTCCTGGAGAAATTTTTTCATGCAAAAACTGATTGCTTGTCCATTTACATCCGTTTTTCGTCCGATCCGTTTTTTGTTTTTTTTAAGAAAAATAGGGCAGGTGTAAACTGAATGATTATCCATTTTTCTATAGAGATGCATTAATGTCAGTTTATCATCCATCAACGGATGGAAGAAAACCGGACATACGGTCCGCATGTGTGAAAGGGGCCATAAGCTTTTGTGGGAGTATCATTTTGATTAAAAAAAGGCTAAAAAACGCTGCTGCAAAACTCATTCTACAAGTAACGCTATTGGTGTTTTTATATTGTCCAATGTGCATGAGGCCATACAGTATGCATGTGACATGATCCCACTGCCTTCTCACAGGGTGTCCTCTACAAATCAGGCTCTGAACTCAATTCATTGAAAAATGTGCCCCTTATGCCTAAAAGAATCTGATAAGGTTAGTGATATCAGAAGACAAATGTAACAGATCGGCTTTTGCAGCCGTTTATTTACAAAGGGAATGGCGCAGCCTCCTCCAATATAATTAAGTTATCACCAATGTAGCCGTTGTAATTACTCTAATTGTTAATTAGAGATGCTTAAAGTTCTTTCTTACCACACATGGAGGGAATGAGGGCAGGATATCATACGCCCTCAGATGATGCTGCCAGATCCTAGCTTTATGAGTTAATGTGCTATACTTCATTGGTGTTCTCATTTTCCATGGGCAAATTGGCAGATTCAAAGCAGTCATAATTAATCACTGAATGTAGGGACCACTTTTCCAAGGCCTCTGCACAACAGGATACAAGAACCTGGTGAGGTTTGGACATTTAAGGTACATTCACACCTGCAAATGCCCCCTGCCTTGCGATTAGATGCGAGAACCTTAGCAGGGGTTCCCACAATTAGCTGTGAGTAGGCAGCCCCAATGACAGCAATGGGAGGCTGCCGACTCTTGCTGATAATCGCACCCACTCACATGTAATCACTCATGCAGCAATCACATGCAAGTGATTGGCCCTGTAAGCAGACTGCCATTATTAAGTGGTTTCTAAAGGCAGAAGGTTTTTACCTTAAAAGCGGAGGTCCGCCCACCCCAAAAAAAAAATAAAAGTCAGCAGCTACAAATACTGCAGCTGCTGACTTTTAACCACTTGACCACTGGGCACTTAAACCCCCTTAATAACCAGACCAATTTTCAGCTTTCAGTGCTCTCACATTTTGAATGACAATTACTCAGTCATGCAACACTATACCTATATGAAATTTTTGTCCTTTTTTTCACACAAATAGAGCTTTCTTTTGGTGGTATTTAATCACCGCTGGGTTCTTTATTTTGCATTTTTCTTCATTTCTGTTTTAAAATTTTGCAAATTAGTAATTATTCTTCATCTATTTTGGCCAAAATTTATACCGCTACATATCTTTGGTAAAAATAACCCAAATCTGTGTATATTATTTGGTCTTTGTGAAAGTTATAGAGTCCAAAAGCTATGGTGCCAATATCTAAAAATTGATCACACCTGAAGTACTGACGGCCTATCTAATTTCTTGAGACCCTAACATGCCAGAAAAGTACAAATACCCCCCCAAATGACCCCTTTTTGGAAAAAAAGACATTCCAAGGTATTTAGAAAGATGCACGATGAGTTTTTTGAAGTTGTCATTTTTTTTGTCAATTCTTTGCAAAAATCAAGATTTTTTTTTTCTTTTCACAAAATTGTCATATTAGCAGGTTATTTCTTACACACAGCATATGCATGCCACAAATTACACCCCAAAACACATTCTGCTATTATTCCCGAGTATGGCGATACCACACGTGTGAGACTTTTACACAGCGTGGCCACATACAGAGGCCCAACATGCACGGAGCACCTTCAGGCGTTCTTGAGCACCCAGGCCAATTCTGACATTTCTCTCCTACATGTAAAAATCATCATTTATTTGCTAGAAAATTACATAGAACCCCAAAGCATTATATATGTTTTTTTAGCAAAGACCCTAGAGAATACAATGGCGGTCATTGCAACTTTTTATCTTGCACGGTATTTGCGTAGCAATTTTTCGAACGCGTTTTTTTGGAAAATAAACAGTTTTGTGCTTTAAAAAAAAAACAAACAAAACAGTAAAGTTAGCCCAAATGTTTTTTCATAATGTGAAAGATGAAGTTATGCTGAGTAAATAGATACCTAACATGTCACCCTTCTAAATTGCAGACACTCGTGAAATGGCGCCAAACTTCCCTACTTAAAAATCCCTATAGGCGACGCTTTAAAATTTTTTAATGGTTACATGTTTTGCATTACAGAGGAGGTCTAGAGCCAAAATTATTGCTCTTGCTCTACCGATCGCAGCGATAACTCACATGTGTGGTTTGAACACCGTTTTCATATGTAGGCGGGACTTACGTATGCGTTCGCTTCTGCATGCGAGCACACGGGGACAGGAGCGCTTTAAAACGTTTTTTTTTTTTTTTTTATTGTTCATTTTACTTTATTTTGGTTTGACGCTTTTTTCCAAAAAATACATTTAAACTAAAATATAAAAAAAATAAAATGTAAACATCCCTTGTAATAGGAATATGGTCCTCTTTACAGTGAGATATGGGGTCAATAAGACCCCACATCTCACCTCTAGGCTGGGAAGCCTGAATAAAATATAAAAAAAATAAAATGTAAACATCCCTTGTAATAGGAATATGGTCCTCTTTACAGTGAGATATGGGGTCAATAAGACCCCACATCTCACCTCTAAGCTGGAAAGCCTAAATAAAAAAAAACAAAACGATCCTGGCTTCGAACGTAGCGGTGAGTCGGTAGAAGCACCTGAGGGCGGGGGGGGGGGGTGGGGGGTGGGTGGACGATGTCCCCTCTCGCCTTCTGTAAGAATGATCAAGCAGTGGAACAGCCGCTATGATTGTTCTTATGGTGTAGGGAATCGCCCGCTGAAAAAGCTGATATCTGAATGATGCAGGCATCATTCAGATATCCCCGCACAAAGTCAAGGACGTCGTATGATGGCCGGCGGGTGGGAAGTGGTTAAAACGCTTTTTTTTTTTAACACAAAGTTGTCCATTTATACAATATTTCTAACACATAGCATGTACATACCAAAAATGACACCCCAAAATAGATTCTCCTACTCCTCCTGAGTACGGCGATATCACATGTGTGAGACTTCCACAGCCTGGCCATATACAGAGGCCGAGTACAGTCGAGTATGGCTGAGCATGGCTGAGTATGGCTGAGCATGACCGAGTATGGCTGAGCATGGCTGCGCATGGCTGGGTATGGCTGGGTATGGCTGGGTATGGCAGAGTATGGCTGGGTATCACCGAGTATTGCAGAGTATGGCTGGGAATGGCAGAGTATGTCTGGGTATTACCGAGTATTGCAGAGTATGGCTGGGTATTGCAGAGTATGGCTGGATATTGCAGAGTATGGCAGTGTATTTCAGAGTATTGCAGAGTATGGCACGATATTGCAGAGTATGGCTGGGTATGGCAGAGTATGGCTGGGTATGGCAGAGTATGGCAGGGTATGGCAGAGTATGGCAGGGTATGGCAGAGTATGGCAGAGTATGGCAGGGTATTGCAGGGTATTGCAGGGTATGGCAGGGTATGGCAGGGTATGGCAGGGTATGGCAGAGTATTGCGGGGTACTGCAGAGTATTGCAGAATAATGCGGGTATTGCAGAGTATTGCGGGGTATTGCAGAGTATTGCGGGGTATTGCAGAGTATTGCGGGGTATTGCAGAGTATGGCAGGGTATTGCAAAGTATTTCAGGGCATTGCGGGGTATTGCAGAGTAGTGGAGGGTATTGCTGAGCATGGATGGATGGATGGCTGGATGTGCTGTGAGCACTACAGATCCAGCTCACAGCGCTGCTGCTATCCGATCCCTCCCCCTCTGTACCGATCTGTACACAGAGGGGAGAGAGGAACGGACGTCGTGACATGACGCCGGTTTGTTTACATGTGATCGCTCCGTCATTTGATGGAGCGATCACATGGTAAATGGCCATGATCCGTGATGCGCCAGGTCCTCAGGACCCGGCGGTCATGGATGTTCTCTGGTGCGCGCCCCAGGGGGTGCGCGAGAGCGGGATTCTGGGAGGACATCATAGTACGCCCTCCCAGGGTTAAGCAACGTCCTGTAGCCATCATTCGGCTATGGGCCGGTTGCTAAGTGGTTAATATATGGCTACTTACCTTTCCAGGGAGCCCGCAATGTCGGCACCCCAGCCGATCTTCAGATCAGCTGTGGGGTGCAGCCTCCGCCATTGCTGGTAAGTGAACCCGGCAGTGAAGCCTTTCGGCTTCACAGCCGGTTCTCTACTGTGCATGCACAAAGCGCACTGCGCAATCTAATTGGCCCAGCGGTGGAGGAGGGGGCCGAGCTTTGCAGTGGCGCCGTCTCTGGATGTGGGGAAGGGGAACTGTCAAAAACAGGTCCCCATCCCCCCTCCCCCCTGAAAGGTGCCAAAAGTGGCACCGCAATGGGGGAGGAGTCGAATAAGCAGAAGTTCCACTTTTGGGTGGAAACTCCGCTTTAATGCATTCTATGCACTGAACGATAAGTTCACCTTTGGGAACAAGTTACAAGTTCCACCCGATTTTAGGGTGGAACCATGTAACATGTTTCTAGTGCTGCAGCCATCGCCCGCTGCACCCCCCCCCCCCTCCCTGTGGCAGCAATATGAGGATTAGTTCTCCGTACTAGCTGCCACTATTTGAAAACAGCATGGCCATGTGGGGCTCCGCCCACACAGCCGCGTCATTCAGACACACAACTCCATGTGTCTGAGTGAACTACAAGCCCGACATCCTTAGCGGCTGTCGGCTTGTAGCTCTGTGGAGCGCCGTGGTAGTTTATGGAGTGTTCCTGTCAGGGAGTATCGGTTTACCCATAGGGGGGGGATGTACAGGTGCAGGAGACCTGCATGGCATCAGCGTTCTCCTGATCACTGGTGCAATGCTTTCCAAACTCCTGCAACATAAAATAATAAATGCACATTTTTTTACCTGCAAAAAACAAAAGTGCATTTATTATTTTTTTGGAAAAAGTGAACTTATCCTTTAAGGTTAAAAAATCTTTTGCAAGCATCTTCCCGTTTCCCCAGCCCCCTCTAAATACATACCTGAACCCGATCTCGATCCAGTAATGTGCACAAGAGAGGTTCTCTGGGCTCTCTATCTCTCATTGTCTCAGACACAGCAATGGGAGCCACAACCAGTGAGTAGGGAGCTGCGGCAGGGCCAAGCCGTGCTGTGTGTGTGGGTCTTATGGACACACACATAGCCAGCTTGGGAGCTAGCATGCATGCATGCCCCCATAGCAAGCAGCTTGCCATAGGGACACTCAGGAGGGGGGGGGGAGGGGCCAGGTGTGCTAGGGGGAAACGAGAAGAGGAGGGTCAGGCTGCTCTGTGCAATGGTTGTATAAGTAAAAAAGTTTGCTTTTAGAATCCCTTTAAATACCTTGACCTTCTTTAGTTACAGTACAGTGGCTGGACAGCGCCTTTACCAGAATGAGTAAGTGTAAACATATATCTAATTGTTGTTAACTTTGATGAACGCATATATGCTGCTGCTCCTGCTTTTATTAGACTTCTGAGAGCACCAGTTAAAGACACAGAGCTGATTAGATTGGTCGTTATAATGATCACATGGCACAGAGCCAATCAGATCAATAACCAATGTTAACAGTGTATTACTGTGTACACTGGAAAGCTCTCCCTCTCACAACAGGAAAGGGAACAGGGGAATTCATAAATTGTTTTGGGGAAGGGGGGTGGTTAAAGTATTTTGAGCTTATCCATGGCATCTAGCCACTGCACACAATGCAATTTCACCCATTCAACTTTTCATCTATTTAACTTTCTTTCCCTAATAATGGAAGACTTGCACTTGGCTTCAGTAGGTGATTTTTAATGGCTAAGTACACCTTATTTTTTAACCAATACCAGCATAATTATTTATTTGCAAAAGAATTTGGAAAAAAAGTGCACCTTAGGATGTCAAGTTTCCAAACAAGGGTCTATCTGGGGGTATTTTTACTGTCTTGGCATTTTTATTTTTAAGTGGAAGTAAAGGGAGGATACTCACCTTCCCAACATTCGCTTGTCGGTGCTGGCATCTTCTCCTGTGAGCCAGGCTTCAGCCACATTGTCCTGGAGTGGAATGACGTCATTTCTGCACATGCGCAGAAGCAAGACATCCTGGATCACAGGATCAGCCCGGCCGATGTGAGCTTAGCTGCGCAAGTGCGGCTCACTTTACAGTCCGGGAAACGCTGTGAGCAGGCAGATAGGTATGTTTTATTACAGAAGAGACATTAATGTCCCTTTTGCAATAAAATGCCTGCCTTCTCACAGTGTATCATAGTGGTACTTCAGTTCCGCTTTACCAGAGAGTAAGGCTCCTTTCACACGAGCGGACTAGTCGGGTCCGCATGTCAGTTTTTTAGGCTGACCCAATTGGACCCTCCATTGTCCTCTCTGGAGCACCGGGTGTGAACAGACATTTGTCTGTTTACACCTGCCAACATCAAATAAGAACAGAGGGATGGTGATCCGTTTTCCACCCGTCTAGCAGATCGGATGACGGGCAGGTGTAAACGGACATGCAGTCCATTTACATCTGACTGCCCATAGAGGAGAGTGGGCTGTGTCCGCTCTACATAAGTGGAGACGGACAAGCCATCTGCCTGCTCAGCGGGGATCAAGGGACAGATTCACGGCTAAGCAGGTGGACTCCAAAAGTCCCTTTTTTCCGTTTTACACCATGTGTGGAAGGGGCAAAAGGGAACAGTTTTGAGCAAAAGGGAACAGTTGTTTTTTTTCAAATGTTTCTGTCTTTTTTTCTTTATCTGGTAAAACATTAAAAACCCAGGGTTATTAAATACAGCTAGCTCTATCTGTCTCAAAAATGATATAGACTTAATTTGGTATAGTGTTGCATGATGGAGTAATTATCAGTTAAACTATGGCAGCACTGAACATGCCATTCCTGAAGTGGTTAAAGTATATTACTCTAATATTTCATGGTTAGATACTTTTCATAAAAAGTATCCTGTTCTCTTTGTATTTCTTCCTTTGTGTGAAATGCCTGGTAATCCTGCCAGTCCCCCTGCTTTCCTATTTCAAATTGACCACACTAGGCATGAGAGCACATCCATCTCTGAGTGGTCAGTTTTCAGGCTGTGCCGGGAGTCAGCTTGTGCTGACAAGCTCCCCTGCAAGCTATTTACTGAGAACATCAACATGACACTGCAGTCTCCACCCCCACCTCTCCAAGCCCCTTATGTAGCTGAGAACAGAGGTCATGTGTTCAATCATAAAATAAAAAAAGTCTCTCTCGCTCTTTAATAGTTTGTGTTTATCAATTAATAAAATTAAAAGTGAAAAAACAGAAGAGAAAATCAAATCAATATTTGGTGTGACTACCCTTTGCCTTCAAAACAGCATCAATTCTTCTAGGTACACTTGCACAGAGTTTTTGAAGGAACTCGGCAGGTAGGTTGTTCCAAACATCTTGGAGAACTAACCACAGATCTTCTCTGGATGTCTTCATGTAATCCCAGACAGACTTGATGATGTTGGTCAGGGCTCTGTTGGGGCCAAACCACCCCTTCCAGGAATCCTTGTTCAATGTCAATTTAATGCTAATGCCAATGTCATTAAGAACTAACTACAGAGTAAATAAGAGAATAGCACAAATTTGGGATTTTAAGGCACAAAGAAAGACAAAATAAAAAATAAAACATTTATTGTTGGTTTAAAAAACAAAAAAAAAAAAACACTGCGCATATAAAAGGCATGATAAATCAATCACAATAATAATAATAATAATCATACGAACAAACCACAGTGAGATACATGAGTATAATAATGCATATGAAAACCCTAACAAGTTTCAATTCTTGAGACAAATCTTCATCGGGGGGATGTATCACAGTAGTTAAATAGGACCAGGAGTCATCATATTTCCTAAAAGGGGAAAACCTCCCAGAGAAAGAGGTTCAGGCTATTGGAGCACAAACGTCACCATGGAGTTTCCCACTAACATTATATCCAAATTATAAAGCTTTATACGTAATCCACTTAGATTAAGTCCACTTAAAATGATCCACTTAAAATGGATGGCAGGATTGCTGGGTAGTGTATACATTCAATAAATTCAAGATTAATCACTGCGCTAACACTAGTAAAGCAGCTGGCATAAATTGTATGGTGAGAATAAAAGCATGAAAGATGAGTGTATGCAGTGCTAAAAACATAAAATTAAGAGTCCATAATGTTTAAGACAAAGTCCTTGTTTGGGGCAAAAAACTGGAACCACCCACGGTGTAGACAGAGACACAATTAGGTGAGCATGAGATTATCCTCCACCGAACATCAACACACCAGGCTTCTTAACAAAGAAAAAGGACCACTGAATTATAGATAGTCAAACAAGCATGATATGTCCACAGCGCCACAAAATTACTTCAATTGGATCATAGATGGCTGGGTCTTTTAGTCTCACCAAATGGAAATTCATAGGTACATGCATAGAATACAAGAAAGGAACTCCTCATGGTATAGTATTTAAAACCAGGATAAATTTATTTCTTAAACAGCCAGGGTACTCACATTTTGTTAAATAAAAACGGGCATGTCAGAAGCTGCAGTCTGTCATGGATAGCACTTGTTTCCAACCACAAAGATGGCCACCATCGGCATGTTACAGCGTCGTGATGTCAGAGCTCCACCCTACGCTGCATTTCGTTCCAATGGAACGTCGTCAGATCCTCTTTATATAGGAGGGAGGGCGGGATAGAAATGCCCATTCCCACTGCACTCCAAGCCTCTCTCTCATCTGCCGGAAGAGGAACCGCGTCATAACTGGATGTTTACACCACGGCTTAGACATACATGACCAGACACACCCATGGCGGCCATGTTTAGGGAGACCAGATAGGAAACATTATACAATATACCAATCTAGTTTCTGAGAGGGGAAAGGAGAAAGAACCGGGCCACATTGGAAAAAAGATAATAGATATATAAAATGGAAGTACTCAAAAATATCCAAAAATGGAAATAAAAGTAAAAATAAGATATTACAATAATTTACAGCCTAATCAAAAACTGACTATGGAATAGATGCAATGCTGCCATCTAGTGGTTGAAAACAGGTAGTACAGAAAATGTAAATGCATAAGAACAACATGGAAAAAAACCTAAATAAAAAATGAAGAAAAATCTAGGGATTCAGCTATTCTTGATAAAGGCATTAACATCCCATTCTATGTTCAAGCCAAATGGTCTATAATGATCCTCCAATGAGGATCAAATCTATCTATCTATAGCCATAAAGCTCTTATGGCACAAAGTATAATGTTTTGATAAACTATGGTTCATAAAGCCTTTTCAAATATTCGCCAAGTGCTCCCTAAGTCTAGTTTCTAGCTTACAAATAGTGCAACCCACATAGTGTAGGGCGCAAGGGCACGTGATCATATAAACCACATTCTTGGTCGAACAAATGATGAAAGATCCTACATCATATGTTCGACCAGTAACATTAGTACTAAAGGAGGGGTACTTTCTCTCCCTGAGACAATTATTTTGACAAACCTCGCACTTTCTACATCAATAGTAGCGCTTAAAATCTCCAAAAAAAGTGGTCTTACTGGGGGTTTAATTACGTTTGGGGCTATCTGGAGTCTGAGGGGGTGCACCTCTATAGGTGACCCTGGGTAGTTCCAGGAGCAAAGGATCATTTTTTAGAACACCCCAGTGTTTTCTAAAAATCTTTTTAATCGAAAAATGTTGATTCGAATAGGTAGTATAAAAACGAAAAGCGAGAAGAAAATTCTCCCCCTTCGTCTCTTATTTTAGGCTTTATTAAATCATCTTTCTCTTGAGGCTACATAAGTTATGATCTGATCAAGATCTTTAACTGCATATCCCTTCTGTAGGAAGCGAGTTTTCAGGAACTCCGCCTCCCTCAGATAGTCCTCCTTTAAGGAGCAATTCCTCCTCAATCTGAGGAATTGACTCATAGGGACAGACCTGAGCCAAGACTCATGATGGTAACTGTCTGTCCCTATGTAGCCATTCCTATCTGTATCCTTGAAGTATGTAGAAGTAATAAGCCTGTCGTTTTTTTACCCTAATTTCCAGGTCTAAAAAATGTATAACAGAAGTACTGGCCTCGTGTTGGAGAACAATGCCTCGATCATTGGTGTTAAGCTCACCAATAAAGAGATCCAAAGGAGGCACGGTCTCCTTCCCATAGGAGGAGGACGTCATCAATGTATCGTCCCCAGAAGACCAGCTCAGTCCTCTGTCGACCATAGATGATGTCCTCCTCCCACTTGGCCATAAATAGATTAGCCATACTAGGCGCCCATTGCTACTCCCTGACCTTGCAGATAGTAGGAACCATTGAACCAAAAATAGTTGTGGCTTATAGCAAAGTCAAGGAGATGGAGAAGGAACCGTAGCTGCAACCCACGAGTTCCCGAATCTTTCTCCAAAAAGCACTTCACAGCTTCTCTACCATGGCGATGGGAAATAATGGTGTATAAAGAGGCCACGTCAGCAGTAGCCAAAAAATACCCTTCTTTCCAAATGATTTGCCTTAAAATGTAATGACCTGAGTGCTGTATTTAAGATGGGAAGGAGTTTTGGAGGCAAGAGGCTGCAAAAAATTGTCTATGTACCTCCCAATCCTAGAAGTAACTGAATCAAATCAATCAATTCCGCTAATTAAAGTTCGGCCAGGTGGGTTTAGAGGGTTCTTATGAACTTTCGGGAGATAGTAGATCACCGGAATGCAGGGTGCAACTGGGATCAAATAAAACTTCTCCTTTATGTTCAAAATGCCTTTATTAAAACCATCATCTACTATCACCTGAAGTTCTCTCTTGCATTTCTGAGACAGATTATTTCCAAGAGGAAAATATGTATCCTTATCAGATAAGATTCTATTCACCTCCCTTACATAAGCAGCACTGTCAAGAATGACAATACCGCCCCCTTTGTGAGCCGGGCGGACGGTAATGTCATTCCTCTGTTTAAGAGAGTCCAAACCCCTTTTAACCACTTGCCGCCTGCCATACAGCAAAATTTTTGAATATGTTCAGGTGTTTTTAACTAGCCCTGCAGGGAAATGTCATTCTTGTATTTGTGCGCTGTAAAATATTTTGTACTGTTTGTAGGTCTTATAGCAGCACCATCTTGAATTTAAACGCATTGTATGGTGTGTATATTGTAATAGGCCCTGACCAGGTTTTTTGGGCTGGAGCACCCCTCCCCCTCCTCATTACCTCTTATTAGTGGCCACCAGTGTTTAGGATGTATCCCCTTCAGTTCTCCCACATAGAGGAGTTCAGCTCCCATGGTTGAGACAAAGGATCTTCCATTCTATTACTAGTGTAGGACCCACTAATTCAGGGTACTTTGTTGCAGTAAGTGGGCTTAGCACTATATGACCATACAGTGTGACCAAACCCCCGTATTTTTTTGAATATGTTCAGGTGTTTTTAACTAGCCCTGCAGGAAATGTCATTCTTGTATGTGTGGTAATCATTTTTATACAGCAAAATGATGGCGGCAAAGTGGTTTCAATATCCTGACCAGACGTCATATGACGTCCAGCAGGATAACAGCCGCCGCACTCCCCCGGGGGAGCGCATCGCGACGATCAGTGGTGCGGTGTGTCAGTCTCTGACGGAGACTCTTTGCCACGTGATCAGCCGTGTCCAATCACGGCTGATCACAGTGTAAACAGGAAGAGGTGTTGATCGGCTTTTCCTCACTCGCGTCTGTCAGACACCAATAAAGGAGAGCCGATCGGCTGCTCCTCTCACAGGGGGTCTATGCTGAATGATTATCAGTGCAGCCCCCCTGAGGATGCCTACACTGGACCACCAGGGACGCCACTAGGACCACCAGGGATGCAATCAGTGCCCACAATGGATGCCAATTAGTGCCCACAATGGGTATCACTGATTGGCAGGCATTGTTTGGCACTGATTGGCATCCATCCGTACCATTAATTACTGTACATCCTTGCCACCTATCAGTGCCCATCCATGCCACCTATCAGTGCCACCTATCAGTGCCCATCTGTGCCACCTATCAGTGCCCATCCGTGCCACCTATGTATACCCATCAGTGCTACATATCAGTGTCACCTATCAGTGCCCCATCAGTGCCGCATATTAGTGCCCATCATCAGTGCCCATCAGTGCCGCCTCATCAGTGCTTGTCAGTGCAGCCCTATCAGTGTCCATCAGTGAAGGAGAAAAGTTACTTATTTACAAAGTTTTGTAACAAACAAAAAAATACTTTTTTTTCAAAATTTTCGGTCTTTTTTTTATTTGTTTAGCAGAAAATAAAAATCCCAGAGGTGATCAAATACCACCAAAAGAAAGCTCTATTTGTGGGAACAAAATGATAAAAATTTAGTTTGGGTACAGTGTAGCATGACCGCGCAATTGTCATTCAAAGTGCAACAGCGCTGAAAGCTGAAAATTGGTCTGGGCAGGAAGGTGTATAAGTGTCCTGTATTGAAGTGGTTAAAGACTGCATCCATCCTCTTTTTCTTTATGGTCAGTTTATCAAGGTTTTTGAATACTAGGTCCCTAAAAACTCCAACTGAAGGGGCTGAATGGCTCCTTCCATTAAACAATGAAGCATTTGACAAGGAAACTCTGATGGAACCATAGTCCTATTACGAATAGGATTGGAGATAATGTATCACTGCACATTAAGTTTGCGAATGTACTTAGGAATATCCATGTACGTTTCAAACTTATTTAAGGCCGGGGAGGAACAAAGTTAAGACCATGTATACAGAAAGGATCGCCCTGGGACTTTATATGAAGTGAGCACAGTTAGCCACTGAGTAACAAAAGTAGATACAGTGAAACAATTTTATTGAAAAATTAATATACATACATGAATCATAAGAATATTAGCTCAGCCAATAAATTGTACATGAAAAAATGGTACACGTCATACAATATAACATATATACAAAGAGACCCGACGCGTTTCGCGAGACCAAACGCTCGCTCTTCGGGGGTCGATGCGAATAGTGTGCATCTAAAATAGACAAAAAAATGTGTATCACAGTGGTGAATGTCAAGGCAATGCTAGAAGGGGCGGAAATGCAAAGCGGCCCCATACTTACTAGTGGACAAAGCCAAAGTACCCATAGCTGAGTTTACTCTCTTGGCTACTTACTGAGAGATATACATTTGTGTTTCAGCTGATTACCACCAATTTACATATTGAGACATCCAGGGCCATACACTTTTATCCATGCCATGTCTGCCCCCCAGCTGCTCCCTGGTGGTGTCTGTGTTCGTCTTCTCCCCCTCAGCTCCCGCACCGCATTTCTGCTGCTGCTGTTCCTTGGGAACTCAACTATGGGTACTTTGGCTTTGTCCACTGGTAAGTATGGGGCCGCTTTGCATTTCGGCCCCTTCTACCATTGCCTTGACATTCACCACTGTGATACACACTATGATGCTTATATATATATATATATATATATATTATATGTATATATATTATATTGTATGACATGTGTACCATTTTATCATGTACAATTTATTGACTGAGCTAATACTCTTATGATTCATGTATGTTTATTAATTTTTCAATAAATTATTTCACTGTATCTACTTTTGTTACTCAGTGGCTAACTGTGCTCACTTCATATAAAGTCCCAGGGCGATCCTTTCTATATATGTTATAATAGGGATGGAGGTGTGTCACTGGTGACACCAGACCTTTCTCATTTTAAAATTTAAGACTATGATTCAATACCACCTTCTCTTCATGAGAAAGGATGGCTGTACTCAGATTGAATAGCCCAGTATCTGTTAGACCCGCCTTTTTTGACCTTGTCCTCCTCCCCCCTCTGGTCCCTTGTTTGACTCTCTTTCTTTTTAAACTGGCTCCCTCCATGGGGAAAAAATTATCATTGTTTAATCGAGGATTGGTAGATTGGGTAGGTATATGGTTATAATCTCCCCAGTAATCACCCCCACCATTGTCCCTCTCATATGTATAGGGGCCCCCTGGTGAAAAATTAACACAGTGGCTCCAAGAATTTTTATTTTGGCCACGTGGGGGTCATTGTTAGGGATGTTGACAATGTACCTGTCGTTACCACCATAATGTTCGCCATCTCTGTAGAGAGGCACAAATCTATTATGAGTATTGACAGGCTCATGGTGTGCAGGACGACCATCTCCCCTATTACCCCTTTTGGGGCCTCCTCTACCTCTAAAGTTTTTTTTGGGTGGTTGCCCAAACAAAAGGTCTAGGAGAGTCTGTATTTCTACCTGGGCATGTGGAAGACTGTGAGGGGCCCGGAGTTCCCCGTGGTTGACATGGTACTCCATTGGTCCCAACACCTGCCCCAACAGGGTTGGTATTGTCATTCTCCATGCTGCTTATGTAGAGGAGATGAATAAAATCTTATCCAATACGGATACATATTTTAATCTTGGAAATAATCCAACTCAGAAATACAAGAGAGAACTTCAGGTGATAGTAGATGAGGTTTTTAATAAAGGCATTTTGAACAAAAAGGAGAATTTTTATTTTATCCTGGCTGCACCCCGCATTCCGGTGATCTACTATCTCCCGAAAGTTCATAAGAACCCTCTAAACCCACCTGGCCGCCCTATAATTAGCGGAATTGATTCCGTTACTTCTAGGATTGGGAGCTACAGAGACAATTTTTTGCAGCCTCTTGTCTCCAAAACTTCTTCCCATCTTAAAAACAACACACAGGTCATTAACATTTTAAGGCAAGTCACTTGGAAATAAGGGTATATTATGGCTACTGCTGACGTGGCCTCTTTATACACCATTATTTCCCATCGCCATGGTAGAGAAGCTGTGAAGTGCTTTTTGGAGAGAGATTCGGGCATTCGTGGGTTGCAGCAACAGTATCCTTCTCCATCTCCTCGACTTTGCTATGAGCCACAACTATTTTTGGTTCAATGGTTCCTACTATCTGCAAGGTCAGGGAGTGGCGATGGGTGCCAAGTTTGCGCCTAGTATGGCTAAACTTTTTATGGCCAAGTGGGAGGAGGACAACATCTATGGTCGACAGAGGACTGAGCTGGTCTTCTGGGGATGATACATTGCTAACGTCCTCCTCCTATGGGACGGAGACCGTGCCTCTTTGGATCTCTTTATTGGTGAGCTTAACACCAATGACCGAGGCATTGTTCTTCCACGATGCACACAAGGCCAGTACTTCGGTTTATACATTTTTTTAAAAATGGAAATTAGAGTTCAAAAACGACAGGCTTATTACTTCTACATACTTCAAGGATACAGATAGGAATGGCTACATAGGGACAGATAGTTGCTATCATGAGTCTTGGCTCAGGTCTGTCCCTATGAGCCAATTTGATTAACAGCAGCAGGAGCCAATGGCTATGCCGCTATCAATCTATCCAATCAAGAGCCGAGAACCCTGGGCAGAGAGACAGCGTGTCCCCGCCGGGTCAAGTTCCAGGGCTCAGGTAAGTAAAACAGGGGGGCTGGTCACTGCCAGGTGTTTTTTCACCATAATGCATAGGATGCATTAAGGTGAAACACGAAGGTTTACAACCCCTTTAAGGAGCACTTGGCAAATATTCGTAAAGTCTTTTTGAACCATAGTTTATCAAAACATTATACTTTGTGCCATGATAAGAGCTTAAAGGGTACATCTTTTTTGGCTATAGATAGGTTTGATCCTCATTGGAGAGGCAGCCACATCGGGCAAGAGATCTCAAAGATGGAGACCTGGTGGATTTTCTGTTTAAAATCTTATAGACCATTTGGGTTAAACATAGAATGGGATGTTAATGCCTTTATTGTTGCCACCGTTCCATGCAAAAAAGGTAAGTTACCCCCCAGTACTAACCACTAGAGATCCACGCTATAGCCGAATGACAGCTACAGCACAGACCTGCTTTACTGGGACTACGTCCATTGACGTTGTCTCGTGCACGAGCGGCCTTTACCACATGATCAGCTGTCAGCCAATGACAGCTGTGAATATTTCCAGGCAGGCGACGAGGATAGGTTTGGTCGAGTATTGTTGCTTTATAGTATGTTTGGATCTCTGGGGCTCCCATTCCAAAAGATTTGGTCACTAGGTACAATGTTAAGTGATGCAGCCGGGGGCGTTTGCATTCCCAAATGAATGAGTTGAGGATACATTGTAGTTTGTGGAGATAGCAAAGCAATATTGGAATTGGAAGAGTTCTAAAAGAGGTATAACATATGAGGAAGGAGAAACATCTTCACTAGGGCTATGCGTCCTGCCCAGGAAGCTTTCACTGCCCAGAGTTCAGAGCTTATTTGTTGGAGTCTGTTAATCAATAACTCAATATTGTTGCAAAGAAGAGCAGATGCGATAGTAACTAACTGAATCCCTAGATAGTGCAGCGTTGAGTTCGGTGCCCATGAGAAATGCGTTATCTGGGATAATTCCTTCTTTTCAGCAGGAGTAAGATGGATACCCATCATGGAGGATTTGGAGTGGTTAAGCTTATATAGGGATGCTTGTCCAAAATTATTAAGTACCCGTTGGAGAGCTTCTAGGGATTGTTTGGGATTAGAGATCGAGCTTATGATCTCATCCGTGTAGAGCCCTATTTTGTGGGAGGACTCACCCACTGCGATACCTTCATTTTGCGGGTTGGTATGTATGACTGCTGCTAAGGGCTCGATAATAGAGGCAAAAATTAGTGGGAACAACGGACATCCTTGCCTGGTGCCATTAATGATGGAGAACGGGTCAGACTCTAGCTGTAGGGTTGGTATAAAGGCTTAGAATGGCTCGTAAGAAGGTGCCAGTCAAGCCAAATTTAATGAGCACGCTCTTCAAGTACCTCCAATGCACTCTATCGAACACCTTCTCCACGTCTAGTGAGGCAAACAGAGAAGGCATCCGATGGTGTTCTGTCCATTGAATGAGGTCGATAAACCTGCGTGCCATCCGAGGCTTGACAGTGTGGAATGAACCCTACTTGATCAGAGTGGGTAAGGGATGTGAGTAGTTAGGCGAGTTGCTAATAGTTTGGCGTAAAGCTTTAGGTCAGTGTTAAGTAGGGAGATAGGTTGGTAGTTGGCAGGGTCGTCAAAGGGTTTACCTTGTTTAGGAATGGTAATAATCAAGGCTTATAGGTAACTCCTTAGGGATGTCACTCGTTGTTGCAAATCTGTTTAGTAAGGTACATAAGTGGGGGGTGAGTAAGTCAGAAAACATCTTGTAGTACCCATTACAGAACTCGTGTGGTAATGGGCTCTTGAGAAGGGGAAAGGGATTTAATGACTGTCTTGAGTTCCAGTTCTGTAAATGGTTGTGAAAGGGCATTCAATTGGGAAGGAGTGATCGATGGGAGCTGGACTGATAATAGGAAAGACTGGATGGGAACTTCTGAGGGGGGCAGCTCTGGAGGAAGATGTGGCGATGTTGTATAGCTTTGAGTAGAAGGTTTTAAAACCATGGCTATGTCTAGTGGGTTGGTGCATCTGTGGCCTTGGTAGTCAGTTAAATATGATATTTTGGACTGAGTTACTCTACGTATGTAATGTTTGGCTAAAACTTTGCTTGGCTTATTTCCTTGGGAATACCAAGATAGTTGGAGACGTTTTATGGAGAAGTCAAAGTTTTTGGGGAGGTGGGAGCTTACATCTAATCTAAGTTGGCGGAGCTCATTGGAGTGTTGTGCAGTAGGAGAGGTTTTGTTACTATGTTAGAGATCCCTGATACGGTTTAAGTACTGGGTAGTAATTCCTGACAGTCTTCTTCTCTCATGGGCACCGAATACGAGAAAGAACTCTTTCATTACTGTTTTATGTGCATTCCATACCATTGTGGGATTGGTTACTGAACCAGTATTAAACAGAAAAGTACGACTCTATTCCAGCACCAATCTGTGATTTGTAGACCGTATGAGTCAGTAGGGAGTAGGGTTGTCCCAATACTAGTATCGGTATCGGCACCGATACCGTGCATTTGCCCAAGTACTTGTACTCGGGCAAATGTTCCGGATGCTTCCCCCGATACCTTGACAGTCAGCAGTGATCGGCGCGTGGGGGAGTTACAAGCTTCACTCCCGCGGCTTTCAGCTGCTTTAGTGACATACAGCGGTGATCGGTGCTTGTAACTCCCCCACACATGATCACCGCTGACTGTCACCGCATCCTCCTCCAGTCCCCCTCCGTTCCTCTGTCCCTTCTGCTGTCCCCCTCCGTTGCGCTGTCCCCCTCCGTTGCGCTGTCCCCCTCCGCTGTCCTCATCCGTTCCGGCGTTCCGCTGTCCCCCTCTCCTTCTCTGTCCCCTCCGTTGTGCCGTCTCTCTTCATGTTCTCCTCCTTCCTTTGTGAATAGACAGAGTCAGCTGACTCTGTCCATTCACATAACTGAAACATTGTAATCTCCTGTGATTACGATGTCTCCGTTTATGACTGGAGAGGAGCCGCTGTCTTCTCTCCATTCATTCTCAGTGCAGCTGAGGCTGCAGAGAAAGGGACTGGGAAATCTCTATCCTCGGTCTCTTTCTCTGTCTCAAAGGGGAGATATCAGAGGTCTGTTAAGACCAAAGCCCCCCAACAGGGCTGATTAAAAAAAAAAAAAACACACATATTGCAATAAAGAATTAAAAAATATATTATTGTAAAAAACAATAAATGTAAATAAAAACAAAAACACACAGACACCGTTCACCCCCCCACCCCTAAAAAAAATTAAAAAAAAAAATTTTTTTTAAAAACCACTGTCACCTGACATTAAAAAAAAAAAAGTATCGGTAATCGGTATCGGCGAGTACTTGAAAAGAAGTATCGGTACTTGTACTCGGTCCTAAAAAAGTGGTATCGGGACAACCCTAGTAGAGAGGCATTCATTCTGTATGTTGTGTTAGATTTGGAGGCATGTGCAGTGTTTAGAGAGATGGTTACTGGGGCAGGGTCAAACCATGTGATAAGCCCAATGTGGGCTGAGGTAACTTGTTGTAGTAGGAGTTTAGATGTGAGGAATAGATCGAGTCTGGAATATGATCTTTGAGTAGGGGAGAAACAAGTATAATCCCTTTCCGTACCATGAGCACACCTCCATATGTTGTAAAGGTCCTCCCTGAAGAGAAGTGAGGACAATGCGTATGAGCTTTTCCTGCGAGAATTGGAGGAGTCTAGGGAGTGGTCTACTATCTCATTAAAGTCCCCACAGATAATGAATCTTTGGGGTAGGTAGATAGCTTGTTTAGTATACTCTGGCAAAAAGATTTTTGTCCTACGTTAGGTGAGTATAGGTTGACTGTGACAAGTGGGCAATTATTAAAGGACGCAGAAAGGATGAGGAATCGGCCTAGAGTGTCCTGTTCAACCTGTTGAAGCTGGAATGCTACAGAGAAGCGAACTGCTATTATTAAACCTCTTGTTTTTTTATCTGCGTTGGCAAAAAAGCAGTGTGGGTACTGTTTATGAGTACAGGCCAGAGCTTTGTTTTTGGTAAAGTGTGTCTCTTGGACACAAAGAATATCAGCCTTTTGGGGCATGGCTTCCTTCCAGAGAAGTGAGTGTTTAAAAGGGGGGTTAAGACCCTTAGCTTTAATGGTAGTGATTGACAACATTCTGTATGGGGGGATGGATGTAGTGCACGTGTTGGTACCGAAGGGGATCAACACCTCCTGCTTTATCAAACCAGGGAGTGGCCTCTGACTGAGGGACTGATAAGAGCAAAAGAAAATGCTAACAATGCAGTATTAATGACCAGCTAACACAATATAATGAATGGCTTAAAAAATTATGTTACAGATTACTAGGACTGCTTCTAGGAAATATGTGGCAGTAAATCTTAGTGAACAAGTAAAAGAAGTTAACAGTTGAATATATATGTGCTTAGCACACTAGAAGTATCAGGGTGTGATCAGATCAACTATAGAGAGACCCTTTTCTCCTTCAGAAGGCACCGAGTAACTCTGATGGTATGAGCCACAAATGATATTAGAGCTCCCAGAGCGGAGGGCCCTGAGATTTCCCGTCAGGTGCTGTCTACCTGTGACCAGGGACCTTAGTAGATTGTTTGGGTCAAGGAGTGCCAGGAGGAATTTGAGATGTGAAATCCCAGTTGTTTAGTTGTTTTAGGCCATCTTTGGGCGTCAGGATTGGAACCAGTTGGTTTTGGAAGGCAACCAGGAGCTTTGTAGGGAAGCCCCAGCGATATGTTACATGTTTTTCCTGCAGGACTGAACTGTTTATGGGCTTGGGCCATGATGGCTGAGATGTCACTGAATATGGAGATCGCAGCATAAGGGGTTGGGAGTGTGTGCATGGATCTTGTTGCCTGTAACAGTCTTTCTTTGGTGTGAAAGAAATGAATCCGAGCTAAGGTGTCCCTAGGGACAGTATCCGGAAGATGTTTAGCTTTCTGTATTCTATGCTCCCGGTCAATGATCGTGTTGTGTGCAGACAGGTTGGTTACTAGCGTGCGGAAGAGTTGTTGGAGATATGATACTAGTTCCCCTTGTTTAACCGACTCTGGTATTCCCCTGAACTTTAAGTTGTTCTGTCTAGAGCGGTCTTCGGGGTCTGCGATTTTAAGCTGCATTTGGTGAATCGCTGCTGCATGGTCATCCTGGGTGTATACAGCTGAATTATGTGCCTGAGCCACTGTGTGCAGTTGCTGTTCAATGATGTCAGTGCGGTCTTCTAATTTTGGCGCTGTCCCATTTGTGTGCAGTGTCAGCCCAGTGCCGTTTCTTGAGAGCAGGAGATTTGGCTGGTGAGCCTGCAGGGGATTCTGCGGCTCTTATACCTCTATCCGGGGGTTGAAGAGAGGTAGTAGGATCTGTCTGCTTGGTTTCCTCCATATACCACAGTTGTCCGGCTCTGTGTGAGACTGTGCTGGTGGGGGTGAAGCCGAGCGGCGTTCCCGCTCAGCGTCATCTTGTGGAGAGGGGTGAGCCAGCTTCATGAAGAATGCCACGTACACACGATCGGAAATTCGGCTAGCAAAAGACCGATGAGAGCTTTTGGTCGGAAAATGCGACAGTGTGTATGCTCCATCGGACTTTTTCTGGCCGAATTCCAGCCAGCAAAAGATTAAGAGCATGTTCTCAATTTTTCGGTCGGAAAAAGTTCCTATCCGAAAATGCATTCGTCTGTAGCAATTCCGACGCGCAAAATTCCTACGCATGCTCGGAAACAATTCAAAAGCATGCTCGAAAGCATTGAACTTCATTTTCTCGGTTCGTCGTGTTGTACGTCACCGCGTTCTTGACGGTCGAACATTCAGCGAACTTGAGCGGAATTCCGTCTGAAAAACCATCCAAGTTTTTTTGAGGGAAAATCCGCTCGTGTGTACGCGGCAGAAGTCTTGCAGGCAGTGCAGTCTCTGTTTTTTTTTTTTCTTTTTTGGACATGTCCTTGGGCTTCCCTAGAAGCAGTGGCCCCCGATCCGGAGGTAGAGGCAGCTGATACCAGCTTTGTAAGTCGCTGTTGTGACCCAGTCCAAAGGAGAGCAGAGAATCTAGGCGGTCGTCATCTACTACAGCCAGACCACACCTAACGTAAATTTATTTTATTTGGATTTTATGTGATACACCAACACAAAGTGGCACATAATTGTGAAGTGGGAGGAAAATGATAAATGGTTTTCAAAATTTTTTACGAATAAATATCTGAAAAGTGTGGCGTGCATTTGTATTAAGCCCCCGAGTCAATACTTTGTAGAACCACTTTTCGCTGCAATTACAGCTGCAAGTCTTTTTGGGTATGTCTCTACCAGCTTTGCGCATCTAGAGTGTAATTTTTGCCAATTCTTCTTTGCAAAATAGTTCAAGCTGTCAGATTGGATGCAGAGCATCTGAACAACAATTTTCAATTCTTGCCACAGATTCTCAATTGGATTTAGGTCTGGACTTTGACTATTGGACGTCACGTCTTGTTAGGTTTGCAGACCTAACCATGGTCGAACGTCCTGTTTGTTCGGCTGTTCTCCGAACAACGAAAGTTCGGCCCAAACTTATGAACCGTTTGCCCATCCCTACTGGCTAGGCCAGTTCAGGACCTTAATGTGCTGCTTCTTGAGTCACTCCTTTGTTGCCCTGGCTGTGTGTTTTCGGTCATTGTCATTTTGGAATACCCATCCACGACCCATTTTTAATGCCTTGGCTGAGGGAAGGAGGTTCTCACCCAAGATTTGACAGTACATAGCCCCGTCCATCGTCCCTTTTGATGCGGTGAAGTTTTCCTGTCCTCTTAGCAGAAAAACACCCCCAATGCATAATGTTTTCACCTCCATGTTTGACGGTGGGGATGGTGTTCTTGGGGTCATAGGCAGCATTCCTCCACCTCCAAACACGGCAAGTTGAGTTGATGCCAAAGAGCTCAATTTTGGTCTCATCTGACCACAACACTTTCACCCCGTTCTCCTCTTAATCATTCAGATGTTCATTAGCAAACTTCAGACGGGCCTGTTCATGTGCTTTCTTGAGCAGGGGGACCTTGCAGGCGCTGCAGGATTTCAGTCCTTTTGTTACCAATTGTTTTCTTGGTGACGATGGTCCCAGCTGCCTTGAGATCATTGACAAGATTCTCCCATGTAGTTCTGGGCTGATTTCTCACCGTTCTCATGATCACTGAAACTCGACGAGGTGAGATCTTGCATGGAGCCCCAGACCGAGGGAGATTGACAGTTATTTTGGGTTTCTTCCATTTGCAAATAGTCTCACCAACTGTTGTCACCCTCTCACCAAGCTGCTTGGCAATGGTCTTGTAGCCCATTCCAGCCTTGTGTAGGTCTACATTCTTGTCCCTGACATCATTGGACAGCTTTTTGGTCTTGGCCATGGTGAAGTGATTGAAATCTGATTGCTTCTGTGGACAGGTGTCTTTTATACAGGTAACAGGCTGAAATTAGGAGCACTCCCTTTAAGGGAGTGCTCCTAATCTCAGCTTGTTACCTGTATAGAAGACACCTGGGAGCTATACATTTTGCTGATTAAAAGGGGGATCAAATACTTATTTGACTCATTAAAATGCAAATCAATTCATACTTTTTTTGAAATGTGGTTTTCTGGATATTTGTGTTGTTATTCTGTCTCTCACTGTTAAAATAAACCTACCATTAAAATTTTAGACTGATCATTTCTTTGTCAGTGGGCAAAGGTAATCAGCAGGGGATCAAATACTTTTTTTGTATACTCACTGGGTATACTTTAATTGTAGACCTCTACAATATATACTGTAATAGGCTTATTTAAAGCATTAGTAAGGGTTAAGGACAAATATTCTTAAAAATGCTGCCTTTAGATGCTAAGAGAGTGTCAGTCTTAATATTTAAAATTCCTCCTTGGAAATCAAATGGTTAAAAACGACCCTGTTGCTACCTGGGAGAAAAAAAAAAAAACTAGACTTGAAGCACCCTTTAAGAATACTAACCTGTTCTGGGGGCACCAACTCTGTTCTCTTGCAAACCTATGGCCACCACTAGTTTCTGACATTTCTGAGTGCATGCTGTGGTTCCACCCACTGGCCTCTATGTCACTACAGGGCATAGTGGTAATATAGAGGCTAGTACGTGAAACCACAGCATGCATGTGGGGATGTGGCATCCTTCTAGTCTAATTTTGTAAGGTAGCAACAGACCTAGGGTCATTTTAAAGCTGAACTCTAGATATGATCTTAATTGCATTCTTACATTGTTTGGACCTATGCAAGTATGCATATCTCATACCTGAAGGGCTCCTTTGGAAGCCAACAATCACTGTAGTAGTTGGTCCTGTGCCAAGCAGCTGCTCTACTACACACTGACCACATGGGGTCACTCCCTTGGCACCGCTGCCATTCACAGAATGACTTGCATTTCAATGAATACAAGGTATTCGCTAGTTGAACGAGGCGGGGGGGGGGGGCAGTGATGTCACATTTAAAGGAAACCTATAGAGATGGAGTACAAAGGCTGTCATTGCTGACATCTGAAAACAGTATATTCTTGGCTGTCATGCTAAGCCAATTACTTCAGTACTTTCTAGGTCAATGACTCAGAATGAGTAGGCTAATTAGGAGTTTAAACTTTATTCTGACTTTCCTGATCTAGGCTTTAGCTCAAGGACAAAGCAAGCAGAGACAGCCAGGCAGCTAGCATTTGCAGAAGGTAAGCAATGGCAGCCACCATTTTTTTTTCCTGTACAGGTTTCCATTAGGGATTGTGTAGGTTAGCATTTGCATTCTGTCACATTTTAGATCAGTCTGAGATGCTTCTAAGACATTTCCTAATGCCTTTAGAAGTGCTGCTATATACTGTAGCTCCAAACTGTACCTCTTTGGGAGGGACAGTCTCTCATTTGGATCACAATCCCTGCTTTCATCCTTCCACCTCAGCGGTCTCTCTTTTTGGTTGGATGCATGAACTTCCATTTACAAAAAAATCTAGCTGAACTACAGGGAAAAGAAAAATGCCCCCTTGCAGTTGGGCTGCACCACCACTGTAAGAGTAAATCGTTGGGTTTGGGTCTAAGGCAGAGGTGGGCAATTTGTGGCCCTCCAGCTATTGTGGAACTACATTTCTCATGATGCATTGTAAGGCTGGCAGTTACAAGCATGGCTCTACATGTCCCACGAGGTATTGTCAGTTACAATTACTCCCAGAGGCATGATGGGACTTGTAGTTCTGCAACAGCTGGAGGGCCACAGGTTGCCTACCCCTGGACTAGGGGGGTCATAAAAAACAGCTTTACTCACCTGAACTTCCTCTCCCACGTTTCCTCCAGACTGCTATATTGGTCCCCACAGCCTCTTCAGGACCCAGAGAACACTTCAAGGACTGGTTGTTAGGTATGATCTTTGCATTTATTAATTCAATTAATAACAATGAATTTATTTATACTTTTATTATTTTTACTTAAGTATTATTATTATTATTACCACCCCTCTACCCAGTCAACCCTACCCTAGGCAATAGGTATCGTTGAGTACTTAAAAAAAAAAAAAAAAGTATCGGTACTCGTACTCTGTGTTAAAAAAAAAAATGGTATCGGTGCATCCCTAACAAAAAGGAAAAATAAATACATCACAGGAATACAACTTTAAAGCGGAGTTCTGCCCACCTTTTTTTTTCTTTCAGCATCCCCTCTGCTTGTATGCGATAATATACATTAATGCATGTATATATTTCAATCCCTTATTGCATTGGAGGGATGCGGGCCCCTTTTAACCCCTTGCTTTCTTTCGTATTGTTCACGGGGTTCTACCTAAATTTAAGTTGATATATAAAAGTAGGGCATGCCCTAAGAAATTCACCAAAATATGGCAGCCATGGTTGGATGTCTGAGGTTTTCCTGTGGGAATGTTCTATCGTCGCAGCTTACTCAATACGTTTCTTCCTACTACAGTAACTTAGGAGTACTGGTCCGACGGACGGCAACAAATTGGGCAGGTATTGTTTTGCGTGGAACTTTCCGCCAAATAAGGGGTCCCTGAGAATGTGATGCTGATAGGGGGTCGTATGTGATGCTGGTATGAATGTGTGAATGTTGGTTGGGGTTTTCTTTCTTTTTGGCATGGCGTTTCCGTTTATTGAATATCAGTGGATACCGGATTTTGTATGCCCTCAAGGGCCTTATGTGCTAGTAATGTGATCTTTTTTCTTTGTACCTTATATTGTGAAAACTAAATAAATACCTTTTAAATAATATATATTTCAATCCTGTTCTTAGTAAAAAAAAAAAAAAAAAAAAAAAAAGGTAACTAAATTATACATTTTATTTTCATCTTCCTGAGCGATTCCATCTTGATTGTGGGCATGTGAAGCCCACTAGGACTCTCTTCAGGGATAAGGTGCATGCTGGCTACCCAGCATGCACCTCCTGATCTCGTGCACGCACATTGTAAGCCGGGCGTAGCGCTGACAGTGTGTACATCCGCCTTTGATCACGTCCTTTCCTTTTTTGAAAGAATGCAATGCTATCCTTCGGTGCTACCCACTGACTTCTGGGAAACGATGACACACATCTCCCAGTAGCACAGGCACCGCAGGATATGACTTAAATTGCCGCGGCCCAGAAGTGGCAGATTAGAAGGGACCCCATGGCAACAATGCAGACAGAGTAAGTAAAAGAAAATTTGGCCCAAATGATGTTGTTCATGCAGAAAGCTGCTGATTGATGTAAACATTATATTATGGGTGGAACTCCGCTTTAAGTAACTGTATGCAGAAGGTTGTGGTGTTGGAAGGTGGATGCCTTCTAAATACTCCTAACAGAAGCAGATTCTTTCATGTTATGCACACAGGCAATACAGGATTTAAAAAGGCAGCAGGAATGGTGAAAATAATGATCCCAGTGCAGAAACAAAATGGCATTATTCATTATTTTAAAACAATCATTCCAAGGAAAGATGGCTTCGGACTGATTGATGTGAGCTCCTACAATCTGTAGGTTGATTTAGTCTTAATAAAGAAAAAACTAAAGCTTAATTCTGGGATAAGTAAATATGGTCTAAATGCAAGCGGCATATGTATTCTTACTTGATTCTTGGTGTATTTTATTTATTTCATTCAGATGTGTGTAGTAATCCAGTGTGAAAATGTTATTATGAGCAGGACCTTCCTGAAATAAAGACCGGTCACTGCTGCTCTCTCTCCTTGTGCAGGGTGACTGGTCTTGTCTCCGCCCCCTCCTGTTTTCTACAGACAGCCTGTAGCAGGTAGGGCCTGCTGGGTCTCTGCCACAGCTCTGCTCTATGCACAGTGATGTCACTACTACTTTTAACAGGGCTTGCAAAGGCATTTAGTATATAGAGAGTGGATTTATATCATTTGTGGCTACTGAGAAACAAATTTAAATGAAAGTTTGTTTGACCTCAGCTTTAAATAACCAACCATTTGCATAAAGCAAAATTTCGGAAAAGTAACAACTTTCTGTGAAAAATACAAGCCCCCTTAAAACTATGTGTGGCTACTCCTCCTCAGAATGCCATATCTAAGCATATCTGAACAAGGAAAAAAAAACCTACACTCTTGTGAGGTTACCTGGCCTTTCCCTATTTTGAAGATATGTAACTGGGCTCCCAATTATTAAGATGGACTGATCCGTGTTGGCACTGACACATTTGCCAGGGTGTCACATACTGAACTGTATATTAGCTTATTTTCCTTTACAAAGTACCTAAAGTAGTATAGGGCTGTATCTTTGCATAATCTTATTTTTATAACCTTGTCCTTTTTACTAATGAGCATTACTGTGATACAAACCAGTGATCCTGAATAATAGCAGTTATTGGGGTAGCAAACTGCATTTCAACCATCAGGACAAACACAACCCTCTAGCCAGGCACACCTATATGAATAAGAGGTTCCATGAATGCAGTGAGCTGCCAGCTGATAAGGGAGGGGTCTGAGGATGAGAGTGATAGCAAAGATGGAATATAGGCTAGAGGGACGTATCAAGATACATAAAGGAAAATGACCAAGAAGACAATATTCCCATGGCACACATAATAAACCAGGAAGAGCAATAATACAAAAATACCAAAACTGACATTTGCTGGAAATAGGGAGGAAAAGGCATGTGTTCCAAGACAAACATAGCAAATACATTATTTTACATGTACATTGCATATTATATATATATATATATATATACATATATACATATATACACACACACACACACACACACACACACACACACACACATACATACACACACACAATTTTAAACAACAGTATTATATGTGCAAGCACCACTAGGTGTATACACACACACACACACAAATATATATATATATATATATATATATATATATATATATATATATATATATATATATATATATATTTATTTTGTACATGGCCACATGTTTTTGCAGATATTTATAGCCAAATACATGTCCATATACAGCAGGCTCATATATACTCAAAGCCCGCATGTATGCAGGCAGATAGATATTATGTGTTAAACCATCCAGACTTTAAAGGGAAACTGTAGAAATTCAAATGATGGTTGCAAAGAAAAAAAAGGAAGATGAGAATGATGCAGACATAAATAGGATGGGATACAATGGCATAAATGGGGGGAGGGTTGCAACACTGGTTGTCAGGGAAAGCAAAGAAGGATGTGAGCAGGCAGTAGCAAGGCAAGATATGCAGAAATGGAAGAGGGCAGTTGATAATGCTCCATTAATCCCTTCACTGTTGGTAGGGCCTGAAAACCACTCAGGGGATGTGGAGAGGCAAACTGCAAATGGGTGGGCTGATAATACAGCAGGTGCAGGATAAGGTGAAGAATGGGGGGGGGGTAGATTATAAGATTTTATAAGAGCAGAAAAGGATGCATAGCTTCATAGATTCCAACATAGGCTGGGTAGGACCAAACTCCTTGAAGATGCCACTGGTAAGGAGTTGGTTAACAATGACATGATTGAGAGGAGGCAGATATTACATACTCAGCCCCCCAGTATATATACTGTTCCAGTGCTGCTATGGGCAGCCACCATAGATCAGACAAGGATATGGTACCCAGCAGAAGAGGGATGCTGATTGCAAATCCCATCTCCATCCATGAACAGGTGCAAGGAGGTGCTGTCAATCATCCATCCCCTCCCCCAACTTACTTGATCTCAGCAAGCTGGGCCTCTCTGGCTATCTCTTCCTCTCATAGGCCGTCTCCAGCTGAGCGCGCGGTCTCTCCCGGAATCCAGATGTCCCTTAGAATGTAAGCTTGTTTGGGCAGGGCCCTCTTCTCCTCTCGTTGGCTGATTTTAGGTGGGCTAACGCTTCCCTCTTCAAGATTCTAATGTACAGAGTGGCAGATTGCTTGTGGTTAATATATATAACATTGGATAGTCCACGCACTTCGGTTACTACCCCTTGATTGGCGGTCTATTGGCATCTGTAATTGGAATGATCTTTTTAATTCTTGTTGAAGATTGTAATATAAAGAAATGCATAATATGTTCAAATGGATTTCCTTTTTTTTTCAGCTATCCCCCAGAGGTGGTCTATATCACCTGAGGATGATGACTGCCATCCTGTCCCTGGTACCCAGACTGTACCTCTGGGATGGTGAACATCACCCCCCACCTCCCCAATGGTCCCTGTGCCACCTGTCTGCCTCCTTCCTACGATGTCCTGAGCTTTCTTATCCCTGTAAATGTCTACTGTTGTCTCCTCTGATGTGTCCTGTGTCGGTCAGAGCTGCAGCTTAAGCCCCGAAGATGCAGCTATACTACCGAAGCAGCTGTGGCAGCCGGTGATCGGGATACCAAAGCCGGTCCTCCTCACTTCCATCATCCCTTCCGATGCCTGACACCCCGCTCCTCCCACCGCTCAGACAACGGGGTGCTCAAAAGAAATCACCCCTATTCCTGCTCAGAAGAGGCAGCACCTCCCTGGCACATTGTGCCCACCCTCTTTCAGCCAGACATACGCCTTCTTCAGCCTATCACTGCACAAAGAGAAACCTGAGCCATCCCCTACACCTACGGAGGCGTGGCCGTCAGCATTGAGCGGCGCGAGCTGCAGCCTATAGCGAGCGACATGTGAAAGGAAGGCCGATCTGCCAATCACAAACTGGGTGAGGCGGGATGAAATGTAAGGGATGATGTCATTCCAGCGTGCTGAGGTTGTTTAAAGGGAAGGTGTATCGATGGGTGGGGGATGTCAACAGGGTGTTGGCGCAGGTGCCAGTGCAGCTTGTTGGGGTAGTCCTGCTAGGAAAAGCATCGACTGTGCTTTGTATGGTGGTGTTTAGTTCTGCATATAGGGAGCTCATCTGTGTTCTATGGTGATGTACCAAGAGAATGGAGTGTAAGAGCTGGGCAACCATTCACCTGCCCAGGACAAGACTAATTTTATACACGCACTCCATACCAGCAAGGAGCTGCCCACAGTGATCGTGATGCAGGGACATCTTTAATATTGATTGGATCCTGGGTAAACATTTTATTGCCCCCACCCCCCATGCAATTTCGTTCTCCACCTGCTCTGTGATATAAAAAAAATAGCAGTTTACTGAATCAGATCAGGCAGCGATTGCGATTGGTTGCCAGAGGTTAAGTGTATCATTACCGCTCACTGAACAGCTGCTAGGGGTTACAGCACACATTATTGCTCACTGATTATTTGCTAGAGGTTACAGCACATGATTGGTTGCTACTTCTTGATTGGTTGCTAGAGATTACTGCTCACGGATTGGTTGCTAATGGTTACTAGACTTCCTTACCACTCACTAATTGGTTGCTAGAGGTTACGGCACATTATTACTGCTCACTGATTGGTTGCAAGAGGTTACTGTATATCCTTACTTCTCAATGATTGGTTCCTAAAGGTTACAGCACATCATCTCCTCACTGCCTGTACACTATGGAGTGGGGAGGTGTGGAGACACATCGATATGGGATCCTAGGAGTCTTCGGATCAATGAAACAAGAAAATCCGCTCCAGGTGAGTGAGTCTCTGGTTAATCCCCACACACTAGTCAGGTGCTAGCCCAGCTCATATGTTGTGTAACGTAAAGAAATGATTCCGGACGGCTGCACTTCCAAAATCCTTTTATTGAAGCTTCATATGACAAGTGGTCGACAGATGGAGCAGGGGGCAAAAAGGTAGATGCATTTCGCAAAAATGTTAGTGTTTAGTCATTACCTATTGGAACTAGTCACCACAATCACCTATATACTGCTCTAATGTGTTACCTTTAGGTTACAGTTGAACTAACCAATTAAAATTGGTACTCAACTGGTGTTACAAAGAAAACCTGGTTGAATACACGATACCTTCACTCAAATCTGATGTAAAGAGTTTGATTCAAATCCACTGCCAGAGAAAATCTGATACAGCAATTGAATGTGGAGCAAACTCGACACATCAGTCAAAATCATTGTATAGTTTTAACAACATACACAAAATAATAATAGAAAACCTGTATATATGTATACACACAATGAAGTTGATGTTAAGAACAAATGATTTTAAAAGCAAAGTGTTAGAACATCATGAGGACCGATGCTGGCATATTCCCAAAGTATGTGCATAGTCTCGAACGTCAATGGCAACAAAAAAAAATTAATAAATGTGTAGGAGAGAAATAGGTGCTAATGGACTGCAGGAAACTAGCTAAGAGAGGGGGAAAAAATCAATAAATATGTAGGAGAGAAATAGGTGCTAATAGACTGCAGGAAACTAGCTAAGGCCCCATACACACTATTAGATTTTCTGCAGATTTTTGTCTTCAGATCTACCAAAACCACGTAGTGCAAGGGCCCACCTAATTGCATACCAATTGAAACTCTTAGGGCACTTTCACACTGGCAGCGCCCGGGCGTCGGCAGTAAAGCAACGCTATTTTTAGCGACGCTTTACCATTGTTTTTGCTGCGCTTTTCGGCCGCAAGCAGGGCGCTTTTAACCCCCGAACGGCCGAAAAAGGGTTAAAAGCAGCGCTTTGCCCGCGCTGCCCATTGATTTTAATGGGCAGGGGCACTTTAGGAGCCGTGTATACACGACTCCTACAGTTCCTCAAAGATGCTGCTTGCAGGACTTTTTTGAGCGTCCTGCCAGCGCACCTCTCCAGTGTGAAAGCCCTCCGGCTTTCACATTGGAGTGAAAGGAGAAGCGCTTTGCAGGCGCTATTTTATAGCGCTATAGCGCCTGTAAAGCACCTCCGTGTGAAGGGAGTCTTAAGGTTTGACCTCATTATTATATGGTTTTGGTAAATCTGAAGACAAAAATCTGCAGGAAATCTAATGTGTATGGGGTCTTAGAGAGGAAAAAAAGACTAGTTTGGAACAGTGGCAATGCTGGCGGGGGATTGATCAGTGGCAGTGGTGGGGGGATGGAATTAGGAGGCATTACACTGTGGCAAATTCTGAATCATTGTAGAGCAAAGCTGAAAATCTTTGGCAAGTACTGTATATAGTGTTGGATTCTACACTGACCGCCAATGTAAGCGGGAATTTTCAATGACCATTAATGTGAGGTGGGATTTGTACTGACCACCATGTAATGCAAGTTTGGATTTGTTTACAAATTACCATTATAAAGAGGAGTTTCTACACTGGCCACCAATGTAATGTGGATTTACACTGACCACTAATGTAATAGGAGCATTCACAATAACCACCAAGGAGGGATTTACACTCACCACCAATGTAAGGGGGACCTTTACACTGGCCACTACTGTGAATGAAAGGATTGTACACCAGGCCCCAATGTAATGAGAAGATTTACACTGACCGTGAATGTAACTGAGACATTAAGACTGCGTTCACATTTGTGTGTCGGGAACGCATGCAAAATTGCTTTCCTGACACCACAGAAACATGCTGCTCTTTAGCAGATACACAGCTGTGCCATTAATTGTTAATGACACCCTCACGCATATGCTGATATGTGCATATTTACATGCACCATGTTATTTTTGAAAAAGGGTTCCACCTCCAATTTCATCATATTTGCAGAACAGACTGATGTTAGGCTTAATGACCACAGTTGTAGGCAGGACTTTCAAGCATGTCCCTTTACCTCCCCAGTGGGCAGCATTCAGCAGAGGTGATAGTGGATATGATCTCAGGGGGGGGCATGATATACATATGAATGCCGCCTTTATTTACATATCAATGCCGCCGATCCATGGCTATTTACATATTATTGCTACCGCTATTTACATATCAATGCAGGTTATTTACATGTAAACACAGGGTCTGCAGGTGAGTCATCTGTACATGGCCATAGGGCCTGCAGGTGAGTCATCTGTACATGGCCATAGAGCAGGGCAGCATTAGTAACAAAACTTCACACTGAGATATCAGGACACCGCACGGGTCTAAAACTTCAAGGGACAAGGGAATTTAAACTGGGATAGTTGTCAAGTAGGAGTCAGCTGCTTTGGGCCCCACAACAATGATGGCATACAAGAGAAGCACTGCTCTGACTGTGAAGCCTCTGGTGAGATAATAGAAGACCAACACACCTAGTCCAGATGCTCAGACTTGGGATGTCCTACTTCCATCCAATATAAACCTCGTATACACGATCGGACTTTAAACAAACTTTTCCGTGGATTTCTGTCCAAAGGGTGTTGGCCGTGAACTTGTATTGCGTACACACGGCAGGACTTTTTAGGCAACAAACACGAACGTAGTGACGTTTCACCGTACCGATGACACTGCAAAAGAGGACATTCAATTATCCGACGCCACCCTTTGGTCAACTTCTGTATTGTTGTCTGATCTTTTGCATTGGTTCTGAGCATGCGTGTTTTGTACTAAAGTCCGATGGTTTTGTGTACACACGATTGGACTTGCCGACGTAGGACTTTTTATGCCGCCAAGTTTGTCTGTTTGCACAGCCAACATTTGTCCGCTAAAAAACGAAAACGTTTGTCCGATGGAGTGTACACACTGTCGGATGCTGCATTAAAACAGCTAATTTGCATGTTTGTTGTCAAAAAGTCAGATCGTGTGTGCCTTTAGATACTTGAGAATAAAAAATGAAACGCCGGCAACTCAGAATATTCTTCTGTAATCTTTTATGCAATTTTTTGTTTTGTTTTTTTGCGATACACATATTTTTGCATTTTCTTTTTTTCTTTTTTGTATTTTTTAAAAATCTTTTTAAACTATGTGGTTTCTTAGTGAAAAATAAGGTGATAATACCGCGCCAATCCAGGAGGTGAGCAGCCAACACAACAATCAGACTAATTGTGTAATGAAATGTAAAATAAACGTGTAGCGCTAATGATGTATGTAGTTCACAAAAGCCTACCAGAATGGAAGTCTGGATGCAAATTGTGTCTTGGATACAATAATATAACACTCTAAGGTTTACAGTGTATAATGTAATGTATATTCAGTGAGAAATCAAAATAACATGTAACAAAGTGCATTCATGTGACTATAACCAAGATCCAAAATCGCATATGGTCACTATGACTAAAATGTGAAATTCAGATGTGAATGTATAAACATACGTGTACAGTGCTCGAATTGAGCATGTGTGACGAGGCGCAGCTGTAAGGAAGCGAAAAAAAATCACACACACTCAACTAACCAACAGTGTAGCAAAAAAATTAAATAGATATGCTATATGTGAACATTATAGGGGTAAATGTAATCCACAGGAACCACGTAATGGTATAATATATAAGCGATCAGGAGTCGCACCAAATCGTATAGACCCTAAAACGTGACAAGTGGTCAGGAGTAAGATGTCTAGGTCGTGATTCCACAGCCTGTGTAGTGTCTCTCTTAAGCGAACAGAAATGGTGACTATATAGCATATAAATAGTTTAAATGTAACATGGGAACATTAAATTGTTAATTAAGATCGTCTTGAGCAATATAGCACAGTGCCTATAGTTAGGTATGTGTTAGGAGGCGATAACACACAAACTTAATATGCCATACACAGATACTATTAGCACATAAATGTTCGTGTTAGTATATAAGAACAAGGAGTTCATACAGATAGATATAGAATAATTTGCTATATTATCTGGATCTCTTTATTGCCTCTCGATGTATTCTAAGATTGAACCGACATTCTAGATGGTGCCTTCAATTCTACAAGGTAAGGAAAGGGATGAGGTACTCTTACCAGCGGTGGTGGACTCATAGGCCGATGGCGGTGAGTCAAACGAGCTTACAGTGGCATGCGGTGGATGTAAATCCGATCCGGATTTATGTGGTTTCTTATACTGATCTGTGTTTCCTTTTCTTTCTCAGTGATTCATGTTATATGTCTTGTTTGTTATCACTTCCTGAGAAACAGGTACCTGCAGCAGTGTTCTTGTTTAACTTCAATTACTGACATCATCTAATTAGTGGGAGTGCCATGCATTATTCTTTTTTTCTTGCACTATTTATATGTTGTATTTTTCTTTACAATCGTATTTTATTGTAAGGTGAGGGAAGAACAAGTGTAATAATCATGTTACAGTATATTATAGAAATGTAGTTTACACAGTGCAATGAAGTAAACATATACAAAGTATGTGCAATCTGAGACTTCCTGTCTTTAGTATTCCTGAGGGAGTAGTAATGAAACACATTATAGTCACCTATCAAGAGGGAATAATAATAAATGGGTGAAATCCCACAAAGTCTAGCTCCAACTATGAGAAGAATTAAAATATAAAGTGATCCAATCAGAGCGGGATAGGATGCTGTAGGGATCTCTCATTATCTTAAGATATAAAGCTAGTTCATGGATCCAAACTTCACATGGGACCGCAGTCAGAAGTTCGGATATTTGATTGAAGGAGGGAAGGAGAATATTTAGGGAAAAAAAAGAAAAATACCACAAAAAAAAAAAAAATAAGGAGGGTGAGGGGTCACTCCAGCATGGCTATATAGTAGATGAGGTTGAATCATCTTCAGCCCATATGGTAAAGTCTTCGGAGTAACAAAATACTGACCATTAAGACCAAGTGATGGAGAACTGTTCCTCATTTCCAGTTTCCTGGGCCAACAGATGCTCCAGATCTCTTATCCGATCTACTTCAATAGCCCAATCCCCCAGGGAAGGAATGTCCGTCGATCTCCAATGATGAGGAATCACTGTCCTAGCTGCGTCGAGGAAGTGCCGCAGGATATCTTTTTTAATTGACTTGAGGGGCCCTGGGATCATAGATAAGATGGCTACCTCTGGTGTGGGCTTAATAGAGGTTGCCATCAGCCTGCAGTATAAGTCAAAGACTCTTTGCCAGAATTTCCATATAGGAGCGCAATCCCACCAAATGTGGAGCATAGTACCTCTAGAGGACAGACATCGCCAGCAGGCATCTGGCAAAGAAGGGTTAAAGCGTTGTATAGTCTCAGGGCATCTGTACTATCTTGTCAACCGTTTAAACCCTTTTTCTTGAGTCTTAGTTGCTAGAGAAATCTTATGTGTCAGGATGAAGCACTTTTGCTAATCAGCAGGTGAGATAGAGTGTCGTAGGTCTGCTTCCCATTTCTGCGTGTAAAGTGGAAGGTCAAGGGTAGAAACGTTGAGTAATAGGGAGTAGAGTTGGGAGACCACATGCGTCGGCGGATCGGGTTGTAAAAGCATCTCGTCGAAGCTCGATGGGTCAGATAGGATATCTGATGAGGATAAACAAGGTACGGATGTAGGACACAACTTGGCTTCTCTGTAGCCACATTGTTGGGTGACTCAAAGCTGCCTGGGGAGGAGTGTCCATTCTTAAAGATGGGTCCAGAGGAAACACCTTAGCCAGGAGTCTATGTTCCTCCTTATTCCAGGGTCCAAATCTCTTCACACTTGCAACTGGAAGGAAAGCCGTGGTCGCAAAAAAGGGAGTCATAGGACCCTGTGGTTTAGATATATTACCAGATGAGACCAAACGGTCCCACAACTGAAGTGTCTGACGAGTAAGAGCATTAGAGAGCACGGCGTCTTTACGTTGAGCCTGTAGTGATCAAAGGACAGAGATCAATCATATTTTCATGACTCTCCAGTTGAACCCAGAGTTTGGACAAGGGGTGATGAAACCAATCTATAATATGAGTGAGTACCGCTGCCTTGTAATATACGGAAGCGTCTGGGACCCCAACTCCTTCCCGGGCCTTCGGAAGAATCATAGTATCATATCATATCCTGGGACGGTCCACCTTCCATATAAATTTGGAGAAAATCTGATGAAGTTTCCAAAAGAACGTGGTGGAAATATAGATAGGGATGGTTTGAAAGAGGTATAAGAACCGAGGGAGAATGTCCATTTTTAAAGCATTCACCCTACCCAACCAAGAGAGCCGTTTGGATGCGTAGGTTATTAGGTCCACTTGTGTTCTGAGAATCAGGGGGGTAAAGTTACTTGAAAAGAGCCGAGATGCATACGTTGAAGTGTGAATTCCTAGATAACGAATAGAGGTGGAACCCGTCTTGAAGGGAAAGTTGTTGAAGGGCCCCCTTTGAAAGTGAAATATTGAGGATTTCTGACTTACTATTAACTTTCTGAAGTTACTCACTTCTCCAAATTTCCGGAACTCCTGTAAAATTTAGGGCAGGGATACTTGTACTTATTAACGCCCAACGTGGGCACAAATATGGCAGTACAGACATATGACATTGTTAAATATCTTACACAAGTAAAAGCATCGACAGTCTGAAGAGATGGGGAAGGGGTGGGTTCACAGATGTGTGTTGTTCTTGTGATTTCTTTGCAAACTTATGACAGTTCCTGAGTTGATGTATGATAATAAAAATCTATCACATTTCTACAATTATCCATCGGTAAGACAAGAAAACTCAAGGCATCCCTGTCCTCACATCTACCCCCCTTTTGTCTTTTTCTATCATCCACCCTCCCTCACCTCTCCATCTGCTTCCTTTAACTGTTAAATATACAACAACAAAAAAAAGAAAGAAATAGAGGGGGGAAAGTTGTAGCAAAAGAGAAACTTAGGGCAAAAGGGGATAAAAAAGAGGGGAGGCATGGGTGTAGTTTCTGGAAACCGGGTATAAAAGAACGCCCTGATTGAGTCGGGACGGTCCAGAGCTTTGATTGCGCAGGGAGCCCCCTTCCCGTTAGGAGGCTCTGAGCGAAATTCCTTCTGGGGAAACTATAAATTGTTTCCAAGACGCCCAAGTCTTTTTGTATTTTTCTTGCTGGTCTTTGGCAGTAAGTACCAAGTCTTCCATTTTGCTAATATCTTCTACTTTTTGGATCCAGTGTGCCATTGTGGGTGGTGACTGTCTTTTCCAACAGCGTGGAATGCAGGCCTTTGCAGCATTTAACAGATGACGTACAATCTACTTTTTGTATAGATTTGCTGGTATGGTAGAGATATGAAGGAGAAAGAAAGCTGGATCATCAGGATTATTGTATTCCATGAACTGCTGAATTGTCGTTCTGATCGTGGACAAGAACGACAATATTTCTGCGCATGACCAGAACACATGTAGCATCGTACCTCTGTCTCTTTGGCATCTCCAACAAAGGTCGGACACCGCAGGGTAGCAAATATGTAGGGCATGTGGAGTGTAGTACCATCTTGTTAATAACTTATAGTTGGTTTCCTGCATCTTGGTACATATAGAGGATTTCAGGGCAAACCTGATAATGCGTTGAACCTGGTCTACTGAAAAGGTGCGGTCCAAATCTCTTTCCCATATACTTATACAAATCAAGATTGTGGTATCCGCTGGAGAATTTAGAAGGTTATACATTAACGAGAGAACCCATGGGAGACTATCTTCAGACACGCAATATTCCTCAAATGTCATTAATGTTTTGTCAAAGCGTTGCGGGTTTGGTATTGATGTGAGATAGTGTCTCAGTTGAAGGTCAGACCAAAATGCCAATTTAAAGGGACCTGTATCGGATCTTAGCGTTTCCAGAGAGGGCCATGAACCATTTGTTGCAAAGTGGTGAGCTCTTGTGCATTTAGCCGCGCGAAGTAGATCTCCGATTTGAGGCTCTAGACCGGGGGGGAATTGTGGATTTCCAATAATCGGGAACAATGGTGAGTCAGGCATGAATAATGAGTGTGCCTAGCAAGTTCTCTGTCCTATGCGGAGTGTTGTACCTATAAATGGGTATATCGTCATGTGTTTTGGTAGGTGGTCGAAGCACCAGAGCGCGCTTGACAGCGGAATCTTTGCTTGGCCTTGGGGCTCTAACTGTATCCATAGCTTAAGATCTCGATGTCTACACCAATTGATAATTCTCCCTAAGTGGGCTGCTTGATAATACTTCCTCACATCAGGGACCGCCAGTCCCCCATTAAGCTTAGGAAGAGACAGAAGGTTGCGAGGGAGGCGCGGTTTCTTATTCGCCCAGATAAATTTGGTAAATTGAGTGTGTACCTTTTTGAAGAACAGTGTTGGAATGGAGATCGGGAGTGTCTGCAGCAGATATAAATATTTAGGTAGTATACACATTTTAATTAGATTACATCTACCAAACCAGGAATGGAGACCGTTTTGCCATGTGTCTAATAGGGTTCGAGTTTTAATTAGTAGGGGCGGAAAGTTTAGGTCAAAAGTGCGGGATAGATAAGTAGGGATGAGGGTTCCTAGATATTTCAGTGCGTGGGATGTCCATTTGAAGTTAAAGCTGGATTGCAGTGTCAACATAATATTGGTCGGCACTGCGATCCCCATAACCACTGATTTACTATAATTAATCTTTAGATTAGATATTGCCCCGTAAGTGTCAAATTCCTGCAGGAGGTTCGGAAGGGAGATAGATGGGTTTGTTAAGGAAAATAACAGGTCGTCCGCATATGCCGAGACTTTATATTGGGTATCATCCATCTTAAGGCTCTGTATGTCTGAGTTCAGTCTAATTCTATATAGAAATGGCTCGAGAGACAGGGCGAATAAAAGAGGTGATAATGGGCAGCACTGCCTGGTTCCATTTGTTATCTGAAAGGGGTCAGAAAGGAGACCGTTGGTTTTGACTTGAGCAGTAGGAGTTGAATAGATCTGAGAGATCCACTTAATCATGGTCTTCCCCAGACTTATGTGTTTTAGCACCGCAAACATATACTGCCAGTGAATGCAGTCAAACGCCTTTTCGGCATCGGTGTTGACTAATATCGTTGGTATATCGGTTTGGTTTGCTATGTGAAATAGGTTCAATACCCTGGTCGTGCTGTCTCTAGCTTCTCTAGTGGGGATAAATCCTACCCTGTCTAGACTGACTACATTTTGAAGGTGTCTGGCTAGAGGGATCGCCAGAATTTTGGTAAAAAATTTTAGATTTGTGTTTAGGAGGGAAATAGGTCTGTAACTGCCACATATTGTTGGGTCTTTACCCTCTTTTGGTATTACTGCAATATGTGCTCTTAAAGTGTCGTTGGCAAAGGTCGCTGTCTGTCCCAGTTCGTTGTAAAATGCAATCATACGAGGGCTAAGGATCGGAAGTAACATTTTATAATATTGAAGGGTGTATCCATCGGGTCCCGGGGCTTTGCCTGGTTTGGCAGAGGCAATTGCTAGTTCTAGTTCTTCTGCTGTAATTGGTTCCTCAAAATCAGCTATGTTTTCGGAGGACAACATAGGCATCTGTGCAAATGCTATATAGTCATCTATGCTGGTGGGAGAAGTGGATGAAGCCGGTATATTGTATAGAGAGTCGTAGTAGACTCGGAATGTTTTAGAAATTTGTTTCGGCAAGATAACTTTGGATCCATTTGAGGTCTTGATTTGAGGGATGTAAGTTTGTGTTTTAATGTCTCTGACTGCTTAGATTTTACCGCATTTATTTCCGGATTCGTATGTTATGAAGCGGCATCTTTGCAATGCCGCTTTGGCTCAGTAGTTAAGAAGGTCGTGTACGGAGGGTAGCTAGTTCTGCCTCTAGCTGAGGGTTAGCAGAGCGTTTGTGTGTTTCCTTTACCATACGTAGTTTGGAGAGGAGAAGTTTTAATTGTGACTCCCTTTCCCTCTTAATATGGGCGCCGGGCGTTTTATGAGTATTCCCCTAATTACTGGTTTATGGGCCTCCCATACAATACCTGAATTGCAGTCCTTCGTCGTGTTTGTTTGAAAGTAAAATTTTAATCCCTTTGCTTACTTCATCTAAAACCTCTGGCCTCTGTAGGAGACTTTCATTAGGTCGCCAAAAAAGCGTGCCCTGGATGGGGGAATCAGAAAGTGCGTATATCAGAGAGATTTGGGCATGGTCTGACCAAGTCCTAAGGCCAATTGAAGAGTCGCATATTTCGTGAAGTTGGTTATGAGGATTAAAAAAATAATCAATCCTAGAGTAGATACTATGAAAGGAGGATTAAAATGTGTAGTCCCTTTCTCCTGTGTGTTGAAGCCGCCAGATATCAATTAGCTGGGCTTCATGTAGTGTCTGAGCAATACGTTTGCGAGAGCTTGTTGGTACAGAAGAGGAACCTGACAACGTCTTTACCATCGGTGATAGGGGGACATTAAAGTCTCCTCCGAGTATCAGACGTCCCGTTTGGAATTTAGATAGTTTTGTCAGGGTGCATTTTAAAATAATGTCTTGGTGGTCATTTGGGGCATAAACATTTGCTAGTGTCCGTTGCACGTCACCTATCCGCCCTTTAAGAAATGTTAAGCGCCCCTTGGTAACCAGCATAGAGTCTTGGAGAATCTATGGGAGTTTACCAGATATAAGGATAGAGGTCCCTCTAGATTTTTTTTTGTTAGTGGAGTGGTATGTTAGGGGGAAGAATCTATTTTTAATTATGGGGAGACAATCTTCTTTAAAGTGAGTTTCTTGAATGAAGGCAATATCTACTTTAGCCCGTTTTAAGTCATTCATAAGCATATGTTGTTTCTCTGGTGTGTTTAGACCTTTCGCATTAATAGAGTAGACATGTAGATCATCCAAGGTTTAAGTGGGGGGGGGAAAGAAGAGCGGGAGGGGAAAGAAGAGCGGGAGGGTAGGGGGGAAATGAGAAGGGGGGAAAAAAGGGTGAAACTTGAGAACAGTGAGAGAAAGAAAAAACAACTACGAGATTAGCAAGTATCAGACTTGCATTAGAACACTCTCGCCCAATATCAGACGGTGGTTGTGCTGGCCTATGTGGGGAAGTGACTGGAGTAGGCTGCAAGGAGGCGCTCCCAGTCCGGCCCATCCAGCCAAGCCAGTAGAGCCTATATCAGTGAGCCACCGACAAATATCCTTCTAATCATCAGCATCCCCCCCCCCGGCGCCCGGGGGGGCCGAGATCAGAGTCTAGCCTCAGCCGTCGCCCACCCGCCCCCCAGGGACCTAACGCTTTAGATCAACTGCCTAACCACCCAGCCCCCACTGGGGGGCGTAAGTAAAGGACTCTTGACCTGCACGTCATCCATATTTCGGGAGTTACTGATCTCCCGCAAAGCTCCCCCCGTGGGATCCAGGGGTTCCCCAGGGACAGCACCCCAAGACATCAGCAGCAAGTGCAGTAGATCGGGAGAGGAGGGGTGGTTACCCGGCCAGCCTTCAGCATCCTGCACCCATACATCCCAGGATTGAACAGGTCTGGTAGTAATTTGTGGAAGTACCGGATCATTGCCTCAATACCGGGTCGCCTCCACCCCCCCTCACCGTGGGGGGGTTCCTGCCCGCCCCAGCTACAGGCAAACTCAGGGAGACATCCCAAAGCATATTCTCTCCCCCCACGATCCCCCACCACAACAGATTAGCTCTCAGCTCCACATACAGCGGTATAACTTCAGCTTAGTACAACGTGCAGGTAGCAGCCCCCAGCATTACAACAGATGAGATCAATCACTTAAAACATTTAAACCAATAAAACATATAATGCCCAACATGGGAACAGTGTTCTGGTCCGAGGGCGGAGGAAACTGGGGGGAGAGGAGCCCGCCCTCCCATCTAACATACAGAGGGCTGACTCTCCCCTCCGGGGGGGAATATCCATCTTCCCTGCAGTTCCCCAAATAGGGGTATACACCTCCGTGTATCTCTTCAAGTTACGGTCTGGTTTCCATCCGTCTCCTCTGTGCCGGCACCGTGCAAGTTCGGGCTTACCATGCCATGCATAACGGCGTCTACTTCGCAGGAGAAGCAAAACACTCAGCTCGGTCTCATAAAAGGGGTGAGTATCTGATCCTTGTGAGGCTACCCGGCCTCCGCCACCTCCAGGAATCAGCTCCGCTACACCGGCACAAAACCGAAGGGTGTGCTCCAGCAATCGGGAGCAGTAAAAAAAAAAAGAATCAGCGGCGGGGGGAGCCGGGAAGTCAAGACAAGTCAGTGGATCGCAGTTGCGGGCTTCGTAATGTATTTGTTGGCTTCTAGTATGGCGGGTTCAGGTAAAGCAAACGGGAACAAAAGGCGGGGGTAGTACTCACAGCCACTCTTGGAGCTCGGTTAAGCCTCCCTGGTGGAGCGCAGAGTGAAGGTGCTTTGGTCCTTTCTAAAGAGAACCGACAGGGGATAACCCCAGCGGCATGTCGCTGCGTGCTGGCGGGCCAGGTCCAGGACCGGCGGAGGATGGCTCTTCTCTGTAGGGTGACCCGGGAGATGTCTGGCAGAATCTTTACTTGTGCCCCGTCAAAGTCCACCGTTCCAGCTTCCCATGCTCTGCGGATCACGCTCTCCTTGTGGGAGTAGTGATGCAGGCGGCAGATAACGTCTCTCGACCCGTTAGGATCTGTCGATCTCGGGCCAAGGGCCTTGTGGATCCGATTAAAATTTCAAATTCTGGGGTAGTGTGTCTCCTGGCAGTTTATGGAAGATATCTGCCACGGTGGCAGCAAGATCCTCTACTCCTGCTTCTGTCTTCGATTTCTTCCATATGGAGTTGAAGCATGGTCGCGGCGTCTGTGGGCCTCCTGCATACATTCCAGGTCAGAGACACATCTTTTCAGAGCTGCTACTGACGCTTCCCCCGCTGAATGTCTGGTTGTAAGGGACTTCATTTCGCCCCTCACCTCCCGCATCTCCTTGCGGTGCTGGGTTTCTATACGGCCAACAATGGATTCAATGTTGACTTTGGTGGGAAGGGCCTTCAACAGGGCCCACAACTTTGCCTCTGCCCCTGCTCCTGGTCGTCTTGAATCCGGCCCCCCGTTTCTCCACGTGGTTCCGCCATTTTAGAGGTGGTGGGGGTCAGCTGGGGTTGCGTGAGGAATTGCTGAATATCACCTCCAGCCTTGCCGGGCTTCACTGCTTTTGCTTTCCCCTTAGTTCTCCTTCTCTTGGGGTACATGCCGTGAACAATGGGGAAGGATGGGGATATTTGTAGGCTTAGCTAGCCGGGTCGGAGCCGGGAGCTCAGTAGAAGTGCGTCCCTAGACAGCAATGTGCAGGCCATGCCCTCAAGAGGGCGATTTTAGTATGAACAGGACCCATGTTAATACCGTGAATGGCTGGGTTGTTCCTAAGGGCGATGGCCAGATGTTCCATGACAAGAACGTAAAGAAGGGGGTCAAGGGGCATCCCCGTCGTGTTCCATTATGGATAGTAAACATTGGGGATAGTGATCCATTTAGTCTAAATTCTAGCAGAGGGAGAATTATTCTGGAGATCATAATGTGGCCCAATCCTATCTGCTGCAGAGACAAGCGAAGGAATTGCCAGTTGACGCGGTCAAAGGCCTTCTCCGCGTCGACTGTGAGGAGGCACAAAGGGATGGTGCGGGCATAGTCAGTGAGGAGAAATGTTTTCAGAGTGTTGTCTTGTGCCTCTCATCCACTCACAAAGCCAACCTGATCCAAATGTATTTGGCAGGGCCACAATGGCTGCATTATATTAGCCAACAACTTAGCAAAGACCTTCAAATCTACTCCTATCAACAATATAGGCCGATAGTTCGCACATATTGTCGGGTCTTTGCCCGGCTTTGGGATGAGAGAGATATGAGCTTCAAGTGTTTGCGGAGGGAAAACTGATCCTTCGGAGGGGGAATTAAACACTTGTTAAGAAGGGGGGCAAATTGTAGAATTTTGGAGTAAAGCCATCAGGGCCCGGACTTTTGCCAGATAGGGTACCAGCGATGGCGGAAGCAATGTCATCTTCCGAGATCGATGTTTCAAGATCCTCAAACGTTTCGTCATCTAGAGTAGGTAACGCGGTTTGTGAAATATAAGAGGCCTTAGCTTCTTCCACGGTGGAGGGAGAGTCAAGAGGGCTTGCAGCAGGTATGTTATACAGGGACTGATAAAAATTCCTAAATTCCTAAAAATTCCTAAATATCTGGGTTAGCTTAGAAGGCGAGGAAACTGTTTCCCCAGATTTGTCCTGGATGTGGGATATAAAAGTGGAAAGTTGTTTCGTATGTAGGGAACGGCTAACGATCTACCACATTTGTCCTGAAATTGATATTGATGGAAGGCAAGTTTATCCACAAACCTAGGGGCTGATGCTTCATATGATTCCCTAAGCTGGGTGAGGGTGGAAGAAACCTTTGTAAGAATTTCCACCATTGGGGAGTGCTTGTGTGAAGTCTCCAGTGTCCTAAGCATATGAACGGCGGCATCTATCACAGCCGAGAGTTTTTTTCTTCAGATGAGCTCCTATTTGGATGAAGCTGCTCTGCAAAACCGCCTTTAATGCCTCCCATCTAATGGGTGGTGAAGTGTCGTCAGAAGCGTGATCTGCAAAAAAATGAGATATGGTCTCTGAGATTCATGTGACACACTCTGAATCGGTGAGTAGGGAGTCGTTTAACCGCCATGTCCATTCTTTCACTGGAGTGGAAGGGATCGAGAATTCAGATATATGGGAGAATGGTCGGACCAAACCATAGGATCAATTTCACATTCTGAGGACCAATCTAGACAGCTATGGTCGATTAGCAAATAATCAAGGCAACTATATGATTGATAAACATGAGAGAAGTGAGTGTATTTTCGGGATTTAGGGTACAGTATCCTCCAGACGTCAATAAGATGTACATTATAGATGGCACGTTTCATAGCCCGCAGCTTAGGAAAAGTTATAGAAGAACGGGAGGTTGAGGAATCCAAAAGTGTATCCAGAGGAGAATTAAAATCTCCTGAGTATGAGCTTGCCCTCCATGAAACCTGCCAAGATCTTCAAGTACTGCAAGGCTGATGGAATTTGGTGAGTATTGGGTAGGTAGAGGTTGGCTACCGTAAATTTAGTCCCCCACAAAGAGTTTCACAAAAACGTATCTTCCCTGGGGGTCCAATAGATGGTCAAGTAGTTCGATAGGGAGCACTTTATGGAAAGCAATAGATACTACCTTAGATTTTTGTGTCGGGTTGGTACTATGTATCCATCTGTTAAAGTATCTGTTGGAGGTGGAATCGGACTGGAAATGTCTCCTGTAAAAGGAGCACATTAACCTGATGTTTGTGCATTTGACAGAGGATTTGCCCGCATTTAGAGGCAATGTTAAGGCCGCTTACATTGTATTAGCAAAATTTTAGTCGGGGCGAGAAATCACTGTGTGAGCCATGCTGGAGTGCGAGAAAATATGGGGGAGGGTAAAATGTAAAAAGTTAGGGAAGAAGGCAATATAGAACAGAGAGGAGAGAAAGGGAAGGGGGGGAGGGGGAGGAGAGTGCACGGATAAAAGGTGAAAGTAAAATTTAGATGGAAAGACACCTAAGGAGAAGCGCCTAATTTCCCGTACACGCGATCGGAAATGCCGCCAGCAAAACTCCGATGAGAGCTTTTGGTCGGAAAATGTGACCGTGTGTATGCTCCATCGGACTTTTGCTGGCGGAATTCCAGCCAGCAAAAGATTGAGAGTAGGTTCTCTATTTTTCGGTCGGAAAAAGTTCCTATCCGAAAATGCGATCGTCTGTATGCAATTCCAACGCGCAAAAAAACAGGCATACTCGGAAGCATTGAACTTCATTTTTCTCAGCTCGTCGTAGTGTTGTACGTCACCGCGTTCTTGATGGTCGAACGTTCAGAGAACTTTTGTGTGACCGTGTGTATGCAAGCCAAGCTTGAACGGAATTCCATCGGAAAAACCATCCAAGATTTTTCCGATGGAAATTCTGCTTGTGTGTACGGGGCATAAGAGTACCAATGTGCTCACGGTGGCGAGACACTGCATGAAGTATCATGCGTTAGGCACAAGTTGTGACAGTCCTACTGTGGGAGAAAGGTTGAGATGGATTGACCCGAGTCCTGATCCTGACAGCATAGCAGGCATAGATATCAGATAATTAGTACACCTATATTTGACCCGTACGTGAGGCATAGAACAGTCACTTCTGAAAGGAGTCATCCTAAATGAACAATGTAAGCTCCAAACATTACAAAAAAGGTGAGGGGGAAATCACTGTTGTCTTTGAGGAAGCATCAGGCTCTGAGTATCGCTAAATAAATTGAACCAGGGTTCTAGAGATAGCATACATACTCCTACTCAGCTATTTGCATAGTACATACAATCTCAGTTATAAAAACAACAGATAATATTCAAATATCCTGTTCAGTGCTATTAAGTCCGACTATTAAACCTAGAAAGATATACAATAGGTAATTATAGTGGCTCCAGCTGACAGAAAAAAAGAGGGGGGGGGATGGATCCAGCACAAACACATGGTGCCCCAAGGGGCATCAGAAGATCATCCCGGGGAGACATTCAAGTTCGCTATGTGTGTGGCATGTACTATACAAGCCTCAGCAGCATCAGGAAATGTCCAAATCCGGAGGTCATGTCTCAGCAAAGAGCCAATCCCCCTACCTCTGTGAATATCAACAATCAAGTATCAGAGATGAGGAGGGCGGGGAAACAACACAAAACTGAGTGGAACATAATATGCAAAAGTGTAGGTATGGGTGGGAGGATGGGTCGACATTCAGTGTGTTCTAGTGTGACCTGACGCCCAACACAGTGTTAAACAAAAAGCATCTAGTGCCTGTGTTCTCTCCCGAACCCCAGCTAGACAGTTGTACTAGCAAAGGGCAGGAAAAGATCCCGTATTTCCGTCCCCCTTCAATCATACAGTACCTGACCAAATGTGCTGGTGGGCACAGATCGCAAGGGAAATGTCACAGGAAAGGGAACAGAGAGCAGCGCAAACCTCCCATGAGTGTGTTAAAGCCGTTAGGACCCCCCCGGTGAAGTGAATGGTGTGGAGGATGGGGATAAGGCATTGTTCTCCAAGGTAAACCTGGGTCAATCTTCTGGAGAGGTAGGTTGTCGTATTCCAGGACTGGAGGGTACCGATCTAGACCTAGGACATCTACGGTGTTGCGGGAAGGGGCCAAGTCCCATCTGTCTTAAGCAGTCATCTGGAGGCTCCAGACAGTTCAGAACATTAACCAGTTCCTGCTCGAGGAAGAGAAAGAAGTCAGGCAGCTGGTCTGGGTCTGACAATATGAATCTGCTGTCGCCTTGAGTCACCTTAAGGCTGAAAGGATGGCCCCAGGTATAGGAAGCCCCGGCTTGTTGTATGAGGTCAAGCAGAGGGTGCACCACACGGCGCATGTACAGCGTATTTCGAGATAGGTCTGGGTACAGATGGATAGAGGCTCCATAGAAGTCCACTGGGCCCAGGCTCCAAGCCTTCCACATTATTTCCTCTTTTAGGGTATAATAGTGAACCCGGAGAAGGACATCTCGAGGGCGGCCATCCCGGGTACTACCCGGCCCCCCCAACTCTGTGTACACAACTTGATTGAGGATGGATATGATAGTGGGCTTTCAGATCCGCACCAAATGTTGCTTCAGGTTTGCCTTGAAGCCTGATGTTGTTTCTACGGCTGCGGTTTTCACTGTCCTCTATGCGGAGCTGCTGATGGCGCAATGGACAGAGGTGTGTCACAGATGAGGATTCAAGGGCCACTATGCGGGTCTCATGATCGTCCTGGGTGGTAGCCAGAGCTGACACAGCCACCTCTGAAGCTGTAACCTTTTGTTTCAGGACGTTTAGTTCAACATGCAGGGACGCCTCCATTTTGATTGCCCAAGATATAAAATCTGCCCTAAAGGCAGAGAGGAGAGCTGTAGCTTCTGATCTAGTGGGCTCCTCTGTTAAGAGATGTATGTCTGTCTGGGATTCCCCTGGTCATGTGGCATTACTGACCATGTAGAGGAGGCTGGAGGCTCCTGTCTGGGAGCCTGGAGTGCATTGGCGCTGTCCTTGCATGGGTGAGCTGTTGCTGGAGTGGGAGGAGGAGGCTTGATCTTCCCTGTGTTACGGCCAGGTGCCATCTTGTCCTTGGGGGTCTGTGGGTCAAACGCCGCCATTCGGAGTGGATAGCGCTGTATGGTGCCTTGTTGCAGTTCAGCAGGTTTAGCGGAGTGGGAGCTTTAATAAAGCCTGCTATCATCGGGATGGCACGGAGCTCAGCAGCGTGCATCTTCAGCCATCCATGGTCAGCCATATGTTGTATTTTTCTATGGTGACTGTGCTGTGAACAAGGCTAAGTGGCGAAATGCATCAGCTGTCACATTTTAATGGTCATGTTATAATAAAAGATTACAGAAGAATTTCCAGAGTTGCCGGCATTTCGTTTTTTTCTTCCCACAACAATGATGGGGCCAAGGGGAGCTGCCCCTTTTGCCCTGCCTTAAAGACGGCCCTATCGTGATGCAGTCCAGTTTGGGCTGTGGTCCTTTATGAGATAATAAGTAATGAAGAATTGCCAGACAGAAGATTTGTCCTTTTAGAATTTCTCTGGTTTAGGGCGGCCATACACACTACAATACCAGTGGGCTGATTGGAAAAAATCTGAATGGATTCCCCCATCCACACATTTGAGGTGAATGGATGAATCCTCCCAGCTGTGCTACTGTATTCTGACAGCAGGGTCTCCTCCACTGTCTAAATACACTATTCAGCCAATTGGCTGCAGGCGCTGACTGACTGAATAATTTCGAACACTAAGTCAACTTCTCTTGACCCGGAACAGCCATAGATGGATCGAAGTTCAGGTGGTCTCTGCTGAACCAGCCAAGTTCCCAAACATCTATGACGAGCTATAGTTGGTGGAATGAAAGGAGATTTTACAATCAGATTGAATAGTATTTGGACATCTTTACAGAGATTGGCAGAACAATTTATTTTTTTACACAACGTTGTCCTTTTTACACAAATGTTAGATTTTGTATTCTGAATTGAGTAAGTATATAAAATAAAATTTTGAAAAGGTATGGAATTTATTTGTAACTACTTTTGGGTATATGCCACGTGAGCTCTTACAATGTGGTTACTGTTGGGTCTAGGGTATCTATGCCATGACCTGTTTCTTTGACTATATTGTGCATTTATATGACCACTGAGAACACAGTAGACTTTAAAGTGAGTCTAAATGCAGAAGGTTTTTTTTTAATAGTAATGCATTGTATGAAATAAAATAGAAAAAACCTTCTGTGTGCAGCAGCCCCCTAATACTTATCTGAGCCCTATCTTGATCCAGCGATGTTGCATGAGAGTTTCGGCTGTCCGGACTCTGCCTCCTCATTGGTTCCCGCTGCTGTCAACCAAAGTCAGTGAGTCAATGAGGAGAGAGAGGGGACGGGGCCGAGCTGCGGCTCCATGTCTGAATGGACACGAGTGGTTCGGCTCGGGTGCCCCCATAGTAAGCTGCTTGCTATGGGGGCAGAAGGAAGGGGCCAGAAGTGCCAGCGAGGGACCCGAGAAGAAGAGGATCTGGGCTGCTCTGTGCAAAAGCACTGCACAGAGCAGGTAAGTATAACATGTTTGTTATTTTTAACCAAAAAAAAACCCCTCAAGACTTTATTTTCATTTTAACTTGTTACAGACCGCCTGCCACAGTTGTACTATGGCAAGTTGGAACCTCTGCGCAAATCGCCGCCATTGTACATCAGGCGCGTACACAGCGATTTGTGCGCACGTGCCCATTAGCGAGAGGGGGGCAAACCTGCGGGTCCGCCGGACTCTATGTCCGCCAGCCACCCACGATCACTCCAGAGACAGGCACAACAAGTGTAAACAAACAGATCCCCATTCTGTCAGGGGAGGAGAGCGAGATCGTCTGTTCCTAGTAAATAGGAACAACGATCTCTCTCCTCCTCCAGTCAGCCCAGCCCCCATACAGTTAGCACAACCTCCCAGGGAACAACCCCTTGATCGCCCCCTAGTGTTAACCTCTTTCCTGCCAGTGACATTTGTACAGTAATCAGTGGCTATTTTTAGCTCTGATTTCTGTATAAATGTCAATGGTCCCAACAAAAGTGTTCAATCTGTCCGCCGCAATGTTGCAGTCCCGCTAAAAATCACAGATCACCTCCATTACTAGTAAAAAATAATAATTAAAAAAAATGCCATAAATATATCTCCTATTTTCTAGACGCTATAACTTTTGCGCAAACCAATCAATATACGCTCATAGCGATTTTTTTTTTTTTTACCAAAAATATGTAGAAGAATACATATTGGCCTAAACCGATGAAGAAATGCATTTTTTTAAATTTTGGGATCTTTATTATAGCAAAAAATATTGGGTTTTTTTTTACAAAATTGTCGCTCTTTTTTTGTTTATAGCGCAAAAAAATTAAAACCCACAGGGGAGATCGAATACCACCAAAAGAAAGCTTTATTTGTGGGAAAAAAACGACATCAATTTTGTTTGGGTACAGCGTCGCGCGAACGCGCAATGGTCAGTTAAAGCGACGCAAAAAATGGCTGGTCATTAAGGGGGAAATCTTCCGGTTCTTGAGTGGTTAAGTGGTTCTTCGCCCTGTTTGAAAAAGTCAGCAGCTACAAATACAGTTTACTGCGCTGCACTTTGCATATGGTCCTACAGCCTCCTGTCCCAGAAGGTTTTTGGGGTGGGGGTAGGGAGGAGAACTTCAGGTGGATTCCCCCTGCCTGCCTTCTTCCCCCTCCCAAAAAGTGCCAAAAATAGAAGAAGAGCAGGAAGTGGGGCAGAAAGCGGAACTCCCCCTTTAGGGTGAAGTTCCACTTTAATTGAGTTGGCATACTGCTAAATACTAATCCCTATTTTTAATGTTTGCATAATTTACTAACACTTTCTCCGTTTGTACTTTAATCACCTCAATGCTGGCCACTTTTACCCCCTTCCTTCCCAGGCCAATTTTCAGCTTTTAGCGGTGTCACATTTTGAATAACAATAGCGCGGTCATGCAACACTGTACCCATTTGAGATTTTTAGCATTTTTTCACACAAATAGAGATTTCTATTCTAGTGGTACTTAATCACCACTGGATTTTTTTTTTTTTGCTAAATAAATGAAAAAAAATGACAAACATTTTGAAAAAAAAAGTACTTTTTTCTTTGTTTCTGTTATAAAAAAACTTTTCTTACTAAATTTTGGCCAAAATGTACAGTAATACCTCAGGTTGCAAGCAATGTGGTTTACAAGCGTTTCACAATACTAGCTGATATTTTTTAAAAACCCTGACTCGGTTTGCAAGCGTCTCACAAGACAAGCAGGATTCCGTTCCCGAGTGCATCCGAGTGGCTCCGAGCGGTCCCTAAGTGTTTCTGAGTGTCTCTGGCGCCCCCCCACCTCTGGCCACATGCGGTACTGCATACAATAGCAGTCACTGTGGAATGAATTATCTGAGTTTCTGTTGACTCCTATGGGGAAACTCGCTTTGATGCTGTGGATTACAAGCATTCTTGTGGAACTAATTATGCTCTTAATCCAAGGTACCACTGTATTCTGCTACATTTCTTTGGTGAAAATAATAAAAATCAGTGTATATTATTTAGTCTGTAGGATATACATACTGTGACCAGAGCAATACAGTCTTACCACTGTATTACTCTGGGGAGGTGATCAGAATTTATTTTTTTCACACACTACGATTGCTTATAGCAGTGAATTTCATTGCTTTTAGTAAGCATTTTTACTGTATGAAATAGATTCATTCAGTGTGTATTGTTGGGATTAGCCACAGCTAATCACATGGTACAGATGGGCTGTGATTGCCCTGTCTGTACCGTGTGATCACTGTGACCAATCACAGCTAGCAACACAATTGTACACAATGAATGGCATGAATTAAAGCCATTCATTGTTTACAATTGTCATGTGATCTACTGTGATTGGTCAAAGCGATCACATTGTACTGGCAGCGGGCCAGTAAACTCATGAGTCATCCACTGTGTCCAGTGGACACAGCGGTTGACAGATTGTGCCGGAACATGGCCCTTTCTGGGAAGGACATCATATGATATCTACCGAGAACAATAGAACTTCCGCTCGGGCGTCATGTTAAAATGGCCCGGGCGGGAAGCTGCTAAAGAAGGACTTCATTAAAATATTCTGGGACTGCTTAGCAATCAGCAACTGTTGAGAGAATAAAGACTTTGATGAGAAGTACCGTATTTATCGGCGTATAACACGCACTTTTTTCCCCTTAAAATCAGGGGAAAATCGTGGGTGCGTGTTATACGCCGATCCCCGCTAATTGTGATCTATCGGCGGTGATCGCCGTCGACATTCACACAGCATGTAGTTTTAAATTAGGCGCCGCAGAGTTCGGAGGGACTCGGCGGAGCTGAACGAGCGCCGCCGAAATCACAGTGACTGGGCGGAGCCGAGATACACATAGTCGAGTGTTCTCGGCTCTTTCCGGTGCCGCTCACAGTCATACCCAGTCCCGCCATTGGACCTGTGTTATGTCCATCATAGGGCGGGACTGTGAGCGGCGCCGGAAAGAGCCGAGTACACTCGATTTAGAGTATCTAGGCGGCGTTCGTTCAGCTCCGCCGAGTCCCTCCGAACTCCGCGGCGCCATATTTAAAACTACCGTACATGCTATGTGTATGTCGGCGGCGATCTGTCCAAGCATGGACACTGGGGGCAAGGCTGCACTGACCACTGGGGCAAGGCTGCACTGACCACTGGGGCAAGGCTGCACTGACCACTGGGGCAAGGCTGCACTGACCACTGGGGCAAAACTGCACTGACCACTGGGGCAAAGCTGCACTGACAAGGCTGCACTGGGGCAAAGCTGCACTGACAAGGCTGCACTGACAAGGCTGCACTGGTGCAAAGCTGCACTGACAAGACTGCACTGGGGCAAAGCTGCGCTGACAAGGCTGCACTGGGGCAAAGCTGCGCTTACAAGGCTGCAATGGACACTGGGGCAAGGCTGCACTGACACTGAAAAGGCTGCAATGACACTAACAAGGCTGCAGATGGACACGATAAGGTTGCATTGATGGGCATTTTAATGTAAGTTTTTTTTTTCCTTAAACTTCCCTCCTAAAAGTTTTTTTCCTTAAAATTCTCTCCTAAACTTGGGGTGCGTGTTATACGCCGATAAATACGGTATGTATTGTACAATATAGTATATATAGTACAGGAGTCTGTATCATTCACAGTGCTGTGGTCAGTTGCAGAAATGTTTCTCAGCAACAGTTATTATTATATAGATTCAATATTTATAACTAAACATCTTTGTTTTTCTTTCAAATCCAGTACTACAGCAGGATTTCAACAAAGCATAAACACCTTTAGTTCCTTCTATCCCCGGGACCCAAGTGGACCTGAGGGTTTTAGAACAGAACATTTTACCCAAACACATATTCAACCTCCCAACTTTGCAAATATATCTGATCATCAGCAACAAACAAAATATTGATGAATAAACAATTGTTATTCAAACAAACTTTCCCCTCAAATTTTAGCATTTCATGGACTCAACATATACAGCAATTTATTTTGGTCCTGGTTGCTTAATTTCAGTAACTCTTCAAACATTTATAATTTTACCCTTTTTTTCCAAAATCCCATTATCAATTTTAATTTTAACCCCAAACTTTTAGGGAAATCTTTTGTAGATACACATATATTATCAGGGACATGGGTCTAATAACCTCTACTCCCAAAACAAGAAAACACAATATGAGACAACCATCTCTTTGTGTACATTTTAACCAGTTGCCGACCGCCTCACACTGATATACGTCAGCAGAATGGCACGGGCAGGCAGAATCACGAACCTGTACGTGATCTGCCTCCCGCGGGCGGGGGGTCCAATCGGACCCCCCCGGTGCCCGAGGCGGTCGGCTTCTGTCTGGGAGCGATCAGACGTGAGGGGGAGGCCATCCATTCGTGGCCCCCCCCTCGCGATCGCTCCCAGCCAATGGGATCATTCCCCTGCCTCTGTATAGTACACAGAGGCAGAGGAAATGATGTCATCTCTCCTCGGCTCGGTATTTTCCGTTCCCGCGCCGAGAAGAGAAGACTGCAATGTGAGTGCACCAACACAACACATCACAATAGAACATGCCAGGCACACATAACACCCCCCGATCACCCCTCCCCCTCCCTGTCACACTGACACCAAGCAGTTTTTTTTCCCGATTACTGCATTGGTGTCAGTTTGTGACAGTTAATGTGGTAGGGCAGTTAGTGTTTGCCCCCTTTAGGTCTAGGATACCCCCCTAACCCCCCCTGATAAAGTTTTAACCCCTTGATCACCCCCCGTCGCCAGTGTCGCTAAGCGATCATTTTTCTGAGCGCTGTATTAGTGTCACTGGTTACACTAGTTAGAGAGGTAAATATTTAGGTTCGCTGTCAGCGTTTTATAGCGGCAGGGACCCCCATATACTACCTAATAAATGTTTTAACCCCTTGATTGCCCCCTAGTTAACCCTTTCACCACTGATCACCGTATAACCCTTACGGGTGAATCTGGTTAGTTTGTTTATTTTTTATAGTGTCAGGGCACCCGCCGTTTATTACCAAATAAAGGTTTAGCCCCCTGATCGCCCGGCGGTGATATGCGTTGCCCCAGGCAGCGTCAGGTTAGTGCCAGTACCGCTAACACCCACGCGCACACCATACACCTCCCTTAGTGGTATAGTATCTGAACGGATCAATATCTGATCCGATCAGATCTATACTAGCGTCCCCAGCAGTTTAGGGTTCCCAAAAACGCAGTGTTAGCAGGATCAGCCCAGATACCTGCTAGCACCTGCGTTTTGCCCCTCCGCCCAGCCCAGCCCACCCAAGTGCAGTATCGATCGATCACTGTCACTTACAAAACACTAAATGCATAACTGTAGCATTCGCAGAGTCAGGCCTGATCCCTGCGATCGCTAACAGTTTTTTTGGTAGCGTTTTGGTGAACTGGCAAGCACCAGCCCCAGGCAGCGTCAGGTTAGTGCCAGTACCGCTAACACCCACACACGCACCGTTCACCTCCCTTAGTGGTATAGTATCTGAACGGATCAATATCTGATCGGATCAGATCTATACTAGCGTCCCCAGCAGTTTAGGGTTCCCAAAAACGCAGTGTTAGTGGGATCAGCCCAGATACCTGCTAGCACCTGCGTTTTGCCCCTCCGCCCGCCCCAGCCCAGCCCACCCAAGTGCAGTATCCATCGATCACTGTCACTTACAAAACACTAAACGCATAACTACAGCGTTCGCAGAGTCAGGCCTGATCCCTGCGATCGCTAACAGTTTTTTTGGTAGCGTTTTGGTGAACTGGCAAGCACCAGCGGCCTAGTACACCACGGTCGTAGTCAAACCAGCACTGCAGTAACACTTGGTGATGTGGCGAGTCCCATAAGTGCAGTTCAAGCTGGTGAGGTGGCAAGCACAAGTGGTGTCCCGCTGCCACCAAGAAGAAGACAAACTGGCCCATCGCGCCCATAATGCCCTTCCTGCTGCATTCGCCAATCCTAATTGGGAACCCACCACTTCTGCAGCGCTCGTACTTCCCCCCATTCACATCCCCAACCAAATGCAGTCGGCTGCATGAGAGGCATTTTCTTTATGTCCTCCCGAGTACCCCTACCCAACGAACCCCCCCAAAAAAGATGTCGTGTCTGCAGCAAGCGCGGATATAGGCGTGACACCCGCTATTATTGTCCCTCCTGTCCTGACAATCCTGGTCTTTGCATTGGTGAATGTTTTGAACGCTACCATACACTAGTTGAGTATTAGCGTAGGGTACAGCATTGCACAGACTAGGCACACTTTCACAGGGTCTCCCAAGATGCCATCGCATTTTAAGAGACCCGAACCTGGAATCGGTTACAGTTATAAAAGTTACAGTTACAAAAAAAAAATTTAAAAAAAAAACAAAACACAAAAATAATATAAAATTTTTAAAAATAGTTGTCGTTTTATTGTTCTCTCTCTCTCTATTCCCTCTCTATTGTTCTGCTCTTTTTTACTGTATTCTATTCTGCAATGTTTTATTGTTATTATGTTTTATCATGTTTGCTTTTCAGGTATGCAATTTTTTATACTTTACCGTTTACTGTGTTTTATTGTTAACCATTTTTTTGTCTTCAGGTACGCCATTCACAACTTTGAGTGGTTATACCAGAATGATGCCTGCAGGTTTAGGTATCATCTTGGTATCATTCTTTTCAGCCAGCGGTCGGCTTTCATGTAAAAGCAATCCTAGCAGCTAATTAGCCTCTCGACTGCTTTTACAAGCAGTGGGAGGGAATGCCCCCCCACGTCTTCCGTGTTTTTCTCTGGCTCTCCTGTCTCAACAGGGAACCTGAGAATGCAGCCGGTGATTCAGCCAGCTGACCATAGAGCTGATCAGAGACCAGAGTGGTTCCAAACATCTCTATGGCCTAAGAAACCGGAAGCTACGAGCATTTTATGACTTAGATTTCGCCGGATGTAAACAGCGCCATTGGGAAATTGGGAAAGCCTTTTATCACACCGATCTTGGTGTAGTCAGATGCTTTGAGGGCAGAGGAGAGATCTAGGGTCTAATAGACCCCAATTTTTTTTTAAAAGTGTACCTGTGACTACCTATTGGTATCATAGGGGATATTTACATTCCCTGAGATAATAAAAATGATTAAAAAAAATGAAAGGAACAGTTTAAAAATAAGATAAAAAAGCAAAAAAATAATAAAGGAAAAAAAAATGCACCCCTGTCCCCTCCTGCTCTCGCGCTAAGGCGAACGCAAGCGTCGGTCTGGCGTCAAATGTAAACAGCAATTGCACCATGCATGTGAGGCATCACCGCGAAGGTCAGTTTGAGGGCAGTAATTTTAGCAGTAGACCTCCTCTGTAAATCTAAAGTGGTAACCTGTAAAGGCTTTTAAAAGCTTTTAAAAATGTACTTATTTTGTTGCCACTGCACGTTTGTGCGCAATTTTAAAGCATGTCATGTTTGGTATCCATGTACTCGGCCTAAGATCATCTTTTTTATTTCATCAAACATTTGGGCAATATAGTGTGTTTTAGTGCATTAAAATTTAAAAAAGTGTGTTTCTTCCCCAAAAAATGCATTTGAAAAATCACTGCGCAAATACTGTGTGAAAAAAAATGAAACACCCACCATTTTAATCTATAGAGCATTTGTTTTAAAAAATATATCATGTTTGGGGGTTCAAAGTAATTTTCTTGGAAAAAAAATTTTTTTTCATGTAAACAAAAAGTGTCAGAAAGGGCTTTGTCTTCAAGTATTTAGAAGAGTGGGTGATGTGTGACATAAGCTTCTAAATGTTGTGCATAAAATGCCAGGACAGTTCAAAACCCCCCAAATGACCCCATTTTGGAAAGTAGACACCCCAAGCTATTTGCTGAGAGGCATGTCGAGTCCATGGAATATTTTATATTGTGACACAAGTTGCGGGAAAGAGAAATTTTTTTTTTGCACAAAGTTGTCACTAAATGATATATTGCTCAAACATGCCATAGGAATATGTGAAATTACACCCCAAAATACATTCTGTTGCTTCTCCTGAGTACGGGGATACCACATGTGTGAGACTTTTTGGGAGCCTAGCCGCGTACGGGACCCCGAAAACCAAGCACCGCCTTCAGGCTTTCTAAGGGCGTAAATTTTTGATTTCACTCTTCATTGCCTATCACAGTTTCGGAGGCCATGGAAAGCCCATGTGACACAAAACCCCCCCAAATGACCCTATTTTGGAAAGTAGACACCCCAAGCTATTTGCTGAGAGGTGTAGTGAGTATTTTGCAGACCTCACTTTTTGTCACAAAGTTTTGAAAATTGAAAAAAGAAAAAAAAAAGTTTTTTCTTGTCTTTCTTCATTTTCAAAAACAAATGAGAGCTGCAAAATGCTCACCATGCCTCTCGGCAAATAGCTTGGGGTGTCTACTTTCCAAAATGGGGTCATTTGGGGGGGGGGGGGGTTGTGCCACCTGGGCATTCCATGGCCTCCGAAACTGTGATAGGCAGTGAAGAGTGAAATCAGAAATTTACACCCTTAGAAATCCTGAAGGGTGTAATTGGTTTTCGGGGCCCCGTACGTGGCTAGGCTCCCAAAAAGTCCCACACATGTGGTATCCCCATACTCAGGAGAAGCAGCTAAATGTATTTTTGGGTGCAATTCCACATATGCCCATGGCCTGTGTGAGCAATATATCATTTAGTGACAACTTTGTGCAAAAAAAAAAATAAAAAAATGTGTCACTTTCCCGCAACTCGTGTCAAAATATAAAATATTCCATGGACTCAACATGCCTCTCAGAAAATGGCTTGGGGTGTCTACTTTCCAAAATGGGGTCATTTGGGGGGGGGTTTGTGCCATCTGGGCATTTTATGGCCTTCAAAACTGTCATAGGTAGTGAGGAGTGAAATCAAAAATTTACGCCCTTAGAAATCCTGAAGGCGGTGATTGTTTTTCGGGGCCCCGTACGCGGCTAGGCTCCCAAAAAGTCACACACATGTGGTATCGCCGTACTCAGGAGAAGCATCTGAATGTATTTTGGGGTGCAATTCCACATATGCCCATGGCCTGTGTGAGCAATATATCATTTAGTGTCAACTTTTTGTAATTTTTTTTTTTTGTCATTATTCAATCACTTGGGACAAAAAAAAAATAATATTCAATGGGCTCAACATGCCTCTCAGCAATTTCCTTGGGGTGTCTACTTTCCAAAATGGGGTCATTTGGGTGGGTTTTGCACTGCCCTGCCATTTTAGCACCTCAAGAAATGGCAGTGATAAACTAAAAGCTGTGTAAATTCCAGAAAATGTACCCTAGCTTGTAAACGCTATAACTTTTGCACAAACCAATAAATATACGCTTATTGACTTTTTTTTACCAAATACATGTGGCCAAATACATTTTGGCCTAAATGTATGACTAAAATTGAGTTTATTGGATTTTTTTTATAACAAAAAGTAGAAAATAAAATTTTTTCAAAATTTTTGGTCTTTTTCAGTTTATATCGCAAAAAATAAAAACCGCAGAGGTGATCAAATACCATCAAAAGAAAGCTCTATTTGTGGGAAGAAAAGGATGCAAATTTCGTTTGGGTACAGCATTGCATAACCGCGCAATTAGCAGTTAAAGCGACGCAGTGCCAAATTGTAAAAAGTGCTCTGGTCAGGAAGGGGGTAAATCCTTCCGGGGCTGAAGTGGTTAAACAAACACTAATGCCACGTACACACAACCGTTTTTTCCGTCAGAGTTCAATCACTCTGTTTTCACTCTAAGTTCACTCTGACAGTTTGTTCGACCGAGTTCCGCTGAAACGGACTTGCCTTCACATGATTACACCAAAGTCCGATCGTTTAGAACGCGATGACGTGCGATGGGATTAGAAAAAGGAAGTTCAATAGCCGGTAGCCAATAGCTGCCCTTGCGTAGTTTTTGGTCCGTCGTAATAGGATACAGACGAACAGTTTTCCCAATAGGAATTGATTCTGTCAGAAGGATTTAAAACATGTTCTATTTCTAGGTCCGTCAGAATTTTCGAAAGGAAAAGTCCGATGAAGCCCAGACAGGATCGGAATGTCCGATGGAATGATTCCGTCTGACCTTTTCTGCCGGAAAGTCCAATCGTGTGTACGCGGCATTAGATACTTTACTAATCAAATAATACCTAATGAATTCATTAAACACAACCACTTTCTCAATCCACATTCATTTGGACATTTCATTTATTCTCCATTTAGAAATTTTCCCATATTTTCCCTTTTTTTTTTTTTTCAAATCCATATCTCACCCGAAACAATTTTTTTTCCTAGTGGTAGCTTAGTACATAGGATTACACAACCTTAAGTTACCTCCCTTTTTCTTTCCTAACCACATCTCCTCAGGCATAGCACTTGGAATACATAACTTCCTCTTATTTATTCTTTCCATAGCATGGATATGTAGTACTTAATTATAATGTTCTTAAACTTGTATTAACCAAAAAAGTAAAAACTAAACATTTTTAAATCCCCAATCATTGTAAAAACACAATTAAAAGCATCTGAGTAAATAACCATTCCCTTGTTTTGTAACAGGCAATATATCCTTGTACAATGCATACACACACTTTCATGCCCCCTTGCACACCCCCCCCCCCAAAAAAAAAAAAGAATAGTCCTCTCCACTCCCAGCACTAATTCTCCCCTAAATTCCACCTCTTAGCGCAAATTACCCCTCAGCACTAATCAAGTCCCCCTTCCCAGCAGTAATCCTCTCCTCCCCTAAATCCTCCTTCCAGCACAAATAATCCCCCCCTTCCAAAAGCCCCGCTGCTCAAATCCTCTCCTCCCAAATCCTGTCTCCCAACACAAAACATCCTCTCCCCGAAATACCCCGGCTAAAACACACGGGAGGAAGCCCTTTCTGGAGGAACAGGAGCAAGAGAGGACAGCTTGAATAGATCAGCACTTGTGGGGACTAATGAGGGGGGAGACTGCCACATGTAGCCAGTCTCCCTGAAGACAGCGGTTTGCCCAAGTCTTCATCTTTCCCTCAGTCACAGAATATTCTCTGACTCAGGAGTACATGTGAAAATTCGGTGTGCCTGGCTATGCAGGAGTGGTGACTCCAGTTCATCTGCAGCTTCTTAGGGCTCATGTACACACAGACTAGGTTGACTGCTGGCCACGTTTTGCTGCCGGCGGTCAAAACATTCCTATCCTATTCTTCCATGTTCAGGAGAGGGAGGTTGAGGGAGGTTAAACCTCCCCTAACCACAGCAGCTTCTAAACTCTTGTATAAGCCTATGTGTACATGGACACATAGGGGTTGATTTACTAAAGGGAAAAAGACTGTTAACTTTGCAAAGTACAGTCTGCAAGTGCAGTTGCTCCAGAGCTTTGTAAATGAGCAGAAACTCTGCTGACATCTTTCATCCAATCACGTGCAAGCAAAAATGCAGTTTTTTTATTTTACTTGCACGTGATTGGGTATGCCTTACCTCATTTACTAAGCTCTGGAGCAACTGCACTTTGCAAAGTTTACGGTCTATTTGCCTTTAGTATATCAACCCCATAGGCTTTTATGGAGTTGAGTTTAGGAGCTTTGGCAAAAAAACGCTAAAAGCTCCTGTACTTAAGTTTAGAAGCTGTGTTATACAGGAGCCCTTAGGGGGTGCACTACAGACACATCAGAGACAATGAGGAGCCTGGGAGAAGCTTCCCACATTGAATTCACTTCCCACTGTGAATTTCTGTGACAAGCAGCTGGAGGGGAAAGATAGCAGCAGCAGGGGAATGCAGCATCAAGGAATGTCTGCCACTAGAAATGCCCCTGGTTTCATTGGTCCAAGCTGGACCAATGCAACTACGCAATGAAATCCATGCCTGAGGTTCAGCTTCAAATGGTTATAAAGCCTAAAAATGTTTTACCTTAAAGGATATGTTCACCTGTTAAAAAAAATAGTGAATGCAACATTTTTTTGTAGGTAAAAAACAAATGTGCATTTATTTATTTTTTCGAAGGACCCCGCAGAGCATTGCACTCACAATCAGATCACGGGTGCAATTCCAGGCTGTTGCCTGAGAGCAGGAAGACAATCACCAGCACCCTCCCAGCTCATTGAAAACTACAAGCCGTCAGCCACAATAGATCATGGTACTTGTAGGCATTCATTTACAGGAAACTGTGTGTGGTTGGAACCCCGCACAGACGTGCTGTTTTTAAATAACGACAAGGGATGCAGGGAGAAGATCCCTCTCCTGCTGTCACAACATGTGTAGAACATGTTCCAAAAGTGAACTTATCCTTTAAAGGAGAAGTATGGCCAAAGTTTTTTTGGCTATACTTCTCCTATGGCTCACAGGAGTGCAGTTCATTCTACACTCCTGTGATCCATTTTCAGCCAACAGCGGGCTGAAGTCCCAGAGCCAGTCTCGGCTCTGAAAAGACACCGCCCCCTCAACAGCTCAGTACTCCAGTGAGCACTGAAGAGGAGAACAGACCGACTGACAGTCACGGCTCTACTCGTAGGGGCAGAACTGAGCAATAAGCAGTGTTTGATTGCTCAGTTCTCACTACAGAGCTGGTGGGGGACAGATGCAGCATCGGATCAATGCTGCATCCTCCTAGGTGAGAATAAATGTTTTTTTTTTTTTAATCCTGAACTTATTTTAATGCAATCCTTGCATTAAGGTGAAAAAGGTTTAATTAGTGGTGTCCCCCCTTTAAACCTACCTGAGCTCTCATTGGATACAGTGCTGTGCCTATCTCCGCTGCTGTCAATCAAAGCCAGTGAAGAGGGAACAGGCACACATCTAGAGATGCAGACAGCAAGGCTAAAGAACGAGCTCACTCGAGTACCCCCATAGTAAGCAGGCTTCCGATGGGGACACTCGCCAGAGAGGAGGTGCCAGAAGTGGCGAAGGAGGAGTAAGGTTTGGGGCCGCCCTATGCAATTTCACTGCACAGAGCAGGTATGCATAAGCCTGCTTGTTAAATTTACTGTCAGGAAGATCCTGCCAGCAACAGTCGATCCAGACCTACTGGTGCACGATTGCAGGCACCAATGCGCGCGTGCGCGTCCAGCGCCAGGCAGGCTATTTAAACCTGACTGACACAGATGAACTTTGCTGTCTGCTCTACAGCATTCCCTGTGTGTTCTTGCCTACCATATCTAATATCTGTTTCGTTGTGACTCTGGCTTGCTTCCTGACGTTCCTGCCTTCTGCCTGCCTTCTGCCTGGATCTGACCCCAGCTTGTTCCTCACTCCGCACCTGCTTGCTCCTTCTGCTACTTCACTGCCAGCATGTTACCGACCCGGCCTGTATCCTGTCTCCGCTCCAGTCTCTGCATCTATTCCTGACCTGTCCGCCTGTGTATGACCTGGCCTGCCTGTACCTGCCTTCTCTTCAGCCTTGGAAGGGCTCCCATTCCTGCTGCAGCTGCACCAGCTCCTCTACCCGTGGTGTTCCAGTACCAGCTTGTTCCAGCTTCCGTCTTGCTGTTGTCCCTGGACTCTTGCAGTGTGTGCACTCCTCCACAGCTTTACCCGGAGCCAGCTCTGCTATCAACGATCCTGCCAGGCACTCGTGCGACTCTGCGCTTCCTGTCTGCTCTATCAGGGGTCCCGAGTCAGGGGAGCAAGGGAGGCCGTCCTCTGCATATCAGGCTCTACCACCAGGCACGTGACAGTAGCAGACAGCCATGTCTAAGCCTGTACAAAGACCCTCTCCTATGGAGGAACTCTGCCAGCATCTTGCAGGACTGACACAGGCTGTTAAAGACTTACAAGAAGGCTATACCCAGCTGGAAAGTTATATGCAGTCTTTGTCTACCTCCACAACCGCTCAAGGGGCTGCTCAAGCATCTTCCGTCCCACCAGGTTCCTTGGGGAACGCAGCAAATTCAGGGCCTTCCGCAATGCGTGCAAACTTTACTTTGGATTACAGCCACGCACTTTCTCTCTGGAAGCAACTAAAGTCGGCTTTGTCATCTCTTTGCTACAGGGCAAACCGCAAGCTTGGGCTCATCGTATCCTAGAGCAAAAAGCTGCATCTTTGACGGTCTTAGCCACCTTCTTTGAAGCCTTGGCCCAGTTATACGAAGACCCCCAGCAAACTTCTACCGCTGAAGCTGTTCTTCATACACTTCAGCAGGGTCGCAGAGCTGTTGAGGATTACGTTTCAGAACTTAGACGCTGGAGTTCCGACACTAACTAGAACGATGCTGCCCTGCGTTACCAGTTCCGAATGGGTCTTTCTGAACCACCAAGGTCGAACTAGCCCGGACAGGGGTTCCTCCTATCCTGGAGGCCCTTATTAATCTGTCAATCCAGACTTACCGTCGGTTGAGGGAACAAAGGTCAGAACGAGCCACTGGCCAGTCACGCCCAGTATGGATGTTACCACGAGTACCCAGTTCTTTCAGTTCTGCTCCACTTGCTCCTGCCGCATCCGCTTCTGATGTACCAGAACCCATGCAGCTTGAACTACTTTGCCCTTCACTCTCCGCAGAAGAGCGCCAACGTAGATGCCAACAGAATCTCTGTCTGTACTGTGGAGGACCAGGACATTACGTGAGGTCATGCCCAGTTAAACTCCTTAAGTGCCTCTCAGCTACTTCTACTTCTATCCCTACCCTGCCTAGTAATTCTGCTCAATTTGCTCTTCCGGTTTTGTTGCAGCTCCCAGGAAGGACTATCCAGACTCCCGCTATAATTGATTCTGGAGGGAGTAATAGGAGATGGATGTGAGGAGCAGACGTGTGTGAGTGAAGCGCTCCTCCCCTCCCTAGGATTCCCGTGCATTCAGCACACAGCAAACAGCACGAACGGATCAGCTGATCGGTGGGTCAGCTGACCATGACAACGCGAAGACAAGCAGCGCTTCAGCCGGCCGGAGGAGCTTGGAGCTCGGCGGACGGAATCAGAGCCTACCTGTCTCCCCGAGCCTCGGAAGCGGGTCCGGGACGGCAAGCGGGTAGACAAGACGAGAGAAGGGGCATGGCCATGAACTCCAACAGCGGCTTGGCTCGATCGGAACGGGGACCATCCACGCCGATACAAGTCACCCAGGCAGCAGGGAGAGGCCTCATGGACTACGGTAGGAGATCTCCTGCAACAGGAAGGGGGAGGAAAGCCCCAGAACAGAGTACCCCAGCAAGGGTCAGTTGGGCCAGATGACTCCACAAAACAATCATATAGTGTCTGATACAGGCTGCGGTCTGGGTCCACAGTACGCTAGTAAAACACTGTATGGCGATAATGCAAATACATATAATAAAGAAAGGAGGCCACCTGGACTAGCTATGCATATGGAGGACACAGGGAGGGACATCGGGGACCTGCTGAAGGCTCTCCCCACAAAAACGGACATTCAGCAATTAATAAGTGCCATGGAACAGTCATGTCTACAAGCGGTAGAGAGTTTAAGAGAGGATATTCGGGATCTGGGACACAGAGTGGAAAATGACCATGAAGTAATGATACATGCAATGGCGGATGTTCAAGACGCTATTAAAAATCACGAGGAGGTGCTAAATTCCTACAAAGATCAGTTGGATGATTATGAGAACAGGGATAGAAGACAGAATATCCGCATAAAAGGTTTACCTGAATCAATTCAAACATTTGAGTTGATTCCAACAATTCAAAAAAATTTTCTGTCAGATCCTGGATGACTCCACACCAGAAAAAATAGAGATAGATCGGGCATACCGGACTCCCTCGCAGAAGGCCCAGATTACCCAGAGGGTGGATACACCAAGAGATGTTGTTTGCAAGATGCACAGATTTGCAATTAAAGAAAACATTATGAGGATGGCCCGTAGTAAGCCCGAAATTGTCTTTGATGGCGTAAGCTTAGCTTTGTACTCAGATATTTTGCGACGGACTCTATATCAACGGCGTTTAGTCAGACCCTTATTAGAAGCATTACGCTCATCGGAAGCTAAATACCGTTGGGGATATCCATTTAGCCTAACGGCCTCTAGAAATGGTAAAACTGCAACCTTACGCACCAAAGACGATTTAAAGGCGTTCGTGGAAATCTTGGCGATACCCCTGGTGGACTTTATAGACTGGAGAACAAATCCTCTAGGAATGTCTCTAAAATGTCCCAAACGATGGCAAGAGATCTCGGCAAAAGGCAAACAGGGAAATGGCCTGAGAAGGCATAGATAGACCAACCTAGAGACTACCTAGAGGACTGGACGTACCTTTTTTTCCCCTTTCTTCCTTTTTTTTTTTTTTTTTTTTTTTTGATAATTTTGATATTTTTGCAAATTAAGACCCAGAGGGTCAGGGGCAGGGGGGGTATAAGGTTGATATGTATAACAGATGCAGAACAAAATAACAAATGTAAAAAGTAAAACAAATCTAATTAGGTAGAAGGGTATTTCACCCCCCCTTTTTTTTTTTTTTTTTTTTTTTGGGGGGGGTTTTTTGGGGGTTTTTTGCTATTTTTTTGCAAACTAAAAACCAGAGGTTCAGGGACAGGGGGGTATAAGTTTGATATGTATAACAAATGTACAACAAAATAATAAATGTAAAAAGTAAAACAAATCAAATTAGGTAGAAAGGTTTTTCACCCCCCCCTTTTTTTTGTTCCTTTTTTGTTTTTTTGATATTTTTGCAAATTAAGAACCAGAGGGTCAGGGGTAGGGGGGTATAAGGTTGATATGTATAACAGAGGTATAACAAAATAAGAAATGTAAAAATCTAAATGTAAATCTAATTAGGTAGAAAGGTATTTCACCCCCCTCCCCCCCCCTTTTTTTTTTCTTTTTTTTTTTATCTTATCCTACCACCAAGTAGGGGAATGAATAGTAAAATGCCCAGGGACTAGGGAGGTGCTAAGAATTTGGGTTGGAGGATCATTTTTTGGTCAAAAGGTCAGTCCCGAGTTAAGGGATTAGGTAACCTGCTTAGGGCAGGGAAGGGGGGAGGCCTGGGTCTGGGCAGGGGGTACATTCTCTTGCGCAGATCCCTCCCCCCATTAGTTCACATACTCCAGGGCGGAGTATTCAGTGAGGAAATTTTTTTTTTCTTTTTTTGTTTGTTAGGGTGTTTTTTTTTTTTTTGTTTTTTTTTTCTCTTTACTATGAACTATTGGATACTGGGTTACTGGGATCAGAGACAAGAAAAATGGGAGAGTAGAATGGGGATGGTACCATGATGTTGGTGGTAGCGGGTCAAGGGGGATATCTTAGGAAATGGCTGTGGTATTAAAAGTTATATCATATAATGTAAGGGGGCTGCGCTCAACACACAAAAGAGGGTGACTTTGGTTGGAATTGCGACACCTTGCAGCAGATGTGGTTTTCCTGCAAGAGACACATTTTATGGAAGGGTCTATACCTAGCCTACCTCAATATGCTTTCAATCAATGGTACCATGCAGTGTCACCCATAACAAGAACAAGGGGGACTACAATTGCGTTCAAGAAATTGTGCCCCTGGAAGATGGAATCGGTAGAGATAGATCCAGAGGGGCGTTTCCTATTTGCGAAGGGGACACTGCATGGTCCATGTTATACGTTAGCATCTATATATGCACCCAATGAAGGGACTGTTAATTTTATAGCCAAAACATTAAGGAAACTGGAAAAATTTAGGGAGGGATTCCTGATTTTGGGCGGGGATTTTAATCTTACATTGGACCCAAGTATGGACACATCTACGGGCAGAACCATCTCTCTAACACAAAGAAGTCATATAGAACGGACATGGCGGCTGAATGAGTCTCTACTAGATAACAAAAATATAATGGAGGAGTTATTCACTAAAATAAAAGCATATTTTGAAATAAATGAGCCAGGGGAAGTGTCAGAACAAGCAGTGTGGGAAGCACATAAAACAGTTATTAGAGGGGAGTTGATAGCATATGGTTCATATATTAAAAAAGAGAGGAGGAAAGAAATAGAAGGACTATTGGAGAAAATCAGTGTCTTGGAGAGGAAACATAAAAAAAACCTTGACCCGGGAGATAATCTGCGACTAGAGAACTTGTGAATTGAGCTCTCTGTGTCTGGACCGTAGAGTTAAAAACAAAATCAGGTACTTCGCTAATAGAGAGGAATACATGGAGACAGATTCCTTTTTACTTTCACTTTCTGCATGTGAAACCACCGCTGAGCACTCTGCCAGTTTACTACGGATCCACCTTCTACCTGACAGCATTCCCTGCTCTCTGGATGGATATCTCCTGGCTGATGACCACTAGCCCAGCTGTTTCTCCTTGAGTTCATTCATGCTGTTTCTGACCCCCTGTAATTAAGGGGTCCACCAGAGCTGGTGAAACCACCGCTGAGCACTCTGCCAGTTTACTACGGATCCACCTTCTACCTGACGGGATTCCCCGCTCTCTGGATGGATATCTCCTGGCTGATGACCACTAGCCCAGCTGTTTATCCTTGAGTTCATTCATGCTATTTCTGACCCCCTGTAATTAAGGGGTCCACCGGAGCTGGTAATAACAATCATATACATTGATTTACTTCTCCCTATCCATCGGGTGGAAAGAGCCATCTGTCAGTTCCCAGAAGAATTTTGTTTGCAGTTTCTATGGACTTCAGTTTATCATTTTAATAATTTTATTACTGTTCCATGATTGTTGGACTCTGCATACATTTTAGTCTTGATATATTTTGCGCTGCACTTATTACTATTTAAGACTTCGCTAATAGATTTTATGAACAGGGGAATAAGTGTGGGCGGTTACTGGCCAAACAACTTAAAAAAGAACAAGAATCCAGACATGTCCATAATCTATCAGTGCAGGGGAGAAAGATAGTTAAATCACAGACCATAGCGGCAGAATTTAAAAATTTTTATGAGGCATTATATAACATTCAAACGACGGACACCCCGCAATCTAAGGACATAGAGAAACAACGCAGGGAGGAGATGCGGGAATACATTAAAGATACATCAATGCCTGCATTATCTAATACAATTATAGAAGAAATAGAACGCCCAATTACGGGGGAGGAATTGAGTGGAGTGATAACAGCCTTGCCGTTGGGCAAAAGCCCAGGGCCGGATGGCCTGACGAATACATATTACAAAAAATTTCTCCCAGTCTTGGCAGTACCTTTTATGTAAGTACTTTAACTCAATTAATGCAACTAACCCCTTACCTCCAGAAGCCTTACTGGCATGTATAACAGTCATTCCGAAAGGTGAAAGGGACCCACAACACTGTGCCAACTACAGGCCTATCTCTCTAACTCCGATACTAAACTTTTGGCAAAGATCTTAGCCCTTAGTCTACAAGAGCATATGGGTGGATTAATCCACCCAGACCAGACAGGGTTCATGAAGGGACGTGAGGCGAGGGATAACACTATCCGAGCGCTCCACATTCTTAATTGGATGCATCATGGCCCGGATAGAGTCCCAAGGATCATACTGTCAATGGATGCCGAAAAGGCCTTTGACAGGGTGAATTGGGACTTTATGACCGAAGTGCTGAGAGGGGTAGGCCTGGGCAAACGTACGATGGGATGGATAGGGTCCCTATATACAGACCCAAGAGCAAGGGTCAAGGTTAACGGTATATTATCAGATCACTTTATTATACGAAATGGAACAAGACAGGGATGTCCACTATCCCCATTAATTTTTGCCATCGTACTGGAACCCCTCCTCTGTAGGATTAGAAGAAATAGCGAGATAACAGGGACATGTATTGGAACGGAGGAACATAAAGTATCAGCATATGCGGATGATCTTCTCTTCTATCTCTCCGCCTCGCAGACATCCTTACCAGCACTTATGGTGGAAATAAACAGATTCGGTATTTTATCTAATTTCAAAATTAACTTTGATAAATCTATTCTCCTACCAAGCCATGTTTCTCAAGTACTGGCAAGATCACTACAACTTCTATACCTGTTTGTTTGGAACAAAAAGTCCTTGATGTACCTAGGGGTACATATTAGTTGTCAGAGAGGTTACCTGATTGGGCGCGGGGGCGCGTTGGTGCGTGCGTTCCTGCGGGTGCGCGGGCGCCTGCCTCTATGGGCACTGGTGTTGGCATTCCGGCTGGCCGCGGCGGACGCGGTGGTGCCCGGGCGCGTACGCACGTTCGCGTTAGCACGCGTTCGCCTGTGGGCGCTACTATGCGTTTGCCTGGTGGTGCTGGTGTGCGCGCCGCTGTCCGGGGGCGCGTGCGGGTGCGCGGGCGCCTGTGCATAATGGCGCACGCACGGACGCGGCGTTTGGCGCCAATCAGCCTATTTAGGCCTTCCTCTTCCTCTGATCAGTGCTGCCTGATCAACAGCTCCGTGTCTAGTTCCTGTTTCCTGTGTTCCTGGTCTCTTGACGACCCCGCTTGCCTTCTGGACTCTTCTGACCTCCGCCTGCATCTGACCCCGGCTTGTTTTGACCTCGCTTCTGCCTGCTCCTCCTGTACCTCTGCTGCCCGCCTGTTGCCGAACCCAGCCTGTGCATTGACCTGTCTTTAGCTCCTGCTCAGCATCCGTTGCCTGTGCCTCTGACTATCATCTGCTGTTTGAAGACTGCTAGCTTCAGGAATACGGACTCCTGCACAGGCTCTCATACCACTCCGCACTCGTGTGCTTCCTGTCTGCTCTACCAGGGGCCGCGGGTCGGATACGTAAGGGAGCCTACCCTCTGCCCAAGTGGACTCTCCGGTCTGGTAAGTGAGAGACCTGACATTAGTGCAAACCAGAAATTGCTATACGACCTAAACTATGGTCCCCTATTGGCACGGATAATGGGAGACTTGAAGAAGTGGAAGGGCCAGTACTTGACATGGTTTGGACGAATAAGTGCTATAAAAATGAACATACTACCCAGAATAATTTACATTTTGCAAACAGTTCCGATTACATTACCAGAGACCCTGTTTAGACAAATAAGAAAGTCATTTGTGGCTTTTGTATGGAAGGATAAAAGACCAAGACTTTTTACGTATATGCAAAGCAGAAGGGGGAATGGGATTACCGGACATCGCAATGTATTACAAGGCTATGGCTTTAGTGCGGATACTCAATTGGCGTCACGACTCGCACAATAAAGTGTGGGTCCAACTAGAAAAGACAATAGCAGGGAGGAATCTGGCAGGGGCCCCTTGGGTCCCGGGTCATGCAAGAGGACTTTCACAATGGACATCCCCACTGACACAAAATGTCCTGGTAGTATGGGATAAGCTGAACAATAGGGGTAAGTACACACCCCAGATGTCCCCTCTGGCTCCACTGGAGGGATTCCCATGGTTCCCACCTGGGGAGGAGATGGGATATCTGGGGGCATGGGGTCAAGGTGGAGACAACACGTGTGGCAAGTTTGCGCCGCGTGGAGTGCTGCTAACATTGAGGGAACTGACGTCAGGCTTTGGGAGTATACCTTTAGCAGAGTGGAAATATCAGCAATTGGCGAGTTTCTTTAACCACTTGACGACCGCCTCACGCTGATATACGTCAGCAGAATGGCACGGGCAGGCAAAATCACGTACCTGGTACGTGATTGCCTTCCCGTGGGGGGTCCGATCGTGTCCCCCCCTCGCGATCGCTCCCAGCCAATGAGATGCTTCCCCTGCCTCTGTGTAGTACACAGAGGCAGAGGATGTGATGTCATCTCTCCTCGGCTCGGCAGTTTCCGTTCCGGCGCCAAGGAGAGAAGACATCCAAGTGAGTGCACAAACACAACACATCCCAGTAGAACATGCTAGGCACACATAACACCCCCCTTTACCCCCCAATCCCCCCCGATCACCCCCTAATCACCCCCCCCTGTCACACTGACACCAAGCAGTTTTTTTTTCTGATTACTGCATGGTGTCAGTTTGTGATAGTTACTGTGTTAGGGCAGTTAGTATTAGCCCCCTGTGGGTCTAGGGTACCCCCCTAACCCCCCTAATAAAGTTTTACCCCTTGATCACCCCCTGTTGCCAGTGTCGCTAAGCAATCATTTTTCTGATCGCTGTATTAGTGTCACTGGTGAAGCTAGTTAGGGACGTAAATATTTAGGTTCGCCGTCAGCGTTTCATAGCGACAGGGACCCCCATATACTGTCTTATAAATGTTTTAACCCCTTGATTGCCCCCTAGTTAACCCTTTCACCACTGATCACCGTATAACTGTTACGGGTGACGCTGGTTAGTTTGTTTATTTTTTATAGTGTCAGGGCACCCGTCGTTTATTACCGAATAAAGGTTTAGCCCGATGATCACCCGGCGGGGATATGCGTCGCCCCAGGCAGCGTCAGATTAGCGCCAGTACCGCTAACACCCACGCACACAGCATACGCCTCCCTTAGTGGTATAGTATTTGAACGCATCAATGATCCGATCAGATCTATACTAGCGTCCCCAGGAATTTAGGGTTCCCAAAAACGCAGTGTTAGCAGGATCAGCCCAGATACCTGCTAGCACCTGCGTTTTGCCCCCTCCGCCCAGCCCAGCCCAGCCCACTCAAGTGCAGTATCGATCGATCACTGTCACTTACAAAACACTAAACGCATAACTGCAGCGTTCACAGAGTCAGACCTGATCCCTGCGATCGCTAACAGTTTTTGTTGGTAGCATTTTGGTGAACTGGTAAGCACCAGCCCCAAGCAGTGTCAGGTTAGCGCCAGTAGCGCTAACACCCACGCACACACCGTACACCTCCCTTAGTGGTATAGTATCTGAACGGATCAATATCTGATCCGATCAGATCTATACTAGCGTCCCCGGCAGTTTAGGGTTCCCAAAAACGCAGCGTTAGCGGGATCAGCCCAGATACCTGCTAGCACCTGCGTTTTGCCCCTCCGCCCGGCCCAGCCCAGCCCACCCAAGTGCAGTATCGATCGATCACTGTCACTTACAAAACACTAAACGCATAACTGCAGTGTTCGCAGAGTCAGGCCTGATCCCTGCGATCGCTAACAGTTTTTTTGGTGAACTGGCAAGCACCAGCGGCCTAGTACACCACGGTCATAGTCAAACCAGCACTGCAGTAACACTTGGTGATGTGGCGAGTCCCATAAGTGCAGTTCAAGCTGGTGAGGTGGCAAGCACAAGTAGTGTCCCACTGCCACCAAGAAGAAGACAAACACAGGCCCGTAGTGCCCATAGTGCCCTTCCTTCTGCATTCTCCAATCCTAATTGGGAACCCACCACTTCTGCAGCGCCCGTACTTCCCCCATTCACATCCCCAACCAAATGCAGTCGGCTGCATGAGAGGCATTTCCTTTATGTCCTCCCGAGTACCCCTACCCAACGAACCCCCCCAAAAAAGATGTCGTGTCTGCAGCAAGTGCGGATATAGGCGTGACACCCGCTATTATTGTCCCTCCTGTCCTGACAATCCTGGTCTTTGCATTGGTGAATGTTTTGAACGCTACCATTCACTAGTTGAGTATTAGCGTAGGGTACAGCATTGCACAGACTAGGTCACACTTTCACAGGGTCTCCCAAGATGCCATCGCATTTTGAGAGACCCGAACCTGGAACCGGTTACAGTTATAAAAGATAGTTATAAAAAAAAGTGTAAAAAAAAAAATATATATTAAATAAAAAAAAATAGTTGTCGTTTTATTGTTCTCTCTCTCTATTCTCTCTCTATTGTTCTGCTCTTTTTTACTGTATTCTATTCTGCAATGTTTTATTGTTATTATGTTTTATCATGTTTGCTTTTCAGGTATGCAATTTTTTATACTTTACCGTTTACTGTGTTTTATTGTTAACCATTTTTTTGTCTTCAGGTACGCCATTCACGACTTTGAGTGGTTATACCAGAATGATGCCTGCAGGTTTAGGTATCATCTTGGTATCATTCTTTTCAGCCAGCGGTCGGCTTTCATGTAAAAGCAATCCTAGTGGCTAATTAGCCTCTAGACTGCTTTTACAAGCAGTGGGAGGGAATGCCCCCCCCCCACCATCTTCCGTGTTTTTCTCTGGCTCTCCTGTCTCAACAGGGAACCTGAGAATGCAGCCGGTGATTCAGCCAGCTGACCATAGAGCTGATCAGAGACCAGAGTGGATCCAAACATCTCTATGGCCTAAGAAACCGGAAGCTACGAGCATTTTATGACTTAGATTTCGCCTGATGTAAACAGTGCCATTGGGAAATTGGGAAAGCATTTTATCACACCGATCTTGGTGTGGTCAGATGCTTTGAGGGCAGAGGAGAGATATAGGGTCTAATAGACCCCAATTTTTTCAAAAAAGAGTACCTGTCACTACCTATTGCTATCATAGGGATATTTACATTCCCTGAGATAACAATAAAAACGATTAAAAAAAATTGAAAGGAACAGTTTAAAAATAAGATAAAAAAGCAAAAAAATAATAAAAAAAAAAAAAAGCACCCCTGTCCCCCCCCCTGCTCTCGCGCAAAGGCGAACGCAAGCGTCGGTCTGGCGTCAAATGTAAACAGCAATTGCACCATGCATGTGAGGTGTCACCGCGAACGTCAGATCGAGGGCAGTAATTTTAGCAGTAGACCTCCTCTGTAAATCTAAAGTGGTAACCTGTAAAGGCTTTTAAAGGCTTTTAAAAATGTATTTAGTTTGTTGCCACTGCACGTTTGTGCGCAATTTTAAAGCATGTCATGTTTGGTATCCATGTACTCGGCCTAAGATCATCTTTTTTATTTCATCAAACATTTGGGCAATATAGTGTGTTTTAGTGCATTAAAATGTAAAAAAGTGTGTTTTTTCCCTAAAAAATGCGTTTGAAAAATCGCTGCGCAAATACTGTGTGAAAA